>CM062370.1:17115197-18315197 GCA_031216125.1 Dalbergia cochinchinensis
CAGAAGTTGAGAATCTAAGGCTTGAAAAAGAAGAATTTAAAGGAAAAAATAAAGTTTTAAATGCAAAATTCAATGGCTTAGCATCTAAAATCTCAAATTGTAACACCCCGATTTTTCCTTGTGTACAAATGACCAAAATGCCCCGAGGTCATTTCTGCTTGGGAAACGAGGACAGTCGGTCTTGACTAACCTCAAGAGGTTAGTTTTACAATTAAAGGGGATTAATTGTGCTGTGCATGATGTCAAAGGTGAAAATCTCAGTTTTTGTTTTTTCTGAGCAAAAATTACCAAAATTCCCCTGCAACTACTTAATACAGAATTAATTACTGATTAGGCCCAGACTTCACCTAGAAGTTTAGAATATTGTTTTTAAGGAATATATAATGTCGGTATAAATCTGGGTGGCCCCAGGGGGTTTTTTGTAAAATCACCATTTTACCCCTAATTAAGGACATAATGAACTTAATTGCATGATTAACAAAACATAGGCAATATTAGGCTCTAATTAAATATTAATTAATTTTAATTATTAATTTTGAATCAAAATAATTATTTGAAGTTAATTGAGGCTTAAGATTGCTTAGAGAAAGCTAAATACCTTTTAAAATCAAAGTGGTCTTATGATATTAAAAAGTCAAAAAGGTGAATAGTGTTCATCCCATGATTTAAGGAAATGTATTGGCTTTTGAAATTCAAAATAATTGAGTTTAATTCCAATTAAATGAACTTAGCTCCTTTAAATATTTATGACCACTCTTTAACCATGATCTTGAGATTCCTAATTACATAATTATCAACCCAAACACCTAACTACCTATTCATAACCTTTTTTCCTAATTAAATCTACCTCTAATACATATCTTAACCTACATTAAGATGAAACTTGGCCTCCAAGTTCCCCCCAAAATTGATGAAACTTGGCCACCAATTTCCTCTCATTCTTCTATAAATACACATGCAAGGAAAGCTCAAAGTGCCATTTTGCTCATTTTTTGTAATTCTTCTTCAAGAATCCTCAAGTTTCTCTCTAGTCTCTCAAAGAATTTTTCTTCTTCTTCAGTTTACCAAGAGTCACCACCCTCCACCACCTCTCAATCTCAAACCACCACACGACTACCATGGATCTTCCCTAAAACATATAACCTTACCACTTCCAAAATCAAAAACTCAAGGAAAACCTTCCTCCCTTTTCTTTTGCTCTTGGCTGAAACTATATTGGATTCCAAGGAGGAATTTTCTTCTCACCTCTTTTCAAGATCAAGCTCTTTTTCTTCTAACAAGAAACACATCTTTGGTAGGGAGTTGTTTTAAATATTACTATTCATTTCTTTTGTCTTACTCTTGGATTGAGATGTTATAATGTTGATTCTCTCTTCCTCTTTCTCATTTTCGGTTCCTTACTTTCCTTTTCCTTTCTCTTCATTTTCGACCTTGATGGCCTATATATTGGAGAAACCATGGCTTGATGATGAGTGTAATATCCTAATTTTTAACCCAATACTCCTAGAACGTATTTAGGTTAATCATTAGTTTATTACTCTTTTAGTCTCATTCTTTAAAACCTTTCTTTAAAATACTTAGCGGAAAATATAGGTAGAATTTTTTTTTGAAACATAAACAAAATGTTAGCCTCGCGTAACATAAAGCGTAAGCATAAAAGAATAACACGAACAGAAACACCAAGTAAGCTTCATAGAACAAACAACCATCGGCACATCATCATATAACATTAACATTAAATATCAAGTCAAACATTAATAGTATTAATAACATAGGGATATCCCACCATAATGCCACATTAACATATTGAGCCCACCTTTAAAGGTTGAGCATGCAACAATTCAAAAACCATACATAACTTATGGTGTAATTAGGCTAAGACTATGTCCTCGCTCCCGCTGCGTCACTCTATTCTTGACCATCAAGCTACTTCCACGTCGGCACCTCAGGGCAATCCACGTATGTCTTTGTCAGCCTTGTCTAAAGACAAAAATGGAAAATAAAGATAGAAGGTGAGAAACTTATACAAGAATCTCAGTAGGGCTCTCCTTTTTCACACATGTGTCATCATCATCGTCCTCAGGAACCTCGGGTTTAATTATGAAATAGTGAGCATGCAAGGATTCATTTATTAAGTTCTAAAACATCCATTATCGAGGCCCATTCATTTTATCATGAGTCTTGTAGTGAATTCATCATACTTCTTTATGATATGCATGTCAATACTTTATGCATCATTAAGCATACATCTAACTTCATAGCAAACATGATATGCATAGAACATGGTTCATGAATGACATTCCTTGTTTCTTTAGGTGACATTAAGTTAGTTTCTTTTCATCCATGGGGCCACCCTATTACTCTTCCCTTTTGAGAGTACTTCTAGGTTATGAGCTCATACCTCACTAGTCGTCACTAGCATAAACTTATTCCCTTTTGATAAGTTGAAGTCCCGACTTGATAAGTACGGGTTAGGGAGCAAGAATCACCTTTTCATCACCTATAGTTTGATGAGTCCAAAGGATCATTTTCTCATACTTTACACTTTTTAAGCAAGAATCACATTTTCATCACCTATAGTTTGGTGAGTCCAAAAAATCATTTTCTCATACTTTACATCTTTTAAGCAAGAATCACATTTTCATCACTTATCGTTTGGTGAGTCCAAAGGATCATTTTCTCATAAATTAAGTCACCTTAAGCCTTAGCATGTTATAATAAGATGCAATACAATCATAAATCATCACTTAACTTATCATGCTTATAAACTCATAAAATCATGCATCCTACTCAATGATAATCATTCATGCAATTTATCATGCAACATGCCTTCAAATTCATTTCATACATATATACATTCACTAAACTATAAATCATCACGTTATAATTTGAGAATAGGCATGCAAGATCATCAATTCATGTTCACATGAAGGAAGGAACACTTGTCTGCACATTTTAGATATTGGTAATCGATTACATGGGCCTTGTAATCGATTACTTGGCTCAATTTTCTAAAATAGGGAGGTTTGAGGTCCTGGTAATCGAGTACATGAGCCTTGTAATCGATTACCTCGGTTGAAAATGCATTCTGGGCCTCAAGAACACCTAAGTAATCGATTACATGGAGTGGTAATCGATTACCAGGGTCCAGAAACATGTTCTGGGTTTTCCAGAACACTGTGTAATCGATTACATCATCGTGTAATCGATTACATCAGGTTAAAAACTTATATCCGGGTGTGCAAGGCACTCTGGTAATCGATTACATAAGCCCTGTAATCGATTACCAGTAACCCAAAATGGCGAAAAAACTCAAGTTTTGACATTCTTAAAATTGCCCATTCATTCTAAAAACCTTTTAACATCATTCCATCATCTTCCTTAAAACCAAACGCACATTTAATCCCTTCGGGGCCTATAACCTTTCAAAACTTTTCACACATCACAAAACAGATTCATCATCAACAAGACCTTCTTCAAAATCTCCAACTCCTTAAACGGAAACACCCATTTATAAAGGTAAAAGCACATGGGACCGAAATTCATTTGTGAGTTAAAAGGAGTAAACCTTGAGCCTCTAGACATATAGGTGATGACGTAATCATAAACATGCAAATGCAAGCTTTGTTTTAATCTTGATATTATGAAGTGATGACAATGGAAACGTAAATATGGTGTGCAAGCTCAAATATAAATATGAGATGCAATAACTTGAAATATAAACGTGCTAGGAAAAAATATAAATATGGGATGCAAGTTCATTTCTTTATTTTAGTGCTCTAGGCCCAGTAACAATCGACTTTAAGACCGAAATAGAAAGGCTTTGAGATTAATTAGGTGATATGCAAACTCTTGTTTTAACCTTTGGGTTCTTAGGTGATGACTTGAAAGGTAAACGTGCTAGACAAGAAATATAAATATGAAATACAAGTTCACTTCTTATCTTTAAGTTTAGGTGATAGCTTGGAATAAACGTGATATGCAAAGCTTGACGTAAACGTGCAATGCAAGAACTTGAAAAGTAAATATGAATGCAAGGTTCGAAAGTAAATATAGGTGCAAACCATTTATTATCTTTTGAGTCCTAGGCTCAAGATTCACTATTTAAACTCTTTTAAAAACATCATACTTTCTTTTCTTGATAAAACCATTTGAAAGAGTGAAACCTTCAAGCTTTAGAGGTCACTAGGTGGTAGTTTCTCATCCGACACCCAAGATCCTCATCATCAAGCCATGGTCCCCTCCAATGTAGGCCATCATGGCCGAAATCCAAGAGAAGAAAGAAGAAGAATAAGGACCGAAAAAGAAAATAAAAGAGAAGGAAAGAAGAACCAAATTTTATCATTCCAAACCAAAAGCTAAGCAAAAGAAAGAAAGGCATTCTCAACATAAACTCCCTACCTTGGATGTGTTTCTTGATTGAGAAAAAGAACTTGCTCTTGAGGAAGAAGAAGAAGAACTTCTTGAAGCTTGAAAGAAAGTATTTGGGGGAGTGAGAGAAATGAGCAAATGTTCTAGCAAGCTCCTTGGGTGTCTATTTATAGAGGAAATGAACATGAGAGGAGTGAGGGGAGGAGGCTAGGTGGCACAATTTGAATGGAGGAAGGAGAGAAAATATCTCTTATATGTAGTCATTCATAGGTAATGCTAGGCATGGTTAGAGGTATGGGCTAGCATGTCACTTTAAGTGTTGGAAATAACAAACTCTTGATGTAGGGAGGGGTGAGGTGGCACCTATTTTGAAGAATCCAAGGGGAGGAAATTGCTTCCCTAATTGTGGGTTAGTGATGTGTTTAGGTGTGTCCTTGATTAAACTTAAGCTTAGGAGTTTGTAAGTAAGTGTATAAGTAAAAGGATAGGTAATTAAGGCTATGTTAAGGCATGATTAGTGAGCATTCTAGCTCATTAGTAGGGTCAAAATCCTACTCTAGCTAGGCTTCTTGGAATATGGAGAGTGAATAGTGAAAATATTATTCAAGATTCTATGTTCTAGAAACTTGAGTTTTTAAAAGAAAAAAGGGGTTTTGAGTTTAATCTAAGCAATCTTAAGTTCTAATTAATTTTAATGACTTATTTTCACTTTAGATTAATTATGAAAATTAATTAATCTTCGATTAGAGCCTAATATTACTTAGGTTTGCTTAATTACATCATTAAGCTCAAATGACACTATGCCAGGGGCAAAATCATAATTTTACACAAAAATTGCCTGGGATCACCGGGACTTAAACAGATACTTTTAAATACATGAAAATGTCATTTTAAACTTTTGAGGATAGTTTCGGCTTGAATGGCACCTTTACCTGCATAAAACGCTATAAGGGTATTTTGGTCATTTTGACCCGAATCTACAGAAAACACAATTTTCATTCTGAAACCACTCAAGGACCATCCAATCCCCTTCAAAAATTGAGTTGACCCTTCGAGAACTGTCGAGCCAGCTATCCTCGAATTCCAGGCAGAAAATGACCTCAGGGGCATTTCGGTCATTTTCTTTCAGACAGAAAATCAAGGCGTTACAATGAGGATCTTAGGTGTTGGTTGTAAAATCATCATTTATTTGACCTCTAAAGCTTGAAGGTTTCACTTCTAAGAGTTTTTAGCAAATAAAGATATTATGTTGTTTCAAAGAGTTAAATGGTAGTCTTGAGCCTCGGACTCAAAAAAATAATAAATGGATTGCATTTTCATATTTATATTCAAACTTTGCATTCATGCTTATATTTTCTTACCATCACCTTATAATATTAAAGACTAAAATGAAGTTTACATTAGTATATTTATATTTATGTCATCACCTAAATAATTAAACTCGAAGCCTACTTATTTCAACCTTAAAGTTGATTGTTAATTTAGAGTAAATACTCTAAGGGGCCTAGAGTACTAAAATAAAGAATTGGACTTGCATTCATATTTATATTTCTTGCCTAGCATATTTACTTTTTAAGCCATCACCTAAACTTAAAGATTAAAAATGGAGCTTGGATTTTCATATTTATATTCAAGCTTTGCATATCATATTTATATTTCCTTTGCCATCACCTTATAATGCCAAGATTAAAATGAAGCTTTCATTTGCATGTTTAACTTTATGCCATCACCTAATTAATCTAGTGCTCAGGACTTACCCCTTTCAACTCACATGGAAAACTTTTGACAACTCTATCTTTGGTCACTATCCAAATTGTTTTGGTATGATATAACGCTGTTTGGGATTGTTCAAATATAAAAAACTTGTTAGTAATTAGTGTAATAATTATTTTTAGCACTTAGAGAAAGACTAATAATGAGAAAGGGTCAAAAACATAACTTCTAGAATACCAAAATGGTTAAATTTCCATATTTGTTCAAATCGGCCTAGCATGGTTTCATGATGTTCTTAAGGTTAATAATTAATGAGAATCATTGGAATTGATCCCTTAGATACATAAGTAAATAAATATGAAAGTTGGGTTTACCCGATTTAGAGGTTTAATCGATTAAGAGGTAATGAAAGTGCTTACTCTATGAGGTGATGTAATTTAATGTATGTGCATACATGGTTTTTAAGTTGCAAAATTTATTGTGGCATGTTATTTGAAACATTTAAGGTGCATATATTGAAGTTATATGAAAGCATGTGACATTACATGATAAATTTGTGCTCTTGCATCTCAACATAACATGCTAAGCTTAAGGTGACATAAAACACTCAAAAATGATCCTTTCGTAATGAGTCGGGCTTGGCATAAGGTGATCCCGGGGAATTGCATATCGAGGGGATAAACGTACTTATCAAGAGGATAAGTATTTCAATGCCCCCTATCCTGTACTATGAGATGGAGCCAGGAATTTGCTTATCGAGAAGATAAGTGTTAGCTAGTGACAACTAGTATAGTATGAGCTCATAACCTAGAACTCTCGAGAAGAGAGAATAATAGGGTGGCCCCCAAGAAAAAGAGATAAGAACCTTAAGTCACCTAAAAGAAATATTAAGGAAAAGATCATGCTAGAAGAATTTGTATTCTTTATTATATGTTGATTAATTATGGTATTAGTTATGTTATCGTGATATGTCATTCTGTATTCTTGCATTAAGACACATTCTAAAATGAATGGACCTTGGATAATAATTTTTTGGAACTTAATAATTGAACCATATGCATGCTCACCACTTTATAAAGAAACTCGAGGTTCTTGAGGACGTAGATGATGACACTTGTTAAGAGGTTAACTCCCAACTAAGTTTCTTTTATAAGATTCTCGTCCCTTTTTTCTTTCTACCATCACATCTTCAAAGGACAATAATTTCATTCGTAAGTAGAAGTAGGAGATGACCGTGGATGTCATCAAGGGCTTGTGCACGTATCACATAGATGATAGCCTCCTTTTGTTTCTGTGGGGGTTATCTATTTACGCAGAATAAGTAGGAGGGATCGTGGGTAGTTGTACCTTTTGCTATTTCCTATTTATATTCTTATGGATGACTGTATCGCCCTAACCTTTGATGGTGGGCCTATTGCTACATTACTACCTATATTATGTGGTGTATTATGAAATATATATTCTTGTTAATACATGATGTGGTGATACATTATGATTGGTATTTGCTTATGATACTCTTAACTCCGTTGGGCTTGTATTCGTATTTGTACGGCATAGTTCGTTAAGTGGCACAGCTAACATTTTTGTTTTGAATCTTTAAAAAAAATTTACCCCTATTTTCATTAAGTATTTTAAATACACTACAATCAAAAACTGAAACAAAAGAGTAATGACTAATAATTAATCTGAACACGTCCTAGATGTGTTGGGTTAAATATTAGGGTATTACACAAATAAAAGTAAAAACACTAAGAAGGTCATTTTTGAGCTAGAGAGAACTTCAAAGCTTCTCAAATCTGGCCTTGCAAAATGGTGAATGGATCAAAGAATCTTGAACTAATGCTTGGAGGTCAATGGCCATATTTTCAAAAAACAAGTTGGGATATGAAAAGGAATTGGATAAAAAAGAAAAGCAAACTAAGTTTAAGAAAGAAAAGAATAAGGTTTCTTGTACCTTCTGTTTTAAGAAGGGATATCCACCTGACAAGTGCTTCATGAGAAAGAAGTCTGTCAAAAAGGTTAGGAAACCTTATTGTTACAAGACTAACCCAAAAAGACCTAAGAAAGTATGGGTACCTAAATTGAAAATTTTGTTTGTTGTAGGTGTGCCTGAGCATGCATGTGGAACTCGACAAAAAGTGGTACATAGATAGTGGATGCTCCAAACATATGTCCGGATCAAAAAGGAGGCTTAGAAACCTGAGGCCCAAATGTTCTGATGAGTAAAGTTTGCTAATGGAGGTTACTCTTTTGTTTGTAAAGCTTATAAGTATACAATAAGAAAATGCTATGCATTGAGGAAACAATTGACATCAAGTTCAAGGAGCACAAGAAAGACTTTGCTGATGATCTTCAAGAACTAGAAGAAAATCTTGAGAAAATGAGTCTTAAGAAAACTTTTGAAAGTAAGCAGATGAAATCAAAACCTTCCGCATGTCATCTCTAGAATGAAGGCACTTCAAGAAGCTTGCTCAAAATTCCAGAACAATTAGAAAATGGTATTTCTAAACATGAAGAAGAGCAATCTGAAGATGAAAGAAAAGCTAAAGAACTTCAAAGCAATTTCTCATAACAAATTTCTTGGAGACATTTGTAAGGGAGCAAGAACTAGATCATTCCTTAGAAATTAGTCAAATTATGGTTTCATCTCCACCATTGAACCAGAATTCATTAAGGAAGCTTTGAGTGATCAAAGTTGGTGGATGCTATGTAAAAAGAACTTGATCAGCTCGAGAAAAGCAAAGTCTGGACACTTACCAAAAGGGAAAACCATCATCGCGACAAAATGGTGTTCAGAAATAAGCTCGATGAAGCTAGCAAGGTCATTAGGAACAAAGCAAGATTGGTTGCATAAGGTTATAATCAACAAGAGGGAATTGATTATGATGAAACCTTTGTACCAGTAGCTAGGCTAGAAGCCATCAGAATGCTACTTGTTTTTGCTGCCTTCAAGGGATTCATTCTTTACCAAATGGATATTAAGTTTGTATTTCTAAATAGATTCCTCTCTGAGGAAGTATTTGTGAAGCAGTTTCCTGGTTTTGAGAGTGAAGACCTTCCTAACCATGTCTTCAAGCTAACAAAAGCTCTCTCCTTGAGCTTGGTGTGAAAGACTGAGTACTTTCTTGCTGAAGAATGGGTTTAAGAGAGATAAAGTGGACACTGCTCTTTTTATTCTTGAACAAGATAATCGCTTTTTGATAGTTCAAATATATGTTGATGACATTATATTTGGCATCTCTTATCATTCTCTCTGTGAAAATTTTTCTAAATTAATGCAGAATGAATTTGAGATGAGCATGATGGGTGAACTCAAGCTTTTCTTTGGTTTGCAAATAAAACAACAACAGAAAAAAAAAAGAACCATGATCTATCAAGAAAAGTATACAAAAGATATCTTAAAGAAGTTTAGTATGGATCAAGCCAAACTAATGAATACCCCCATGCATCCATGTCAAATCATTCATGCCGCTGAAAATGGTAAAAAGGTCTCAAAAAGTAATTATCTTGGAATGATTGGTTCATTGTTGTACCTTATAGCTAGTAGACTAGACATTCAATTAAGTGTTGAAATTTCTACTAGATTTCAGTCTAACCCAAAGCAATCACACTTAGATGCTATTAAGAGAATTTTTAGATATTTATCATGTACTATTGATCTCGGCTTGTGGTATGAGAAAGGTACATCTTGTGAGATTGTAAGTTACTATGATGCTGACTTCGCTGGAGATAGAGTAGAAAGAAAAAGCACCAGTAGTTGCTGCTGTTTCTTTAGAAAAAGCTTGATCACTTGGTCGTGTCAAAAGCATAATACAATTACACTCTCTACGGCCAAAGCTGAATATGTAGCTATTGCAAATTGCTGCACCCAGATGCTGTGGATAAGGAACCAGCTAGAAGATTATCCACATGAAGTATTCCTAAATCCCTATCTTCTGTGATAATACTAGTGCTATTAATTTGCTAAGAATCATATCCAGTACTCTAGATTCAAATATATCAATGTAAAACATCATTTATCTGGATAATGTTCAAAAGGGAGATGTTGAGTTAATATTTGTGAGTATTGAAGACCAAGTGTCAAATATATTCACAAAGCCATTAGTTGAAGATCATTTTTTGTGTTTTGAAAAAAAATTTAAACTTAAAGGTTTTTTAATTTGCATAAGCATTCATACACAAACATCTCTAGGTGCTCTCTCTCTCTTTATTACTTTGAACTAAAGCCCAAAAGAAAATATCAGTTTGCAAGACCACCGAATCAAATTGAAGATCAGAATTTCAATTTGCAAGCTCAAAAAGGAAAGGGAATGATAAGAAAATAGAGTTGAGGATTAGAAAATAATGAATATATGGCCTCATGATATTCGAAATATCAAGATGAGTATATACTCAAAACATTTTGAGACTCCAATGGGTTAGAAAGTAAAAAATGAAGCTCAGAAAGTAACCTGTTTAGAAAGTAATCTCAAGAGTCAGAAACCACTCTTTGTAAAAAAGGATGGAAAAGGTGGGATAATTCCCACTCTTTCAAGTTTCTTTCTCCCATGTCATTTCACCTTCAATCAGTCACATCACATCACTTAAATAACCTCCACTCCTCACACTTCCCATGTTCCCTAGCATGGGAACACTTCTCATGTTTGATGAACCTATGCATCAGGAGCACTATGCTAGGAATTTTTCTCAAGGGCTAGTAGCTCCTGGGTAAAAGATAGGAAGGGAACTAATGATCCAAGTTCTCATCCTACTAAAAGTTATCTCCTTCCAAGGATAGAAAGATAGAAAGATTTCATTAACCTTACCGATTGGGTTTTTACTGGGATAATCACAGCCTTTTATTCCTAATTGGTGCAAGTGTCAAAATCTATGCTATCTTCCTATATCAGAGGCATTGACATGGGGCTAAGCATTACTGACCTCTCAAACATTGTCAATGCTCCTGACAAGGGACTCAAATGCTCCTCTGAAGAAGACTAGTTTATGACTCTCAGAATTTCGACTGAGGAGGTTTCCAGATATCTTATGGGCTCTCCCTAATACCAACTTGGTGAGATTGCTACAGCCTTGTTGAACTCCAAGGCAAGGTAAGTCTTCACCCTTATCTAGTTCTCTCTACCCCCAAGACTGGGAAGCACACATTTACTAATGGGGATGGATTGTATGTTACTTTTTTGGTCTACTGACAAAAAAAAGGTAAATTTTGTAACACCCCGATTTTTTCTGTTCGAGGGAAATGACCAAAATGCCCCTGAGGTCATTTCCTGACCCGAATTCGAGGGTAACCAACTCGGTCATCCTCGAAGGGTCAACTCAATGTTTGAAGGGGATTGAATGGCCTTTGAATACTTTCGGAAGCGAAAATTTCGTTTTCTGCAGTTTCGGGTCAAAATGACCAAAATACCCCTATAACGTTTTACACGAGTAAAGGTGCCGGTTGAGCCCGAAACTTTGCCCAGAGGTTTAAAAACATGTTTTCATGTGTCTAGAGGTATCTGTTCAAGTCCCGGTGGTCCCAGGCAGTTTTAGTGCAAAATTACGATTTTGCCCCTAGAATAGTGTTTTTGAGCTTAATGACGTAATTAAGCAAACCTGAGCAATATTAGGCTCTAAACGAAGATTAATTAATTTCCCTAATTAATCTAGAGTCAAAATAATTTATTAAAGTTAATTAGAACCTAAATTTATTTAGATTAAACTTAAATCCCTTTTTAGAACTCAAGATTCCTAGTCTTGGAATCTTGAATAGTGTTTTCTCTCTCCAATTCCTTAAATCAAGGAAATGTGTCTAGAGTTGTTTAGACTCTAAATTGAGGATCTAACTCACTAATGGTGCACGACCACTCCTTAATTATGTCTAGACCACCCTAATTATCCATTTTCCTTACCTAAACACTTTCTTACAACTTCCTAATCTTAAGCATAATCAAAGATACACCTAAACACAACTCTAAACCACAATTAAAATGCAAACACAACCCCACATGGGCTGATGCATTTCGGCCAGCACACCTCCCCATTGGCCACATGTTTAATTGTTTTCTCACTCAAAGAACCATGCTTGAGGCCATACCTTGAACCATACCTCACCATGCCTCAAGACCACATTATCTCACCTCATGGAACTCATGGAATGCCCTCCAATCTGCACACATGGCCGAAGCCATCCTCCTCCATGAGCTCCCTTCATTTGTGTCATTTCTCTATAAATAGAATGCCTTGAGGAGCTTGCACCACTTTTAGATCATTTGCTAAGTTTAGGAGCACTCAAAGCTTTTCCTTTTCTCTCAAAGTTCTAGTGTTCTTCAAGTTCTTCAAAGTTCTCCATCATCTTCATCTTCTTTTTCCATCTTCAAGTTCATCACACCAAGTAGGGATTTCGTTTCATGTATTCTTTTCTTTAAAGTTCTTGTTTCAAGCTTGATGTTCATAGTTTCTCTTGATTCTTTTTAGAACTTCTTTTCTTTTCCTTGATTCTTTCTCATTTTCGGCCATGGGCCTTGGAGTTCAAAGAAATGAGAGCTTGATGATGAGAGTTTCAT
This sequence comes from Dalbergia cochinchinensis, assembly GCA_031216125.1. Taxonomy (NCBI): domain Eukaryota; kingdom Viridiplantae; phylum Streptophyta; class Magnoliopsida; order Fabales; family Fabaceae; genus Dalbergia; species Dalbergia cochinchinensis. The sequence goes on from CM062370.1 coordinate 17,127,824, forward strand.
GATGATGTTCATCACTTGAAACAAACTCTAGAGCTTGATCTTTGTTCTTGAGCAAAAATGTTTCTAGTTCTTCCTTTCTTGAACTCTTGAGAACTTTAGTTTTGATGGTGTTTTAAAATGGTTCTAAGGACTCAATAATGAGGTCTCATGATGTTGGTGTTAATATATCATCAAGATCATGAACTCTAGAGTTTCAAATATTTCTTTTCTTGCCTAGATGTTTCGGCCATTTCCTCTTATATGCCTTATGGTTTGATTTTCTAAAGACGTTGTTCTGAGTTCTAAGAACTCTAGACTTTACCTTATCTTGGTTTGATGAGTTTGGGTTGAGGTTTATGTTCCTTTAAAATCTTGTTAAGAGCTCTAGAAAGATAAAATGAACTTGCATAATTTATTTTATGCTTGCATTTATATTTACATTCTTGCTATGCATCTTTACTTTCAAGCTATCACCTAAGAACATAAAGATTAAAAAGGAACTTGTATCATCACTTAATTTAATTCTCAAAGCCTTTCTATTTCGGCCTTAAAGTCGATTGTTGTTGGGCCTAGAGCACTAAAATAAAGAATTGAACTTGCATTATCACTTAATTAATTTCTCGAATGCCTATCTATTTCGGCCTTAAAGTCGATTGTTGTTGGGCTAAGAGCACTAAAATAAAGAATTGAACCTTGCATATTTACTTTCAAGCTTGCACGTTTAAGTTTATGCCTCACATATTTACTTTCAAGCTTGCACGTTTAAGTTTATGCCTTACATATTTAATTTAAGTCATCACTTTATTTTGTAAGCAAGATTAAAAATGAAAAGTGTAACATCCAAATTTTTAACCCAATACTCTAGAACATAATTAGGTTAATCATTAGTCTGTTACTTCATAGTCCTCATTTAACTTGAATTACTTAGCGGAAAATACGGGTAATTTTTTTTTTGAAAAACAAAGTGAGAGCCGCGTAATACGATAAGCGGTAAACCATGTAAAGTAAAACAATTATCTCACAACATCATAACATGAGGCACAACATGAACATCACTAAATATCATCTCATATATATATAACTTCCCACTTATAAGTGTGGGTCTTAATTTAGTACAAGGGAAATGCATAAAAGAAAATACAACATAAGCATAAACATAATCTACTCCCCTACCCGAGTGCATCTAATGAGATAACCTCTAAACAAAAGAAGGTTTATCCCCATCTAAGTGGTGTGTGCTCTAACCGGGTACTCCATCGGACGATCGTCACCTCTCTTTCAAGGCGTCCATCTCGCGAACGAGGCAAATATCCGGGAAACTGGGCGAGCTCCTCGGACGTGAAGAGGCGGAACGGGGATCGAGTGTGACCCCCGCGGTATGGTCGCATCTTCGGTCGTCGCGCAAGCTGTGGCTGAGTCACGGTATCCTCACTGCCCTCCCTCAACGGTGGGGGAGAGGGAGCAGAGCTCTCGCTATACGGATGGGTAGGCGGGTCCTCAGACGGGTCGGTCTCCGAGAAGTAAGTCCGGGGCACGTAATCGGGATAGTCTCGCATGGCTAGGGCGGCGGTGTGCATGCGGAGCACTCTCTCATCATGCGTACGCGCGCACTCAAAAACCCGCTCATCATCGCCATAGGGTGCAGTCGGGGAGAAGCGATGGGTGTGCAAGGGATGAGCGAAGGGGCGTCCTATGAACATGAAAGCCCGCACCGTGCACTGTCCCTCAAAATGGTATGACCCGTGAGTCGGGTCATAGTGCACCTCCCACGTCGGCGTGTCCACGAACACTACGAACGTCGCCATCTGAAGACGAGAAGGAAAGAAAGAGATAGAGGGAGTGAGAATCTTGCTAAAGAATCTCAGTAGGGCCTCCTACTACCTAGGTGTCATCATCTACGTCCTCAGGAACCTTGGATTTATTTATACAAAATGACTGAGCATGTATTAAGTTCATTTTAAACTTTAGAATATATTTTAGCCAAGGTCCATTCATTTTAGGATGATCTTAATGTCATGAATGCAACATAATAGAAAATGTATGCATGGCACTACCTAATGCACATACATAAAACATAACATCAAGCATCATCATACTTGGTGGCATAAAGTGGCAATAGTAACATTCATATGGGACAAAACTTAGTGACATAATCATAATCATGAAACTTCTCTTCCTCATGAGCCACCCTAAAAGACAATCGAACTGGGGGTGCTCGGCCGAACCGGTGTCACCCAGAACATGTCATACATCTAGGTTATGAGCTCATACCTTAACTAGACGTCACTAGTTCTTACTTACCACTTAATGATAAGCGTATCATAAATCATAAATCCCGACTATCTGAGTACGGGTTAGGGGGCAAAACTCTTAGGGGTGCTCGGCCGAACCGGTGTCACCTAAGAGTATAAAATGGTACCGATGTCACATGAGTTCTATGGAGGTGCTCGGCCGAACCGATGTCATCCTAGAACCCATCTTAGTACCTTAATTTTCAAAATCTCTTTAAGTCCCCAAATTTGTTGAGAATTCGGCGGCACAATGGCATTACACCGAATTCCTTCCAAATTTGCTTTATGCCACATAAACATATATCCTCATGAATTCATCATATGAATAACATCATCATCATTTACATAACATACATCATCATGGAACATTCAACCGTTTATCCTTACGGTAGCTTATGCTTTGACCCTTACGGGTCTTAATCTTGAGATATAATTCTCTAACATCCGTCGCTCATATTTGTATGCACCTAAGGGCTCATAATTAATCATCATTCCTAATCCTCATGTTCATACTTAAATCTGAATAGCATAGGGCAAATTCTCTAACTTGTGTTCACGGGGTTCTAGAACTTACGTTTTAGACCCTTTCTTGGTTCCGTCTTCGCCTAAGGCGCTATGAATTAAATCTATATCAATTATGAGGCATTCCTATGCTTAAGGACTAATTATTAATCATGTTTATCATGTTGTGAGGGTGCTGGACAGAATCCAGAAAAGTGAACGTTCTAAGAGTAACTTGCATTTTTACGGTTTTCTAGTTACTAGTTTCCCTATAGATGCTAGAATTCGATTCTAATCCAAATGATACCAAGTTTTTCATGTCTAAACAATCTAAATCTGATTATGTTCCCATTAAAACAGTTTGGATTAGTTTCATAAACAAATGGGTCAAAACTATGTTAAATTCTAGCTTTACGGTATTTCTAGTTAGCTAGTTTCTTACCTATCATGCATAGGATCGCTTCTACATCATCACATGATATTTTCACACATTCCAACACATCAAAACATCATCATACAGCATCACACTCATCACATCAGAACTGAAAACATTTAACTTAAATGAGAGAGTTAAATTGACATTTCTAGGTACATAAGTTAACTAGTTTCTCTTGGAATCAATTTAGAATTTCTAAAAACTCTTAGCAAATCATTTTAATTCATCAAAAGGCTAAGAGAAGCCTTAGGTCACTGACCAAAACATATTCCATCCCCTAAAAGATAATAAAATCACAACTTGTGATGACATAACCTTATAAAGATTTGTAAAGCTTTAAGGAAAACTTAAAACATAGACTATTGGTCCTAGTAGCTAGATGAAAACTCATTGCAAGTCCATCATCACTACTTGGCCAAAATTATGCATTCAAGGAATACATTCACATTTAACTTTATCTTGGAATGAAATGGGCAAGTCTTTGAGCTCTAGGTTCTTAAGTTACGACATAAACTAAACGTGCTCATGCTTTTCATTTTTAATCTTGCTTACAAAGTAAAGTGATGACTTAAATTTAAATATGCAAGGCATAAACTTAAACGTGCAAGCTTGAAAGTAAATATGCGAGGCATAAACTTAAATGTGCAAGCTTGAAGGTAAATATGCATGGTTCAATTCTTTATTTTAGTGCTCTTGGCCCAACAACAATCGACTTTAAGGCCGAAATAGATAGGCATTCGAGAAATTAATTAGGTGATAATGCAAGTTCAATTCTTTATTTTAGTGCTCTAGGCCCAACAACAATCGACTTTAAGGCCGAAATAGAAAGGCTTGAGAATTAAATTAAGTGATGATACAAGTTCCATTTTAATCTTTATGTTCTTAGGTGATAGCTAGAAAGCAAAGATGCATAGCAAGAATGTAAATATGAATGCAAGCATAAAATAAATTATGCAAGTTCATTTTATCTTTCTAGAGCTCTTAACAAGACTTTAAAGGAATTTAAACCATAACCCAAACTCATCCAAACAAGGTAAAGTCAAGCTTAGAGTTCTTTAAACCTTAACATAATATTTTTAGGAAATCAAACCATGAAGCTTAGAAAAATTTAAGGAAATGGCCGAAATCTTCAAGAAGAAAAAGGAACATTTTAAAACTCTAGAGTTCATGATCTTGATGATATATTAACACCAACATCATGAGTCCTCATCATTGAGTTCATAGAGCCATTTTAAAACATCATTAAAGCTAAAGTTCTCAAGAGTTCAAGAAAGGAAAAACTAAAAACATTTTTGCTCAAGAACAAAGATCAAGCTCTAGAGTTTGTTTCAAGTGATGAACATCACCATGAAACTCTCATCATCAAGCTCTCATTCCTTCATTCCCAAAGGCCCATGGCCGAAACATAAAGAGGAAGAAGGAGAAGAAAAGAAGTTCTAAAAGGAACCAAGAGAAACTATGAACATCAAGCTTGAAACAAGAACTTTAAAGAAAAGAATACATGAAAGAAAATCCCTACTTGATGTGATAAACTTGAAGATGGAAGAAGAAGATGAAGAAGATGAAGAACTTGAAGAACTCCAAGAACTTGAAGAACACAAAAACTTTGAGAGAAAAAGAAAAGCTTTGAGTGTTCCTAAACTTAGCAAATGATCTAAAAGTGGTGCAAGCTCCTCAAGGCATTCTATTTATAGAGAAATGAAACAAATGGAGGGGGTGAGGGCTGAAGGTGTTTTCGGCCATGAGGTGCAGAATTGGAGGCATCCATGAGTTCCATGAGGTGAGATAATGTGTTCTTGAGGCATGGTGAGGTATGGCTTAAGGTATGGTGAGGTATGGTTCAAGGTATGGCCTCAAGCATGGTTCTTTGAGTGAGAAAACAATTAAACATGTGGCCAATGGGGAGGTGTGCTGGCCGAAACTTCATCAACCAAGGGAGGAGAGTTTCTTGCATTTTAATTGTGGTTTAGAGTTGTGTTTAGGTGTATCTTTGATTATGCTTAAGATTAGGAATTTGTAAGAAAGTGTTTAGGCAAGGGAAATGGATAATTAAGGTGGTCTAGACATAATTAAGGAGTGGTCTTGCACCATTAGTGAGTTAAATCCTCAATTTAGAGTCTAAACAACTCTAGACACATTTCCTTGATTTAAGGAATTGGAGAGAGAAAATACTATTCAAGATTCCAAGACTAGGAGTTTTGAGTTCTAAAAAGGGATTTAATGTTTAATCTAAGCAATTTTATGTTCTAATTAACTTTAATAAATTATTTTGACTCTAGATTAATTAGGGAAATAAATTAATCTTCGTTTAGAGCTTAATATTGCTTAGGTTTGCTTAATTACGTCATTAAGCTCAAAAACACTATTCTAGGGGCAAAATCGTAATTTTGCACTAAAACTGCCCGGGGCTACCGGGACTTGAACAGAGACCTCTAGACACATGAAAACATGTTTTTAAACCTCTGGGGAAAGTTCCGGGCTCAAACGGCACCTTTACCCGCATAAAACACTATAGGGGTATTTTGGTCATTTTGACCCGAAACTGCGGAAAACGAGATTTTCGCTTCCGGAAGCATTCAAAGGCCATTCAATCCCCTTCAAACATTGAGTTGACCCTTCGAGGATGACCGAGTTGGTTACCCTCGAACTCGGGTCAGGAAATGACCTCAGGGGCATTTTGGTCATTTCCCTCGGATAGAAAAATCGGGGTGTTACAAAAAGCATGAGCACGTTTATTTCATGTCATAACTTAAGAACCTAGAGCTCAAAGACTTGCCCATTTCATTCCAAGTTAAAGTTTAATGTGAAACTATTCTTTGAATGCATATTTTCGGCTAAGTGGTGATGATGGACTTGCAATGAGTTTTCATCTAGCTACAAGGACCAATAGTCTATGTTCTAAGTTTTCCTTAAAGTTTTACAAATCTTTTCAAGGTTATGTTGTCATGAGATATGACTTTATTCCCTTTTAGGAGATGAATATATTTTGGTCATTGACCTAAGGCTTCTCTTAGCCTCTTGATGAATTAAAATGATTTGCAAAGAGTTTTAGAAATTCTAAATTGATTCCAAGAGAAACTTTAACTTATGTACCTAGAAATGTCAATTTAAATCCTTTACTAAAGGTAAATGTTTTCGGTTCTGATATGATGAGTGTGATACTATACGATGATGTTATGATGTGTGAAAATATCATACGATGATGTAGAAATGATTCTATGCATAATAGGTAAGAAACTAGCTAACTAGAAATACCGTAAAGCTAGAATTTAACATAGTTTTGACCCATTTGTTCATGGAGCTTATCCAAACTGTTTTAATGGGAGCATAATCAGATTAGGATTGTTTAGACATGAAAAACTTGGTAACATTTGGATTAGAATCGAATTCTAGCACCTGTAGGGAAACTAGTAACTAGAAAACCGTAAAAGTGCAAGTTTAGAACTCTTAGAATATTTATTTTTCTGGATTCTGTCCAGCACCCTTACAACATGATAAACATGATTAATAATTAGTCCTTAAGCATAGGAATGTCTCATAATTACTTTAGATTTAATTCATAGCGCCTTAGGCGAAGACGGAACCAAGAAAGGGTCTAAAACGTAAGTTCTAGAACCCCGTAATCACAAGTTAGGAATTCTGCCCTATGCTATTCAGATTTAAGTGTGAACATGAGAATTATGAATGATGTATAATTATGAGCCCTTAGGTGCATAAAATGTGAGTGACGGATGTTAGAGAACCATATCTCATGATTAAGACCCGTAAGGGTCAAAGCATAAACTATCGTAAGGATAAACGGTTGAATGTTCTATGATGACGCATGTGTTATGAAAGAGATGATGATGTTATTCATATGAGAAATTCATGAGGATATATGTTTATGTGGCATAAAGCAAATTTGGAAGGAATTCGGCGTAATGCCATCGTGTCACTAATTCAGACAATTTGGGGACTTAAAGAGATTTTGAAAATTAAGGTACTAAGATGGGTTCTAGGATGACACCGGTTCAGCCGAGCACCTCCATAGAACTCATGTGACATCGGTACCATTTTATACTCTTAGGTGACACCGGTTCGGCCGAGCACCCCTAAGAGAATTGCCCCATAACCCGTACTCAGATAGTCGGGATTTATGATTTATGATACGCTTATCGTTAAGTGGTAAGTAAGAACTAGTGACGACTAGTTAAGGTATGAGCTCATAACCTAGATATGTGACACGTTCTGGGTGACACCGGTTCGGCCGAGCACCTCCAGTTCGATTGTCTTTTAGGGTGGCCCATGAGGAAGAGATGTTTCATGATTATGATTATGTCACTAAGTTTGTCCCATATGAATGTTACTATTGCCACTTTATGCCACTAAGTATGATGATGCTTGATGTTATGTTTTATGTATGTGCATTAGGTAGTGCCATGCATACATCTTCTATTATGTTGCATTCATGACATTAAGATCATCCTAAAATGAATGGACCTTGGCTAAAGTATATTTTAAAGTTTAAAATGAACTTAATACATGTTTAGTCATTTTGTATAAATTAAACCCAAGGTTCCTGAGGACGTAGATGATGACACCTAGGTAGTAGGAGGCCCTACTAAGATTCTTTAGCAAGATTCTCACTCCCTCTATCTCTTTCTTTCCGTCACGTCTTCAGATGGCGACGTTCGTAGTGTTCGTGGACACGCCGACATAGGAGGTGCACCATGACCCGGACCACGGGTCATTCCATTTTGTGGGTTGATGCACGGTTAGAGTATTTATGTTCATGGGTTGACCCTTCACTTCCCCTGTACATTCTCATCGTTTCTCCCCCGTCTTACCTCTTGGCGATGACCTGGTGTTCGAGCGCGCACGTCCCCTAGAGGAGAGGCTTCGCCGTACCCCACAATCCGCGTTCGCCGCTCGAGACTATCCCCAGTATGTGCCCCATTGCCCGTCGTCTTTTTCGGAGACGGATCCTTCCAAGGATTCGGCAACCCAGGTACCCTCCGAGGGATCTTCCCCTACCATACCCATGGTGTAACGCCCCAATTTTTACTGTAATTTTTACTGTCATTAGAAATTACTCAATTACTGAATTACCGTAGGTAATTATTACATAAGATTTGAGGCCGAACAATCCTCAATAAAGGAATATAACATTAGAAGAGAGGTTAGGAACGATTCATGCGAGAGTCGCAAATCCAATTTCTCAGACGTATAAAATGACCAAAATGTCCCTGAAGTTATTTTACTCAGAAAATGAGGATTGTGGGCCCCACATATTCTCAAGGGGATGTTTTGAGAATAATAAGGGATTGTTTGTGTTATGTGTGTTAATAGAGCAGAAGAATCTCAATATTGAGTTCCGACACGAAAAGACCAAACGCCTCATGGTGTTTAACTCCGATGTGCGTGCCGACTGAGCCCGAACCTCACTAAAATGTTTTAAAATGTGTTTTTAAGCCATGATTAACCATTGGTTAAGCTCGGGTGGCCTTGGGCGCTTTTAAGTGAAAGTACGATTTTGCCCTGCTTTGGGCGCTTTGCGAATTTCGATTTTCGATTCATATACCGAAACCTAAGCAATATTAGGCTCAAATTAAAGCTTATTAAATTCTAAATATTAATCTAGATTCAAAATTATGTATTTAGATTGATTAGAACCCAAAATTGCTCAAAAACACCCAAATTGCTTACTAATTCACTTAAGCCCTTAACCGTAAATTCTCTAAATTACATGAATACCTTGCCTACACCTAAATAATGCATGGAACACACAAATTTCACTTCTTTGGGCTGTAATGCACGAAATTATTGATGCCATTATGCAGCTGAATTATTTCCAAAAGTTGCACTAAAACAAAATGCCAAAATGTCACCATAAGAGACATAATTCCTTAATTTCATACAACTTTGTCTAAAATGATTTTTTCCTCCATTATTACTCCTGAAAAATTCTGACAACTACCTCCTCATTTTGGCCAATTAGAAGCCTCAAAATCTTCTATAAATAGGCTTGCTTGAGTGGTCTTGGAATGCTTGGTTCATAACTAGTTTTTAGGAGCACCAAAACTTTCTTTCTTCCTCCTCTTTGGCTGAATTCTTTCTTCAATTTTTCAAAGAGATTTTGTGTCATTTCACTTCAAGAAATCAAGTTCTCTTCCTCTTCTTCAACTCAGATTAGGTAGGAGTAGTTTCTAAATTTATTTCTATGCTTTGAGGAGTTGTGTTTTTAGCTCAAAATGATGAAATTATGAACTTGCCTTAGCTTTTCATTTTGGTTTTCCTCTTCAATTTTTCTTTAACCAATTCAACCATATGGCCTAGGTGGAACTAAGATGATGGCTTGATGATGAGGACCTTGAGGGTGGGTTGTAAATCCATCACAAGTTAGGCCTCTAAAGCTTGAAAATTCCACTTGATGCAAAACCTTGAAGAATAATGCTTTATGATGCTAAAACAAAGATTTTTAGTTTAGAACTTGAAAGATGTATTTTTTCCTTTTATGTTTTATTTCTTGTTAAGATATGTATTGGGTTGAATTTATAATTCTTTTAAAGTCTTGAAGGAGCTCTAGTAAAGAAACAAAATGAATTTGCATCCATGATTAAGTTTATGCTTTGCATAACCATGTTTACCTTCTATGTCATCACTAAATTTTCAAGAATGAATAAATGAACTTGCATTTCTCATGTTTAAATTCCAAGCTTGTATTTCATGTTTATGTTTCAAGTCATCACTTAATCTTTCAAGATAATTAAGAGGTTGCATCTCATATTTAATTTATGCTCTCACTATATTTTATAATGGCTAAAAGAATCAACGCATGACATGTTTATTTTATGCCATCACCTAAAGATCCTAGAGCTTAAAGACTTGCCCATGTATCACAAGCAAAGAAATATGATTATTGGAGTTAAAGAATTTATTCTTTAAAAAGTCTTGAGATTGGAGCTTAAAAAGATGTAATAATAATTCTCTTCTCCCTCTATCGTCCTGTGCGGACTACCGCCTCCGGTTTCTTAATATTCTCTTCTCCTCTATCGTCCTGTGCGGATTACACGCCTCCAGTTTCTTGTATCATGTTTATATTTCAAGTTCTTGCATCATGTTTAATTTTCAAGTCATCACCTTAAATCTTAAAGATAAAGAAATGGAATTGCATATCATGTTTATAATTCCAAGCTATCACCTTATAAAGATAAGATTAAAATAAGGTTGCATAGCATGTTTATAATTCTAAGATGTCACCTAAATCTCTAAAGCTCAAGACTTACTCCTTTTATCTTAAGTGAGAATTTTAATTGTGAAGATCCTCCCAAATTTGACAAAAGAACTAGTTTCTAAATGAGTTTTAAGGCTTTGCAAGGATTTTACTGGGAACTAGTATTTTATATGCACTTAAAATATGATTCTATGTAATTGCATGAGGTTCATGATTCGCCACTGATCCGAGTTTAGTATCAATGTGTGATAATGATTTGATATGATTGAAGTTGTGATAATTATGGTTTATTGTTAAGAGAATGATTCATAATTGGTTTAATAACTAATTAGTTCTATAATTGATAATTCTATGTAAGGATTGGATGCTTATTAAGTACTTGATATCATTGAATGATTTCTGGCTTGCATGTTATAGTTGCTGTTGCAAATAATAAGAATGCTTATACATGAAATGTTCTTTATTATGAAAATTCACCTTTGTTGCTAGAAGAAAGTGTATCATTGTAAAAGTGTAATTTGGAAAGGTTCGCTAAGGAAAGACTTGGTATTTAAGCGTGTCCATTGTGACCCACCTCTCTCTCGGGAATCTCCCATATGCATGATTACATTGATATATATTATTCTAGCTTAAGACTATAAATGAGAAAATGTTATGATGTTTATGAATTGTATTATGATATAACATGCAAAGATTTAATGGTGACTTAAACTTATAAGAAAATGATCCTTTGGAACCATCGGACAATAGGTGGTGAAAAGGTGATTTTAGCCCCTAACCCGTTCTCTCAAAAGGGTAGAGTCGGGACTTTAGCTTATCAAAAGGGATAAGTATATGCTAGTGACGACTAGTAAAGTATGAGCTCATAACCTAAATTACTCCCAAAAGGGTGGAGTATAGGGTGGCCCAAGGAAAATAATGATGATGATAAGATTTTAAGTCACCTAAGGCACTAAAGAAAACAAATATGTGCACCGTGTCCATGTCTAGCTAATATTATATGACGTTCTTTTATGCATGTTATTTTGATAATGATGATGAGGAATATGATGTAATGATAAAGGAAAAGTTCATTGTAAATATGACATGTTAAGAATAAGATGCATTATAAGACGATGATTAAAAATTGACGAACCTCGGTTAAGTATTTGTCCTAACTTAAAATGAATCTTTGCATGCTCACTATTTTAGAATAATCCCGAGGTTCCGGGACTTTGATGATGACATCAGTAGAAGGAGGTACCTTCATCGAGAATTCTTTAGCAAGATTCTCACTCCTTTTCTTTATTTCCGTCATTGTCTCCAGATTCAAATGGCGACATTCGTCTGCTCGTTGATACCCCTACTTGGGAATTCCACTATGATCCGCATCGCTCGTATCATTTTGAAGGGATGTGATTCGTGTTTTTATTTACATAGGTCGCCCATTTGCACATCCTGTCCCTAGTTATCGATTTTCTCCTACTTCTCCCTATGGCGATGAAATGGTTTCGAACATGCACGCCCACTTGATGAAAGGATGTTACGTTCTTATCCCGCTTCATCTGCGTCCATGGATTTCAGTATGTTCCCGAGGCGAGATATTCTCAAACTGATCCTTCAGAGGACACTCCTACTCATGTATATTCGAGAGCTCGCTCCTACTCCCACACGTAAGAGAGGGTAGTGAGGAAACAAGTTGTTCAGCGAGGTTAGCGAGAAGGCCGCCCATGCGACTCACTGGTGCATCTCGTGTGTCCCTCCCGAGGAGCTCATCGATGGATCGGATTTATTCCCCCATTTTCGTGACAGGGCCATAGAAGGTTCTTAGTAGACTTATGTGTGATCATGCACCCTAGTTTTAGGATAACCTTCCCGGCTTATTGAGTTATCTAGTTTAGGGGCATGAATTTCCTTAAGTATATTTTCTTTTATGGGTTTGCATAAGATAATGATGTATGAACATAACCCACCCTTTGAGTGAGGTTATTGTATGTAAATATATGCTATAATGTGCTTATGGATGTTATATGATGGAGCCTAAGTGATATGATGTGATTTATTCTTAAACGCCTTATTATACTCCGCTACACTGCTCACGTTGTACTCGCTCACGCTTTCAATTATGTGTTTAAAAAAAGGCTCGTAATTTCACTAAGTATTTTCAAATTATGAAGAAAGAACCAAAGCAAGGAGTAAAGTCTAGTCATTAATCGATTCAACCTAGGTGTATCCGGTTAATTACTAGGTGTTACATTTTGGTATCGAGGCAGATTCGATTCTCATGGAGCCTGAGGATTGGACTAGCTATGCTTCTAAAGCATAATACGTTAGTGACGTCATGTGTAGATGTTTATCATTAGGATGAGCTTGGGGAGTAGAAATACATGACTATCGTATGTTGAAAGTGCCATGGTAACTTGCTCACTTTGCATGGAATATTGGGCCCGATCACCTCGTTGTTCTTTGCTTTGTGTGTATAGGGACCAATGGCACGCCGACAACAGACTAGGAGCACAGCACAAAATAATCACGACAACGAGACAGCCGAAGCACTCCGCGGCGTAGCAAGGACCATGAGAATGATGATGGAACGAATGGATCAGGATCGTCTGCCAATATGAATCAGCGACATGAGATTCCCGAACATGCCTGCTTCGGGAGTTTCGTAAGGCAAACCCACCGGTTTTCAAGGGGACACCGAATCCAAATATTGCGGATGAATGGATTCGAATATTGAGAAGGTCTTTGCTTTGTAGTCCCATGCTTGAGGAGCAAAAGGTCACCTTCGCTACTCATATGCTTGAGGGTGATGCCGCTTCGTGGACAGTGTTCAAGACTCTGGAGACGACCGATGTGGACATTGATTGGGAACTATTCAAGGTCCATTTTTACGAAAAGTACTTTCCAGAGTCAGTTAGAAATGCCAAGGACATTGAATTCATGCAACTTGTCCAGGGGAATATGAATGTGGCCCAAAGACAATTTGAAGAACTCATTAAGTTCTCAAGAATGTACCAAGGAAATCCTGATGAGTACTGAAATGCATTAAATACGAGTCGTGGTTGAAGGCGAACTTAATGTGGCGATTGCACATTTGGAGATTAGGATTTTCTACCCTAGTTAACAAATGTCGGATTATTGAAGAAGGTCGAGAAAATAAACACCCCAAAGTCGATAATATTACCAAAAAGTTGACACCTCAAGGTCGCTAGCTCAAGAGGCGAATCGACCTCCATTTCCTCAATCAAGACCACAAGGGACACAAAGAAATTTTCAACAAGGAAGGCCAAACAACAACAATCGCTATAATATCAACCGCTACAACAATAACCCCACTAACAAACACAACAACAACAATAACAACAATAAAGGGAAAGCACCACAAAGAGGTCCAAGAAGACTTCCACGGCCACGCCATCCATGGAATGTCCCTGCGCGGCAAGAATCATGGGAGCATGCCATGTCGAGCCGGAACAAACGTCTGCTATCGGTGTGCAAAACCAGCTCATTACTCCCCAGAATGCACTCGAACGAACCCGCCAACCCCCAATCCCAAGCCACAATACCAGGAAGGGTATTTATCAGTTAATCTTTGAAGAAACAACGGTCACGAAATCTCGTGGAAGGTAAGGGTAATATGCATGGTAAAGACTTAATTGTACTATATGATTCTCGGGCGCTTCTCATTCTTTTATCTCCCATTCATGTGTTAAAAGCCTTAATTTACCTATGACTGAGCTTCCTTTTGACCTTATTGTTTCTACCGACCGAAAACCCGTTAGGACTTGTAAATGTTGTTTAGATTGTAGTTTTATTATAGATAATAGATCCTTTGTTTTAGATCTTATTTGCTTACCCATGAGGTTTAGATGTGATTCTTGGCATGGATTGGCTTGAGGCCAACCGTGTACTGTTAAACTGTTATGAGAAAACCATCACTTTTCTTCCTATTCCTATTGAACCTAAGAAACCCATAAGTCTTTACATAATTGCTGTGGAAATGGACTGTGGTAAGGGTGAGAGTAAAGGTTACATTTTCTTAGCCGCTAGTGATGTAGACTTTGAGCAAAGTATCGATGAGATACCAATAGTAAGAAATTATCCCAAGTATTTCCAGATGAGATACCGAGTTTCCCCAAGAGAGAGATAGAATTTTCCATAGAGTTGCTTCCAAAAGTGGACCTATATCCATAGCCCCATACAGATGTCCCCATTAGAATTGACCGAGTTAAAAACTCAATTGGAAGATTTATTGGAGAAAAAGTTTGTTAGGCCTAGTGCATCACCTTGGGGAGCCCCTGTGTTGTTTGTAAAGAAAAAGGATGGGAGTATGAGGATGTGTGTAGATTATAGGCAGTTGAATAAAGTAACGGTGAAAAACAAGTATCCTCTGCCTAGGATCGATGATTTGATGGACCAACTGAAAGGTGCGGTAGTGTTTTCTAAGATAGATTTGAGGTCAGGCTACCATCAAATTAGAGTGAGAGATGAAGACATACCTAAAACGGCTTTGACTCGATACGGCCATTTTGAGTTTGCAAGAATGTCCTTTGGGTTAACTAATGCTCCAGCTATTTTTATGGATTACATGAATAGGATCTTTCGACCCTATTTAGATCAGTTTGTAGTTGTCTTTATAGATGACATTCTCATATATTCTAAGACCCATGAAGAGCATGAATGCCACCTAACCATAGTACTAGAGATCTTGAAGGAAAAGAAACTATATGCCAAGATTTCCAAGTGTGAGTTTTGGTTGGATAAGGTGCAATTTTTAGGGCATGTAGTATCTAAGAAAGGAATTGCTGTAGATCCTAGTAAGGTAGAAGCGGTAGTAAAGCGGGAAAGACGAACCACGGTAATCAAGTAAGGAGCTTTTTGGGTTTAGCCGGTTATTACCGTCGATTTATCAAGGGATTTTCCCAGCATTTCCCTACCTTTGACCAAGTGACTAGGAAGAACACCCTTTTTCATGGACCGGAGTGTGAAAAGAGCTTTCAAGAGTTAAAACACAAGCTAACCTCGACCCCTGTTTTAGTGTTACCCGACCCCAATGTGCCTTTCGAGGTGTATTGTGATGCTTCAAAATGGGGTTTAGGTTGTGTATTGATGCAGGATAGGCAAGTGGTGGCCTATGCATCAAGACAACTCAAGCCACATGAGGCAAACTACCCTACCCATGACCTTGAGTTAGTCAGCCGTGTTTGCTCTAAAGATTTGGAGACACCATTTATATGGAGTTAAGTTTGAGGTGTTTTCCGATCACAAGAGTTTGAAATATCTCTTTGATCAAAAAGAGCTAAACATGAGGCAAAGGCGATGGATGGAGTTCTTGAAAGATTATGATTTTGGATTGAACTACCATCCTGGTAAAGCTAATGTAGTAGCCGATGCTTTGAGTAGGAAGTCCTTACAAGTGTCCCGCTTGATGGTGAAGGAGGTTGAATTGATTGAGCAATTTAGGGACTTAAACCTAGGAATGACTTTGACCACTAAGGGCATCGAGCTTGTCATCTTAGAGTGACAAGTGAGTTCAAAGAAAGGATTGTTCAAGCTCAAGGGGACGATCTTGTGTTTCAAGAGACTTTAGGGGCAAGAAGGCGGAAAGTTGATAGGTTTTACCCAAGGAATGGACGATTTGTGGAGGTTTAAAGGTCGAATATGTGTACTGCTAGTGGTGGCCTCCGAAAGGATATTTTGGAGGAAGCCCATAAGAGCCATTTACCCTTCATCCTGGTGCCACCAAGATGTATCAAGATTTGAAGAAGATGTTCTGGTGGCCTGGAATGAAGAAAGATGTGTGCACATGGGTGAGTAAGTGCTTGGTGTGTCAAAAGGTGAAGATTGAACACCAAAAACCCTGCGGAATGCTGCAACCTCTGCCGATCCCTCGAGTGGAAGTGGGATAGTATCTCCATGGATTTTGTGACTGATTACCAAGGACCCAAATGAATCATGATACCATATGGGTAATCGTGGATCGATTGACAAAGTCAGCCCACTTTTTACCTATTAAGGTGACTTATTCCTTGGATAGGTTAGCACAATTATATATTCAGGAGATAGTGAGGTTACATGGGGTGCCGCCGACGATAATCTCGGACCGAGATCCGCGATTTACGTCGCGATTTTGGGGAGCCTTTCAAAAGGCATTTGGTTCAAAGTCATGTCTAAGCACGACCTATCACCCCCAAACAGACGGTCAATCTGAAAGAACTATCCAAACCTTGGAGGATATGTTAAGGGCATGTGTTTTAGATCAAAGGGAAGTTGGGATAAGTACACGCCACTTATTGAATTTGCATATAACAACAGCTTATCATGCAAGTATCGGTATGGCAATCGTATGAGGCCCTCTATGGACGGAAATGTCAATCTCCTTATGTTGGTATGAACCCTGAGAGCAAAGTTTACTTGGACCTGATATTGTGAGGAAACAACTAACAAATCAAAAAGATTAGGGATAAGATTCTTACCGCTCAAAGTCGACGTAAAAACTATGCGGACAAGCCGCTAAAACCGCTAGATTTTCAAGAAGGGACCACGTGTTCCTAAGGATCACCCCCACCACGGCATAGGCCGAGCAATAAAAGTAAAGAAATTGAGCCCCGCATTTCTTGGTCCGCTTGAAATCCTTACCAAAGTAGGACACAGAGCTCACCGTATAGCCCTACCCCGAGTCTATCCAACCTTCATGATGTTTTCCATGTCTCTCGCTTAAGAAAGTATCAATCGACCCGAGTCATGTACTAGAGCCGTAACATGTACAATTAAGAGATAACGACATTTAACTTACTACCCACGAGAATCGCCGATCGAGGAGTTAAGCAAGAGGAACAAGGTCAGACTTCGTCAAAGTAGCATGGGGACAGTGAAACCGAAGAACTTACATGGGAGCTGGAATCAAACATGAAAGCACAATACCCCGAAGTTGTTCTCAGTAACGAATTTCCTGGCTAAATTCTTTTAAGGAGGAGAGTAATGTAACGCCCCAATTTTTACTGTAATTTTACTGTCATTAGAAATTACTCAATTATCGAATTACCGTAGGTAATTATTACATAAGATTTGAGGCCGAACAATCCTCAATAAAGGAATATAACATTAGAAGAGAGGTTAGGAACGATTCATGCGAGAGTCGCAAATCCCGAATTTCAGACGTATAAAATGACCAAAATGTCCCTCAAGTTATTTTACTCGGAAAATGAGGATTGTGGGCCCCACATATTCTCAAGGGGATGTTTTGAGAATAATAAGGGATTGTTTGTGTTATGTGTGTTAATAGAGCGTAAGAATCTCAATTTTGAGTTCCGACGCAAAGACCAAAACGCCTCAAGGGTCGCTTTAACTCCGATGTGCGTGCGACTGAGCCCGAACCTCACTAAAATGTTTTAAAATGTGTTTTTAAGCCATGATTAACCATTGGTTAAGCTCGGGTGGCCTTGGGCGCTTTTAAGTGAAAGTACGATTTTGCCCTGCTTGGGCGCTTTGCGAATTTCGATTTTCGATTCATATACCAAACCTAAGCAATATTAGGCTCAAATTAAAGCTTATTAAATTCTAAATATTAATCTAGATTCAAAATTATGTATTTAGATTGATTAGAACCCAAAATTGCTCAAAAACACCCAAATTGCTTACTAATTCACTTAAGCCCTTAACCGTAAATTCTCTAAATTACATGAATACCTTGCCTACACCTAAATAATGCATGGAACACACAAATTTCACTTCTTTGGGCTGTAATGCACGAAATTATTGATGCCATTATGCAGCTGAATTATTTCCAAAAGGTGCACTAAAATAAAATGCCAAAATGTCACCATAAGAGACATAATTCCTTAATTTCATACAACTTTGTCTAAAATGATTTTTTCCTCCATTATTACTCCTGAAAAATTCTGACAACTACCTCCTCATTTTGGCCAATTAGAAGCCTCAAAATCTTCTATAAATAGGCTTGCTTGAGTGGTCTTGGAATGCTTGGTTCATAACTAGTTTTTAGGAGCACCAAAAACTTTCTTTCTTCCTCCTCTTTGGCTGAATTCTTTCTTCAATTTTTCAAAGAGATTTTGTGTCATTTCACTTCAAGAAATCAAGTTCTCTTCCTCTTCTTCAACTCAGATTAGGTAGGGAGTAGTTTCTAAATTTATTTCTATGCTTTGAGGAATTGTGTTTTTAGCTCAAAATGATGAAATTATGAACTTGCCTTAGCTTTTCATTTTGGTTTTCCTCTTCAATTTTTCTTTAACCAATTCAACCATATGGCCTAGGTGGAACTAAGATGATGGCTTGATGATGAGGACCTTGAGGGTGGGTTGTAAATCCATCACAAGTTAGGCCTCTAAAGCTTGAAAATTCCACTTGATGCAAAACCTTGAAGAATAATGCTTTATGATGCTAAAACAAAGATTTTTAGTTTAGAACTTGAAAGATGTATTTTTTTTCCTTTTATGTTTTATTTCTTGTTAAGATATGTATTGGGTTGAATTTATAATTCTTTTAAAGTCTTGAAGGAGCTCTAGTAAAGAAACAAAATGAATTTGCATCCATGATTAAGTTTATGCTTTGCATAACCATGTTTACCTTCTATGTCATCACTAAATTTTCAAGAATGAATAAATGAACTTGCATTTCTCATGTTTAAATTCCAAGCTTGTATTTCATGTTTATGTTTCAAGTCATCACTTAATCTTTCAAGATAATTAAGAGGTTGCATCTCATATTTAATTTATGCTCTCACTATATTTTATAATGGCTAAAAGAATCAACGCATGACATGTTTATTTTATGCCATCACCTAAAGATCCTAGAGCTTAAAGACTTGCCCATGTATCACAAGCAAAGAAATATGATTATTGGAGTTAAAGAATTTATTCTTTAAAAAGTCTTGAGATTGGAGCTTAAAAAGATGTAATAATAATTCTCTTCTCCCTCTACTGGTCCTGTGCGGACTACCGCCCCACCGGTTTCTTAATATTCTCTTCTCCCTCTATCGTCCTTGTATGCGGATTACCGCTCCAGTTCTTGTATCATGTTTATATTTCAAGTTCTTGCATCATGTTTAATTTTCAAGTCATCACCTTAAATCTTAAAGATAAAGAAATGGAATTGCATATCATGTTTATAATTCCAAGCTATCACCTTATAAAGATAAGATTAAAATAAGGTTGCATAGCATGTTTATAATTCTAAGATGTCACCTAAATCTCTAAAGCTCAAGACTTACTCCTTTTATCTTAAGTGAGAATTTTAATTGTGAAGATCCTCCCAAATTTGACAAAAGAACTAGTTTCTAAATGAGTTTTAAGGCTTTGCAAGGATTTTACTGGGAACTAGTATTTTATATGCACTTAAAATATGATTCTATGTAATTGCATGAGGTTCATGATTCGCCATCGATCCAGTTTAGTATCAATGTGTGATAATGATTTGATATGATTGAAGTTGTGATAATTATGGTTTATTGTTAAGAGAATGATTCATAATTGGTTTAGTAACTAATTAGTTCTATAATTGATAATTCTATGTAAGGATTGGATGCTTATTAAGTACTTGATATCATTGAATGATTTCGACTTGCATGTTATAGTTCTTGTAAATAATAAGAATGCTTATACATGAAATGTTCTTTATTATGAAAAATTCACCTTTGTTGCTAGAAGAAAGTGTATCATTGTAAAAGTGTAATTTGGAAAGGTTCTGGCTAAGGAAAGACTTGGTATTTAGGCGTGTCCATTGTGACCCACCTCTCTTCCTGGGAATCTCCCATATGCATGATTACGCTGATATATATTATTCTAGCTTAAGACTATAAATGAGAAAATGTTATGATGTTTATGAATTGTATTATGATATAACATGCAAAGATTTAATGGTGACTTAAACTTATAAGAAAATGATCCTTTGGAACCATCAGACAATAGGTGGTGAAAAGGTGATTTTAGCCCCCTAACCCGTTCTCTCAAAAGGGTAGAGTCGGGACTTTAGCTTATCAAAAGGGATAAGTATATGCTAGTGACGACTAGTAAAAGTATGAGCTCATAACCTAAATTACTCCCAAAAGGGTGGAGTATAGGGTGGCCCAAGGAAAATAATGATGATGATAAGATTTTAAGTCACCTAAGGCACTAAAGAAATGAAATATGTGCACTTTGTGTCCATGTGTAGCTAATATTATATGACGTTCTTTATGCATGTTATTTTGTTAATGATGATGAGGAATATGATGTAATGATAAAGGAATAGTTCATTGTAAATATGACATGTTAAGAATAAGATGCATTATAAGGACGATGATTAAAAATTGACGAACCTCGGTTAAGTATTTGTCCGAACTTAAAATGAATCTTTGCATGCTCACTATTTTAGAATAATCCCGAGGTTCCCTGGGGACTTTGATGATGACATCGTAGAAGGAGGTACTCTTACCGAGAATTCTTTAGCAAGATTCTCACTCCCTTTTCTTTATTTCCGTCATTGTCTCCAGATTCAAATGGCGACATTCGTCCCCGTTTCGTTGATACCTACTTGGGAATTCCACTATGATCCGGCATCGTCAGATTCATTTTGAAGGATGTCTTGTGATTCGTGTTTTTATTTACATAGGTCGCCCATTTGCACATCCCGTCCCTAGTTATCGATTTTCTCCTACTTCTCCCTATGGCGATGAAATGGTTTTCGAACATGCACGCCCACTTGATGAAAGGATGTTACGTTCTTATCCCGCTTCATCTGGCCCATGGATTTCAGTATGTTCCTGAGACGAGATATTCTCAAACCGATCCTTCAGAGGACACTCCTACTCATGTATATTCTCGAGAGCTCTGCTCCTACTCCCACACGTGTAAGAGAGGGTAGTGAGGAAAGCAGTTGTTCAGCCGAGGTTAGCGAGAAGGCCGTCCATGCGACCCGACTGGTGCATCTCGTGTGTCCCTCCCGAGGAGCTCATCGATGGATCGGATTTATTCCCCATTTTCGTGACAGGCCATAGAAGGTTCTTAGTAGACTTTTGTGTGATCATGCACCCTAGTTTTAGGATAACCTTCCCGGCTTATTGAGTTATCTAGTTTACGGGCATGAATTTCCTTAAGTATATTTTCTTTTATGGGTTTGCATAAGATAATGATGTATGAACATAACCCACCCTTTGAGTGAGGTTATTGTATGTAAATATATGCTATAATGTGCTTATGGATGTTATATGATGGAGCCTAAGTGATATGATGTGATATATTCTTAAACGTCTTATTATACTCCGCTTACTCGTTCACGTTGTACTCGGCTCACGTTTTCAATTATGTGTTTAAAAAAAAAAAAGGCTCGTAATTTCACTAAGTATTTTCAAATTATGAAGAAAGAACCAAAGCAAGGAGTAAAGTCTAGTCATTAATCAGATTCAACCTAGGTGTATCTGGTTAATTACTAGGGTGTTACACATGGACCTTGGGGAGGGTAGTGAGCCTTCCATGACTTAGCCGAGGCTTGCACGACGACCGGAGATGAGGCCACACCATGGAGGTCACTTCCGAGCCCCGTCCCGCCTATTCATGCCGGAGGAGCTTACTCAGTTTCCTGGTTACGTACCACGCTCGAGGGATAGTCGTCAGTAGGAGGCTGTGGATGGCCCGTGTTAGAGCACACACCACTTAGATGGGGATAAACCTTCTTTTGTTTAGAGGTTACCCCATTAGATGCACACGGGTAGGAGAGTAGTTCATGTTTATGATTATGTTGTATTTCCTTTCTTGTATTTCTCTTGTACTAAATTAAGTCTCACACTTATAAGTGGGCAAGTTATATATATGTGAGATGATATTCAGTGTTATTCATGGTGTGCCTTATGTTATGATGTTGTGAGACATTTGTTTTACTATACATGGTTTACCGCTTATCGCATCACGCGGCTCTCACTTTGTATTTCAAAAAAAAATTACCCGTATTTTCCGCTAAGTATTTCAAAGTAAAAATGAGAACTATGAGGTAACAGTCTAATGATTGACCTAAATATGTTCTAGAGTATTGGGTTAAAAATTAGGATGTTACAAATTTACCCAAGCTTTTGGTTTGGTGTAACGCCCCGATTTTCTCTAAACTTTCATAATGACCAAAATGCCCCTGAGGTCATTTTTACCCGAAACACGAGGACGGCCGGCTTTGGCCATCCTCATAGGGTTCATATGTTATATGAAGGGGATTGTATGAGCATGAGTGCCTAACAAAGCAGGAAAACCTCATTTCTGAGATTTCTGCGCGTAAATGACCAAAATACCCCTGTAACAGAATTAAGGCAGTTTTAAGTTCCGTTTCGACCCGGACTTTGTTCTAGGTTCAAAACAATGATTTTAAGGCATGAACTATGTTTGTTTAAGTCCCGGAGGTTCCGGGCAACTTTTGGTGAAAATTACGATTTTGCCCCTGCATATCGCATTTTCAGCTTAATGAGCCGTTTAACTCCAAACCTAAGCAATATTAGGCTCTAATTAAAGGTTAATGAATTTCCATAATTAATCTAGAGCCAAAACCATCATTTAGAATTAATTGGAACCCAAAATTGCTTAGGAAAATTCAAATCTCATCCTAGTCTTATTCTTTAAAAAGGAATAAGAATTTGTGAATAATGTTGAATAGTGTTTCCACTATTCACATCAACTTTTCTTTTCAAGACAAGTTGTCACACCCACATCACTAGTCTTAGAGGTGTTGACTCCCCTAATCCTTCTAGACCACCTCTAACCTAGGGATTTGTGGTTTTAAATAACCTATTAGTGCACCTAAGTACCTACTTAGCAACTTTTAATCCTAAGCCTAATCTATGTCACACCAAAGCACACTTCTAGAACATGGTTTAAGGAGATATTTCTCCTCCCCAAGGCTGCCAAGAATGGCGCCATTTCTCCCTAGAAAATCATCAAAAAGTTAGTCTATGTGTTCAAGCTATCTTGTGACATATGTCTTGAACACTTTCAATCAATGATCAACTTTCAAGAAAAATTGTCACTCAAGACTCAAAGAATATTTTATATGGTCAATCAAGGCTTTCAATTCATTTCTAAAATGAAAATAATTATGTCTTTCAAACTCAAAAAGAATGATTTGTTTTGTGGTCATTCAAGCTTTCCATCAAACTTTTTCAAGACAACATGTCTTATAACACATTACCTATGCTTTGGGAATTTAAGTCTAGAAAATTTTCTCCTCTTTTTGGGCATGAGAAGCACGGTTTCTCTTCAGATTTTGCAGCCCAAAATTTTAAGTTTTTATGCATTTTTAAAGGTTTGAAAATAAGGTACATGCTAGCCATACTTTAGGACATGCATAGCTAGACTTTTCACCATGCTTTGAATAACTTTACACCATGCTTTGAACAAGATTTTTCCTCCCTCATGTGGCTGTAAAAGTGGCCGAATTCTTCCCCCCAAAAGGCCTCCAATATTCAATTCATTTCACTTCTCTATAAATGGGTAGCTTAAGGAACTTGAAGCACCTTTGTTCATTTCACTAAAGCTTTGAGTTAGAGCACTTTGAGTTTCTTTCTCTCAAGTTCAAGAGCTCATCCTCTCCAACCTCTTCATCTTCTTCACTTCCTCTCAAATCCCAAACTCTAGGTAGGGAGCTCTTCAAGAATGCTTTCTTTTATTTTCATGCTCAATGTTTATCTTGCTTGAAAGTTGTGTTGTTAGTAAGTTTTCCTCCCAAGCATTATTTCGGTTTCTTCTTTTCTCTTCCTTTTCATTTTCGGCCTTAAGGCCATGGTAGTGAGAGCTTAATGATGAGTGCTCTCAAAGATGAAACCATGAGTTCATCTTAAAGTGAGGCCTCTAAAGCTTGAACCTTTCTTAAGAAAAAGTTCCATCATTTCTCCTTTTTCTTTCATTTTCGGCCTCAAGACCAAAATGAGGAGAGCTTGATGATGAGTGCTCTCTTGGGATAACCATGTGTTCATCCTAACATGAGACCTCTAAAGCTTGTGTTTTGTTTGAGAAAAGTTTTATCTTTTTCATGTTTTGGTTAAGACAAGGCTATGTTTTTCATGAAAACTCTTTTTGAGCTTTTTGTTCCTAGATGTTTCGGCCATGGAGGCTTAAGGTGCTTGGAAAAATGGTAGCTTTGTAATGAGTGCTTCATGTTGGCCTTTGTCACATGAACAAACTCTAAAGCTTGAGTTTTTCCAAGAAAGGTTTCTCTTTTTCAAAGTCTTGGTCAAGAATGAGTTATGTTTCTTTGATGTCTTGAAACTTTCCTTTCCTTTTGTTTAGGTTTCGGCCATGAAGGCCTCTTGGACTTGAAATATGAGAAGCTTGATGATGAGAGTTGTGTGATGATGTTTGTCACATGAACAACCTCTAAAGCTTGAGTTTTCTAAAAAAATAAGTTTACTACTTTCAAGTTTTGCTCAAGACATAGTTATGTTTCTCTTGAACCTTGAAAACCTCACTTCCTTTCCCTTGAGTTTTCGGCCTTGAAGGCCTTTGGGACTTAGAACAATGGTAGCTTGATGATGAGGGCTTCATGTTGATGTATGTCACATGAACAAAACTCTAGAGCATAAATTTGGTTTCTAGGCTAAGTATGTTTCGGTTTCTTTCCTTTATGTTGGTCATGAGTTTTGTGTTGTTAATAAATGTAGAGCATTGTAAAAATACTCAATGATGAGGACTTGAGATGTTGGTGTTTGAATCACCAAGATCTTGGTCCCTAGAGTTCAAAAATAAGGTTGTTTCCTCATGATGAGGATTCGGCCACCTCATGGACTTTGAGGATATGATTTTCTTTTATACAACTTAGCAACACTAGTGTTTTCTCTTCTCGTGAGGATGAGTTATGGGTTGAAACTTTATTTCCTTTAAAGTCGTGCAAGAGCTCTAAACAAGATATAAAAGAAGTTGCATCCACGTTTACGTTTATGCTTTGCATTAGCACGTTTATTTCTTATGCCATCACTAAGACCCAAGATAATGAATGAACTTGCACAATGCACGTTATGTTTCAAGTTTTGCATCTCATTTTATATTTCAAGTCATCACTAAACTCTAAGAATAAGAATGGAGATGCATTTCATCTTTTACTTTGTGTTATCACTTTGTTTTCTAAAGGACTATAAAATGAAATGCATAGCACGTTTATTCTATGTCATCACTTGAAACTTTAGAGCTCAAAGACTTGCCCATTTCATCTTAAGAAAAGAATTAAATCAAGGAGGTATCTCCTTGAACATCATTCGGCCATGTGGTGTAAATGGCTCTAGGATGAGTTTCATTTAACTACAAGGGCCTATAATGCATGTCTTAGAATTTTTCTAAGCTTTGATGCACTTAACCAAGGTTTTAAACATGTTTTCAAGTTTTGAATCATTGTCAAGAGCAAGCCGAAATGGCTGCTTCCCTTGATGTTCCATGATGAGTTTTGGCAAAATAAACTTTGATTTTTCATGGTCTTGAAGTCCCAAAAAGGTCCCAAGAGAAACTAGCAAGTTATATGGTTGAAAGAAAGGTTTTTCTCATGATTTTATTATGCCTTAAAGGTTTTCGGTTTTGCCTTAGTAATTTCAGCACCTTAAATTCTGTTTTGGGTGGTCTAAATATGTTGTAATACCTTGCCAAGTATGTGATAATTGTTCTAGACTCTTTAAAGCATTATTAGTGACTTTGTTTGCTTAATATGTGAATTCTAGAACTATAAAGAATGGCAAAATGAGTTTCTGCCCAGCCTTGATAAAATATTTAGAATCACATTAGATTATGTCTAGATGTGTGGGAGTGACTCATAATTGGCCTAGGTATTAATTATTGCACCATAGAAAAAGTCGGATACGAGAAAGGGCTTAGAACGCATTTTCTAGAACACGTAATTCATCAAATATGAACAACTACATAAAGCTGTCCAACCATAATTAATTAGGATTTAGAACTTAATGGATTATGGTAATGAGGTTAATCAATCCCATAAACATACTAGAAAGTAATGGGAAAGTTGAGGTTACCTGATTTAGGGATTTTTACCTTAAGGGATGATTATGCGCCTCTAAGTTTGATAATGAATTGATGTGTTAGCTCATGACGTGTATGGTGCCATGTGAACTATTATCCCTATGTGATAGCTTGTATTAACATGTTATTATTTCTTTAAAAGAACTTTGGAGATGCCGAGGTAGTAATTATGTGCTATGCATTAATTATGTGGCATCTTAAAGAAACATGTTAAACTTAGGATGACTCAGAACATAAGAATGTAATCCTTTGAAACCACCAAATTAAGGGTGGGGACAATGTGATTCTAGCACCCTAAACCCGTGCTTAAAGTCGGGAAGTTGACTTATCCAAATGGATAAAGTCTAGATGCTAGTGACGACTAGTGTGGTATGAGCTCATAACCTAGAGTTTTCTCAAAAGGGAGAAATATTAGGGCGGCCCAGTTAAGTAAAGGTTCTTATGTCACCTAAGTAACCCAGTTATGTGATTTATGTTCCATGTACCAGTTATATGATTTATGTTCTATGTACCAAGCTACATGATTTATGTCTATGATTTTAGTATATAGCCTATGTAACACAAGTGCCATGTTAAAAAGAACAGATTCTCGGAAAATGAGATTTTGGAAAACTCATAATTGAACCTACGTATGTCCATTATTTTGTAAATAACCCGAGATTCCTGGAGACGTATATGATGACACCTAGGATAGAAGGAAAACCCTACTGAGTTTCTTTAGTAAGAATCTCACTCCCTCTATCTTTTCCTTTCCATTACGTCTTCAGAGCGAGATGGTGACCTTCGTCCTATTCATTGACACTCCACGGTGGGAGATCCACCACGACCCGGAGTATGGGTCCTATCATTTTGAGGGCCGATGTACCTTACGTGTATTCATGTTCGTTGGACAGCCATTTTCGCACCGTGTCTATAGCTACCACTTCACCCCGGCATCCCCCTACGACAATCCCGCGATTTTCGAGCATGCACGACCACAATGGGAGCAGAACCTGAGAGCCCCCTCTGACCGTTCAGTCGATATGCTGGTGTACGTGCCGCTAACACAACACTCGGAGGAGGACCCTATAGGGGATGTCCCTATGGGTCATGAGGACTCTGCCCCCACTCCACCGCAGCGACCGCCGGCAGGCGAGAGAGCGGTTACCAGCGTCGGAGGGCTCGGCACCAGGACCACGACCTCGGCGTGGGCGCCCATCGATCCGGGCATGCACGCACCGGCGAGTTCCGCCCATGGATTGGCTACGTCCCTCCATACCCGTGATCTCATTGCATAGACGGAGGGTAGACCTTAGTGCACGCACACCACTAGTATGGATGAAACCTCTTTTGTGTTGAGGTTATCCATCATAGATTGCACGGGGGTCGAGATGTTTTCTTTCAGTTCTGTTCGATGTATTTCTGTATTCTGTTGTATTTATATTTACATTACGTACTTGAAGAGTCCTGCCCAGTGGGTAGGCATTTTATCTATGAGGTATTTCAGTTATGATTGATGTTATGTTCGATGTTATGTTTTGGAGCCATACCTATGTTATCGTTCCGCATACTATGATACCGACTCGTGAAGTTACGCGCGGCTTCTATTTTAAGTAATGATTTCAAAAAAAAAGTTGGCTCATATTTTCGTTAAGTCTATTTTCCATGGAAGTGAACCATGTCAGTAAGTAACGACTAATATTTGGCCTAAGTACGTACTAGTAGTATTGGGTCGAATATTAGGGTGTTACATTTGGAATAATAAAGTTTGGTTTTTCTTTCCTTCTCTTTCCTTTTCTTTTTCGGTTCTTTTCCTTTTCTTCCCTTTGAGTTTTCGGCCATTATGTTGAATGGCTCAACATGATAGCTTGATGATGAGAGTTCTAGATGATGACTTCTTGTTCATCATAAGGAAATCTCTAAAGCTTGAGTTTTCATAAAAATGTTATATGGCTCTCTTATGGTTTTATTTTTAAGGAATGTTGGTTTGTGTTCTAGAAACTCTAAAGTTCACTTTACCTTGTCATGATAAGTTTGGGTTAAGGCTTATGTCCCTTTAAAGTCTTGTAAGAGCTCTAGTAAAGATGTAAAAATGAACTTGCATATTTATATTTCTAGCCCCTCATATTTATATTCCAAGTTCTTGCATCTCATATTTACTTTTCTATGTCATCACTAAACTCTAAAGATTAAAGAAAAGAACTTGCATTATCACGTTTAAGTTTCAAGCTTTGCATTTCACGTTTATATTTCAAGTTATCACCTAAGAACTTAAAGATTAAAACAAGAATTTGCATATCACCTAATTAATCTCGAAGCCTTTCTATTTCGACCTTAAAGTCGATTGTTGCTGGGCCTAGAACACTAAAATAAAGAATTGAACTTGCATATTTACTTTCAAGTTTTGCATATTTACTTTGAGCCTTGCATATTTACTTTCAAGTCTTGCATATTTAATTTCAAGTTCTTGCATTTCATATTTACTTTGAAGCTCTCACTTTACTTTTTAATGAAAAATAAAATGGAATACATAGCACGTTTAAATTTTGTCATCACTTAAAGAACCTAGAGCTCAAAGACTTGCCTTTTTTATCTCAAGCTAAAGTTTGATTATGGAAGCATTCCCTTGAATGCACAATTCGGCCATGTGACGATGATGAGCTTGGCATGAGTTTCATCTAGTCACAAGTATCCATAACCTATGCCTCAGGATTTTCTTAAGCATAGGTGAACTCAAAGAGCGATTCAAGTGCAAATTTTATGTTTCAAATTCCAACTATGAACAATTTAAATAAGCTATTGCCCTCACTCATTTTACAATGATTTTAATGAAGTAAAATGATTTACAGAGAGTTTTAGAAGTCCTAAGATGATTCCAAGGGAAACTAGTAATTTATATGTCTTGAAAATACAAGATTATGTGTTCTTTGGAACCTATGCTTTTCGATTCTTCCATGGTGTGGTTGCTGCTATATGATGATGTTTTGACATGTTAGAATGTGTAAAAATTATGTATGTTGAGGTAGGAGCCTTTCTATGCATGTTAGAAGAGAAACTAGTCTTACCGGCAAACCGTAAAGTTGAGTTTTAGCATAGTTTTGACCCATTTATTTTTAGGCACTTCCAAAAAATTTTTAATGGGGTAATAATCAGATTAGGATTGTTTAGTTAGGAAAAACTTGGTAACATTTGATGTAGAATTGAATTTTAGCACCCATAGAGAAACTAGTCACTAGAAAACCGTAAAAATACAATTCTAGAACTCCTAGAACATTTAATTTTCTGTTTCAGTTCCAGCACCTTTGGAGGATTGTAAAACCATGTTATGCCATGTTTACTTGAGTGAGAATGACCCATAAATGGTTTAGGAATTAATTCTAGTATCATAAGAAAAGCCGGTAACGAGAAAAGGCATAAAATGCAACTTCGAGAACACCTTAAATCATAGAATTTCATTTACTACCCATGCTGTCCAACTTTGATTGATGGTGTTCTTGAGGTTAATAATTAGTGGTAATGACGATGATTAGTCCCTTAGATGCATAAGGAAAGAATTTGACAATTTGAGTTACCCGATTTAAGTGTTTGGCCATTTAAGGGAATGTTTATGAGATGATGATTTGAGATGATGCATTCATGTGATATTTGATGTTATGTGAGGTATTGGAATAAAATTCATCATTTGCATGTTATGGTTTCATTTGAAACATTAGAGATGCATATGTTAGAAATATATGAAGAATTATGACATTTATGAGATACGTGTTGCATCTTGTTATAACATGCTAAGACTTAAGGAGACTTAAAGTATGAGAAAATAATCCTTTGGACTCACCAAACTATAGGTGATGAAAAGGTGATTCTTGCTCAAGGAAATGTAAAGTATGAGAAAGTGATCCTTTGGACTCACTAAACGATAGGTGATGAAAAGGTGATTCTTACTTAAGGTGATGTAAAGTATGAGAAAGTGATCCTTTGGACTCACCAAACGATAGGTGATGAAAAGGTGATTCTTGCTTAAGGTGACTTAAAATATGAGAAAATGATCCTTTGGACTCATCAAACTATAGGTGATGAAAAGGTGATTCTTGCCCCCTAACCCGTACTTATCAAGTCGGGACTTCAACTTATCAAAAGGGAATAAGTTTATGCTAGTGACGACTAGTGAGGTATGAGCTCATAACCTAGAAGTACTCTCAAAAGGGAAGAGTAATAGGGTGGCCCCAGGAAGAAAAAAAACTTAAAGTCACCTAAGGAAACAAGGAATGTCATTCATGAACCATGTTCTATGCACATCATGTATGTTATGTAGTTAGATGTGTGCTTTAAAGTTAATGTTGCATAAAGTATTGACATGCATATCATAAAGATGTATGATGCATTCATTACAAGACTCATGATAAAATGAACGGGCCTCAGTAATGGATGTTTAGAACTTAATAAATGAATCTTTGCATGCCCACTATTTCATAATTAAACCCGAGGTTCCTGAGGACGATGATGATGACACATGCGTGAAAAGGGGAGCCCTACTGAGATTCTTGTATAAGTTTCTCACCCCCTATCTTTCTTTTCCATCTTCGTCTTCAGACAAGGCTGACAATGACGTCCGTGGATTGCCCCAAGGTGCCGACATGGAAGTAGCTTGATGGTTAAGAATAGAGTGACGCAGCGGAAGCGAGGACGTAGTCTTAGCTTATTTACACCATAAGTTTGGAGTGTAGTTTGAATTGTTGTATGCTCAACCTTCATGGGTGGGCCCAATATATTTGGTGTGATGTTATTATGGGATGTCCCTATATTATTAACATTATTAATGTTTGACTTGATATTTAATGATAATGTTATATGATGATGTGCCGATGGTTGCTCTTTCTATGAAGCTTATCTGGTGTTTCTGTTTATGTTATTCTTTTATGTTTACACTTCACGGTACGCGAGGCTCACGTTTTGTCTATGTTTTTCAAAAAAAAAAATTCTAGCCATATTTTCCGCTATGTATTTTAAAGAAAGGTCTTAAAGAATGAGACTAAAAGAGTAATAGACTAATGGTTAACCTAAATACGTTCTAGGAGTATTGGGTTAAAAATTAGGATGTTACAATGAACTTTTTTTCACTATTATCCCCTTTTTAGGTTTAACTTTAATTTGAAATTTAAATTTTCCCTCTCATTCTATAAAGTGTGCATAGTTTAAGAGTAATCGTGCTTTCTAAAGCGTTGATTCAGTTTCTAGACTTTTCATTGATCTTCATTGCTTCAATCAGTGTTGGTAATTACATCATTACAATTGAAGACAATAACTATAACACCCTCCCAAGTACAACATCTATCTTAAGCCATGACATCGGACTCAAGAGTTGTTACTTATGGATTAGCAGACCCTTCTTAAATATCGATAGAAAACTCAATTGATTCATGAGATAACTATATCGTAATTCTAAAATATATAGCAAAGAAACCAAAACATTTGTTTAATACAAAGTTAAGTACATAAGGGAAGCTCTTCTATGAGCTTTAATACACCTTTGTTCTCTAACATATTTACATACATATCCATTCCACTAAATATAACATAATAAAAGCATTAATTACTACACTATTGCACTTCCAAGTTCTTTTGTATAGCAACCTCTCGATTCTCTACATCAACCTGGAGACAACAAGGGAACACAAAACACATAGGGGTGAGAATTATACAATTCTCAGTAGGGTAACTCCCCAAATACACAATCATAATGTCATCATCATCGCCCTAGCCACTTCGGTTGATCGAGAAAATGTGACCATATAATACATATTAAAGATTCATTTTAAAGTTCTAAAATCACCCTTCCGAAGTGGGTAGCTTTTATTATTCAATCACATATCATACTACTCAACATCATATAAACCATATACATCTCAATCACAACTTAAACATATTGGCCTCCATATCAATACTGAAATTCTTCACTTGACATATAAGACAAAAGATTATTTAGAAAATTTACTTCTTCAACTTGCCTTAGCCTTCGACTAATCCTATCACGTCTGGGCATTACGTACTGCCGTCCCCAGCATGGCAATAATGGGTAATAGACTGTTTTTCAGGACTGAGCTCATTCATATATATGATCATTGGATTTACTTTCTCTAATTCTCATACAGACCTATTCCTAGCCAGGTTTACCTTCCCCGACTCAATTCAAGGGTAGTCAGGTTTAATTTCCATGACAAATCAGATTTACTTTTTTTAGCCCAAGAATTATAAATCTTGCGCTCTTCTTGATAGTCAGGTTTACTTTCCCTAACAAACTGAATTTACTTTCTCTATCCCAAGAAACATAATCTTATGTTTTTCTTTCGCATATGAGCAATTGTAATAAGCATTCATGTCTATATGTGTCTAACCTCATCAATAAGCTCACATGCTCAATTATTCATATTCATATTCATGTGCTCATGTCATACTAGTACAAGATACCATTATTTCATCAATTCAAAGCATCAATTCATTTTCAGTAGAATGGCAGATTTCACATATTTGTAACACAATTTATTCTATATCTCAGACCATTAAATCCAAGGCTATAAAAATTATCTAAGATACTTAAATGTGTCTAAAAGGTCCTATAAAAATTTCACTGCAAACGGAGTTCTCTAACCAAGTTAAATAAATTGTACAAATTTGGTGGTCAGACACCATATATACATAGCTTAGACCAGGTTCTCATAATTTTTAACCTTAGCAAATGATTGAATCAATTCAAAACAAAATTCACGGTTACACCTCCATATGTTATCAAATTCGTGTAAAATTTTCAAAATAAGGATCAATTATTTGCTATGGTAACAAAATTATACAATTTTATAGCTTCAGTTTCAATAATTTTGACAACATAAGGACCATTTCAATATTTGATTTTTTCAAGGCAGTATCGCTTAAAATCAGTACCCAGGAAAATTCATGTAGTTAGTAAGATGTTATCTTGCACATATAATTTTTCCAACTCATAACCATGACAACAAATATGTCTAAAAATTCACAAAAAATTTTCCTGTCTGCAGCCAAACTAAAAATCCAGCAGCCTAGTCAAAGCTTCTTTTGACAAAAATGATTTTTTAACCTCATCCAAACACTTCAATAAAATTAACATATCAATATCAACATAATATCAACCAGTATAACTAGAAATTTTGAATCAAACCCAATCAGGAATTCTCAGAAAAATTTTGAAAGAAAAAGGTCAAAGAAAACCCTACTCTTGAAAGCTAGTGTATCCTTGGCTTTAAGATGCATCAAGATGGATTCCCTTCACTTCAAAACTCCAAAATCAAACCCAAAGCCTACTTAAATCAGTGAGGGAGTGAGGTATCAATGTGAGGGTTGATGGAGAATTGAGATTTTAATCGGTTAGATTTGTAGGTATTGAGATGTAGAACAAGTTTAGTGAAGAAAGTCGGAAATTTTAATAACTCTAGGCTAGTGTTTTTGAGAGTTGAATGGAAGCTTAGAGCTCTTTGAAATCTGAAAATGGAGTTGCTGCCTTCTACGGGTGATGGCCGAACTTTTGGCTTCTTAAAGAAGCTTTAGCTTGTATTAATCTTTATATTAAATGCCATGAATATCTTATATTATATTTGGATGATTCATAATCTAAGAAAACAAAATGGATAGCTAGGATTGAATCTTGTAATTCAAGATTAAATCTTAGCCATTCATTTGATATAAGTGGATAATATCTTTCCTTTTGTAAAGATTAAATTAGTTTTTGGTGTTAAAAATCGCACACCAAAATTTTACCGAATAGGTAAAATATTGTATCCGAGAAATCAGATATTACCCGAAATTTAATTCTAGATATAAAATCTTTATTTGTAACTATTTCTAATCTTAACCCTATCTTTTCTCAAATCCGGGTATCTTCTGGTCCCAATTCTAAGGTTTCGGCTGTCTCGACGGGCATACGGGACCCGCAACTTACTATTCACATTTTTTTTAACAAATCCATTAGTTCATTCTCATTATTGCTAAAACTGTAAAATTTTTGAAATTATGACTAATAAAACTCAAATTAATTTTTAACTAATTTTTAGGGTGTTACAGTAACCATAAATTGCTTCAAAGGAGATAGATTTCTTTATTGTGTATCACTTTTTGAAGATGAAGGCTACTTTCTAAAGATCAGAAGATCAATTTCTTGTTCTTGAAATCCTTTCTTCATGTTTCAAACATACTAATGTTCGTTTTAAGGATTATTTTTCACTTCAATTAAGTTCTGAATCTCTTTGAATTAGATTAAACATGTTTACACATGATATTATGAAAATAAAACTTGTTTAAGGAACTTCTATGCTACCAAGAGTGATCTTGTTGAGTACTTAAGAAACACAAGTAAAAGAGTAGTTCTTCTTCAAAGTATTTTAATAAAATTGGTTCGTTGTCACTCAAAACTTTAAGCATTAATATTTTCTGAAGGGTTCTGGAGATAACAATTAGATTTTGCTTGACTGATGTATTCTTCATGGCCATTGTACGACCTCTGCATTGTGCAGTGCCACTCCAAAGGGAGTCATCAAGTTTAATATAGATGGAAACTACCTCGGTGGTGAGCCTATTACAAGCAATTTTGGGGGTTATGAAATCTGCAGCTGTTCATTAGTTGCTGAGTTTTACATGCTCTATGCATGATAAGGAAGTCTCATTTATAAAGTTGCTTGCTTTGAAAGCTGATGTGTTCCTTGCGCTTGAGCATGGTTTTAATTAGCTTATTTGTAAAATAGAATGTTTGGAGGTTGTCCACTTGTCTAGACCTCATGCTCCTATAAGGGCCAATGTGGTTGATAAGATATACTCCCAATTTTAATGCATTGGATTTCGGTAACTTTGCCATATAGATCATTCTTCTAATTTTTGTCTTGATCACTTGGTGAGAATTAGTGCTTTACAGTAGCATGATCTCATTGTGTGGGCTATGCCCCCACCAAAGCTCCAATCCCTACTATTGAGTGATTTTTTAGCTTTCTTTTGTTTTCTTTCTTTCTTTACCAAGAAAAAAAGCAATGTAATGGTTATGTAATTATGAGTTATCATAACTAATATTACTTGAGTGTACACAATAAGATACAAAATGCTATGCTAGATGCAGGATTAGTTAGTTTGGGTATAACCTTTTAGTGGCTATAGTGTAACAAATGTATCTAATGTATATTGAAATTACTATACATGAGATCCAACTATTAGAAGTAATTTTCATTGAATCTTGTAACGTCCCGATTTTCTGTCTGAGTGAAAAATGACCAAAATGCCCCTGAGGTCATTTTCGGCCCGGAATTCGAGGATGGCCGACCCGGCAGTCCTCGAAGGGCCAACTCAATATTTGAAGGGGATTGAATGACCCTTGAGTGGTTTCGGAGGTGAAGTCTCATTTTCTGCAGTTTTGGGTCAAAATGACCAAAGTACCCCTATAGCGTTTTTACGCGGGTAAAGGTGCAGTTTGAGCCCGAAACTTTCCCCAGAGGTTTAAAACAATGTTTTTACATGTTTTAAAGCATCTGTTTGAGTCCCGGTGGTCCCGGGCAGTTTTAGTGCAAAATTATGATTTTGCCCCTAGAATAGTGTTTTTGAGCTTAACGATGTGATTAAGCAAACCTAAGCAATATTAGGCTCTAATCGAAGATTTTATTAATTTCCATAATTAATCTAGAGTCAAAATAAATTATTAAAATTAATTAGAATCTAAGATTGCTTAGATTAGATTTAAATCTCCTTTCTAAAACTCAAGATTTCACTCTTGGAATCTTGAATAGTGTTTTCTCTCTCCAATTCCTTAAATCAAGGAATTGTGTCTAGAATTGTTTATGCACTAAAATGAGTTTATAACTCACTAATGATGCAAGACCACTCCTTAAATATGTTTTGACAACCTTGATTACCCATTTCCTCACCTAAACACTTTCTTACAAATTCCTAATCTTAATCCTAATCAAAGATACACCTAAACACAACTCTAAACCACAATTAAAATGCAAGAAATCCTCCCCCCATGGCTGATGAAAGTTCGGCCACTCCTCCTCCATTTGCATCACATGTTGATTTGTTTCTCTCTTAAAGAACCATGCTTGAGTCATACCTTGAACCATACCTTACCATACTTTGAACCATACCTCACCATGCCTCAAGATCACAACATCTCACCTCATGGAACTCATGGGGCTGCTCATTGTGGCCAAAACCTTCCCTCCCTCCTTGCACCTTGCATTTGTTTCATTTCTCTATAAATAGCATGCTTGGGTGAACTTGCATCATTTTGGATTCATTTGCTAAGTGTAAGTTTTCAAAGAGCACTTCAAAGTTTCCTTTTTCTCTCAAGTTCAAGTGTTCAAGTTCTTCATCTTCTTCTCTCATCCCAACCTTCAATCACTTGGTAGGGATTTTCTTTCAAGTATTTTCTTTATTTAAGCTTCATCTCTAGTTATGTGTTTATGGTTTCTCTTGAGTCTTTTTTAGAACTTCTCTCCCTCTCCTTTTTCTCTATCATTTCGGCCATAGCCTTTGAGGGCAAAGGAATGAGAGCTTGATGATGAGGTTCCATGACGATGATGTTCATCACTTGAACAATCTCTAAAGCTTGATCTTTGTTCTTAAGCCAAAGATGTTTTTAGTTTTTCTTCTTGAACCTTGAAACCTTTCACTTGATGATGTTTTAAAATGGTTACATGAACTCAATGATGAGGACTCATGATGTTGGTGTTAATGCATCATCAAGATCATGGTCTCTAGAGTTCCAAATGTTTCCTTTTCTTCTTAAAAGTTTCGGTTCCTTTTCTTTTTCTTTCTTCACATTTTCGGCCATGTTGGCCAATAAGGTTCACAATGGCTTGATGATGAGAGCTTCTAGATGATGACTATGTGTTCATCACAATGAGGCCTCTAGAGCTTGGGTTTTAATAATAATGCTATTTATAACCTCATTTCAAGAAAAGAAACTTGTGTTCTAAAGAACCCTTGAGGTTCACTCTTATCTTTACTTTATTTTGCCATGATAAGTTTGGGTTGAGGCTTAAGTTCCTTTAAAGTCTTGTATGAGCTCTAATAAGAAATAAAATGGACTAGCATTCATATTTAAATTCAAGATTATGCATTACATATTTACTTTGAGCTTTGCATTCATATTTATTTTCCAAGCCTTCACTTAAAGTTAAAGGATAAAGAATGGAATGCACCTCATATTTACATTCTTGTCTAGCATATTTACTTTTCATCACTAAAGAATATAAAGATTTAAAATGAGAGCTTGCACTATCACCTAACTAAATCTCAAGGCCTTTCTATTTCGGCCTTAAAGTCGATTGTTGCTGAGCCTAGAGCACTAAAATAAAGAAATGAACTTGCATATTTATATTTCAAGTCTTGCATATTTATTTCATGCCTTGCACATTTATATTTCAAGTCTTGCATATTTATTTCAAGCCTTGCATATTTATATTCAAGTCTTGCATATTTACTTTAAGCTCTCACTTTACTTTGTAATAAAGAATAAAAATGAAGTGCATAGCATGTTTAAATTATGTCATCACTTAAAGACCTTAGAGCTCAAAGACTTGCCCATTTTATCCCAAGTTAAAGTCCAATGTGGAAGCATTCTTTGAATGCATAATTTCGATCATGTAGTAATGATGAACTTAGAATGAGTTTCATCTAGCTACAAGGGCCAACAATCGAAGTTTTAAGATTCTCTTTAAAACCTCATGAAGTTTATGAGATTAAGACCAACAAGATTTATGAATTTAATTCTCTTTTAAGGAGGGATTGAGTGGTCACTGACCTAAGGATGTTTTTAGTCTCTTTTACAAAATAAGATGGTTTGCAAAAGAGTCTTAGAAGTCCTAAAAATGATTCCAAGAGAAACTAGCAACTTATATGTTTTAGAAAATATCAAGTTATGCATCTTTTTGGGACTTAATGTTTCGGTTCTTCCATGATAAGTTTGCTGCTGTATGATTATGTTTTGATGTGTTAGAATGTGTGAAAATTATGTATGATGAGGTAGGAACATTTCTATGCATGATAGGAGAGAAACTAGCTTTCTAGAAAAAATCGTAAAGTCAAGATTTAGCATAGTTTTAACCCATTTATTTTTGGACACTGCCCAAACTGTTTCAATGGGAAATATAATCAGATTAGAATTGTTTAATCATGAAAAATTTGGTTACAATTGAAGTAGGGTTGAATTTTAACACCTATAGAGAAACTAGTAGCTAGAAAATCGTAAAACCGCAATTCTAGAACTCTTAGAACATTTAATTTTTAGAATCTGTCCAACAACCTTATAATGTAGAGAACATGGCTTATAATTAGTTCTTAGGCATATAGATGCCTCATAATTGGTTTAGGTCGAATTTAGCGCCTTAGGCAAAGACAGAACCAAGAAAGGGTCTAAAACATAAGTTCTAGAACCCGTAATTGTAAGTTTATAATTCTGCCCCTAAGGAATGGTGTTGATCAGATTTATTAGACAGCATAAATAATAATAAGATTTTTTAGAAGAGAATCCTTAGGTGCATAAGAGGTTGATAGAAGATGATAGGTTAATTACATCACAAGTTTAAGGCCCGTAAGGGTTAAAGCATAAGATACCGTAGGACCAAGAGCATAATGAATGTTTAATGTTGCTTGTGAACGTATGAGAATGATTATGTGAATGCATGAAATTATGATGGAGGATGCATGTTTGAATGACTTATGTGGCATAAAGTAGAATTTGGAAGAAATTCGGCATCTTTGCGATTATGCTGCCGAATTTCTGACAAATTCAGGGGCTGAGAAAGTTTTTGAAAACCTATGAGATTTTTATGAGGTACTAAGATGAGTTCTCGGATGACACCGGTTTGGCCGAGCACCTCCAGAGAACTCATGTGACATTGGTACCAAGATGAATTCTTGGGTGACACCGGTTCGGCCGAACACCCCCAAAAAATGCCCTCTAGCCCGTACTGGATAAGTCGGGATTATGTTTATGATTATGTTACTCTTATCGGGATTGATAAGTAAGAACTAGTGATGACTAGTTAAGGTATGAGCTCATAACCTCGAGATGTGACACATTCTGGGTGACACCGGTTCGGCCGTGCACCCCCAGAGCGATTGTCTTTTAGGGTGGCCTATGAGGAAGTAAAGTATGATGTTTATGTCACAAAGTTTCCCATATGAGAATTTAATTGCCACTTTATGCCACTATTATGATGTTTTTAATGTTATGACTACTTTCTTGCATTAAGTAGAGCCATGCATATATTCTTTAATATGATTGCATCCATGACATTAAGAATCATGCTAAAATGAATGGACCTTGGCTAATTATGTTTTAAAGCTTAAAAATGGACTTGATACATGCTCACTTGTTTTACATACTAAACCCAAGGTTCCTAAGGACGTAGATGATGACACCTAGGTAGTAGGAGACCCTACTGAGATTCTTTAGCAAGATTCTCACTCCCTTTATCTCTTTCTTTCCATCATGTCTTCAGATGGTGACGTTCGTGGTTTTTGTGGACACCCCAACCTGGGAGGTACATCATGATTCGGACCACGGGTCATACCATTTTGTGGGTCGTTGTGTCGTTCGAGTATTTATGTTCGTTGGACGACCCTTTAGTCAC
Source organism: Dalbergia cochinchinensis (assembly GCA_031216125.1). NCBI lineage: Eukaryota > Viridiplantae > Streptophyta > Magnoliopsida > Fabales > Fabaceae > Dalbergia > Dalbergia cochinchinensis. The sequence goes on from CM062370.1 coordinate 17,167,837, forward strand.
CCCGTACATAGCCATTGATTCTCTCCTGTCTCACCCTTCGGCGACGACTTCATGTTCGAGCGCGCACCCCTCGAGAGGAGCGGATCTGCCGCACCCCACCGACAGCCTCTGCCATCCGGGATTACCCACAGTATGTGCCCCGCTCGCCCTCATCATTCTCCGAGACGGACCCTTAGGAGGACTCTGCCACTCAGGTAATCTCCGAGGGATCCTCCCCCACTGTGCCGATGGATGTTGGGGAGGATAGTGAGGCTTCTGTCGCTCAGCCAGTACATGGAGGATGGGTAAGGATGATTCCCCGCCGTGGAGCTCATGCCCGACCGATGCAGCGCATCGCCACCCTGGCCAAGATAGCCCAGTGGATCGGGTACATCCCTCCTTTCCAGAGAGGCCCGCAGTAGGAGACGACCGTCGCGGTTCTAGTGCTCGAGCTTTAACTAGGCTAGGATAGCCTTCTTTTGTCTTTGGGGCTATCCATTTGTAGGCGCACTAGAGTTAGGAGAGTTTCCTTTTATGCCTTTGTTGTACTTTCATTTTCCATATATCTTTATTCCAGTTGTATTAAATTAAGTCTCACTCATTATGAGTAGGCATATCCTATTATATATAAATATGCAATTCAGTTCTATTGTGATGTGCCTTTACTTGTTTATGTCATGCTATTATGAGATGCTTGCTTGTTTCCGTTCATGCTTTATTATTTATCGCATCACGCGGCTCTCACTTTGCTTTTATTATTCAAAAAAAAATTTACCAGTGTTTCCGCTAAGTATTTTAAAGTAATAAGGAAGTTATGACGTAACAGACTAATGGTTAACCTAATTATGTTTTAGAGTATTCGGTTAAAAATTAGGATGTTACAAATCTTATACCAAATTAGGAATTACAACTATGGGTATTTAAAATTTACATAAAATTTAATGATCATTTACCTAAGACTAAAATTGGTCATTAGACCTCAGCATACTAAAGAAAATTATGTAATGGCTTACTGGATTAATAGCACTAGAAAATAATTGCTTATAGCATGTGTTAAAGATCAAAATATAACTGTTTTTACTTCACATTAATGTGATGACAAACCATAACTTGTAAACAATTAAGAGAAAGTTATTGACATATTATTATTGTCAAATTAGACTTTACCCACTCAACCGTTGGCTTTCTATCTAGGGATTTATCTTTCCTTTTATCTCAATTTTCATAGTTTCAAAATATCAAAATATTTTTTTCCTTTTATAGATGCATTCTCTACAACTATAAGAACAACTCAATGATTTTTCACTTCCATATCGTTCACTATAACAAATAAAGAACTATAGATGAAGTTGTCACTAACCTTCTTTTTGGTTTGCAGTCAACCTAAATCCATTTGTCCCTTCTTTTCTTTTAATTTTGGTTTAGGATTTGGCAGCATGGATGACAGATGAGGCCACAATTAGCTATAGTGTTGGTCACGATGATGGCCATGGGTCTAGATTGAAGTCAAGAGGAGTTAATGGTGGCATGAGGTAGGAGCGGTGATTTAAGTGACGATGCGATAGTGCATGATTTTATAATGGGAAGCGATTACAGGCATGGTGACTAGTTTGTAACTAATCTCATGACATGGCTTCTATGGGTCTAGAATAATATAGCACAAATGGGATTTTTGTGGTAATGAGTTGTGGCAAAGGTGAAGCAGTGTCAAGGTGTAAGGATTTTGGTAATTAAAGTGGAATGATTAAATTGTAAGGCTAGGTTGTAGTGATGGTACAATTCCTATATTGATGGTAATGATCGTCAAGGGTCATGGCGTTGTGTTGTGTGTTCTATGATTGTAGAAGCCAAAGTGGTATTTGAGCTCATCTTTGTAATGTTCAGGTTGTTGGTTGATACTTGTTGAACTATGTTAGGTCTTTAGTAGATTTGCTGGTAAGTTGAACAAATGTAAGATTTGTTTGGTGCTGCTAGTGTTGATCTTAAGATCCTTCAAATTAGTAAATTGTGTTTCAAGTTTCAAGTCTAGTGTGCCATGTTATCATGCTCCATGTTTAGGTAAACATGTGTTATGTTTTGTGCTTTCTTTTTTATGTATCTTAAATGCTCCTTTCTCTTTTCTAGAGTTGAGCCTTATGTAATGAACAAAAAAGTGATTAAAATTGACAACAAAAATGAATATAACTCCATTGAAAAGACACAGTGTAAAGTTAAGGCTTGGAATTATTGGCATGTTTATTAGAAAGACATTATATAATGTGAAAGTAGTAATTTTGCTAAAATTTATGCAATTTCACTCAATAAATGAATTTGTATAAGCCCCAATTCTTAAAACGTACCCAACTTCCTTTGCTCATAATGACAATGAAAAAAAATTCTAATGGTAAACATAAACTTCCATTCCTACTAGATCATATATGAATAAAATCATCAAATGCTAACTTTGCTACATGGTATACGCATTTTAACATCCTCCCAAGTACAACGTCATCCTTAAGTCATGACATTAGACTTAAGAGTTGTCACTTATAAATTAGTGGACCTTTCTTAAATAACTATAGCAAATTCGATAGGTTCGTGTAATAACTAGCGTAATTCGATTAAAATATATAACAAAGATACAAAACATTTATTCACTATAAAGTCAATTACATAAGGAAGCTCTACTATGAGCTTTAACACATATACAATCTCTATTACATTTACCTATACAAGTACTTGTAGCTATATACCACATAAGAAAAGCATCAACTCCTAAACTACTGCAATCCTAAGTTTCTTTCATAAAGTAGCCTCCTTGTTCTCGGGATCAACCTGGAGATAATACGGGAACACAAACACATAGGGGTGAGAATTCTAAAATTTTTAGTAGGGTAACTCCCCAATTACACAATCATAATGTCATCGTCGTCACCCCAACCACTTTGGTTTATTAGAAAAAAAATGATCATGCATTTCATAACAATTGTCCATTTTTAAAGTTCCAAATCATACTTCCAAAGTGGGTAGCTTTTAATAATCAGTCACTTAATGCATATACTGCCAATGTTCAAACACCCAGTAAATCATCCTAGGCAAACAATTCAAATCAATATGCATATGCATATGATAGATGCTGAAATCTTTAATGAAATCATCTTCACTTCTTATGGATATATCAAAGGGAATTCTCTAGTTTTCTCTTTTGCCACATGTGTATATCATTCACTTCACTTTTCCAAATGCATGCATGAGGCACATATACACATTTAATCACAATATGATTCCAATCATGCCTCAAACTATTTCTTAAAGTCACTCACATGCATTCATATATCATACTTGAACCCAATGTCATTATTTCATTAATTAAAAGCATCAATTCATTTTCAGCACAATGACAGATTTCACATATCCATAACACAAATTATTGTGCATTTCAAGCCATCAAATCCAAGGCCACAAAAATTATATGTTAAAGTAAACATCCTAAGGCAACTTTGAGAATTTTTGTAGAGTATGATAAACACTCTAACTGCCTGAGAAAAATCACGAACTAAAAGTGTATCAATGCTGCCTGAATTATTAAAACTGAAGCCATAAATTTGTCTAATTTTATTACCACAGCAAATGACTGAATTATTCTTTGAAATTTTTACAGGATATTGGAGACATCTTGAGGTTTTACCGGGAATTTTATTTCAAATTTTCTGGATTCATTTATTACAAGATTAAATACTAGCCTTACACTTGGTATTTAAAGGATAGACACTATCCTTTTATAAGATCAAACTATCTTTTGGTGTCAGAAATCGCATACCGAAATTTTACCGAATGGGTAAAACAGTGTACCTAAGTAACCAAATGTAACATCCTAATTTTTAACCCAATACTCCTAGAACGTATTTAGGTTAACCATTAGTCTATTACTTTTTTAGTCTTATTCTTTATAACTTTCTTTAAAATACTTAGCGAAAAATACAGAAAAAAAAATTTTTTTTTTTGGAAATATAAATGCAAGGTGAGAGCTGTGCTTATCCTAAGCGAACATTATCGTAAGACACAGCTCATACAAAAGAGGGCGCAAGGTAAGAACATCAAATAACTTAGTAACATAAGACGATCATAGGCACGCCACAATAACATCATATTGATATAAGTTCAATACATCATAGTGTGAAATACAACTGAAACAAAATACAACGGAAATACAAAGGAAACATAAAAGAAGTCACCCTCTACTCTCGTGCACCTAAGATAGATAACCTCTAGAGCAAAAGAAAGTCATCCTAAACTAGTGGTAGTGTGTGTGCACTAACGATCCCCAAGAGTCCTATTGTTGGTAGTCCGGATAAGGTGGGACATAGCTGATCCACGGACGAAGCTCGTAGGGTGTGGGCACACGGGATGCCTGAGCATGAGCACCACATCGAGGCCGCATGGCTGGCCTCCATGCCAACCTCGACTGCATGACCATCTCCTCGCTACCATCCACCCTCAGAGGGGGAGTGAGGGCAGAACTCTCAGAGTAGATGTGGGTAGGCGAATCTTCCAACGGGTCAGTCTCTAAGTGCCTGGAGTGGGGAACATAATCTGGGAAGTCGGGGCGGAAGTATACGAATAAAGTATCCTTTCGTTGTGGATCCTCGCATGTTCAAAGACCATGTCCTCACCAAAGGGAGAAGTCGGAGAAAAATGGTAGCTATGTACAGGGTATGCGAAGGGGCATCCCAAAAACATAAAAACACAAACTGTGCAACTCCCTTCAAAATGATATGACCAATGCTCCGGGTCGAAATGAACCTCCCAGGTGGGGGTGTCAATAAAAAGCACGAATGTCGCCATCGGAGTCTGAAGATGAGATGGAAAAGAAAGGAAGTGAGAATCTTACTAAAGAATCTCAGTAGGGAATCTCCTATCTAAGTGTCATCATCCACATCCTCAGGAACCTTGGGTTTATTATAAAAAGGTGTGCATGCATATAGTTCATTATTCGGTTTTAAACATAATTATCCAAGGTCCGTTCATTTTAGAATGAGTCTTAATGTCATATATGCAACATATCAAATCATGAATGCATGGCAATACTTTATGCAAGAAGATAATAGAGTACATCATCAAGCAATATCACACAGGTGGCATAAAGTAGTGTAACACCCCGGTTTTTCTGTCTGAGAGAAAATGACTAAAATGCCCCTGAGGTCATTTTCCACCTGGAATTTGAGGATAGCCAACCCGGCAATCCTCGAAGGGTCAACTCAGTGCTTGAAGGGGGTTAGATGGTTTCTAAATGGTTTCGGAAACGAAAATCTCATTTTCTGAGGTTTGGGGTCAAAATGACCAAAATACCCCTATAGTGTTTTTACGTGGGTATGAGCGCCGTTTGATCCCAGAACTTTCCCAGAAAGTTTAGAATGATGTTTTTATGTGTTTAGTGATCTCTGTTTGAATCTCGATAGTCCCAGGCAGTTTTTGTGAAAAATTATGATTTTGCCCCTGCATAGTGCATTTCAGGCCTAATGACGTATTTAAGCAAACCTAAGCAATATTAGGCTCTAATCAAAGATTAATTAATTTTGATGATTAATCTAGAGCTAAAATAATTATTTGAGGTTGATTAAAACCTAAGATTGCTTAAGGAAACTCAAAATCCTATTCTAGTTTCAATTCTTTAAAAAAAGGAATCTATAAATAGTGTTTTCTCTCTCCAATCTCCCTAAATTAAGGAATTATGTTGGCATTGGATTCCTAGTTAATGGAGTTTGACTTCATTAATTTAGTAAAATCACCTCCTAAATCTAGTCTTGCAAGTCTCTAATTACCTTCTTACTTACCTAAACATTTGCTTACAAACTCCTAATCAAAAGCTTAAGTAAAAATACACCTAAACACACCTCTAAACCACATTTAGATGAGATATTTCTCTTCCCCATGGCTGTACAAATAGCAGCCCATACTCTCCATTGATTCATCACATGTTGATAAGTCACACACTCAAAGAACCATGCTTAAGCCCATACTTGAACCCATACTTGGCCATACCTTTGAATGACCACAACCATACCTTGAAGGAGATATTTTTCCTCCCCCTAAACCCTAAACCCAAAACATACTCCCTTCATTCACTTCATCATGTTTTAATTTTCTATAAATACTTATCTTGGAAGAACTTGATGCATTTGCTCTTTTTTCTTTCAAGATAGTTTCAAGAGTTGTCTTAGTTTCTCTTTTTTCTTTCTAGAACTTCAAGAGTTCTTTCTTCCTCTCATCTTCTTCATCCTTACCACACAACCACCATTAAATCCTTCTTGAAACGGTTAGCCATATCATTCTCAAGATCAAGCTCAAGAAACACAACTTCCTTTCCTTTTCCTTTCTTCTTGGCCGAAGCTCCATCAAGCTTTAGGGAGGATTTTTCTTTCATCCTCTCATCAAGACCAAGCCTTGTTCATCCTCCAAGAGACCTACCTTTGGTAGGGATTTTGTTTTGTTAAAGAATTCTCTTTTAAAGCTTGATAAAAATGGGTTTTTGTTAGTTTCTCTTGACTTTTGGAACTTCTTTTTCTTCTCTTTGATTTCGACCTTAGAGCCTTTCTTTTTAAAGAAAATGATGCTTGATGATGAGGGTTCAAGATGTAGATCATGAGAATCTTCACTTGTGAAACCTCTAGAGCTTGGAACTTGGTTCTTGGACCAAGCATGTTTCGGTTTTTCCTTTTCTTTTCATGCTCTAGTTTCGGTTTCCTTTTCTTTTTCCTTGGGTCTAGTTTTGATTTTAAAGGCTCGTGTTAGTTGGAAAATGATTCAAGGATGAGAATGCATGATGTTGGTAGTGGTATATCATCAAGAACATGGTCTTTAGAGTTTTAAAATTTTATCTTTCTCTCCCTCATGGTTTCGGCCATGACTTCCTTTTTCTTTGATATTTTGGTCTTGTCACTCAAGACATGATAAAATGATGGCTTTGTTGTTTCCAAGGAAATGGTTTCTAAAGCTCAAAGATTGGTCCTTTAACTTGACCTTTTTTGATTCTTAAACTAAAGTTAGTGTATGACTTGCTTTTCTTTAATCCATTTCCTCAAAGCTTGATGATCAAGTTCACACTATAAAGTTTAATTATAACCTTGGTGTAAGAACTCTAAAGCTTACTTTGCCTTGTTTAGATGAGTTTGGGGTTGAGGTTTATGTTCCTTTAAAATCTTGTATGAGCTCTAGTAAAGAATATAAAATGAACTTACATTCATATTTATATTTCTGCCTAGCATGTTTTGTTTTTTTCAAGCCATCACCTAAAGCTTAAAGATTAAAGCAAGAGCTTGCATTTTCATATCACCTAATAATTAATCTCAAAGCTCGCCTATTTCAGCCTTAAAGGCGATTGTTGTAGAGCCTAGAGCACTAAAATAAAGAATTGGACTTACATTCATGTTTACGTTTCCTTGTCTAGCATATTTATTTTTCAAGTCACCACTTAAATGTAAAGATAAGAATGAAGTTACATCTCACATTTATTTTGAGCCCTCACTTTACCTTTCTAATGAAGAATAAAATAAAGTACACATCATGTTTATGCTTTTGTTATCACTTAAAGATCCTAGAGCTCAAAGACTTGCCCCTTTTATCTTAAGCTAAAGTTTGGCTATGGAAGCATTCCTTTGAATGCACTTTTTGGCCATATGGTAGTGATGGACTTAGAATAAGTTTCATTTAGCCATAAGTGCCAATAGACTATGTTTTAACATCTTCTTAAGCATAGGAGAACTCAAGAAGTATTGTAGACATAATTTTACGGGTTAAACCTCTTTCATGAATTATTTGAATAAGTTACTGCCCTTGTCTCAAGTTTTTGATGAAATAAATTAGTTTTAAAAGAGTTTTAGAAGTCCTAAAATTATTCCAAGAGAAACTAGCAAATTATATGCATTAGAAAGGTGATATAATGTATCTTTTTGGAACTTAACATTTCATGTAACGCCCCGATTTTCTATCTGAGTGGAAAATGACCGAAATGCCCCTGAGGTCATTTTCGGCCCGGAATTCGAGGATGGCCAACCCGGCAGTCCTCAAAGGGCCAACTCAATGTTTGAAGGGGATTGAATGACCCTTGAGTGGTTCCGGAGGCGAAAATCTCATTTTCTGCAGTTTCGGGTCAAAATGACCAAAATACCCCTATAGCGTTTTACGCGGGTAAAGGTGTTGTTTGAGCCCGAAACTTTCCCCAGAAGTTTAAAACCATGTTTTTACATATTTCAAAGCATCTGTTTGAGTCCCGGTAGTCTTGGGCAATTTTAGTGCAAAATTACGATTTTGCCCCTAGAATAGTATTTTTGAGCTTAATGATGCAATTAAGCAAACCTAAGCAATATTAGGCTCTAATCAAAGATTAATTAATTTTCATAATTAATCTAGAGTCAAAATAAATTATTAAAATTAATTAGAATCTAAGATTACTTAGATTAGATTTAAATCTCTTTTCTAAAACTCAAGATTTCACTCTTGGAATCTTGAATAGTATTTTCTCTCTCCAATTCCTTAAATCAAGGAATTATGTCTAGAATTGTTTATACACTAAAATGAATTTATAACTCACTAATGGTGCAAGAACACTCTTTAATTATGTCTTGACAACCTTGATTACCCATTTTCTCACCTAAACACTTTCTTACAACTTCCTAATCTTAATCCTAATCAAAGATACACCTAAACACAACTCTAAACTACAATTAAAATGCAAGAAACCCTCCCCCCATGGCTGATACATTTTGGCCACCTCTCTCCCTTTTACCTCACATGTTGAATTGTTTCTCACTCAAAGAACCATGCTTGAGGCCATACCTTGAACCATACCTCACCATACTTTGAACCATACCTCACCATGCCTCAAGACCACATTATCTCACCTCATGGAACTCATGGGCTCCCTCCATGCTGATGGACGAACACCCTCCCCCTCCTTGTACCTTTCATTTGTTTCATTTCTCTATAAATAGCTTGCTTGGGTGAACTTGTATCATTTTGGGTTCATTTGCAAAGTGTAAGTTTTCAAAGAAACACTTCAAAGCTTCCTTTTTCTCTCAAGTTCAAGTCTTCAAGTTCTTCATCTTCTTCTCTCATTCCAACCTCCTAATCACTAGGTAGGGATTTTCTTTCAAGAGTTCTTTCATTTAAAGTTCTTAATTTCTTTATGTGTTCATAGTTTCTCTTGAATCCTTTCTAGAGCTTCTTCTCCTCCTTGTTTCGGCCACGAGCCCTTTGAGAGCAAAGGAATGAGAGCTTGATGATGAGGTTCCATGATGATAATGTTCATCACTTGGATAATCTCTAAAGCTTGATCTTTGTTTTTAAGTTAAAGATGTTTTCTTTGTTCTTTCTTCTTGAACTTTGAAACCTCTCACCTTGATGATATTTTAAAATGGTCACATGAACTCAATGATGAGAACTCATAATGTTGGTGTTAATGCATCATCAAGATCATGGTCTCTAGAGTTTCAAATGTTTCTTTTTCTTCTAAAAAGTTTTCGGTTCCTTTTCCTTTTCTTCCTTCATATTTTCGGCCATATTGGCCAAGGGAGTTCACAATGGCTTGATGATGAGAGCTTCTAGATGATGACTATGTGTTCATCACAATGAGGCCTCTAGAGCTTGAGTTTTAATAAAAAATGTTATTTATGTTCACATTCCAAGAAAAGAAACTTTGTGTTTTAAGGAACCCTTAAGGTTCACTCTTGTTTTACATTATCTTATCATGATGAGTTTGGGTTGAGGTTTAAGTTCCTTTAAAGTCTTGTATGAGCTCTAATAAGAAGTAAAATGAACTAGCATTCATATTTAAATTTAAGCTTATGCATTGCATGTTTAATTTGAGGTTTGCATTCATATTTAATTTCCAAGCCATCACTTAAAATTAAAGGCTAAAGAATGGAGTGCATCTCATATTTATATTCTTGTCTAGCATATTTACCTTTCATCACTAAAGAACGTAAAGATTTAAAATGAGGTTTGCACTATCACCTAACTAAATCTCAAAGCCTTTCTATTTCGGCCTTAAAGTCGATTGTTGCTGGGCCTAGAGCACTAAAATAAAGAAATGAACTTGCATATTTATATTTCAAGCCTTGCATATTTATATTCCAAGTCTTGCATATTTATTTTAAGCCTTGCATTTTTATATTCAAGTCTAGCATGTTTACTTTAAGCTCTCACTTTAATTTGTAATGAAGGATAAAAATGAAGTGCATAGCATGTTTAAATTATGTCATCACTTAAGAGATCTTAGAGCTCAAAGACTTGCCCATTTTATCTCAAGTTAAAGTTTAATGAGGGAGCATTCTTTGAATGCATGATTTCGGCCATGAAGTGATGATGAACTTGGAATGAGTTTCATCTAGCTTCAATGACCAATAAGTCAAGTTTTAAGAAATCCTTTTAAAGCTCATGAATTTGTTTAAGTTTAAGACCAACAAGGTTCTATGAATTTAACACTCTTTTAAGGAGGGATTAAGTGGTCACTGACCCAAGGATGTGTTTAGTCTCTTTGACATAATAAAATGGTTTGCAAAAGAGTTTTAGAAGTCTTGAAAATGATTCCAAGAGAAACTAGTAACTTATGTGTTTTAAAAATATCAAGTTATGTATCTTTTTGGGATTTAATGTTTCGGTTCTTCCATGATGTGTTTGCTGCCATGTGATGATGTTTGATGTGTTTGAATTAGTAAAAAATTATGTATGATGAAGTAGGAACAATTCTATGCAAGATAGAGAAGAAACTAGCTTTCTAGGAAAAACCGTAAAGACAAGATTTAGCATAGTTTTATCCCATTTAGTTATGGACACTGCCCAAACTATTTCAATGGGGAGATAATCAGATTAGGATTGTTTAATCATGAAAAATTTGGTTACATTTGAAATAGGAATGAATTTTGGCACCTATAGAGAAACTAGTAACTTGGAAACCGTAAAACTGCAATTCTAGAACTCTTAGAACATTTAATTCTTAGAATCTGTCCAGCAATCTTATAATGTAGAGAACATGGTTTATAATTAGTTCTTTGATATAGGAATGACTCATAATTGGTTTAGGTTCAACTTATAGCACCTTACGCGAAGACAGAACCAAGAAAGGGTCTAAAACGCAAGTTCTAGAACCCCGTAATCATAAGTTTATAACGCTGCCCCTAAGGAATGATGTTGTTCAGATTTAATAGAGAGCATAAATAAATAATAAGTTTTGTTAAGAGAGAACCCTTAGGTGCATAAAAGTTTAATAGGAGATGATAGGTTAACTACATCACAAGTTTAAGGCCCGTAAGGGTCAGAGCATAAAATACAGTAGGACCAAGTGCATAACGAAGTTTTAATATTGCTTGTGAAAGTATGAGGATGATTATGTGAATGCATGAAATTATGATGAAGGATGCATGTTTGATTGACTCATGTGGCATAAAGAAGAATTTGGAAGAAATTCGGCATGCCACAGTTATGCCGCCGAATTTCTGACTAATTCGGGACTCAGAAAGTTTTTGAAAACCTATGAAATTTTTATAAGGTACTAAGATGGGTTCTTGGATGACACCGGTTCGGCCGAGCACCCCCAAGAAATGCCCCCTAGCCCGTACTGGATAAGTCGGGATTATGTTTATGATTATGTTACGCTTATCGAGATTGATAAGTAAGAACTAGTGACGAATAGTTGAGGTATAAGCTCATAACCTAGAAATGTGACACGTTCTGGGTGACACCGGTTCGGCCGAGCACCCCCAGAGCGCTTGTCTTTTAGGGTGGCCTATAAGGAAGTTATGATGATTATGTCACAAAGAGAATTTATTTACCAGTTTATGCCACTATTATGATGTTCTTAAAGATATGATGATTATTCTTGTATTAAGTAGAGCCATGCATACATTCTTTAATATGCTTGCATCCATGACATTAAGAATCATGCTAAAACGAATGGACCTTGGCTAAATTATGTTTTAGAACCTAAAAATAGACTTAATGCATGCTCACTTATTTTGTATAACTAAACCCAAGGTTCCTGAGGACGTAGATGATGACACCTAGGTAGTAGGAAGCCCTACTGAGATTCTTTAGCAAGATTCTCACTCCCTCTATCTCTTTCTTTATGTCACGTCTTCAGATGGCGATGTTCGTGGTTTTCGTGGACACCCCGACGTGGAAGGTGCACTATGACCCGGATCACGGGTCATACCATTTTGAGGGACAGTGCACGGTGCGAGTCTTCATGTTCGTAGGACGTCCCTTCGCTCATCCCGTGCACACCCATCGCTTTTCCCCGACAGCACCCTACGGCGACGACAAGCGGGTTTTTGAGCGCGCGCGTACGCATAACGAGAGAGTGATCCGCATGCACACCGCCGCCTCAGCCATGCGAGACTATCCCGATTACGTGCCCCGGACCTACTTCTCGGAGACCGACCCATCCGAGGATCCGCCTACCCATCCGTATAGCGAGAGCTCCGCCCCTCTCCACCACTGGTGAGGGAAGGCAGTGAGGATACCGTGACTCAACCGCGGCTTGCACGACGACCGGAGATGCGGCCATACCGTGGGAGTCACTCTTGATCCCCGTTCCACCTCTTCACACCCGAGGAGCTCACCTAGTTTCCCGGATATGTACCTCGCTCGCGAGATGGACGTCAGTAGGAGGTGACGTACGACCGATGGAGTACCCAGGTAGAGCACACACCACTTAGATGGGGATGAACCTTCTTTTGTTTTAGAGGTCATCCCGTTAGTTGCACTTGGGTAGGGGAGTTGCTTTTATAGTTTCCATTGCACTTTCTCTTGTATTTCCTTTTTAGTTGTATTGCTCATGTTGTATCAAACTAAGCCCCACTCTACACAAGTGGGCATATTGTAACATCCCCTGCTGCTTCATGGATTGACGACTGTCCCCACAAACCAACACGGGTCTTTTTAGCATGCTTTGTCCTCACTCGCACGCTTCCTAGGAAAACTTCCCAGGAGGTCACCCATCCCAAAATTGCTCCAAGTCAAGCACGCTTAACTGTGGAGTTCTTTCAGTTTGGGCTACCGAAAAGAAGATGCATGTTGTTGGTATAGTTAGTACAAATCAATTCATATAAGCCCTCCTCAACAGTATAGTCCCATCCCTATACAGTCTTAGGATCGCTCTCATTCGGTGTGTAATCGGTTCATTCATGTACCCTCCGCTTAGTCCGCCAGGAGCCGCTCCTTGTCCGTGTCTCTTTGCACCGGCGATCACTCCCCGACTTCGCGATCCCCGGGCGTTACATGCCCACCAGCTTCCGCCTGGTTCGTCCCCGAACCACACCGTACTGGGAGAGGTGCAGGCTCTGATACCATATGTAACATCCCCTGCTGCTTCATGGATTGACGACTGTCCCCACAAACCAACACGGGTCTTTTTAGCATGCTTTGTCCTCACTCGCACGCTTCCTAGGAAAACTTCCCAGGAGGTCACCCATCCCAAAATTGCTCCAAGTCAAGCACGCTTAACTGTGGAGTTCTCTCAGTTTGGGCTACCAAAAGAAGATGCATCTTGTTGGTATAGGTAGTACAAATCAATTCATATAAGCCCTCCTCAATCAGATAGTCCCATACCTATACAGTCTTAGGATCCCTCTCATTCGGGTGTGTAATCGGTTCATTCATGTACCCCTCCGCTTTCGAAGTCTGCCAGGAGCCGCTCCTTGTCCGTGCCTCTTTGCACCGGCGATCACTACCCGACTTTGCGATCCCTGGGCGTTACACATATCATATATTAAATAAATATGCAGTTTAATGTTATTATGATGTGCTTTCACTTACTTATGTAATGTTGCTATGCGATGTTTGCTTTATTACCTTTCATGCATTACTAGTTAACGTGTTGCGCGGCTCTCACTTTGCTTTTATAATTCAAAAAAAAAATTTACCAGTATTTCCGCTAAGTATTTTAAAGTAATAAGAAAGCTATGACGTAACAGACTAATGATTAACCTAATTATGTTCTAGAGTATTGGGTTAAAAATTAGGATATTACATTTTGGTTCTGCCTTGACATGTTGACTGTGGTGTGATGCTGTTTTGATGTGCTAGAATGTGTAAAAATTATAATTATTGAAGTAGGAAGTATTCTATATATGTTAGGAAAGGAACTAGCTTTCTAGAGAAACCGTAAAGTTGAGATTTTGCAAGTTCTTGACCCATTTAGGTTTGGCCTCTGTCAAAACTGTTTTATTATGATAAGATTCTATTTGGGATGGTTTAACCATGGAAACTTGGTAGCATTTGAGGTAAAATTGATTTTAGCACCTAAAGGGAGAACTAGTAACTAGAAAATCGCAAAAATGTGATTTTTAGAGCTCTTAAGGATAGAAACTATGGATTCTGTTTTAGCATGATTAAAAATAGTAGAAGTGAGTTATATTAAGTGTATATGGTAGGAAATACTCATAATTGATTTAGGAATTAATTATAGAACCTTAGGAAAGACTAGAAAACTCGAAAGGGTCAAAAATAAGAAAGTTGGAGCACCTAGAAAATTGAAAATATGGATTCTGTTTCAGCATGACTAAAGGCTGTAGATATGTGTTTTAATTAGTTTGAATAGGTGGGAATCACTCATAAATGGTTTATATATTAATTTTAGCATCATAGAAAAAGCCAATAACGAGAAAGGGCGTAAAACGTAACTTCTAGAACACCGTAACTCATTAAATTTCATTTTCTGCCTATGCTGTCCAGCCATGAATAATTATGTTATTGTGACTAATGAATAGTGGTAACGATGATAACCAATCCCTTGGATGCATAAGAGAATAATTTGAAAGTTAGAATTACCCAATTTAGGGGTTTGGCTGTTTAAGGGAATGAATATATGTCCATGATATGAGATGATGAACTCGTGTGATGTTAAATGATTTATATGATGTTATTGTCTAGCATGTTTATGGTTTGATATGCTCATGAAAGTTATGAAATGATTTCATTTGATATGTTATGAATACAATTGAAGTATTTGAGATGCATATGTTAAAGTAATATGAAAGTATGTGACATAGTACTGAGACATATTTCTCCCACTCCGGTGGGGAGGAAGCAAATCCATGAGGGTATTGACATGGAGCTTACCAACGTGGACAATTCACTGTGTACTAGATACTAGTAGAGCATTTCAAAGAAGGAAATGATCCTAAGATAGGTGATCCAAGAAAGTTATGTATACCCCCTTTTATTTTTCCCATGTAAATCTAGCGATGGATGTAACATCCCCTGCTGCTTTATGGATTGACGACTGTCCCCACAAACCAACACGGGTCTTTTCAGCGTGCTTTGTCCTCACTCGCACACTTCCTAGGAAAACTTCCCAGGAGGTCACCCATCCCAAAATTGCTCCAAGTCAAGCACGCTTAACTATGGAGTTTTCCCAGGAAGTGTGCGAGTGAGGACAAAGCACGCTGAAAAGACCCGTGTTGGTTTGTGGGGACAGTCGTCAATCCATAAAGCAGCAGGGGATGTTACAACGGATAGTTAGGTTTGAGTTCATTCCTAGGCGATAGGTGAGGTGTAGTTTACGGTGTCATGTTTAAAATTGCCGGGGACGGTGTTGAGGTTGGACTTAAGGTGATGATGTTTAAAAGGGTGGAAATCAAGAAAAGGAAACATGAGATGTTCAATCATGAGAAAGCATTACATCATGGAATTTCATTGCATCTCCTTGCATGATAGATGTTTATATGATTTATTATGTTTATGCATGTTACTTGTGCACTTAAGACATGGCCAAGCATACATTTTATATCTGTTACATTCATAACATTAAGTTTCATGTTAAAAGACACCCATTTCAGGGAAATAGATTTGAGACCTTTAAAATTGAATGTTATGCATGCACGTTTTTCATAATTAAAATTGAGGTGGCTAGGGACGATGACGATGACACTTGTGTTAGAGTCGAAAATCCCTACTAAGAATCTTGAATGAGTTTCTCACCGCTTTCTTTTCTTCCGTGTCGTTTCCAAACGAGGATAACGAGGTTCGTGACTTCTTCTAAGGCTCGTGTTTAGGGGTCACTCTAGCAAACGGAGTAGAGGGTCGCTGTGGAAGCATAGATAGTCTAGCCTTTGGGTTGATACTTATCCAACCTCGTAGATGGATAAGGAACACTTCATATATATGTGCAAGTTTTGATATGAATGATAGTACAATGATGCCAGTAATTTATGTATCTATGAAGATGTGATGATATTATCTTGTTATGTATAATACTATATTTCACGATTACGTATGGTGTGATTACTTTTTCTTGTATGTTATGGTTATGACAAACGTTAGGTTAGCATGTGGCTTGTGTTTTGTTTTCAAGTTTCAAAAAGAAAAATTTATTCGTATTTTCCACTAAGTATTTTAATAAAGAAAGGTTTTAAAGAATAAGACTAAAAGAGTAATAGACTAATGGTTAACCTAAATACGTTCTAGGAGTATTGGGTTAAAAATTAGGGTGTTACAAGTGACATGTAACTTTTCTCGTGAAACTTTCTCTTTTCTCGTGAAACTTTCTCTTTTCTTAACTTTGTGACATTAAACTTTATACTTTACATCATGGGGGCCACCCTAAAAACATCTCTAGGTTATGAGCTCATACCTAACTAGTCGTCACTAGTTCTTACTTATCCCTCTTGATAAGCGTATCATAATAATCCCAACTTCTAGAGTACAGGCTACGGGGCATAAGGATCACCTACCATAACCTTTAATTCGGGGAATCCATAGGAATATTTCCTTCTTTGAAACACAATTACTGGTAACTAGTACTCAGTTATTTGTCCGCTCTGGCAAGCTCAATGTCAATACCCTCACGGTTTTGTTTCTGGGGGTGCTCGGCCGAACCGGTGTCACCCAGAATACATCTCAATACATGTCACATCTGTTCTGGGGGTGCTCGACCTAACCAGTGTCACCCATAATGCATCACATCTATCCTGGGGCTGCTTGGCCGAATTGGTGTCACCCAGGAGTTTTCAAAAACTTTTCTCAAGTCTTCAAGTTTGACGAAAATTTGGCAGCGTACAACGGTACACCAGATTTCTTTCAAACTTGCTTTATGCCACAAGAAATCATAATTCCATATTTCATATAAGTCATCAAGGTCATATAAACACATACTTCATAACATATGCATCAATACATCATAACTTGAGTTAACGAATTTATATTGCTCATAAACATGCTCATAATCCAAGATTGGTCATTCAAATCTCAACAATTTATATATGTAGACTTCATAGATTCATGGTAAACAAAATCATAGGTTCGTATCATACAAAATCATGAATCCAAGTAACATAAGATCATAGCTTTAGGTCATTCATGTAGGGGAAAAAGTCTATTGCACTCATTAGATCCTGGTAATCGATTACACGAGCCTTATAATCGATTACACAGCTTCGAGTTTTAAAACAGTAGAGTTGAGGACTCTGGTAATCGATTACATAGCTTCAGGTTTTCAAAACAGATGAAATGAGGGCTCTGGTAATCGATTATATGAGCCTTGTAATCGATTACACAGCTTCGATTTACAGATGAAATGAGGGCTCTGGTAATCAATTACATGAGCCTTGTAATCGATTACATAACTTTGATTTTTCAAAATAGATGAAATGAGGGCTCTGGTAATCGATTACATGGGCCTTGTAATCGATTACCATTGTTGCATTCTTGGGCCCCAAGAACATCTGAGTAATCGATTACATGAGATGGTAATCGATTACTAGAATCTAGAATATGTAATCGATTACATTATGTTGTAATCGATTACTCAGGGCAAAAGTTCATATCCGAGTGCATCAAAGCTCTCTGGTAATCGATTACCAGCACCTTCAAAATACGAAAAACCAAGTTTAAAACACATCTGAGTCATTCCTTCCTTCTCACAACCATTTTAAACCTCTTTTCATCATTTCCTTTGAAATCAAAACACTTTTACAAGATAAAAGCCCATAGTTTTCAAGATTTAGTTGAAAGAGAATCTTTGAACTTTAGATCTTTAGGTGATAAACATAAACATGTGAATGCAAGTTCCTTTTTAATCTTAGCATTATAGAGTGATGGCAAGGAAAAGTAAAGATGCAAGGCTTGAAAATAAACATGAAAATGCAAGTTCATTCTTAATCTTTAAGTTTATGTGATGGCTTGAAACGTAAACATGCTAGACAAGAAATGTAAACATGAATGCAAGTCCATTTCTTATCTTTGGGCTTTAGGTAATAACTTAAAAAAATAAATATGATATGCAAGTTCAATTCTTTATTTTAGTGCTCTAGGCCCCTTAGAGTTTTCACTCTAAATCAACAATCAACTTTAAGGTTGAAATAGGTAGGCTTTGAGATTAATTATTAAGGTGATAGCAAGGAAAATAAGCATGAATGCAACCATTTCTTATTCTTTTTAATCTTAGGCTCAAGATTACTCTTCACAACAACATAGTTTTTTTGTGTTAAAAACCCTTTTCAAAAGTGAAACCTTCAAGCTTTAGACGTCAACAAATGATGGTTTTGCAACCAACACTCAAGATCCTCATCATCAAGCCATGGTTTCTTCCAATGTAGGCCATATGGCCGAAAATTAGAGGAAGGGGGAAGGATGAATAAGAACCAAAAAGAAAGAAAGTGGAGAAGAAAGAAACACCAACATTGTATCTTCACAAGTCAAGAGATAAACAACAAAAGAAAAGAATACAACTCCCTACCTTGGATGTGCTTTTTGATTGAGAGAAAGAGCTTGCTCTTGGAAGATTGGAGAGGAAAAAGAAGAAGAAGAACTCCTTGAAGTTGAGAGAAAGAGAGTCTTTGGGGGGGTGTAAGAGAATGAGCAAAGGTTCTTGCAAGGTCTCTTGGTGCCTATTTATCGAGGAAATGAAACATGAGGGGGTGATAATGGAAGGGAAAGTGGCGCTATTTTTGGATGGGGGAAAGGAGAGAGAGAAAAATATCTTTTGCCTGCATCATTTCAAGGTAAAGTTGTAGGTATAGGCTAGGTAGGGTGCGACATGTGTAACACCCTCCCAAGTACAACCTCATCCTTAAGTTATGGCGTCGTACTCGAGAGTTGTTACTTCTAAGTTTGCGGACCTTTTTTTTAAATATCCATAGTCAGTTTGGTTGGTTCGCGAGATACTAGGTCATAATTATACTAAAATATATAGCAATGAAACCAAAATATTTATTTAATACAGAGTTAAGTACATAAGGGAAGCTCTTTTATGAGCTTTAATACACATCCGGTCTCTATTATAAATACAAACATAAACATATGACTAAGTACAGTTTGTACAAACTCTAGCTGCAAACTACTGTAAATCTGATTTCCTTTCATAAAGTAGCCTCCTTGTTCTCGGGATCAACCTGGAGACGACACGGGAACACAAAAACATAGGGGTGAGAATTATACAATTCTCAGTAGGGTAACTCCCCAATTACACATTCATACTGTCATCGTCATCACCCCAGCCACTTCGATTTATTAAGAAAGCGTGAGCATGCAATATGTACATATCAAATGTTCATTTTAAAATTATAAAATCACCTTTCCGAAGTGGGTCTCTTTTATTATTCAATCACTTAAAACATGTATTTCATAACATTCAACATCATAGGAATTCCTTTAAGACCAATAATTTAACAAGATATACATATACATATGGCAATTACAATGATCTTTTCGTGTCCTTGACATAATAAAGGGGACTTTTCCGTGCCCTAATGGGGACTCTTTCGTGCCCTATTGGGGACCTCTTCGTGCCCTACTGGGGACCTCTTCGTGCCCTTTTTATACTAAAGGGGACTTCATTGTTCACTTAACACATACATCATCCTCAAGCTCATATATACATGCATCGCATTTCTATATGCATGAACACAATTCTCTGATCTCATAATACTTCAAACCTATATATATTATTCATTCATTCCTCATAACATAATCTTGGAAGTTCATGGCATGCATTCATACACATCAACTTGAACCAAATGCCATTAGGTCACTAATTCAAGGCATCGTCACAACTTCAGCACATTGGCAAATTTTTCACTCAAGTAGCACAATTTATTTCTCTTACCAAATGATCAATTAAAATGCTATAAAAATTCTCAATGACACCTCAATGTGTCCACAAGGTTCCATAAAAATTTCATAACAAAATAATTCTCTAAATATGTCAACAAAATTAGACAACTTCGGAGGTTAGAAACCCCTATTTACAGTCAACAGCCATAGTTCCCAATTTTATTACCCTACCAAATGATCATATAAAATCATATAAAAATTCAGGGTTGGACTTCAATACGTCCTTAATATCCTGTAAAACTTTCAGCTCATAATTCGATCATTTACTAGGTTAATAAAATGTCACAAGTTCACAGCTTCAGATTCAACATTTCAGGCAGCATAGTTACAACTTCGGTTCTTGAATTTTTCAAGGCTTTAGGAATCAAACTCAGAGCTCAATAAAATTCATGGAACTATCCTAGGATGTTACCTTCAACATATAATTTTTATAGCTCATGAAAACACCCACAATTCCCTCAGAAAATTCGTAAACAATCACTGCCAGCAGGAAAACCGAAAATCCAGCAAACCACTTCAGAATCTCTTTTGATAAAAATAATTTTTCCACAACCCCAAACACACCACCAAAATTAACACATCAATATCATCATCTTAACCACCAATATATCCAGAAATTTTGGACCAAACACAATCAGAAAAGTCTAGCATAAAATTGGAAAGAAAAGATAAAAGAAAACCCTACTTGTGAAGCTTTAAGGCTTCTAACTCCAAGGGATCTTTCAAAAATGATTTTTCTTCACTTCAAGCCTTCCAAACAGCACCTAACCCTTCCTTAAACAGTATAGAATGATAGCTCAGAGTTCAGCTTGGAGATTATTTAAAATTCTAATCGGTTAGTTTGATAGATTATGAGGAGTAGAACAAGTTTTGTGAAATGATCTTGGTGTTTTGTCAAGTTTAGGCTAGGGTTTATGAAGCTTCAAGTTTGTTAATGGTGGAATGAGAGAAAGAAGATGAAGTCTGATGTATTTGGAGCTCTTGGCCGAAATTGATGGTGTTGGAGTGATAAGGTTGGTGATTTATCTTTATCTAAGTGTAAAACTAGTCAAAATGGGTATTTATTCCTTTTTCAAAATGAAATAATGAAATGGATGGCTAAGATTTGGTTTCTTGGTCAAAGAATGAATCTTGGCCATCCACTTTGCTCAAGATAAGTGGCTCATATTAACTTGGTGAGCAAGTAGCTTTTTCGGTGTTAAAATCGCACACCGAAATTCTACCGAATGGATGAGTTATTGGCACCTGAGTAAAATATAATAAATCAAAGGTCATGATTAAAACATGCTTTTCAATTTTCAATCCTTGTCATCCACTTGACATAAAGTGGTTGATAAAGCTTACTTAGCCACTAAATAGCTTTTACGGTGTTAGAAACCGCACACCGAAATTCTACCGAACGGGTAAAAATAGTGTACCCAGGTAACCAAACATTGCTCGAAAAATAATTTCGGGTATAAAATCTTTATTTCTACCTATTTCTAACCATAATCAAATAATTTCTCAATTTTGGGTATCTCCGGGTCCCAATTCCAGGGTTTCGGCTGTCCTGGCAGGCCTGCGGGGCCCGCAAAATACTATTCATATATTTTTTTTTGTACAAATCTGTTGGATCGTCCTCATCATTGTTCAAACTATCAAATTTTTAAAATTATGATTGATAAAGCTCAAATTAATTTTTAGATAATTTTTAGGGTGTTACAACATGCTTTTTTGAGTGTTTGAGTGAACAAACATGTGATGCATAGGGAATGAGGTAGTGCCATTCTTGGAGTATCCAAGAGGGAGGAAAATGTCTCATTTAATTGTGGTTTTAGTTATGTGTTTAGTTGTATCTTTGATTAAGCTTAAGATTAAGAGTTTGTGGTTAAGTGTTTGAGTGAAAGGATGAGTGATTAAGGCTATTTGGGGCATGATTAGTGAGCACTCTTGCCCATTAGTGGAGTCAAACCCTATTCAATCAAGATTATCAATCACATCCTAGGTTCCCTTGAATCATGGGATTGGAATAGTGAAAACACTATTCAAGATTCCATGACTTGAAGTCTTAAGTTTTAAAAGAGGTTTAGGTTTAATCTAAGCAATTTTAGGTTCTAATTAGCTCTAATAAATCGTTTTGACTCTAGATTAATTACGAAAATTAATTAATCTTTGATTAGAGCCTAATATTGCTTAGAGTTGCTTAATTACGTCATTAAACTCAAAATCACTATTCCAAGGGTAAAATCATAATTTTGCACAAAAATTGCTCGGGACCGCCGGGACTTAAACAGACATGCCCAGACTCATAAAATCATCATTTAAAACCTTTGGGGTGGGGTTTGGGCTCAGCCAGCTCATTAAACAGTGCTAAACAGCCACAAGGGCGTTTTGGTCATTTAGCGCATCGGAACTCAAAAGTGAGATTCTTCTGCTCTATTAGCATACATACCACACATAATCCCCTTTAAATATCGATTTCACCCTTCGAGGACTGCCGGGTCGGCTATCCTCAAATTCTGGATGGGAAATAACCTCAGGGGCATTTTGGTTATTTTTGCTCAGACAGAAAAATCGGGGTGTTACATCAAACATTTCCCAAAAATTAATTCCAGATATACGATCCTCATTCCTTACTATTTCTAATCTCAATCCTCTAATTTCTCAATTTCGGGTATCTCCGGGTCTCGATTCTAGTGTTTTAGCTGTCCTGACGGGCCGGTGGGGCCCGCAAGTTACTATTCATTTTTTTGGTTACAAATCCGTTAATCCATCCTCATCATTGTTAAAACTATTAGATTTTTGAAATTATGACTAATAAAGGTCAAATTAATTTTTAACTAATTTTTAGGGTGTTACACGCATCCCTACAAAGATCAAGGACTGTACATATAATCCCACTTACACAAACTAAGACAGTGATGTTATTTGTAACCCAAGTCTTCCAGACATCATTTTAATACTGAAAAGAACATGTATTAGTAAATGATAATTTTTGATGTATTAAAAAATTAAAGATTATATATAATTGTATTCATAATTAGATATTTCAATTATTTTAATAATCAATTTAATGAAAGATTTTATATTTAATAATACATATGTTATCAACTCTACTTATCTATTGTACTTTATTGAAGATCTTTACATATTCAATCCCAAACTCCAATGAAAGAAGATTGTTGTGTTAGGTCATTCTGATGCTTTTTATTTTGGTTAGGGTGTGTTTAGCTCTCGCAAATCAAGGGTGTTGGTTTATTACTATTTGAGATTCAAAGGTTATGGGCTTTTGGATGGTGTTGTGCACTTTAAAGGTTATATGTTTAATATATGTTGATCTATACATAAAGGAAATGGTATAATTTAAATGGTTGGCCAACTTGTTAATGAGGTGTCTTCCCAAGAGCTATAATAGGCAATGGCAAATTACAATGTTGTGCTTTTTTTCACTAGTACTTGATTGTAGACCTTTGATTTGGTTTTGTGTCTTTGAGTTTTATTATGACCTTAGCTCCTTTCTTATTTGAGGGAGTTTGAACCCTTGCCAATTACAAGAAAATGCAAAAGTTTATTGAGTCTTTATGACACAAACCATAATTTGGCATTAATGATGGTTGTCCCTAGAAATAGCTCACCATAAGACTTGAGTACAATATCAAATGACCTAGAGCCATTGCATCCATACATGAATAGAATAAAAAAAAAAAGGCAAAAGTTCACAAGAGTAGGATAAGTTTTGATACTTGGAATGTAGGCATACTCATAGGTAATCAATTGAAATAGTTGATATCATTATATCTTTACTTAAAAAAACCAACTGGATTTGAGAGAAAGGCTAAGAAAATAGATACTTTGGGGGTTTAACTTTTGGCATATTGATAATGAAAAATCTAGCAATAAACCAAGTAATTGTAGATAGTTATGCAAGAATGATGTTGTAGATGTTAAAGGATAAGTAGATAAGATTATAACTCTTGAGTATATACTATATAAGGACATATTTAATGTTATTTGTGATTATGCACTGCAAATTGGACTAGAAAAGCCCCACAAAATAAAGTTTTGGGAGGATTTAGAAGGTTTAGTTGAGAGCATACTTTTAGGAGGAAAAATTTTCTTTAGTATGGGATCTAAATGGTCATGTGGAAAAGAGTAGATTGTGGATATGAGGTACTGCATAAAGGATATAGTTTAGGATAGACAAATATATAGTGTAAGACTATATTATATTTTTGTTAGGTTCTGGTTTTACAATAACTAGCACTTGTTTTGGGAAGTGAGAAGATCATCTTATAACATATCAGAGTAAGCAAACTTGCTCTTAAATCAATTTCTCTTTTAAATTGCCAATAATGCTACAACCTAGTGCTTGGTATACAAGGTAATCTAATTAACAATTCACATTATCTTGTTTGGTATATCAAAAAGATTACTAGATAATATATGTCTCATAATAATCATAATAATAATAGTAGTAGTAGTAGCAGCAGCAGCAATAGTAATAGTAATTAATGATAATTGACTTATAATATTGAATCAAAAAAATAATTAGTTATTATTAATATTATTTCTACTTATCATTTATTATTATTAGAACTCAAATTAAAAAATTAGAATAATTATGAATATTATTAGTAAAAATAAATAATTATTATAGTTATAATCAATTATTAATTATCATTATAATGATTAAAATAATATTATATAATAATTATAATTTCTATATAATAATAGTCATTAATATTAATAAATAGTTTAAATTGATATTAATTAATTAATAATAATAATAATTAATTGGTATCAATATTAAGATTATTATTAATAATAATTGGAGGATTGAGTGTCAATCTACATAGATACGCTATGGGGTAATCCACATTGCCACTATAGAGGCGAGGTAGATTGTCTTGGAAATCTGGATTGTCAACAATGAAAGCTAATCGAATATGGCAATGTTGTGGATCCAATTAATTTAAAGTTGTATTACCAGTGATCCATATAGATCACCTCATACTAAACACCTTCTTACTTGTTACAAAGACAATAGAGAGATAATGGGTGAGTAGAAGATATTTACATGTCGTAATATTTTGGAATAAAAGTTAGTGATTTTGTTCTATTAAATACGTTGTCAATATTTATTATATCCAACTAACAATGCAATTAGAATTTAATTTCAATATACTGTATAATAAATAAAAAATTAAACCGTCAACCCGTAGAATATAAACAAAATGACAAATCATAGAAAATAATCACCTTATTTGTCTTTTGATAAAATTTGATTGGCCTATTGTCAAGGTATAAAAATTAATCTCATACGGTTAAATTTTGTTATTGTGTTAGATATGTTATCAATATTTATTATATCCAACTAATAATACAATTATACGTGAGATTTTTAAAATAGTGAGTGTGAAAGTCAAATACTTTTTATTAACATGTCAGTATTCATTTTAGTCATTGATTTTACACTCATAAGTCATTTTAGTCTTTAACTTTCAAAAGGAGTCAAATTAGTCTCTCAAATTGTAAAAAAAAGCTAATTCAATTCCTCATTTCACTTTTATTTAATATTTTATCAATTGAATAATGTCTGTAATGTTAAATGATACCTTAATATACTATGAGTTATCTAAAGTATAATGAAATTCAAAATGATTTATTTTAGTGTTTAAAATTAAACAAAATGAATCATTTTATAACTTGGAAAAGAGATTTAAATGACATATTTTATGTAATTTTAGACACCAAAATAAATTAGTTTAAACTTAATTCTACTTTAAATAATATAAGATATATCAAAATATCGCTTAATATTACACATCATCATTTAATTGATAGGATACTAAATAAAAATAGGCTAAAAAACTAATATGACTCATATTTTTCATGTCATAGACTAATTTAATTTATTTTAAAATTCATGGATTAAAATTATTATGAGTTTAAAATTAGAGATTAAAATGAACATTAATTCATTCATTGATATAGCATATGGTTAAAAGTTTGTGTAAAATATTTTTACACTAATAGCATACAAAAATAAATTTATATTTTTTATTGAAAAATTAAATTTTCTATATATACATAATATAATTTTATATTATTATTTAATCATATAAAATTGATTATATCTTATATTATTATTTAAAAATTTATATAAATAAAATAACTTGATTAAATTTAAAATAATTTTTATTATTAGTATATATAAATTGAACTTGAAAAATAAACAAACATCTTTAGCATATAATGGTAGAGTTGTAACCAAAAAAAAAAAAAAAAAAAAGCATATAAGTGGAACGCTGTATTATTCACTACGATTAGGGCACATCGCAGGCAATGATTGTTCAAAGGATAAGGGCAACCTTGTCATTTCCCCATCCTATAAAATCCATTACCATGCCCCCAAAGCAATCCGACCCCATCTCTCGTTGCGGGGAGAGAGAGAGAGAAACCCAATTCTTATTGGGAGAGAGAAGAACTGACCAAGAGAGAGAGCGAGAGAGATAGAGATGGAGAAGCAAGATTAAGAGATTCCCTTGGGGTGGTGGCTGGCTGGTGTAAGGTTCTGGACTCATATTCCCAAACCCCCCTTTAACCCTTTCCCCACCTCTCATCTCACCAACCACCATCGCCATCCATCAAAATCCACACCCATGCCCCGAGCCAGACCCACCGATCCACCAACCAAACGACCATCACTAAACCCTAACGAGCCCGCCAGCCAGACCCGGTTCCGCGGCGTCCGGAAGCGACCATGGGGCCGGTTCGCCGCCGAGATCAGAGATCCGTGGAAGAAATCGCGGGTCTGGCTCGGCACCTTCGACACCGCGGAGGCCGCCGCCCGGGCCTACGACGCCGCTGCCCGCTCCTTCCGCGGGCCCAAGGCCAAGACCAACTTCCCCTTGCCAGGCCCCGAGCCCGGTTCGGATCTTGTGTTTTCCAAGTTCGATCCGGTCCAGGCGAGCCGGCCCACCAGCAGCGGCATGAGCAGCACCGTCGAGTCCTTCAGCGGACCCAGGGTTTCTAACCCTGTCCCGACGGTCTACCGCAGGCCCCTGAACCCTGTCGCACTCGATGATTGCCACAGCGATTGCGATTCCTCCTCCTCTGTTGTCGACGACGATGAAGACTGCGTCCTCACCTCTTCCTTCCGCCGCAAGACGCTGCCCTTCGATCTCAACCTTCCCCCGCCGGAGACTGACGACGCCGCTGCCGGAGATCCCGCTGCCGATGAGCTCCGAGTCACTGCTTTGCGCCTCTGACGAACGATCGGCGATTTGCTGTTTGTACTTCTGCGATAGTTTCCCTGGGAAAATGATGGAAGAGAATCGTTTTTTATTTTCTCTCTTTTTAAAAAAAATTTAATTTTTAATTTCCAATGCAGTGTTGCTGAGGCCCGCAA
This sequence comes from Dalbergia cochinchinensis, assembly GCA_031216125.1. Lineage (NCBI taxonomy): Eukaryota > Viridiplantae > Streptophyta > Magnoliopsida > Fabales > Fabaceae > Dalbergia > Dalbergia cochinchinensis. The sequence continues at coordinate 17,195,294 of CM062370.1, forward strand.
ATTATGGTGGAAGAAAAGAAAGAAGAGGAAAGAAAATGGACTTTGTTTTAGATTGTTATGTTGTAGAATAGTAGTTAATATCTATGTTATGTGATCTTCTGGATGTTTCTTCAGCACCTGGTTTGTGTCGTTGTAAGTTATTTGGATCCTTTTCTCATAACATTGGATCTGATCTTGTAGTTCTGTGCTACTTGGCAGCTAGATGTCAGAACTTGCTTTTCTTTTTCTTTCTCCCCATTTAATTTCTTCTGTACAAAAATTATCCTAATCAGATGGAAAAAAATAAATTTAGCTTCTGTTGTTACTTGGGTTCTTGTTTTCCTCTCCATTGTCTAATTCATCAGAGAATTTGTCGGCATTGCATTGAATTTGCACTTGAGTAATGAGTTTAGTTGCTGGGCGCTGTTGGATTTGATGAGTGGGAAGATTGAAATGCAAAATCTGTACTAATTTTTTTTTTTTCTCTTTAAGGTTAATCTCGGACAACGGCAAGGAGACTTACGATTTAAAAGGTGCCAATGGATGTATGTAGAAATTGAGGTTGTTGCAATGGTAAAGGTTTGTGTTTTGAGTTTTGGCCGTGTTAGTCTATGTAGTGTTAGGCTGTTTGACCGAAGTGAACACATGTTGATGGGGTCTCTGGTGAGAAGCTCACTTGCACAACGCACATCACATGCGAAGTAGACACTTATAAGTGGTATCCTTTGCAAGGGAGTATATATAAATACATTGATAATAATAGATAGAAGTGTGAAAATCCATGACCATGAGTTCAGAGTTCAGACAGCTCCATTGCCTGATATGAACTCGCTTTTATGTACCTTAGCATTCTACTGGTTGTCATTAGTTTGATCTTGGTCCGACCAAGACCAACGATGTTTTCAAGGATAATCCCTTCTCACTTTCTTCTCATCTGACAATTCTATCCCACAAACGATTTTAGGCTAAGATATCTTTGTCACTGTAATGGGCATCTAAGTAACGTTGTCATAATAGTTAGGGAAATTATTATAATCAACATCTGCCAATGGCTAAATTCACTTTCCTTTTCCTTCAGACTATAATATTATTGTAGATAAATGCTTCATAATTCATGTAAGTAAACACTATAAATCCGATGGCGTGAGTTGAGTATCCAGCCGTTTCATTCACGGTATTTCAACAATGGCAGAGATTTCTTTTCCTAATCTTCCTAACAAGTCATTCATAATAACACAAATAATTTTTTTTTTTTAATGAGTGAATGTTTAAGTTAATCACTGAAATTTAGAAATTAACTTTTTAATCTCTATTATTGCAAAATATGAGTCAAGGTAGTCCTTTAATTTTGTTTTCATTATTTTGCCTTCAAGTTTTTTGCTAATGTGACAAATATATTAACAATGCTACTACTTGGTCTAAGAGTGATAGTTGAATAATAGGTTCAAACTATTACCGAATGATAAATATATTAACAATGTTACTGGTATGTAAAATTCATATTAGATATTCAATTATGCAAATCTTCAGGCAATTTAATTGGAAAAGGTGAAATAGGACGGTAGTCTATCATTGACATGTTAATTAGTGTGACACGTAAGTGAAAAATTTGCTCATGTACATCTTGATGGGATAATGATTGATATTATTTATGTATATCCTTTAGATGTGTATCATGAGATGTATATCCTAATATATGTATCCTTAAATTTAGGATATTTAAATTGAGGATATGTTAAGTCTAGTAGAATATGGTAATTTTGGTAGGATATGTGAAATTTGATAGGATATATGAAGTCTATTAGGATATGAGACAAATATGTTTTGAAAAATCTGTTAAGATTTAAAGAATCTATGAAGATTTGGAAGAATATGTAAAGATTTGAATAATCTGTTAAAATTTGGTAAGGATTCTTGGAGATTAAGATTCTTGGTTATAAATAAGATCAATGGTTTAGGTGCATGGTAATGTGAGAGAACAAGTGAGAGATGTAGATTCTGTTATGAGTGCGAGTGTACGAGGGGCCTTGGGTCAAGTACAGGAACAAAGTGGAAATCCTGTATGGTCTTTATTCTCGTAGTGGAGGAGTTTATTCTCTAGTGTGGTTGCTAGCAAGTGATTTGTCAAACCACATTAAATTCTTGTGTATTTACACTCATTGTTATCTTGTTTATTTTTATCATTTTGTGTTGTGTGTTTATTTGATTTATTGGATTTGTACAAGTGTTTGTGGGTTTATACAGTCTAAGAAATATGCTTGGTACAAGGTCAAATCTTGCGGGTTTGTTATGGAGGATTTGATGGAAAGAGAAGCTTCGGCCATCCTGGTTTGACGATGGGAAGCTGGAAAGAATGACCAAAGATGATGGATTGCACGGCTACACATGTTCATTGGCTGAATTTTCAAATCAACAAGAAACCATGTTTTATGGTGGATTTGGGTGTGTAGCTGATACGCATTGAGGCCAATGGTTTGTACTTTGCACGTGACTAGGCTGCTTGAATCAAGGTGGAGCTATTAATGGTTTCTAGGGTGGTGAGACATTTACTAAAGTGGAGATTTGTTGGGAAGGTTGACTCATGTATATCTTGATAGGATAGCGGTTGATATTATATATATATATCCTTTATGTGTATCATGATATGTATATCCTATGATTTGTATCCTCATATGTAGGAATATTTAAATTAAGGATATATTAAATCTAGTAGGATATGTGAAGTGTATTAGGATATAGGAAAAATCCGTTTAGATTTGAAGAATCTTTAAAGATTTGAATAATTTGTTAGGATTTGATAAGGATTCTTGGAGATTAAGATCTTTGGTTATAAATAAGATCAATGGCCTAAGTACATGGTAGTGTGAGAGAACAAGTGAGGAATGCAAACTCTATTATGAAAGCAGGTGTATAAAGGGCTTTGAGCCGAGTATGAGAACAGAGTAAGAATCTTGTATTATCTTTATTCTAATAGTGAAGGAGTTTATTCTCTAGTATGAATGTATGCATGTGATTTGTTGAACCACGTTAAATTCTTATATATCTAGACTTATTGTTATCTTGTTTATTTTTATCCTTTTATGTTGTGTGTTTATTTGATTTATTGATTCATACTGGTGTGTTTGTGGGATTGATTTTGCTACGCCATCCTAGCAATGTGACCATGCAATAACGGAATTAGGGTAAAGAACTATTGTGAACCCCATTTTGTAACTTTTGGGATTGAAAAGTAAATTTTTAAATCTTTATGATCAAAATATTCATACATACAGTTACAATGACCAACTTGAACATTCATCCGATTTTATTTTTAATGTAAAATGAAAGTTAGTTATTTGCAGGAATTCGCTCGGTCTTCAATCACTAGCTGCAACTTTGACTGCATTAATCTGATTTTGAATTGTATACTAGATCATATTCTATTTGAATACTTGGCTTTTGAAAATAAGTCGGCTATAATGTATGTGTCAAACAAAGTAGATTGGCTGCCAGAAAAAATCTTAGTAGACTATCCATTTTACATGAGTATTTTGATTGCTAATAACTATAGATAATAAAAGGACTTGAAAGGACAGCAAACGCATCTTATTCCTATTTCGTGGAGAAGCTCTTTGCAGGATTTGAAAACATGATTTTCAAGTCACAATAAAGTAACTGTACCATTATGCTAGGGTTATTAAACAAGTGGACTATTAAATATAAAACTAATTTGCTTGTAATATACTGTTAATATAAAAATTTTACATAAATATTTAATTATGTATTATTATATTAGTAAAATTGTTTGATTTAAATATGAACTACCATAAAAGTCTCACTAATAGAAAGTGCAATGGAATAATAGTGCAAGACTTTTTTACACAAATTTAAAATCAATCTCATATTAGGTATATAGTTATTAATCCACTACTCTAATTTGTCTCATTAAAATGAAAAAAGTAAAATAAAATTTTAATAGATTTTTTATAATTGATTGACTGAATTAAATGTCAAATATTTTTTATATGGGTCCATTTGATGTGACATTATATAAGATGTTAAATTTTATGTTGTATTACAATTTTGTTATTATTGTAAATAATTCTAATCTTCAGTAAATGTGTTTCAAAAATATAAATAATAATTTTATTAATTATTTATTTATAAATTTAAAATAAATATTATTATTTAAATGTTTATTATTTATTAAAATTTAAGTTTAAATTCAAATATTATGATAAAATATTTATTTATCAATTATATTATTTTTTTTGTATATATAATTAAATTGATATCTTATTTTTTAAAATTTTTTATGAAATAATTTTATTTCAATAAAATATTAAAACAAAGTGACATTATACCTTAAAAAACTAATCAAGCATAACCTAACCACTCCAATTTGAGTTAAGTTATATATCATTTTGACATTCTTGTACCAAATGATAGATAAGGACTGAGGATGACTAATTGGTGGGGCCATATGCTCGCATAGGAATTTGAAAAATTTAGTAGAAATATATATTTTTATATATATAAGTTTATTTTGTCTCATTATTTCATTAAATTTGACTAAGATAAAAATATAAAACTTATTGTTATACATAAGTATTATATTTGCTCCCATTATATATATTTTTTGGATCCATCACTCATAAAGACGTAATGTATATTATTAGTTTATTATTGTCCCTAAATAGGACATGTCAAACGCACCATTAATCACTAATGCAGTGTCGTTTGCATACATGGAGGCTGAAAACAATACTGTACTACATAATTAATATATTGATATATAAATGTGCACACACAATCGATTACTTTTTCCTTTTATGCTTTGATTTTAAATTATGAATTTTACTCATATTTATTAATATATCTTACTTTGCACCTTTATGCACAAAATTGTTGCTGATTGGCATGAGATAAATTGCAGATAAATTAAAAGTTTGAAGGCATTAACAAGTAAATTGCAGATCCTAAATTGTATCTTAGATCATCTTTTGTTTGAATATTTGTCTTTCGAAAACAAGTAAATTGTTTAGTACTGGTTACCAAATTTAGAACGTCGTTTTTGATTTTTGAGTGTCATTAAACTTATCTATAAATAAAAATATTCACACACACAAAAATATATACCAAATTAAGTAGATGTCTTATAGCTAAACTAATATAACTAAGATTTTTTTACAGAATATATGTTAGTAGTTGGGTTAAATTTAGTGGTACAATCTAGATATTTATTCAAAGATTTTTTCTTTCTTTTGATGAAGTTATTCATCGAAAGATCACCGCACCAATTGTGTCATGTACAAAGTCTAGTTGTTTAATATTTTTTTTCTTTAGGGTAATGTTTTGTCGCAAGTAATAATAATAATAAATATAGGAAAAATTACAATCGCATTCCCTTATGTCACTACAAAAAATGCACAATATATCAACAAGTACTAATTTTATTGATGTGTTTATCGACTGACATAGGTGTTGATTTTTCACTGGTCAGTAGATAATTACTGATGGATAGCGGTGACCATCAGAAATTTCCAATGGGTTTGCTAATGGAGAAAAAAATAAAAAAAACTTTTCAGTAATATTATAAAAAAGGCATCAATTTAGTTATCAATAAATTAATATTATCAATGAATTTGTAAATTTTGCTGATAGGTTCTAAAAATAAAAGTATTATTTTATTTATTTATTACAGGTAGGTTTACCAATGAGTTTGATTTAAGTAATTTTCTTTTTGTTATTAAAATATTGATACCCTTTCTTTAACTTTTCTTACCATATGTTAAGTGTTTTGTATAAATTATCTAATTATTGATTTATTCATTTATTTTTATTTATATAGTTATTTAATTATAAATTAAAATGATATGAAATAAGGAAGTAAACGGTAAATAAACAAAGTATTGAAATAAACAATAATAGTAGGCAAGATATCAAAATAAAATAACTACAAATCAAAAGTGCGATAAGTATAAAAATATCCATAAAAAATAGCCGAAGTCCCCGTTGTCAACGTAATCAGAGTCATCGTAATCATTAGACGAGGAGGACTCAATAATGGGAAAGAGTGGCTTTTAGGAAGACTGCTTGCTACCAGATCCTAAGGTGCTCATCTTCTTGAAGAATTTCATCATATCAGTGTTCATCTTCTTGAATTTATCTTTATCTTTCTTAGCCTTTCGCTGTTGCTACTTCATGGAGATCTTCAGCTATTGAATTTCCTTCAACTCCTCCTCAATTATCGCTCAGCCCCCTACTTGCTCTTGGAGCTATTAGATAAGTTGTGCTTGTTGCTGCAGCTCCTCATTGAGGGCATGCACACACTCTTGCAAGGCATTTTCCCCAGCAACTGACCTAGTGGTGGAGAATGGGGGCCTAATATCAATGTAATACCACATCTCATACATGCGACCCTTGCAAGGGCCACTAACTACATGGGCCCAAATCTCCGCCTTATTTGGAGGAAGGATGTCAGCATTGGGCCCAGTCTCCTCTAATTAGGTCTAGTACTAAGTTTGTGTCTGCTCCCACAGCTATGTATTTTCACACAACAAAGAAAAAAGAGAAAAATATTGTGAGAATAATTATGACATAAATGAAGAAGTAATAAAAATCTTTTATCGTGATATAAAAATAGGTCATGCAGTATAGTTGGATAAGCTACAAATGATAATGTGCCATGATGTCAATGATTTGCTTTTCCCTCCAATCCATCAGGCTCAATTTTACTAAGTGAAAGAAGTGCAAATGTGTTATATAATGGGATTGAAAAATTGAATGTGATGGAGATTTGATTTGTTTGCCAGTTTAATAGAGCATTGTACTGGTTGCTGAATTTTAAATTTGACCAATGTTAGTACATATAGCTTAATAATTTTAGTTTAAGAAGCCTTCAGAAAGATTCAATGCTATATGTTTTGAGTGATAACCTACCCAATTTCGAGAAAATATTTTGACGAATGACTAATGTTTCCCTTGAGTTTCTTGAAGTAATAAACATGTCTTATCACATTAGCATACATGGTTTTTAAGATGAAAATATTTTCACATGTTATGTGCAAACATGTTTAGTCTCATTTGAAGAGATTAGAACTTAATGAAAGTGAAAAATATATCATGGAATAAATGTACATATGCTTAACAGATTAAACTATATTCTCAAGTACAAGAAACCAAGGCTCAAATCTTCATAAAGTATCACATGACTTAAGAAAGTAGATTTAAAGTGAAGATTTTCAATTATCATAATCACAATCAAATCATCATCAATAAACTTTGATTGAAGATTAGCAGATCAAAGATAAAACCAAAAACTATTATTGCACTTCAGAAAGCACGTTTCACATCGAAACGGTGCACTTTACAAGAAATGAGCGAATTTTGAAATTCAAATTCAAATCTAGTCAAGGACATACATGACATATCTTCTACCAACTTGGTTAACTATGCCAGCTTCTAAAAGGAAAAGTTCAAAAACCTCATTCAAACAGTAAAAAGTAGTTTCTGAAGGCGGCCTCAAAAGTTTCTATTTCACAATGGCTTCTGCAACAACTCTGACGATGTCGAGCTACTTCTCTACACTGCATTTCTAAGACACAAAAGGAAGACCAACATGTGTCACTTGGACAATAGATCAAGGGCAAAAGTTATAATACAGATCATCTATAAATAGAGATGATGTGCTTACAAAGATATAGACTTTTTGCTTATCAAAGTACTGAGACGTTGAAGAAATTCCCCTTCATTCTTTGTAAAAGATTATTACTGCTTGTAACCAGTTTCTTCATTGTAGAAATCTTCTTTCTATATTCTTAGTAAATCATGCATTCTTCCTAGGAAGAATCATAGAAAGAAGTCATTCAAATTTTTCAGGTATGTTGTAGTTCATCTTAAGAAAACTTGAGCATTGGTTAGTTTGAATGATAAACCCAAACAAAAACATTTGTATCCCCGATCATTGTGAGTTACTTTAAAGAGGCTAAGCATAGACTACTTGTAGCATGACAGTATGAGTGAACTACTGGTCATGGGGTTAGCTTGAAAAGGCTTACTAGTAACGTGACAGTAGAAGTGAACTACTAGTTATGGGATTAGCTTGGAGAGGCTGGTCAAAGACTACTCAGTTATAATCATAGACTAAGCTACTAGTCACTAGTAAAAACTTAGGAAGTTTACAGCACAAACTATCCAACTTTCTCTAGTTGAGAAAGAATTTTGGTAGAACTCAATAGTGGTTGAGATCTAAAGGTAGTGGGTTAGTTGAACCAGTATAAAAAACACCTGTGCATTGTCTTCTTTTCCCTTAATTTCTTTACATCTACTGTTTGGTGCTTGTTAAATTGTGTTTTCTGGAAAACCTTCTTTTATCCATTTTAATATATATACATATATCAGTTCAGAAAGTTACTTTCTGACCAAGTTAATGTTGTTTCTGCTGCATTTCAAGTTTAATACTTGATAGTATATTGTCTAAGTTTTTCAAAACTAGTAAGGAAGGAAAAAGCGAAGCACGATTCAACCCCTTTCTCGTACACTTTTCTACCTACAAATAAATGTCCTTATCACTCAAGTTTTGCTATTCTTCCCACACAATAGTGATAGAGTTTTGATCACTGTTCCAAGCTGAGGGTGGGATTTGTTTGAAAAAGACTAGTCAAACATAACGGAGGTTCAGCATAACAAATGCATCACCTACTCACTACCAAGACTTAGGAAAGAATTATAAGAAAGCTTTTATCCTACCACCCGTAAGTCTCATTCAAATTTCAAATATGAGCAATTTTGATTTTGTTTCATGTGAAATGCTTACCATTTTCCTTTCTACTCCACATTTCTCCTTCAATTGCAAATTCATTCTCCTATTCACAACTCGCTTCCTCTTTTTAACATTTGCATCTGCTTCCACACACTGGATAGAATAGTATTTTCCATATATAATCCTTTATTCTTATCTATATGGGCATTTTTACAAACGATATCGTCATCTTCCTTCCTTCCATTTTTCACTTCCCTCATTCCATTTGTTAGCTCTAGAACCCTTCAGAAAGCTCTAACGATTGAGTTTTGAGTGACAACAAAATAAATTTTGTTAAAATATTTTGAAGAATGGATTAATAGTTTGCTTGAGTTTCTATAGTATTTAACATGAACATTCTCGTAAACATACTAGTTCAAACAACGAGTTATATTTCACAATGTCATGTCTTAACATGATTTTAATATCATTCAAAGAGATTCAGAACCTTAATAATATAAAAAATAGTTCTAAAAATGAACTTGTGTATGTTGGATACACGAGAAAGGAATTTCATGATTAGAAACCAAGTCTAAATCTTCAGAAAATGACTCATGCATTCAGAAAGCACTGCTCAATGAAGAAATCTACCTTTACCTGATGCAAGTCATGCTTATAGTCTTCAATCTTATCGAGAAGATTCCTATCAAGCTCACATTGAAGAAATGAAGATCAACGAGAAGATCAGAAACTAAAATAGTTTATTAGAAAGCACATGTATTAAAAAATCGTGCACACTTTGTAGAAAAAGAGAGAAAATTCAAATTTCAAATTAAGTTAATACCCCAAAAAGGGCTGACAGTGACATGTTACTTTTTAACTAGGTCAACTGTCCCAGTATAATACCCCAAAAATTATTTAAAAATGTATTTGAACTTTATTAATCAAAATTTTGAAAATCTGACAGATGTAGCAATGATAAGGACAGCCCAAGGGATGATTTGAAAAAAAAATTGGGGTCCTGCATGAATAATGATTTCTGGGCTCGTAGATGAATAGTAATCATGGAACTAGAGCCAAGGATGCTCCGAGCTACGGGAAATAGGCCTGAGGACCAAGATAGAGCATAGGTATGGGGCCCACATAGAGTATTAGGCATGGAGCCCATGTAAAGATATTTTATGTTTTCCAGGTATAGTGTTTTACCTGTTCAGTAAAGCTTTGATGTGCCATTTTTAGTACCGTAAAAGTTACTTGGTGGCCAAGTAACCTCTATCAACCAATTTTTGCCAAGTGGATGGCATTGATTAAAACTTGAAAATCAAGTTTTAATAATGGCTTTTCATTTATTATTATTTTACCCAAGGACCAATATCTTATCCATTTGGTGGAATTCGGTGTGTGATTTTAACACCGAAAAAGCTACTTACTCACCAAGTTAAAGTGAGCCACTTATCTTGAGCCAAGTGCATGGCTAAGAGTCATTCTTTGACCAAGGAATCAATCCCAGCCATTTATTTCATTTCTTATTCAAAAGGAAAGAAAGAAAGAAAACTTGAAACTAGATAAATATTACCACCAAACTTAGGTTAAATACAATACAATCAACCTTATCACTCCATCATCATCATTTTTTGCAAGAACACTCCAAGAACACATCCTCCGCTGTTCATGCTCCTAAAGCCTCATTCTTGCTTTCAAATCCCTAAAACACTAGCTCAAAATCACTAAAACACCAAGATTCTTTCATTAAACTTATTCTACTCTCTATAATCTATAAAACTAATCAATTAGAATTTTAATCCATTACTATTTTTCCATTTTGAGCCATCATACATCATTGAAAAAGAGAGGTTTAAGGGATGTTTGGAAGGATTTTGAATGAAGAATAGCACTTGGGGAAGATTGTTCTAGGCAAAAAGTTATGAAGATTCAAGTAGGCTTCTTTAACCTCTTTTTTCTCAAAAATTATTCTGAGCTTTTCTGATTAATTTGGCTTGAAATTTTTAGTTATGTTGGTTGAGAATACATACATATTGATGGTGGAGTTTTTGGATGAGGTTAGAAAACCTTTTTTGGCAAAATAAGTTGAGAACTATGTGCTAGATTTTCAGCTTTGTTATAAGCAGGAATTAGTCACAATTTTTCTGATGTTTTTGTAGGTATTTTTTATGAGCTAAAAATTTTATATGTTGAAGTTAGATCCTAAGGCAACTGATAGTTTTTCTTAGGTCTTAAAAATGACTTTTACTATTTTCTCAAAATCATAAATCGACACAGTTAGGGTTTCTACCTGCACAACCCGATCTGAAGCTATAAATTTGTCTAATTTTGTTACTATATTAAATGATAGAATTTTCCTTTGAAATTTTTACAATTGTTGAGGACATCTTGAAGTCCAACTTTGAATTTTTATGTGATTTTATATGTTCATTTGATAGGATAATAAAATTGAGACTTTTGGCTGTGGCTGAAAATAAGTAGTTTCTTATCTCCGAATTTATATAATTTTGTTAACATAGTTAGAGAACTATTTTTGGTCTGAAATTTTTATAGCACCTTGTGGACACATTGAAGTATCATGAATAATTTTTGTAGCCTTCAATTTGATTGTTTGACATGCAAACTAATTTTTGCTACATAGTTGTGAAATCTGCCAAAGTGCTGGAATTGTACCAATGCTTTGAATTGATGCTATAAATGGCATTTGGTTCTAGTATGACATGAATATTTCATGTTAAATATTTGGCAATGTGACTTGTGATATATAAAAATGCATACTAGAAGAAGTAAGGATTGGTTTATGAGGCATGATTAAAATTACTTGTGAATAAATGCCTATATGTGCTTTATGCATGCATTTGGAAAAAGAAATGTAAATGATTCATATCTGTGACAAAAGAAAATGTATGAACTTCAATTATGAATGTTCTGGCATATGGGCAAAACAGAAATAAGACTTATGTTGTAAGAAGGGAAAGGCAAAAAAAGGAACTTCCCTAGAGATATTATGAGTCGGTAGACATATCGGCTAGGAATAGATTTGTGTGTGATTCGGAGAAGAAAAAAAATGAAGTCCAATGATTATGTATAAGAATGACCTCAGTCCTGATGATCAGTCTATTTCTCATGTGTGGTGTTATCCACTATAGATACCATTTATTATGAACTAAGTCTTTTTTTATGTTGATGAAAAAAGAAAAATGTACGGAATTGAGTTCTATGGTCACAAGAGAGATATAAGATCCCCTTTGGTATGTTAAGGGCATGGAATGATCTTCTTCAATATGTCAAAGGCATGGAAAGATCCCTTTCAGTATGATAAGGGCACAGAAAGATCCCCTTCATTGTACTAAGGGCACATAAAAGTGAGAATGAATTACTATGATGTTAATTAACATGACATATGTATATTATGTGATTGAATGATAAAAGAAACTCACTTCGGAAGGATGGCTCTTGAACTTTAAAATGAACCTTGGATATATGTATAAACCAAAGTGGCTAGGATGATGATGATGACATGAATTTTTATTATGCAATTTTGGGGATTCCCTACTGAGAATTTTAGAATTCTCACCCCTATGTGTTTGTGTTCCTATGTCATCTCCAGATTGATCCAGAGAACAATGAGCCCACTACGCAAAAGAATTAGATTTGCAGTAGTTCAGTAGTCGAGGCTTTTATCAATTGTACTTAGTTGTAGGTGCATGTTTGTAAATGTAATAGAGAACAAATGTATTTTGGAGCTCATAGAAGAGCTTGTTCTTGTATTTGAATATGTATTTAATAAATACTTGTTTCTTGTTATATATTTTAATAGAATTACGAACTAGTTATGTAACACCCTCCTAATTACCATATTTTACTCGAATATCAATACAGTAATTAGAAAAGTATTACTTACATTCACAATCTATACTAGTCAAAAATAATTGAAATAAAATAACATAGATGTATATGTTGCAAAGCCAATATATACATATATGGACATTGTTGTTAAGTTTACAATAGGTGATACTGTAAAACAAACTAGTCATTTCCTAAACAATAGGGACTCAGTCCATAAAAGAACACCTCTACCGGCTAGTCTAACCTACTCAAAGTTGAGATCCAGCAAAATTTTATACAAACAGAAAATGAATCTCATCAACATCCAATAAGGTCAAACTACGGTCTTGGGGATCCTATTCCTAAACTGCCACTACACATACACCAAAAGCCCTTGAGTTGTCCCATGGTTTCCTAAATAAAACCATTTGCCATTGGTGCAATGGCATTGCCCCCAACTGGGGCATCAGGATCAACTGGTGGATCGGAGTCAGAGGAAGAGGATGAAGGATCATCTCCAGGAGGGGACATAGGTGGTACAGGTGGAGCTACAAATACATCAGGGTGTGCCATTTCAAGAGGCACCTCAGCATAAGGAAAACCTAGGTTGAACTGAGCAAAGAAAATAGAAGTACTAAATGAACGGCTAAAGAACACGTACACTCTGATCCGAGAGTATGCTACAACATATAAGGAGTCTAAGGCTGGGTCATAATGCCACTGCCACTGGGGCAAGTCAAGGAAGATTATCACTGACAGTATCCTTAGACTCTGAATACCACATAAAATACATGCAGTGTAGGGATAAGAATATTATAAAATTCTCAGTAGGGTACTCTCTCAAATGTGAACATAATATAACCAATAAATTCATTCATATTGAATTCATCATGCTAAATTGTATGCATAAATACCAATGTGCATAAATCATATAAAGTCATATGCAAAAGGGGTAGTAATCAAGTGTCTTTCTCTTGCAACTTGTGGAATTCAATTTAGTGCAATTATCTCTTTTCATTAACATAGGGAAGGCTTAATGTCATATCAAGTGGTATCTGTAGTGGAGTCACTCCACAAGAACTATTGATTACTAGGACATGAGCTCATTCCTATATGTCAATACGTCTACCGACTCATCAAATTCCTAGGGAAGCCCTTACTTTTGCCTTCCCTCATTAACCACACAAGCCTTGTCTCTATTTTCTCCATATGTTAAAAATTGCACAACTAAAAGTCATGTTATCTTTCTTTTTTTTTCCTTTATCCTCACAATAATCACATAGTGTACTTCTCTTTTCAAAGGTCTGCTTAGATCATAGGTAGGCATACAATTATGCTGGAGTCTCATCCATATCTCATCAACATTTTTTTCCAAACAATTAGCATGCATTAACATGATATATACTTGCATCTAAAGCCATTTTATCATTAGTTCAAGACATTCTTATCATTTTTAGCAATCAGCAGATTTATCACTCTAGAATTCAAAATTAATTTCCACATCAAACGGCCAATTCAAGAGTCACAAAAATTCTCTATGACACCTTCATATGTCTAAAAGATCTTGTAAAATTTTCATAACAATCGGAGTTCTATAACCATGTCACTAAATTTTACAAGTTTAGTGGTCACAGCACACCTTTTCACAGCCTAGGACAGACTTCTCCTAATTTTTAAATTTATCATATGATGAAATCAACCCAAAATAAAAATTACAATTACACTTCAAGATGTTGTTAACCCTTATAAAAATTTCAAAAGAGAAATTTCTCCTTTAATATGATAATAAAATCATACAATTTCCCTGCTTTAGTTTAAGAAATCTAGACAGCATGAGAGCTATTTCGGTTTCTGATTTTTTTAAGACAGTATTCCTTGAAACCAATGCTCAAGGAATTTCATGTAGATATTTCAAGATGTACATATAATTTTTCTAGGCAATGAATATCACTACAAACATGTCTGTAAATTCATGAAATTTTGCTCTCTTCAGGCAAACCGAAAATCTAGCACTCTAACTAAAACTTCTCTTGATAAAATGAGTTATCTAACCTCATCCAAATCCTTCACCCAAATTCATACATCAACAACCATATATCATTAACCACCATAATGAAAAATTTCGAATAGAACAGGCCAGAGATGTGAAATATAAATTTGGCAAGAAAAGACCAAATAAAACCCTACTATTGGAAGCAAGTAATGTCTTTGTCCCTAGTATGCTTCAAGATGATGCCCTCCACTTCAAGGCTCTCAAAACACACCCAAAACCCTTTACAAACGGTGAGGTACAAGGGATCAAGATTGAGATTTGGTGAGTGATCGAGATTCTAATCGGTTATATGTATAGATGTTGAGGTGTAGAATAATTTTTGTGAAGGAAACTTTGGATTTTGGTAACTTTAAGCTAACCTATATGGAGTTGAAACCAAGTTGAAGTTCTTAGCCATGGAAGAAAGGGAGCTGCTGCCTTCTTCTTGTTGTGGCCGAGAAAATAGCTTCTTAAAGAAGCCAAATATCAAGCTTATCTTGTATTAAAGAAATGAATAAAATATATTATGTTTAGATAATTACAAAGCCAATAAAGTAAAATGAATGGTTGTGATTCAATCTTCTAATTCAAGATTGAATCTTAGCCATTCATTTGATTTAAAGGGATAGGTTCATTTGTTTTGTAGAGATTTAACTAGTTTTCGGTGTTAGAAATTATACACCGAAATTTCACTGAACGGGTGAAACAGTCAACCTAGGTAATCAAACATTGGTTGAAAAATATTTTCGGGTATAAAATCTTTAATTCTACCTATTTCTAACCATAATCATATAATTTCTCAATTTTGACCATCTCCAGGGCCCAATTCTAGGATTTCGGCTGTCCCAACGGACCTGTGGGGCTCGCAAAATACTATTTATGTTTTTTTTTTTTGCTTCCTTGAATCCTTTTCATCATTTCTACATATATTAAAATCTTAAAATTCTCATTAATAAAACCTCATTTAACTTCTAAAGAGAATTAGGGTGTTACAAGTTACTACTCGATTCGCCTCAATACACTATAACTACTTAAATAAGGTTCCTTAAATTTGTAAGTAATGACTCCTAAGTATAATTTCATGGCTTAAGGATGATATTGCACTTAGAAGGGTGTTACACCCAGCTTTTAGAAGAAAAGGTTCAGAAACCATGGCCAAAAAGTAAAAAGTAGTTTTTGAAGCTTTACTTAGGAACCATATTTGAAAACGTTCTCTACACCTACAAAAGTAGCTCTAACATAGCCAAGCTAGTCTTCTAAATGGTATTCCTCAGGACAAAAAGAAGATCAACACGTGTCAAGCGGAACAAAATCAAAAGGCAACAGTCTGATTGAAAATCACTATAAAAAGATGTAATGTGCATACAACTCAAGACTTTGGCAAGATCTTTGACAGATTGCTAAAAATGCTAAAATGCAAATCCCTTCTTCTATAAAGTACATTACATTTTGTAATCAGTTTCTGCTTCTACAAAAATCTTCTAAGTTTTCATTAGATAACATCTTCTTCTAAGGAAGAATTGTTAAAAAGAAGTCATTCAAGTTTTCAGGTCATACACTGTTTTACCTTTAGAAAAACTTGAGTGTTCATTTATTGAAGAGAATCAATTTTAAACCAATTCATTGTACCTTGACCCATTAGTGATCATTGTGAGATTAGCTTAGAAAAGCTAGTCAAAGACTACTTGGAAATGATAGTAAATTGGAACTACTGGTAATGGAGAATAGCTTTTGAAAGCTATACAAAGACTATTGTTCTTTCTCTGGATTGAGAAAAGGATTTAGTGAAACTAACTAGATTATTGAGAATTGAATATAAACAGGGTTGGCCGAACCAATATAAAAATCACTGTGTAGTATCTCTATACTCCTTTTCATTTCTTTTATATTCTACTTTTGAGATTTATTGTTGTATATTTCCGAAAAATGCTTTTAAATTATTTCTGAGTTTTCACCTAGTTCAGAAAGTAACTTTCTGAACCTTACTAACAAAGACTTCTGCTACCTTCAAGTCTAAACTTGATAGACTTCGTTTAAGTTTTTCATAAACGAAAAAGAAGTTAAAGCATCATTCAACCCCCTTTCTTGTGCTATTTTCAACCTACATTCATTTCCTCCTATGTGACTGCTGGTTGTTCTTCAAACCTCCTTATGTCTTTTTGGAGTTGATCCCACCATACCAAAGCATAGTCATGAAACTTTAGAGAAACCACTGTAACTTTCTTTTCTTCATTGTAGTTGTTGCACACAAACACCTATTCAATCTTTAACTCCCACTCCAAGTAAGCCTCAACATCATTTATCCCAGAAAAAATAGGAAATTTTAATTTTTGCCCCACTATTTTTCTCTCCATCTTTTCATGGTTTTTCCTTCTGTCATCTCTCCTATAATGTGTTCTTTCTCTTTTTCTATTAGATTCTTCCTCATCATGGGGAAGATGTACCATGGCTAGTTCCCTTATAGATAGATCTTTCTTCCCTATTTGTCAATCTCTCATGTATCACCTTTATTTCTTCATTTTGCCTCTCAAATATTCTCTCAAATCTTTGTGATATTCCCTCCACTTGCTGCCTTATTGCAATGTTTTGGGTAAGGGTGGCATCAGTGATCTTTCATTATCAGCCATAGCTACAAAAAAGTAAGGATTAGTTAAATAAGATAGAAAAGGACCTCTCCACTCAACTAAATGTTTCACTCAGTTAATGATATCACTCGTGTTTCACTCAATATTAGATTTTGTGTAATGATTACTTTCTTTCCTTTTTCCTCTCAGGTTCCCTCAATGGTTCCTAAGGAAGACAAAATCCAACCTTTCAATCAACCACAACCAAGCAATAACCAATCAACAATGTTATCAAGGAATACAGTAGAGTTACAATCAACAAGGTTATCCAAGAGTACCAATAAATAAGAAATAGAGATAATCAAGTTACTCTTTAAATCTCTTTTGTTTTTCTCTTTTTGTTCAGTGTTTCTATCTTCTTCTTCTTTTTTAACTTTCACATAAATAGTCTTTTGTTTTTCTTTTGTATTTTTCTTTTTGCTTTACATTTTTCACAAATAAAAGCTGTATAGCCTCAAGAACACAGATGCAACAAGTATAGAAGCCTTTCAGCTATTGATGATGAATTTAGCTGTAACATCAAAACAAGTGCAAACATAAGAATTAAAGTAAAATTTAATTAAATCAAAAGTATGCAGTACCTAGATTGTTTTGCAAACTCAGGAATTCAAATAGTTTCATTTCAACACCAATAAGTTTTGAGATACTAATTGGTGAAAACTCAAGTTTTATGAATTTAAAATTTGGATCTAGGAGTTGGAACAAGGATCAAAACAGAATCAGATTCTTAAAGGAAATAAAAAATAAGTAGAAATGCTATAAAGGTAAGATCAAAGAACATAAGAAGAAGATAGATACGATAGAGGATGGAGGGTGCCATAATTAAGGGATTAATATGCTGTAGTTTGCCTCAAGAGTATGGTTCTTGATAAGATCAAAGATTTTGACTCACTCAAGAACCTTGAAAAGAACACACTCATAAAGTTTCTTAATCTTACTTTTTTATTCTTGAAAGCAGAAGTGTTTACAAACTTAAGTTAGACAAGCTATCTAAACTCAAGCTTAAGCCATCTTGGGCTATGGAGCTAACTAAGCCCATAACATGGGTTTATTTCTTGAAAATACTAAGTAAACAACCTAAACAAAGCTATTGAGGGACCATAAAAACCAATGGCCCTTATTCAGTTTGAAATGAATCAAATTTTAGGCAGGGTCGCTGCAATAACTACATGCTTATGGTCCAACTCTGTTTCTCCCTTTTTATTCTTCCAACGCTGTCAAGCATCTCTAGTTGCCATTCCTAATCAAAACATCAACATTAGTGTCCAAACTAACAATAAAGCATCAATTTTGTAACATCCTAATTTTTAACCCAATACTCCTAGAATGTATTTAGGTTAACCATTAGTCTATTACTCTTTTAGTCTTATTCTTTAAAACCCTTCTTTAAAATACTTAGCAGAAAATACGAATAAATTTTTCTTTTTGAAACTTGAAAACAAAATGCGAGCCACGCGCTAACCTAATGTTCGTCATAACCATAACGTACAAGAAAAGAAATCATACTATATATAATCATGGAATATAGTATTATTCATAACAACATAATATCATCACATTTTCATAGATACATAAATTACTAGCATCATTGTACCATCATTTTCATCAAAGCATGCACATATATATAGAATGTTTCTTATCCGCCTACGAGGTTAGATAAGTACCAATCTAAAAACTAAACTATTCATGCTTCCGCAGCGACCCTTTGCTCCGTTTACTAGTGTGACCCTTAAGCACGAGCCGTAGAAGAAGTCACGAACCTCGTTGTTATCCTCATCTGGAGACGACACGAAAGGAAAGAAAGGGATGAGAAACTCATTCAAGATTGTCAGTAGGGATTTCTGACTCTAACACAGGTGTCATTGTTATCATCCCCAGCCACCTCGATTTTAATTATGAAAAAGGTGTACATGCATAAGGTTTGATTTTAGACCTTTCAAATCTATTTATCCGAAGTGGGTGTCTTTTAGTATGAGTCTTAATGACATGAATGTAACAGATATTGGATAAATGCATGACAATACCATATGCACATTAACATGAAAATCATATACGTGGAGTAAAAAGGCACAGTATTTTTCATATGACATCTTTCTCATAAGTCAAACTCTTAAATTCTTTTTCTTAGAGACCATCCTCTTAACATATTCACCAAAAATCCAACCGACTCATTGGTCTCGGCGATAATCTGGTCACCAAACTATATCTTACCTATCGCCTAGGAATGAGCTCAATCTTAACTAGTCGTCACTAGATTTAAAATGGGGTAATAGAGGGGGTAATACATCATTTCTTCTTGGATCACCTATCTTAAGATCATCTCCTTCTTTGAAACGCTCTACTGGTATCTAGTACATAGTCAATACCTTCACGGATTTGCTTCCTCCCCACCGGAGTAGGAGGAATGCGTCTCAGTACTATGTCACATACTTTTATATTACTTTAACATATGCATCTCAAATACTTCAATTGTATTCATAACATATTGAATGAAATCATTTCATAACTTTCATGAGTGTATCAAGCCATAAACATGCTAGACAATAACATCATATAAATCATCTAACATCACATGAGTTCATCATCTCATATCATAGACACATATTCATTCCCTTAAACAGCCAAACCCTTAAATTGGGTAATTCTAACTTTCAAATTATTCTCTTATGCATCCGAGGGATTAATTATCATCGTTACCACTATTTATTAGTCATAACAATGTAATTATTCATGGCTGGGCAGCATAGGCAGAAAATGAATTTTAATGAGTTACGGTGTTCTAGAAATTATGCTTTACGCTCTTTCTCATTATCGACTTTTTCTATGATGCTAAAATTAATATCTAAACCATTTATGAGTGATTCCCACCTACTCAAACTAATTAAAACACATATCTACAACCTTTAGTCATGCTGAAATAGAATCCATATTTTCAATTTTCTAGGTGCTCCAACTTCCTTATTTTTGACCCTTTCTAAGTTCCGTCTTCGCCTAAGGCGCTACCATCAATTCCTAAACCAATTATGAGAGGTTCCTACACATGTAAACTAATTCTAAACCATGATTGCTGCCTTAGAAGGTCACTGGACAGAAACAGAATTTTCTATGTTCCAAGTGTTCTAGAATTCTCATTTTTCATCTTTTCTAGTTACTAGTTTTTCTTAGCTTCCTCAAATCAATTCTATCATCAAATATACATGATTCCACACATTTTAACATAATAAAATCATCATTAAACAGTGAGAAAAACATCCATGCAGAACCAAATTCATTCATCACCATATCAAGCTTGAAATTTCATTTGCAATACACATAAATCACTAGTTTGTTTCTCTTAGGACCATTTTAGGACTCTAAAACTCTTTGGAAACCAATTTATTTCATTAAAATCACCATAAACTAAACAAGATCAGTAACTATTTTAAAGTATTTATGGTTGGGTTGTAAAACATCAAATCATACTTGAAACATCCTTTGAATTCACCTATGCTTAAGAAAATTCTAAAACATAGATTTTTGGCACTTGTGACTAGATGAAACTTCACACCAAGTTCATAATCATCACATGGCCGAATTTTGCATTCAAGAGAATGCTCCCATGTCCAACCTTTGCTTGAGATAAATGGACAAGTCTTTGAGCTCTAGAACCTTTAAGTGATAGTAAAAGCATAAACATGATATTCACTTCATTTTATTCTTCATTAGAAAAGTAAAGTGAGGGCTCAAAGTAAATATGAGACGCAACTTCATTCTTAGCTTTACGTTTAAGTGGTGACTTGAAGAATAAATATGCTAGGCAAGGAAACGTAAATATGAATGCAAGTCCAATTCTTTATTTTAGTGCTCTAAGCTCCACAACAATCGACTTTAAGGCCAAAATAGGCAAGTTTCGAGATTAATTATTAGGTGATGGCATGAAATGTAACACCCCGATTTCTCTGTCCGAGGGAAATGACCAAAATGCCCCTGAGGTCATTTCCTGACCCGAACTCGAGGGTAACCAAATCGGTCGTCCTCGAAGGGTCAACTCAATGTTTGAAGGGGATTAAATGACCCTTGAATGCTTTCGGAAGCGAAAATTTCGTTTTCCGCAGTTTCGGGTCAAAATGACCAAAATACCCCTATAGCGTTTTTACGCGGGTAAAGGTGCCGCTTGGGCCCGGAACTTTCTCCAGAGGTTTAAAAACATGTTTTCATGTGTCTAGAGGTCTCTGTTCAAGTCCCGGTGGTCCCGAGCAGTTTTAGTGCAAAATTACGATTTTGCCCCTAGAATAGTGTTTTTGAGCTTAATGACGTAATTAAGCAAACCTAAGCAATATTAGGCTCTAAACGAAGATTAATTTATTTCCCTAATTAATCTAGAGTCAAAATAATTTATTAAAGTTAATTAGAACCTAAATTTGTTTAGATTAAACTTAAATCCCTTTTTAGAACTCAAGATTCCTAGTCTTGGAATCTTGAATAGTGTTTTCTCTCTCCAATTCCTTAAATCAAGGAAATGTGTCTAGAGTTGTTTAAACTCTAAATTGAGGATTTAACTCACTAATGGTGCAAGACCACTCCTTAATTATGTCTAGACCACCTTAATTACCCATTTCCCTTACCTAAACACTTTCTTACGAATTCCTAATCATAAGCATAATCAAAGATACACCTAAACACAACTCTAAACCACAATTAAAATGCAAACTAATCCTCCCCATGGGCTGATGCATTTCGGCCAGACCTCATCCCCTTTGACCACATATTAAATTGTTTTCTCACTCAAAGAACCATGCTTGAGGCCATACCTTGAACCATACCTCACCATACTTTGAGCCATACCTCACCATGCCTCAAGAACACATTATCTCACCTCATGGAACTCATGGAATGCCTCCAATCTGCACCTCATGGCCGAAGCCATCCTCCCCCATGAGCTCCCTCCATTTGTTTCATTTCTCTATAAATAGAATGCCTTGAGGAGCTTGCACCACTTTTAGATCATTTGCTAAGTTTAAGAACACTCAAAGCTTTTCTTTTTCTCTCAAAGTTTTTGTGTTCTTCAAGTTCTTGGAGTTCTTCAAGTTCTTCATCATCTTCATCTTCTTCTTCCATCTTCAAGTTCATCACACCAAGTAGGGATTTTCTTTCATGTATTCTTTTCTTTAAAGTTCTTGTTTCAAGCTTGATGTTCATAGTTTCTCTTGGTTCCTTTTAGAACTTCTTTTCTTCTCCTTCTCCCTCTTTATGTTTCGGCCATAGGCCTTGGAGAACAAAGGAATGAGAGCTTGATGATGAGAGTTTCATGATGATGTTCATCACTTGAAACAAACTCTAGAGCTTGATCTTTGTTCTTAAGCAAAAATGTTTTTAGTTTTTCTTTTCTTGAACTCTTGAGAACTTTAGCTTTAATGATGTTTTAAAATGGCTCTATGAACTCAATGATGAGGACTCATGATGTTGGTGTTAATATATCATCAAGATCATGAACTCTAGAGTATTAAAATGCTCCTTTTCTTCTTGAAGATTTCGGCCATTTCCTTAAATTTTTCTAAGCTTCATGGTTTGATTTCCTAAAAATATTATGTTAAGTTTTAAAGAACTCTAAGCTTGACTTTACCTTGTTTGGATGAGTTTGGGTTATGGTTTAAATTCCTTTAAAGTCTTGTTAAGAGCTCTAGAAAGATAAAATGAACTTGCATAATTTATTTTATGCTTGCATTCATATTTACGTTCTTGCTATGCATCTTTACTTTCTAGCTATCACCTAAGAACATAAAGATTAAAATGGAACTTGTCTCATCACTTAATTTAATTCTCGAAGCCTTTCTATTTCGGCCTTAAAGTCGATTGTTGTTGGGCCTAGAGCACTAAAATAAAGAATTGAACTTGCATTACCACCTAATTAATTTCTCGAATGCCTATCTATTTCGGCCTTAAAGTCGATTGTTGTTGGGCCAAGAGCACTAAAATAAAGAATTGAACCATGTATATTTACCTTCAAGCTTGCACGTTTAAGTTTATGCCTCGCATATTTACTTTCAAGCTTGCACGTTTAAGTTTATGCCTTGCATATTTAAATTTAAGTCATCACATTACTTTGTAAGCAAGATTAAAAATGAAAAGCATGAGCACGTTTAGTTTATGTCGAAACTTAAGAACCTAGAGCTCAAAGACTTGCCCATTTCATTCCAAGATAAAGTTAAATGTGAATGTGTTCCTTGAATGCATAATTTCGGCCAAGTAGCGATGATGGACTTGCAATGAGTTTTCATCTAGCTACTAGGACCAATAGTCTATGTTTTAAATTTTCCTTAAAGCTTTACAAATCTTTATAAGATTATGTCATCACAAGTTGTGATTCTATTATCTTTTAGGGGATGGAATATGTTTTGGTCGATGACCTAAGGCTTCTCTTAGCCTTTTGATGAATTAAAATGATTTGCAAAGAGTTTTTAGAAATTCTAAATTGATTCCGAGAGAAACTAGTTAACTTATGTACCTAGAAATGTCAATTTAACTCTCTCATTTAAGTTAAATGTTTTCGGTTCTGATGTGATGAGTGTGATGCTGTATGATGATGTTTTGATGTGTTGGAATGTGTGAAAATATCATGTGATGATGTAGAAGCAATCCTATGCATGATAGGTAAGAAACTAGCTAACTAGAAATACCGTAAAGCTAGAATTTAACATAGTTTTGACCCATTTGTTTATGGAACTAATCCAAACTATTTTAATGGGAACATAATCAGATTTAGATTGTTTAGACATGAAAAACTTGGTATCATTTGGATTAGAATCGAATTCTAGCACCTATAGGGAAACTAGTAACTAGAAAACCGTAAAAGTGCAAGTTTAGAACTCTTAGAACGTTTACTTTTCTGGATTCTGTCCAGCACCCTTACAACATGATAAATGTGATTAATAATTAGTCCTTAAGCATAGGAATGCCTCATAATTGATTTAGATTTAATATATAGCGGCTTCAAGTAAAACGGAACCAAGAAAGGGTCTAAAACGTAAGTTCTAGAACCCCGTAAATACAAGTTAGAGATTCTGCCCTATGCTTTTCAAATTTAAGTATGAACATGAGGATTAGGAATGATGATTAACTATGAGCCCTTAGGTGCATAAAAATATGAGCATCGGGTGTTAGAGAATTATATCTCAAGATTAAGACCCGTAAGGGTCAAAGCATAAGCTACCGTAAGGGTAAGCGTTTGAATGTTTTATGATGATGCATGTAGTATGCAAATGATGATGATGATTATTCATATGAGGAATTCATGAGGTTATATGTTAATGTGGCATAAAGCAAATTTGGAAGGAAATTCGGTGTAATGACCGTTGTCACTAATTTCGACAAATTTGGGGACTTAAAGAGATTTTGAAAATTAAGGTACTAAGATGGGTTCTAGGATGACACCGGTTTGGCCGAGCACCTCCATAGAACTCATGTGACATCGGTACCATTTTACACTCTTAGGTGACACCGGTTCGGCCGAACACCCCTAAGAGTTTTGCCCCCTAACCCGTACTCAGATAGTCGGGATTTATGATTTATGATACACTTATCGTTAAGTGGTAAGTAAGAACTAGTGATGACTAGTTAAGGTATGAGCTCATAACCTAGATGTATGACACGTTCTGGTTGACATCGGTTCGGCCGAGCACCCCTAGTTCGATTGTCTTTTAGGGTGGCCCATGAGGAAGAGAAGTTTCATGATTATGATTATGTCACTAAGTTTTGTCTCATATGAATGTTACTATTGCCACTTTATGCCACCAAGTATGATGATGCTTGATGTTATGTTTTATGTATGTGCATTAGGTAGTGCCATGCATACATTTTCTATTATGTTGCATTCATGACATTAAGATCATCCTAAAATGAATGGACCTTGGCTAAAATATATTTTAAAAAGTTTAAAATGAACTTAATATATGCTCAGTCATTTTGTATAAATAAACCCAAGGTTCCTGAGGACGTAGATGATGACACCTAGGTAGTAGGAGGCCCTACTGAGATTCTTTAGCAAGATTCTCACTCCCTCTATCTCTTCCTTTCCGTCACGTCTTCAGATGGCGACGTTCATAGTGTTCGTGGACACGCCGACATGGGAGGTGCACCATGACCCGGACCACGGGTCATTCCATTTTGTGGGTCGATGCACGGTTAGAGTATTCATGTTCATGGGTCGACCCTTCACTCCCCTTGTACATTCCCATCGTTTCTCCCCCGTTTCACCTTTTGGCGACGACCTGGTATTCGAGCGCGCACGTCCCCTAGAGGAGAGGCTTCGTCGTACCCCATCATCCACGTCCGCCGCTCGAGACTACCCCCAGTATGTGCCCCGTTGCCCGTCGTCTTTTTCGGAGACGGATCCTTCCGAGGATTCGGCAACCCAGGCACCCTCCGAGGGATCTTCCCCCTCCATACCTATGGACTTTGGAGAGGATAGCGAGCCCACCGTGACTCAGCCGAGGCGTGCACGACGACCGGAGATGCGGCCATACCCCGGGGCTCACACTCGATCCCCGCTCCGCCTCTTCACGCCCGAGGAGCTCGCCCAGTTTCCCGGATATCTGCCTCGATCACGAGATAGTCGCCAGTAGGAGGCCGTGGATGGCCTGAGTTAGAGCACACACCACTTAGATGGGGATAAACCTTCTTTTGTTTAGAGGTTTCCCATTAGATGCACTCGGGTAGGGGAGTAGACTATGTTTATGTTATGTTGTATCTTCTTTCTTGTATTTCCCTTGTACTAAATTAAGTCCCACACTTATAAGTGGGCAAGTTATATATATATATATAAGATGATATTCAGTGATGTTCATGCTGTGCCTTATGTTATGATGTTGTGAGACATTTGTTTTACTATACATGGTTTACCGCTTATCGCATCACGCGGCTCTCACTTTCATTTCAAAAAAAAATTGCCCGTATTTTCCGCTAAGTAATTCAAAGTTAAATGAGAACTATGAAGTAACAGACTAATGATTAACCTAAATATGTTCTAGAGTATTGGGTTAAAAATTAGGATGTTACATGAAAAGTAAAGATGCTAGGCAAGAAATATAAATATGAATGCAAGTTCAATTTATATTCTTTACTAGAGCTCATACAAGACTTTAAATGAATGTAAACCTCAATCCAACATATATCTTAATAAGACAAAGTGAGCTTTAGAGTTCTTTGTACCAAGGATATCAAAGAGACCTTATGGTTTGAACATCATCATCAAGCTCAAGGAAATGGATTCCAAAGAAAACAAAACCATAAAGAAAAGGAAAAAGGGCTGAAACCATGAGGGAGAGAGAGATAAAATTTTAAAACTTTAGAGACCATGTTCTTGATGATATCCCACCACCAACATCATGTACTCTCATCCTTGAGTCATTTTCCAACTAACATAAGCCTTTAAAATCAAAACTAGGACCAAGGAAAAAGAAAAGGAAACCGAAACTAGAGCATGAAAAGAAAAGGAAAAATCGAAACATGCTTGGTCCAAGAACCAAGTTCCAGCCTCTAGAGGTTTCACAAGTGAAGATTCTCATGATGTACATCTTGAACCCTCATCATCAAGCATCATTTTCTTTAAAAAGAAAGGCTCCAAGGTCGAAATCAAAGAGAAGAAAAAGAAGTTCCAAAAGCCAAGAGAACCTAGCAAAAACTCATTTTTTTATCAAAGCTTTAAAAGGCCAAACTTTAAAGAACAAAATCCCTACCAAGTGGTGAAGAGGAAAGCTTGTTTCTTGAAGTGAAAAGAGAAGAAATCTTGCTTCCAAGTGGTTCTTGGATTTTCGGCCAAAAAGGAGAAAAAGGAAGGAAAAGTTTTTGTCTGAGCTTGATGTGTGAGGATGAAAGCTTATGTGTTTGAATGGTGATCTAGGGTGATTGTGTGGTGGTTTGAAGTTGTGAGGGGTGGCTCTTTGGTGGAGATGAAGAAAATGAAGAAGAAGAGAACTTTTGAAGAAAATGAGAGAACTTGAGACAACTCTTGAAAACTCAAAGCTAGCAAATGAACTAAAGGTTCTCACAAGTTCATTTGCATGTGTATTTATAGAAAAATAAAACCAAGGGTAAAGGAATGAAGGGGGTGGCCGAAACCTCACGTTCCATGAGAGGAGAGAATTGGCTTCATGGAGGCATGGTGAGGTATGGTGAAAGGTATGGCCTAAGGTATGGTACTTAGCATGGTTCTTTGTGTGTTGAATTTCAACATGTGATTGACAAATGGAGGGGGAGGTGGCACCATTTTCTTCATGAAATGGGGGAGGAAAATCTTTCATTTAATTGTGGTTTAGAGATGTGTTTAGGTGTGTCTTTGATTAGGCTTAAAATTATGAATTTGTGAGTAAGTGTTTAGGTGACTAAGGATGTAATTAAGGATTTCAAGACAAGGTTAGGGAGTGCTCTTACTTTATTAGTGAGATAAAAACTCATTTTAGTGTATAAACAACTTTAGACATAATTCCTTAATTTAAGGAATTGGAGAGAGAAAACACTATTCAAGATTCCAATACTAGAAATCTTGAGTTTTAAAAAGAGATTTAGGTTTAATCTAAGTAATTTTAGGTTCTAATTAATTTTAATAACTTATTTTGACTCTAGATTAATTATGAAAATTAATTAATCTTTGATTAGAGCCTAATATTGCTTAGGTTTGCTTAATTACATCATTAAGCTCAAACGACACTATTCCAAGGGCAAAATCATAATTTTGTACAAAAACTGCTCAGGACCACCGGGATTTAAACAGATACTTTTAAACACATGAACAAATCGTTTCAAACCTTTGGGGAAAGTTTCGGGCTCGAACAACACCTTTATCCGCATAAAAGCGCTATAAGGGTATTTTGGTCATTTTGACCCGAAACTGTAGAAAACAAGATTTTCGTTTCCGAAATCACTCAAGGACCATCTAATCCCCTTCAAACATTGAGTTGACCCTTCGAGGATTCTTCAAGGACTACCGGGCTAGCTATCCTCGTATTCCAGGCAGAAAATGACCTCAGGGGCTTTGGTCATTTTTCTCTCAGGTAAAAAAATTGGGGCGTTACAAATTTCCATTCAAACACTAATTTAGTGCAATTGTACAAAAATTTCCAATTTAAAAGTAGAAGGTAACCAACAAGGAATCATGCAAATGAGTGAAAACTTGCACATCAATTATGACAAAAAAAAATTTGAAAGTTAAGGGAAAAATAGATAGAAAATTCACATTTATCAGTAAGCTAATTAGAATCCATATATCACCTTTACAAAAAAGTTTAGTTACACATGATGATCAAAAGAAACTTGAAATAGAAAATAAAAGATGGGTTGAAGGAATCTTTAGGTGAATTAGAGGAATGGAATCTTGAATTATAGCTTTTGCTCCTCTTTCTTCTCAAGTGTATGGTAGCACTTTATGTTAGTTCCTTTTTCCTTTCTTAAGTTAAAAGAAAGATGTATTAATCAAATTATCCTCCCTCTCGTGCATAGAGGACTCAAGTACAAAAGAATAGGGATTGTGCTTAGAAAGTATAGCGCCCAAATCACTTTTTGTGCTCAAGTGCTTGGGCTTGAGTGCAAGCTTTATCGCATTTAAGCAGATTGGTCATTGATAAATGGCATTTATGCGACTTATCTTGCTTTCAAACCTTAACTTTTTGCATAAGTTTAACTATGTTATTGATGTGATTAATAAGAATTTTGATTTGTCCTTCATCGTACATTTTTTATAGAATCATTTACTATTACACTGATTTTGGAATAATTATTGAATTATAGCCTGTTACGTTTAACCTGTCTCTTTGAGTATGGTTTTGTATATAGGAGCTTTGGATAAAGTGTAAAATGTCAAGAACAAAACTAAAACTATTTGGAAAGAGCTTAGAACCAAGGGATTGTAAAATGGAAGCAAATTACAAAAAGCCACTTTCGCGTGAGCGCAGCAATGCTCATTTTAGCGTTGTAGTGCTCGTGTGATGACGGGATTATAGATAATTAATCTGTTTTTGGGGCCCATTTTGGGCTATTTTAAAGAGCAAAACTTATAGGAATGACTCAGACTTTTACCTTAGTTTTGGTAGCACATTTTAGGCTACTAGGTTTCTGTCTCTAATTCTCTATTCTTCTATCTCTAGGGATTTCAATAAGGGAATTGAATTGTTCTTGGGTATTATGGCAAGGATCCTTGCTATTATTTTTAGGTATTATTTTATTTTCATTGTTATAATTCTCCAGGGATGGAGAAATAGATTTTCTTACTAGTGTAAGGATTTTTGGATGGATTGAGATGATATTTGTAACATCCTCCTAAATACAACGTTATCCTTAAGTCATGACATCAGACCCGAGA
Organism: Dalbergia cochinchinensis; assembly: GCA_031216125.1. Lineage (NCBI taxonomy): Eukaryota > Viridiplantae > Streptophyta > Magnoliopsida > Fabales > Fabaceae > Dalbergia > Dalbergia cochinchinensis. Next base: position 17,224,813 of record CM062370.1, read on the forward strand.
GTTGTTACTTATAAATTAGCGTACCTTTCTTAAATATCTATAGCCATTTTGATTGATTCGTGAGATAACTAGTTCATAATTCTACTAAAATATATAGCAACGAAACTAAAATATTTATTTAATACAAAGTTCAGTATATAAAGGAAGCTCTTTTATGAGCTTTAATACACCTTTGTCCTCTAACATATTTACACTCATATCCATTCCACTAAATACAACCAAATAAAAGCATTAACTACTACACTATCACACTTCCAAGTTCTTTTGCATAACAGTCTCTCGATTTCCTGCATCAATCTGGAGACGACACGGGGACACAAAAACATAGGGGTGAGAATTATACAATTCTCAGTAGGGTAACTTCCCCAAATACACAATCATAATGCCATCGTCATCACCCCAGCCACTTTGGTTTATTAAGAAAAAGTGATCAAGCATTACATAATAACGGTTCATTTTTAAAATTCTAAATCATATTTTCGAAGTGGGTTGTTTTTAAGAATCAATCACTTTGTACACATTTATCACAAGCTTATAATCATAGTAAATAATGTCAATCAAAATGATTTGATATGATACAAACATGTATATACCAAATGTAGGGAAATTATATTTAATTGCCCTTGATAAATCGAAGAGGATCTCATCTATATTTATTTGCTCTCGACAAGTCGAAATGATCTCATTTCTCTCTATTTGCCCTCGACAAGTTGAAAGGATCTTATGTTTCTTTATTTGCCCTTGACAAGTCAAAGAGGATCTCTTATCTCTTATTTGCCCTTGACAAGTCAAAGAGGAGCTTATAATTCTTTATTTGCTCTTGACAAGTCATAGAGGATCTCATGTTTCTTATTTGCCCTTGACAAGTCAAAGAGGATCTCATATTTACTTTATGGCTACAGAATTTAATTCAATATATCATTCACTTTCTTTTCCAATGCATGTATAAAACACATATAGGCATTCATTCACATTGTGATTTCGATCACGCCTCATAAACCAATATTTACTTCCCCTAGTTTGCATTTATAGATAACAAGTCGCATGGCCAAATATTTAACATCAAGTATTCATGTCTTACTAGAACCAAACTACCATTACATTATCAATTCAAGTCTTTGGTTCATTTCCAGCAATTAAGCAGATTTCACACCATTGTAGCACAAATTTATTTGCACATCAAACAGTCAATTCAGAGGCTATAAGACACCTCAATGTATCCCTAAGGTTCTGTAAAAATTTCAAAGTAAAAAGAGTTCTCTAACTATGTTAACAAAATTAGACAAATTTGGTGGTCAGAAACCACTCAACCTCAGCTCAAGAACCAAAATTCATAATTTTTAACCCTAGCAATTGACCCCAAAAAATTTGAAACAAAAATCCTGGTAAAATCTCAACATGTCTCTAATACCCTGTAAAAATTTCAGGTGATAATTCCATCATTTGATATGGCAACAAAATTAGCAAAATTTACAGCTTTTGTTCCAACACTTCAGGCAGCATATGCTTAATTTCGGTTCTTGATTTTTCTAAGGAAGTTTGACTCAAAATAAAAACCAAAAAAAAATCATGGGACTATCCCAAGATGTTAGCTCCAACATATATTTTTTCCAGATCAGGAAAATGCACACAACAAGCCCAGAAAATTCGTGATCATACACTGGCTGTAAGAAAACAGAAAATCCAGCAAGTATCACTCAACATCTTTTGACAAAATGATCTTTCTAACCTCATCCAAACACTTCACCAAAATTCATACATCAATATCAACATAATATCAACCAAATTAACCAGAAATTTTGAGTTAAAACCAGAAAGAATTCCTCAGAAGTTAGTCTATTACTCTTTTAGTCTCATTCTTTAAAACCTTTCATTAAAATATTTAGCAGAAGATACAAATAAATTTTTCTTTTTTGAAACTTGAAAACAAAATGCGAGCCGCGCGCTGACCTAATGTTCGTCGTAACCACATCGTGCAAGAAGAGTAATCACACCACTCATAATCATGAAATATAGTATCATACATAACAATCATAATATCTTTACTCCTTCATAAATACATAAATTACTAGCATCATTGTACCATTATTTACATCAAAACATGCCTAAATATATGAAGTGATCCTTATCCACCTATGAGGTTGGATGAGTATCAATCCAAAAGCTAAACTATTTATGCTTTTGCGGCAACCCTCTACTCCATTTGCTAGCATGACCCTTAAGCACGAGCCTCAGAAGAAGTCACGAACCTCGTTGTAATCCTCATCTAGAGACGACACACAAGAAGAGAGAGGGATGAGAAACTTATTCAAGATTCTCAGTAGGGATTCCCGACTCTAACACGAGTGTCATCGTCGTCGTCCCCAGCCACCTCGGTTTTAATTATGAAAAAGGTGTACATGCATAAGGTTCGATTTTAAGTTTTCCAAATCTATTTATCCGAAATGAGTGTCTTTTAGTATGAGTCTTAATGGCATGAATGCAACAGATATTCGATGAATGCATAACAATACCATATGCACATTAACATGAAAATCATTGCTCTTGGGCTCAACTTAAAGAAACATAAATCATATACGTGGTATAAAAGGCACAATACTTTTCATGTGACATCTTTCTCACAAGTTGAACTCTTAAGTTCTTTTTCTTTAAGACCACCCTCTTAATATATCCACCAAAAATCCAACCGACTCACCGGCCTGGCAATAATCTAGTCACTAAACTACATCTCACCTATCGCCTAGGAATGAACTCAATTCTAACTAGTCATCACTAGATTTAATATGGGCTAATAGAGGGGGTATACATAACTTTCTTGGATCACCTATCTTAGGATCATTTCCTTCTTTGAAACGCTCTACTGGTATCTAGTACGCAGTGAATTGTCCGCTTTGGCAAGCTCAATGTCAATATCCTCACGGATTTGTTTCCTCCCCACCGTAGCGGGAGGAATGCATCTCAGTGTTACGTCACATCTGTTCTAGGGGTGCTCATCCGAACTGGTGTCACCCAGAACCATTCCTAGGGGTGCTCGGCCGAACCAGTGTCACCCAGGAGTTTTCAGAAACTTTTTTCAAACTCTCAAGTTTGATGGGAAATTCGGCAGCATAACGGCGTTCACCGGATTTCCTTCAAACTTGCTTTATGCCACGAAACTTGTAGGACATGCATAACCATTCAACATCATCATAAGGCATCAAGTCATTCTCATAATCAATCATACATCTATTGGAAGTCATAAGGTTCATTATGTCTTGGGACCTATGGTGTCTTATGCTTTGACTCTTATGGGTCTTTGACTTGCGGTATAATTATTCTAACATTCTCTATCAACCTCTTATGCACATGAGGATTATCTTCTAACAAATCTTACTATCATTTATGCTCTTTAATAAATCTGGGCAGCACCATTCTTTAAGGGCAGAGTTATAAACTTACAATTATGGGGTTCCATAACTTACGTTTTAGACCCTTTCTTGGTTCCGTCATCGCCTAAGACGTTATAAATTAAATCTAAACCAATTATGAGGCTTTCCTATGTCTAAGAACTAATTATAAACCATGTTTACCATATTATGAGGTTGCTGGACAGATTCTAAAAATTAAATGTTCTAAGAGTTCCAGAATTGCATTTTTACGGTTTTCTAGTTACTAGTTTCTGTATAGGTACTAAAATTCAATCCTACTTCAAATGTAACCAAATTTTTCATGATTATTCAATCCTAAACTGATTGTTATTGTAACATCCTAATATTCAACCCAATACTACTAGTATGTACTGAGGCCAAATATTAGTCATTACTTCTTGTTTTAGTTCTATTACCTTTGAAATTACTTACTAAAAATACGAGCCATTTTTTTTTGTAACAAAACCTTGATAAAGTATGAGCCGCGTATTATGTAATTTGAACGATATCATAAAGTGCGGAAATGTAAACACATAAAGGCTCCATACACAGCATCATGAACACATATACTGAAATACCTCATATATTAATACGTAGAATGCCACCAGTAATGGCGGGACTGTTCCATACATAGAGTGCAATACAACTGAAACGTAGGAAATACATAGAAATATAAAGGACACATGCAAGAGAATACCCACACCCAAGTGCATCTGAAATGGATAACCTTAACACAAAAGAAGGTTTATCCTACTACGTAACGTGTGTGCACTAAGGACTACCCTCTAAACCATACGGCTATAGTCACGGGTAAGGTGGGACGTAGCCGATCCATGGGCGAAGCGCGTCAGGAGTGGGCACTCGGACACGTCCACCGTGGTGAGGTCGCACCTTGGGCATCCGAGCCCTCCGTGGTTGGGTAACCGTCTCCTCACTGCCTGCTGGCACACGTGGGGGAGTGGGGGCAGAGTCCTCCTCATACATAGGGGCAGGTGGCTCCTCCGAATGCTGCTATCGGGGTACATATTCGGGTACGGCACCCGAGCTTGCGGTGTAAGTCCGTAGGATTCTCTCATTGCGTGTGCGAGCACGCTCAAAAACCATGTCATCTCCATAGGGTGACATCGGGGAGAAGAGGTAGCTATCTACAGGATGGGCGAAAGGCCGTCCGGGAAACATAAAGACACGAACAGTGCAGCGGCCTTCAAAATGGTACGATCCGTGCTTTGGATCGTAGTGGTACTCCCACGTGGGTGTCTCAACGTAGAGTACAAACGTCGCCATCCGAATCTAGAGACGTAATGGAAAGAAAAAGATAGAGGGAGTGAGATTTCTTACTAAAGAAACTCAGTAGGGTTTTTCCTCATATCTAAGTGTCATCATATACGTCTCCAGGGACCTCAGTTTCTTAGTAAAAACGTGGGCATATAATAGTTCATTTATGAAGTTCGCAAACATTAACCTCCGAGGCCCATTCCTTTTAATTATGAAAACCTCTTGGTTACATAGTCTATAAGTGATAAAACATGGATCATAGGTCATGGTTCATTAATCATAAATCATGGTTTCCTATATCATGGGTCATAGCACATAAACTCATAAATTCATGTTTCTTATATCATGGGGCATAGCACATAAGCTCATAAACTCATGGTGCATAGAATCATAGTTCATGGAACATGCTACATGGTACATATCTTGGTTACTTGAGGTGACATTAAAACATCATCATTATTTTCCTGGGGCCATCCTAACTGATCTCCCTGTGGAGAAAATTCTAGGTTATAAGCTCATACCATGCTAGTCGTCACTAGCACATGGACTTATCCCTTTTGATAAGTTAAAGGTCCCAACTTAAAGTATGGGTCTAGGGGGCTAGAATCACCTTATCCCCACCCTTAACTTGGGGGTTCAAGGATCATCTTCTCATAGTTTAAGTCACCTTAAGTCTTAGCATGTTTTATTGAGATGCCACATAGTTTCATGCATGTCACATAACTTTCATTACAACATAGGCATCTCTAAGTTCTCAAAGAACAATCACATGCAATAATAAAACTATCATTTAGGAATAATAGTTCACATAGCATCATATAAGTCATGAGGTAAACACCAATTCATCATTCATAGAGTAATGCTTAAACTTTTCCCTTAAGAGCGAAAACCCCTAATCGGGTAACCTCAAACTTCCAAATTATTTTCTTATACCTCTAAGGGATTGATTAACCTCATTACCATAATTTATTACGTCCTAAAACCTAATTAATTATGGCTGGACAGCATTGGCAGCAAGCTAAACTAGGATGAATTACGGTGTTCTAAAAGATGTGTTTTAAACCCTTTCTCACATCCGACTTTTTCTATGATGCAACAATTAATACCTAAGCCAATTATGAGTCACTCTCACTGATCTAGACATCATATAATGTGATTCTATGGATGTTAATCAATCTGGACAGAATTCATATTTCTGTACCCATAGGGTTCTAGAATTCACATTTCAAGCAATTGAAGTAACTAAACATGCTCTAAAATGTCTAGAACAATTAGCATATACTTGGCAAGGTATTTAAACATATTTAGACCACCCAAAACATGATTTAAGGTGCTGGAAATGAGCAAGGCAGAACCGAAACCTCAAAGTCATCAAATCATGTGTAAACTTCCTTTTTCATGTACATAGGTAACTAGTTTCTCTTGGAACAATTTTAGGACTTCAAAAAAAACCTTGGGAATCAATTTAACTTGTCAAGAACTTTCATAAAACACATGGGGCAGCAACTCTTTAATTTTACTCATGGTTGAAATCCTAAATATAAGAACATACTCAAAAATACTTTTAAATGTCACTTATGTTTAGGAAAAACTTAGAACATAAGCTATAGGCTCTTGTAACTAATGAGAACTCATCCAAGAGTTCCCATCATCACATTGCCGAATGTATTACCAAGGGAATACCTCCTTGATTTAACTTTTCTCAAGATGAAATTGGCAAGTCTTTGAGCTCTAAGATCTTTAAGTGAGGACAAAAAGTAAACGTGCTATGCATTCCATTTTATTCTCATTAGAGAGTAAAGTAAGAGCTTCAAAGTAAATATGAAATGCAAGAACTTGAAATTAAATATGCAAGGCTTGAAAGTAAATATGCAAAACTTGAAAGTAAATATGCAAGTTCAATTCTTTATTTTAGTGCTCTAGGCCCAACAACAATCAACTTTAAGGCCAAAATAGAAAGGCTTTGAGATTATCTTAGGTGATATGCAAGCTCTCATTTTAAATCTTTAAGTTCTTAAGTGATGACTTGAAATATAAACATGGAATGCGAAGCTTGGAATTTAAACGTGCATTATGCAAGTTCATTCCTTATCTTGGGGTTTAGTGCTAGCATAGAAATAAACGTGCTATGCAAAGCATAAAGTAAACGTGAATGCAAGTTACTTTTATCTTGTCTAGAGCTCTTGCAAGACTTTTAGAAAGAACATAGTTCCAACCCAAACCTCATCCTCACAAGAAAAGGAAACTACTAGTGCTAGAGTACTTAAAATAAATCATAACCTTAAAGAACTTGGAAGTGGCCGAATCTCCATCATGGAGAATGAACCATTTTTAAACTCTAGGGACCAAGATCTTGATGATCTAAGACATCAACATCCTAAGTCCTCATCATTGAGTACATAGCTTCCTTCAAAACCAACATTTACTCAAAGTTCATGCTAGAGAAGAAAGCAAAACCAAAGCCATGCTTGTTTTAGGGTCAAAGTTTCAAGCTTTAGAGTTTGTTCATGTGACAAGCATCAACATGAAACACTCATCATCAAGCTTTTATTTTTCCAAGTCTTAGAAGCCTACATGGCCAAAAACATGGAAGGAAAAAGTGAAGTCCAAAAGAGTTCAAGAGACATAAACTCCTTTCTTTCTCAAACTTGGAAAAAGGATGTAACTTTCCTTAAAAAAAATTCAAGCTTTAGAGGTTGTTAAGTGACAAGCACCATCATGACAACCTCATCATCAAGCTTTCATTTTTCTCATGGGTTAAGGCCCTCATGGCTGAAACATTAAAGAAGAAAAGGGAAAGTTCCAAATGTTCAAGAGAAGCATAACCTCATGTTCAACTAAACTTGTAAAAGATGAAACTTTTCTCAAGAAAAACTCAAGCTTTAGAGGTCTCATGTGAGATGAACTCATAGTCACCTCTAGAGAGCACTCATCATCAAGCTATCATACTCAAGGCCTTGAGGTCGAAAATCAAAGGAAAAGAAAAGGAAGAAACCAAAAATGAAAAGCAACATGGAGGTTCCACCTTTCACCATTTCCCAACAAGATTCAACATAGAAATCAAAGACATATTTAGAAAGGTTCCCTACCTTGTGGTTTTCGAAAAAGTAGAGGAAGAACTTGAGCTTGAAGAACACTTGGAAGCTTGAGAGAAAAAAAAGTGAGAAATCTTGAGACTTTTAGAGATTTTGCAAGAAGTGAGCAAAGGAGTGAAATTGTGTGGTGTTGTGTATTTATAGGCAAATAAATCATGAAGGAGTGGAGGGAAGGAAGAAGTGGCCAAAACTTCTTGAGGAAGAATGAGGAAAAATATCTCTTGTGTTGTCATTCATGGTGTCATAGGTCATAGGTCTTAGGGTGGCTTTGATGGACAATGTGATTGACTACATAAAATATCATTCTTTTGAATTTTTGGGGGGAAAAGTGGCTGAACATCATAAGACCATAGAAGGGAAGATTTCATTCAATTTAATCATGTACTAATGGAGTGTTTAGGAATAAACAAGGTTAGGTTACTAATTAAGGTTGTGTAACCAAGTGTTTAGGTGAACTAATTAGGTAATTAGGACCCTAACACCTTAGACTAAGAGTACTATTGTAGGATTGATGGAGTCAAACTCCTATGACCATTGATTGAAATGTGACAACTTTTCTTGGGAATGAAAGTGTTCTTGGGAATGTGAGCATGAATAGTGAAAACACTATTCATAGTTGATTTTCTTTTAAAGAAAGAAAAGAAATAGAAATGAGTTTTAAATTTCCTTAAGCAATTTTAAGTTCTAATCAATCTCAAATAATTATTTTAGCTCTGGATTAATTAAGGAAATTAATTAACCTTTCATTAGAGTCTAATATTGCTTGAGTTTGAGTTAAGTAACTCATTAGACGTAAAATGCACTAAGCGGGGGTAAAATCGTAATTTTTACCAAAAGTTGCCCGGGACCTCCGGGACTTAAACCAACATAGTTCATGCCTTAAAATATCATTTTTGATCTCCGGGACAAGTATGGGTCAGAGTCAAAACTTAAAACTGCCTTAAATCAAGTTAGGGGTATTTTGGTCATTTGTGCACAGAAACCTCAGAAATGAGATTTTTCTGGCTTGTTAACATTCATAAACATATAATCCCCTTCATATATCATAAAAGCCTTGTGAGGATGGCCGAGGCCGGTCGTCCTCATGTTTCAGGTAAAAATGACCTCAGGGGCATTTTGGTCATTTAAAAGTTTAGAGAAAAACGGGGCGTTACAGTTATCATACTAAAACAGTTTTGGCATTGATTAAGATTAACGGGGTTAAACATACATTAAATTCCAACTTTACGGTTTTCCTATGAAGCTAGTTTCTCCCCTAACATGCATAGAAGTATTCCTACTTCATCATATATCATTTTCACACATTCTAACACATCAAAACATCATCATTCAGCATCAAACATATCAAGATAGAACCGAATAGTTCAATTCCAAAAAGACATATAATTTGACGTTTCTAAAATATATAAGTTGCTAGTTTCCCTTGGAATCATTTTAGAACTTCTAAAACTCTTTACAAACCGTTTTATTTTATCAAAAGGCTAAAAATAACCTTAGGTTAGTAACCAACTTGATTCCTCCTTAAAAGAGGATTAAATTCATAATCTTGTTGGTCTGAACTTCATAAGGTTCATGGGGCTTGAAGAAAATCTTAAAACTTAGATTGTTGGCCCTTGTAGCTAGATGAAACTCATTCCAAGTTCATCATCACTACATGACCGAAATTGTGCATCCAAGGAATACTCCCACATTAATCTTTAACTTGAGATAAAATGGGCAAGTCTTTGAGCTCTAAGGTCTTTAAGTGATGAGGGAATGTAAATATGCCATGTGCATCATTCTTATCTTTCATTATAAAGTAAAGTGAGAACTTAAAGTAAATATGCAAGACTTGAAATATAAATATGCAAGGCTTGAAATAAATATACAAGACTTGAAATATAAATATGCAAGACTTGAAAGTAAATATGCAAGACTTTGAAATATGAATATGCAAGACTTGAAAGTAAATATGCAATGCAAGTTCATTTCTTTATTTTAGTGCTCTAGGCCCAGCAACAATAGACTTTAAGGCCAAAATAGAAAGGCTTCGAGAATTAATTAGGTGATAATGCAAGTCTTGTTTTAATCTTTGAGTCCTTAGGTGATAACTTGGAAAATAAAGATGCAAGGCAAGAATATAATCATGAGTGCAAGCTCAAAATAAATATGCAAGTTCATTTATATCTTATTAGAGCTCATTCAAGACTTTAAAGGAACTTAAACCTCAACCCAAACTCATCATGACAAGATAAAGTGAAGACAAGAGTGAACCTCAAGGGTTCTTTAGAACACAAAGTTTCTTTTCTTGAAATGAGGTCATAAATAACATTTTTATTAAAACTCAAGCTCTAGAGGTCTCATTGTGATGAACACATAGTCATCATCTAGAAGCTCTCATCATCAAGCCATTATGAGCCTCATTGGCCAACATGGCCGAAAATTTGGAAAAAGAAAAGGAAAAGGAACCGAAACTATAGGCTAGAAAAAGAACCATTTGAAACATTTGGGACCATGATCTTGATGACGTATTAACACCAACATCATGAGCCCTTGCTATTGAGTTCACTTACTCATTTTAAAACATCATCAAGTTAAGCTCTTTAGGACCACAAGAAAAGAAGCTAAAGGCATGGTTTCCTCAAGAACTAAGATCAAGCTTTAGAGGTTGCTCAAGTGATGAACATCATTATGTAATCCCCATCATCAAGCCCTCATTTCCAAGTCCTTTAAAGGCCTTGGCCAAAAATGTAACGAGGAAGGAGAAGAAGAAGAAGTTCTAAAAGATTCAAGAGAAACCATCAAGTAAATAACTAAATAAAGACTTAAAATGAAAGAAGCACTTGAAATAAAATCCCTACCAAGTGATTGAAGGTTGGGATGAGAGAAGAGGATGAAGAACTTGGACACTTGAACTTTGAGAGAAAAGAAAACTTTGAAGTGCTCTTTGAAAACTTACACTTAGCAAATGAACCCAAAATGATGTAAGTTCACCCAAGCATGCTATTTATAGAGAAATGAAACAAATGAAAGGTGCAAGAGGAAGAGGAAGATTTCGGCCAAGCAAGGCAGCCCTATGAGGTCCATGAGGTGAGATGTTGTGATCTTGAGGCATGGTGAGATATGGTTCAAAGTATGGTGAGGTATGGTTCAAGGTATGGCTCAAGTATGGGTCAAGCATGGTTCTTTGAGTGAAAAACAAATCAACATGTGATGAAAATGGGGGAGGAGTGGCCGAGGGAGGGTTTTCTTGCATTTTAATTGTGGTTTAGAGTTGTGTTTAGGTGTATCTTTGATTAGGATTAAGATTAGGAATTTGTAAGAAAGTGTTTAAATGAGAAAATGGGTAATCAAAGTTGCCAAGACATGTTTAAGAAGTGGTCTTGCATCATTAGTGAGTTATAAACTCATTTTAGTGCATAAACAATTCTAGACACAATTCCATGATTTAAGGAATTGGATAGAAAAAACACTATTCAAGATTCCAAGATTGGAATCTTGAGTTTTAAAAAGAGATTTAAATCTGATCTAAGCAATTTTAGGTTCTAATTAATTTTAATAGTTTATTTTGACTCTAGATTAATTATGGAAATTAATTAATCTTTGATTAGAGCCTAATATTGCTTAGGTTTGCTTAATTACGTCATTAAGCTCAAAAACATTATTCTAGGAGCAAAATCATAATTTTACACTAAAACTGCCTGGGACCTTCGGGACTTAAACAGATGCTTTTAAACATGTAAAAACATTGTTTTAAACCTTCGGGGAAAGTTTCGGGCTCAAACGACATTTTTACCCGCGTAAAAACACTATAGGGGTATTTTGGTCATTTTGACCTAGAACTGCAAAAAATGAGACTTTCGCCTCCGAAACCATTCAAAGGCCATTCAATCTCGTTCAAACATTGTGTTAGCCCTTCGAGGACTGCCGGGCTGGCCATCCTCAAATTCTGGGCCGAAAATGACCTCAGGGGCATTTTGGTTATTTTTCTCTCAGACAGAAAAAACAAGGCATTACAAGAATTGCCAGTAATTAATTACTAATAGTCACTAATGAGTTCAATATTTGGTTAATGATAATTAATTCCAATCCTATGAATACCTTGCACTTGTGCCTTTTAATTATTGAATTTTCTCAGTTATTTTTAATTGCTTTATTTAATTCTCAAAACCCTAATTTTCCCAATTAAGTGTCATGCATAATCTCCTTGAGAGACGACCTATGTTGTTCCCTTTACTATATTTTTTGTGCAACTTAACTTAAAAATAATTTTCAATTTAAGGAGGTAGCGACAGCCTCTGTTCAAATTTTGGCATAATTGCCAAGGAGGCAATGAAACTTAATTGTTTATTTTACTATTTTTATTTTATTTTATTTTATTTGTTTCTATTTTTATTTTATTTATTTGTTCCCTTGTATGAAATGTTCCTTGTATGTTGGCAACTTACTACCTCTTGATTCTGATATTGAGAAAACTTTAAAGGGAATCAAATAGACAAAATGTCAGCAAGCAGAACTGTCCAAGCATTCTAATCCTTTATTTGTTGTTTCCTGGAACATAGGTAACATGGGAGATTGCAATCAGATATTTAGGGAGTTTACTGCTCTTAATTTTAGCTAGCAGCCTTTGGCAATTACATACCCTACCCTTGACAATGATTTTGAGCTTAAAGGATACATGGTTCATGCTTTACTTATGTTATATGGGCTGTCTGGAAAAGACCCACTCCAACACTTGGAGAAGCCACATATGGTGTGCTTTGGCATGAGACCCAATAAGGTAGAGGTGGATGATGTCAAACTTAGAGCATTCCCTTTCTTTCTAGAAGGTGTTGTGGAAAATTGGTTCTTTAACTTGCCAGATAGGATTGTAAACAATTAGACGAAGGTGAAAAGACTTTTCATTAAGAGATATTTTCCCGCCTCTTGATTCGTCTCTATTAGAAATAAAATCTTTGGAATCAGCCAGTCTGATGAAACTCAATATGAGTATTGGGAGCCTTTAAAGCTCCTATATTTGCAAGCTACCCCAATCATCAGATCCCGAAGCAACTCCTCCTTCGATATTTCTATGAAGGTCTTGTACCTGCTGACATATGTATGATTGATGCTACTACTAGGGCCACTCCTGTATAAGACACTAGCAGAGGCCCATGCTTTAATTGAAAATATGGCTGCTAATTTCCAGAAACTTGGTTCTAGGATAGCAACCAGTATAAGGGACCTTCATAAAGTGAGCTAGATAGATAATCCAATGTTACAGGAACTTTTTGGGCTCATGAAGTAGCTGATAGCTAACTAGGTAGCAACTCTAGTAGTTCCCAAGGTCTGTGGCATTTGTACATCCAATATTCATCACACAGATATGTCTAGCATTGTAAGATAACTCAACCACTGGGGTAGTAGCAACAAACCCCTTCCAGAGTCAATCTCAGAACAAGGTAGGCCAGTTCCCATTTAGGAACACATATAACTCCAACTGGAAGGATTAGTCCAATTTGTTGTAGGGGAACAATTCTCAATAATAAGGCCAACGTTCATAGCAAAAATACTAGGCACCCCATCTGAGGCAACAAGCCTCTCTTACATTTTCCTCAGATGCCACCACGACTGAGATGGTGAAGACGATGATGGAACAAATGTAGGAGATATGAAAGAAGAATGCCCAATTGAGAAAAGATGTGACTGAAATGAAAAATAATCAGAGTCAACAAGCTCCAACTTCCCAGTTTTACTCTTAGACCATGCCTAATCTAAGAGGAAATGTCTGTGAAATCACCCTGAGATCTGGGACAAAAATTCCATAGGTGACAAGGCCTGTAAAAGAAGAAAAGAAGGAGGAAAATCAGCTTGGAAAGGTTTTCATTGAGCCCTGCATTGCAGTACTCAAGAAGCACTGCAATGCTCAATACAATGATTAGAAGAGGATTTGGCGCCAGAACAGCTCTCCAGTGAGCACCACAGTGCTTAAACAATGCCACAACACTTAGTCGAGACTAAGTAAGCAATAGAAATAGGTTCTGAAGAGCATTGATAAGGGGCATTTATGTCACTTTTCTTACTACTTAACCTTAGCTTTTTGCGTGAGTTTTATTAAGTTTTTGGAATGATTAATTAGGATTTTGATTTATTCCTCATTATGTGATTTTGATAGAATTGATGGCTTTTGCATTGATTTTGGAATAATTATTGGATTAGAGTCTGTTGTGTTTAACCTGTCTATTTGAGTATGGTTTTTATATACAAAAGCTTTGAATTGAGTGCAAAATATCAAGAACATGGCAAGGAACTCTCTGTATGGAGCTTGTAGCAACAATCAATTTGGGAGAATTTGGGAGTTAAATAGAAGAGTTTTTAAGCTCATTTGAGTACATCTGCAAAAGGCATTGCAATGGAAAATCTGTATCTATCTCTACAGGAATCGGATTGAGACAAATAAAGATGTTTTGAAAATCTCAATAAGTCCTTTAAACTTTTCATGTTCAGCTCAAAACCCAATTCTAAGAGCATAATGGTGAAAACTGAGCTGCAAGAATAAAGGTTGCTGATATTATAATGTTATCTAACTTGACCTCTAGTTAGTATTTTGGTAATATTTAGAGGTAAAGTTGTTTGATTAAGGTTATTTTGATGGCATTTGAAAGCTTATTCAAAGGGTTATAATCTCTATTTCTAGGGTCAAGGACAGATTCAGATGTTTAAAAGGTTAAAATGATCAAATATTTGAAGACGTCAATTATGTCCATCATTGCAGTATTGATGTCAATTTGGAAAGCAGTATTTAATGGATTGACATAGACTTTTACCGTATCTTTTGACTCAGTTTTTGAATCATTTTTAGACTGCTACTTTTAGTTGCTACTATTCTCTCTCCACATCTCTCCCTTCTTCTCTCTTTTCTTCTAAGGATTCCATTTGTGAACGTGCTTTATCTTGGAGATCGTGACAAGAATTGTTACTATTATTTTCAGGTTCTCTTTTATCTTCATTTTTGTAATCCTCTAGAGATGGAAGAACAGATTTTTTTACTAGTGTAAAGGTTTCCAGAAGGATTGGGATAATGTTTAAGACCCCTTTTGATATTAAATGCATTGGTTTTCTTAATGTTTTGTAATTTTTATTCCTTTAATTATTATGGTGATTGCTATAATGTTTATTAGGATAACTAAATTAGCTATCATCATTTAGGGAAATCCTTTGGGCATAAATAGATAGATCTGTTAGTTTATATTTGAGGGAGAATATTAGAATTAAGTTTTTGATTGGTGGTTAGGCTATGGTAATTGGTTCATTAAATTAATGTGATTTCTAAATAAATTAAGATCTCATTTATTAGTTACTTGCATTGATCAAATCCTAGAGATCAATCGACCACTAGTAGAATTGCTAGTAATTTATTACTTGTAGTTACCAATGAGTTTAATATTTGATCAATGATAATTAATTCCAATCTTAGGAATACATTGCACTAGTGCTTTCTTTACTATTACTATTATCTTTTAATTTTAATTGCTTTAAATCTCATTCTTTAAATCCCCAATTTTCGCAATTAAGTATTGAAGCCTCCTTGAGAAATAACCTACGTTGTTCCCTTTGCTACATTTTTGTTTGTGCAACTTAGCATTGAAATAATTTTTAATTTGAGGAGGTAGGCAACAGCCTCTGTCAAGCGTGGCAGCACTCAAACAGCACTACAGTACTCAATAGAGGCTGTTAGAGATAAACTCTTCCTTCCTCCACTGCTATTCCATTAGAGGATCTAACCTAGGAAAGCAACTGCAGTGGAATTGGATTCGGAAGCCCTAGAAACCTTCCATAAGGTGGAGGTGAATATACCTCTATTGGATGCAACCAAACAAATCCCAAAGTAAGCAAAGTTTTGGAAGGATTTATGCACTAATAGGAGGAAGATCAACGATAGTGGGAAAAAGAAGGTGACTATGGGGGTGAATGCTTCCTCCTTTATCAACCCAGGCAACCTACCACCCAAGTGCAAGGATCTGAGCACATTCAATATTCCTTGCACTATTGGAAACCTGCACATCAAGCCAGCCCTAGCTGATCTTGGAGCTGGCATTAATGTCATGCTTAAATCACTCTGTCAGACCTTGCATTTTGAAGAGGTCAAGCCTACCCGATTGCAAATTTAGCTTGCAAACTATAGCATCACAAAGCCAAAGGGAGTATTAGAAGATATTCTGGTAAAGATAAATTATTTAATATTCCCTACTAATTTTTATGTGCTTGAGATGAAAAATGACACTAACATTAGCTAGCATACATTAATATTAGGTAGACCCTTTTTGAAAATCGCTAGAACCATCATTGATGTTCATGCTGGCACATTATCCATGGAGTGTAAGGACATGAAAGTCCAATTTTGTTTATCTAATACTACGAAATTTCCCCGTGAGGAACACTCTATGTTTGGCATCGATGTCATTGATTTCTTAGTAGAAGATGCATGTAGTAGCTTGCTTAGTAAGGATGCACATCCCCCTTTTCCCATATTTTCTTCTCCCATGGGATATCATGATTTTGTCATATTAGAATGTTTCAAGCTTACAGATACAGGTACTCCACCTGAGCAACAGTCATCAGTTTCAAAAGTGCCTCATGATCCACCTATATTGGGAAAGAAGCCTTGTGTAGTGTAGCTACATGAGCCTTGAGCAAAATTGATGACTGTGAGGCCAAAGTCTAGATGGAATAGACCATTCTTAGTCACTTATGTGCACCCCATGGTGCAATTGAGTTGGAGGAGTCCATGACCTACAGTGCAATTGATGGGCATTGACTGCAGCATCTCCATGAAGCCCCAATGGATCTAGGGGCTCAAATGGCAATTCTATGGTTTGAAGCTGTACACTGTACATGAGGGTCTTGACCATCGAACTTAGGGATGTTAAAACAAAGTGTTGGGTGAAGGTAACCCATTATGAAGGAGTTCTTTCCTTTTCTCTTTTACATTCTTGCATTTTGTTTATTTTCATTTTTAGTTTAGATTTTTGCATCATGTTTACTTTATTCATGTCTTGCACCATCCCTTTGACACTTTAGAGATTACATGGATATGCTAACACCACATGCACTATATTGACTTTCTTGGCATTACTTTTATTTTGTATTGCATGCTTGATGATTCACTGTGTTGTAGGATTAAGTATATGCACTTTTACTAATAAGATTTTGAGCCTCTTTAATTAGACTATTATATGTCATCCTTATTTGTTCATGTGTGTTTCCCTCCTTGGATTTGTATTCTAGAACTTTCTTAGGGTCTTGTTTGAAAATATGTTTCCATGTGCATGCTTGAATATAATTGAGGCATTTTTCTTGTTTTTAGCCACTTGTCTATATAGTCACCCTTTGCATGTTACAATTGCCTGGCCCCTTTGAGCCTTATGTCCATTCTTTTGTTTAGGACATCTGTAGCCAAAAATGAGAAACCATAAAAATTCCCAATCTTTTAGCCTTAGCCAATCATTTGTGCAATTCTTATATGTGCTTGAGTATAAGTATGGAAGAGAGGATAAGAACATGCCCTAATTAAAGTGTAGAAGAAGCATAATGTGTACCCATGAGTGGCCAAAAAAATTCAACAAGTGGCACACTAAGAAAAAAAAGAGAGAAAAAGAAGCAACGTTGATTGAAAAAATGTTTTCTAAAATTGTTTGAATTAAGGTGTGCCATGATATGGGTTGTCGCTACCTACAACAAATTAAAAATTATTCAGTAACTAAATAAAACAAAAAATGCAGCTGCGATACAATCCAAATCATCTTGTAAGGAAGTATTCTAATTGATTCGAGAAAATTGGGGGTTTTTGAAATTATAGCAGCTAGGATTCCTTCAGATTAAGAATTGTTCAATAATCAATTCAAAAGAATGAATTCATGGCAGTGATTACCTTCATAAATTATGTTTTCACACAACAATGATGCAATTCTACTTAACGGTCATACGAACATACTCCCACCAAGATTTTAACTAACACATGAACTAGTGATCACAATCGTGACTCTATAAACGTATGCCATTTTGATTATCAATTGCAGCAACCTAATTCCGAATGAAGTTAATTTCAATCATTTACCAATTAGATGTAATTTAATCAGTTGGCTTGATACCCCAATGTTATCTAGATTATGCATACAAATGAACACACAATCAAACAACTCTTAAAAAACACAATTACAATAATATTGCAACTGATATTAAAAAGACAGAACAAGCAGGAAAGAAAAACCAACAATAAATTGCAATTGAAATTGGGAACCTCAAGAAAAAATTTAATCCTTAGTTATCCCTATGCACGATAAAGTGATTACTCCTATATATGGGAATGTCACAATTGTTGTTGAAAGAAAATGCCGAGTTACAATCTAGAATGAGAACTAGAACAATGACTGAGAGCTCCTAAACCTAAAGAGAAAGTATTCAAAAGCTAAAAGTCAAAATTAGGTTACAAGAGATGTCCACTTCAATCTTGGTCAAGCTTTCTATATCATAGTAGAGAAGCTTACTGACGTAATGGCACATGGTCAGTTATGACCGCTATAGCGGTCTACCTTGGCTGTGCTTCAATTTCTTAGTCTGTCAACCGCTATAGCTGTTAGGAATCGCTATAGTAGTCCTGCCCAAGCTGAACCACACTACCTTCCTCTGATACTAGTTCTTGAATC
Source organism: Dalbergia cochinchinensis (assembly GCA_031216125.1). Classification (NCBI taxonomy): domain Eukaryota; kingdom Viridiplantae; phylum Streptophyta; class Magnoliopsida; order Fabales; family Fabaceae; genus Dalbergia; species Dalbergia cochinchinensis. Next base: position 17,243,254 of record CM062370.1, read on the forward strand.
CCCTTTTTTGCCTTGGCACACCAATTGGGAAGTTCCTATTACTCAACAAAGCTCACACAAAAGGTTAAAAGTACGGGTAACTTCCAAATACAATTATTTACTTTAAAATGCATATGACATTACTCAACAATGTGAAATGAGAAAAAGCTCTAAATTCACCAATTAAATATCACTTAAGCACAAATTGAATGCAAAATATTGAGTGTCAGGATGGAAAATAGGTGCATAAATGCAATCCATCAAATTTCCCTACACTTAAACAATTGCATGTCCCCATGCATGGAACTCATATGCAAAAGCAAAAATGAAAATGTAGGATGCTACTAATCCTAATAATGCATAATGTATGACAAACACATGGTATGCTAGAACCTAATCAATTAAGGGGTTAGCTAGAGATGGTTAAATAATAGCCAATACCAATAAAGAAGCTGGAATCCAATGGCACTCACCAGGTCAATCAAGACAGTACATGGCAAGAATGAACAAAATAAGTATGACAGAGTCAACCTCACAAGGAAGATATGTATCACTTTCCACTCAGGCTCATAAGTCCTATAACACACTCTAACACACAACAAGGAACTTCTTCCATAAGCTTACCTTTCTTCTTAGTCACCATTGGTCAGTCACATGTTTGGGCATATCTTAAGAGGTCTTCTCAAGGTTGACTGGGCTTAGGTGCAAGTAGGGTAGATGAGAAAGATGGGCTAAACTCAGTTCTTACAAGAGTAAGGTGCAATACAAGAACTCAAATGAGAGAAATTAAAGCCTCTAATTGCCTTTCCTGTCCTTTTACCTTAATGGTGTTTCCTGATTTTAGCCCAAGTAATTGTTTGCAAAAGCATATTGGTGGAATTCAATTGTTTTTATTTTTATTTTTTTACACTTTCTTTTTGAAGGAGTTTCCAGCAATCTACACCTTTTTCTTTCATGGGCTTGTAGTTCTTTTTCTTTCCACCTTTGGCAATGGTTTCCCCACACTTAGATTGTTGCACATACTAGCTTGCACTAAACTTTCATGGGTCCTAAGTTGGGTGCACTACAAGAAATTAAGGTTTCTATGACGACTTTTTTTGTGACGACCATAAAGTTGTCACTTAAAGTCATGATTTTGTGATGACTTTCATTAGTTGTCACTAAATTCATATCAGTGGGTATATTTTGTGACTACTTAATTAAGTCGTCGCAATAGATAATATTATAAGTGACAATTAATAAAAGTCGTCACAGTACAATGAACTTTTAATGACAACTTATAAAAGTGGTTATAAAAAAAACACTCTTTTGTGACGACCTTTAATAGTTGTCACTAAAATCAAATTAGTGGATATATTTTGTGACCATTTAATTAACTCATCACAGTAGATCAAGTCATAAGTGACAATTAATAAAAGTTGTCACAGTACAATTGACTTTTAGTGACAACTTATAAAAGTTGTCACAAAACAAAAATAATCTTCTGTGAAGACCTTTAATAGTTGTCACTAGATTCATATCAGTGGGTATATTTTGTGACCACTTATTTAAGTCGTCACAATAGATCAGATTATAAGTGACAATTAATAAAAGTCGTCACAGTACAATGAACTTTTAGTGACAACTTATAAAAGTGATCACAAATAAAAAAACTCTTCTGTGACGACCTTTAATAGTTGTCACTAAAATAAAATTAGTCAATATATTTTGTGACCACTTAATTAACTCATCACAGTAGATCAGGTTATAAGTGACAATTAATAAAAGTTGTCACAGTATAATTAACTTTTAGTGACAACTTATAAAAGTTGTCACAAAACAAAAATAATCTTCTGTGAAGACCTTTAATAGTTGTCACTAGATTCATATCAGTGGGTATATTTTATGACCACTTAATTAAGTCGTCACAATAGATCAAATTATAAGTGACAATTGATAAAAGTCGTTACAGTGCAATGAACTTTTAGTGACAACTTATAAAAGTGGTCACAAAAAAAAAACTCTTCTGTGACGACCTTTAATAGTTGTCACTAAAATCAAATTAGCGAATATATTTTGTGACCATTTAATTAACTCATCACAGTAGATCAGATTATAAGTGAAAATTAATAAAAGTTGTCACAAGACAAAAATAATCTTCTGTGAAGACCTTTAATAGTTGTTACTATATTCATATCAGTGGGTATATTTTATGACCACTTAATTAAGTCGTCACAATAAATCAGATTATAAGTTACAATTGATAAAAGTCGTTTTAGTACAATGAACTTTTAGTAACAACTTATAAAAGTGGTCACAAAAAAAAAAAAACTATTTTGTGACGACCTTTAATAGTTGTTATTAAAATCAAATTAGTCGATATTTTTTGTGACCACTTAATTAATTTATCACAGTAGATCAATTTATCACAATAATACCTGCTTAGAACTTTACTATATTTTATGAAATGGAGAATCAATATAATATGCTTTAATGCAAATTACACTCTTCACAAAAAAAAATAGTAAGTTATATTTTGATAACATGTTATAATTTAATAATATATTACATTGATTATATTTTGAAAAATTTAAAGATAAGAGTTTTAACTTAAAAATAAAACATTCAATAATAGAATATTTTTAAAATTGTGTATTTTAAAAACAAACTATTACCATACAAAATCTTTTTAATGTAGTGTAAAATTCTTTTACATGGTCATGCAATCATATATTGCTACATTAACCGTAATAAATAATTATTTTATTACTATTTAAAAAGTCATACAAATAAAAAATATATTAAAATTAAATTCTTAAAAAAATGTAAAAAGATTATTTAATTTTCTTTTTGTTTATTATATTTTTATTTATTTACTTATTGATATTATAAGTGGCAAAAGCCCAAAAATAAATCAAATTTTAAGTTATACTAGAAAGGCTCGTTCTTGAAAAATCAACTAGAAAAGAGGTAAAGGAAGCTAGGCATAGAAACAAATACATGGACTCCATTTATTTTTCCTTTGAAGAAAGATCATTCTTTTAAAATAACATCTAAAAAAGAGACTTTATGTGCGGATATCCTTGCTGATTAGTGGCGCCCACTTCCCCAACATTCAAAGTAACCACTCCCCTGTATCTCTCCCTCTGTTTCATAGTTGTTTTTTTCTTCTTACGCGCCAAATACTCTTTTTGCTGTGTTCTCCTTCATTGCCATCCACCGTCACCACGACACCACCGTCAACAGCTCGACGCCGCGGCACCACAACTTGGAAGACGCAAGGAACAACATGCTCCTGTACACTCATGCTTTGTGAGCTCGAGACCATTACTAAGAGCTTCTACTCTGATTTGCATTCTCAGCGAAGGAGCGTTCGGCACTGTTGCGCTTAAATCTCTGCCTATTGCGGCTAAGGTTTTGAACAAGGAAGGTCTTTCTCAACCAGTTTCACCCTCTTCCCGTTGAAGGTAACCGTGCCCTCTTCTAGTATTTCCAAGATTTGGGAGCTTTCAATGTTTATCCATTTTCAGTTTGAAGACAGATTTTTGCAAGAATAACTTTGTGTGTGAACAGTGAAATCACTGTTCACGCATGATGATGTCAGTGCTTACAATGCGTGAACAATGAAATCACTGTTTACGTGTAAAGAGTCGGCACTGAGGAGAATTTTCAACGCGTGAACAGTATTTAATTACTGTGCACGCGTTAAACTTCCTCTATGAATAGAGACGAGGAAGCAACTTCAGATCAAAGCAGCGGATGAACAAGCTGCAAAGGAGAGAAAAATAGAGAGTGTGAGTAAATCCTAGAAAATGTAGGGTGTGGGTATATACACCGGGAATATTTTTGGGTATCATCTTTATTACTTCTTGGTACTGCAAAAGTGTAGTATTTGAATAGGAGGGTTCTCACCGGGAAACACTATATCTACCTCTTAGGTTGGAGAGTGTGGAAAGGATATTGTGTAATTATCCTGAATATAGTGGAATATTTTTCGGAGTTTGTCTCGTGATTTTTTCCTCCGGTATTTGGGGGTTTCCACGTTAAAAATTCGGTATGCATATTTCTTGATCTATTTTGGTGGCGTGAATAGTGACGTGGGTCCTACCACAGTGAATAATTACTCTGAATTTACTATTCACATAAATAGTGATAGGGTTCCTGTCCGCGTGAATAGTGACAGTGGCCCACTGTGAATAGTGATCAGCGGGTCCACCGTGAATTACTATTCATCCTGATATTTATTTTTCGTTGCGCTGTGTCGATTGGTAGATTTAATTCTATCGGATTTATTTTGGTACTTATTGCCACACATTAGGTATCATCTAATTACACTGTGAATCAGTCTTTGAGCCCAACACTTTGGGCCAATCAAACTCTTCATTCTTTTCAATGGTTTCAATCTTTTTTTCCATTCCCATCAAGAATAAATCTGTGTAAAGAATCTGGGCTTTTGCCGAAATGTTAATTTATTTTAGGTATACTTGTTATTTGCATTCATTTTATTTTATTTTTGTTGATTCCTCAGAAACTCCAAAGGTAAATGTTTGTGTTTATTTGCTTTTTCTTTGTGATCTGGTTCTTGCTCCATACTTTTACGTTCTTATGTCTTCTTTTTCATTTTTTGGTGCTTCTTTATCTTCTTTGTTGTCTTCTTTGTCCTGTATTTCATAATCTTGAAGAAAGCTTGGATTCTATTTTTGAGCGTCTATACTTTTGAGGGTTTGCATTGTTGGGCTTTGTTAGAGTCTGTGTTAATTATTGGATTAGGAATCAATACCCATCAACGATGCTATTGACCGCTGATCATGATGATCGCGTTGTGCCACTGCACTCGTTAAAGCTATTAGCAGTTTAGTTTGCTTCTTAACTTGAACTTTTGGATGAGAGAAACTTAGAACTTTTATTTACTGTAATCTTATATGAAAAGCCACAGCACAATGTTGAGAGAAAAAATATACTAGATGTCTGAATATGAGAACTGATGCAATCTAGTGTACCTGCTATGTTGCACTTAGATCAGAACTCTTCTCAACTAAGTTGTCCAGCTTCTCCCCTCGAGCAAGCACACTATCAATAGTCTTATGCTGTTCACAAAAAGAAAACCATCACATGGTGAGAAGAAAATAGCAAAATAAGCCAGGAATAAACACTCATCATATGTCTGCGATGTGGTTCTTAGAATCTAAAATAGAACCATCATATGGTGAGAAGAAAATAGCAAAATAAGTCAGGATATCATATATAAAAATAGACATCATATATAAAAACAGGGATGATAAATTTGTAAATATTTGTCTCCATAAGAGGTACATTGGCTTGCATAATAATGATGGTGTTGCCATAAAAAAACAATGCCAAATTTCAACTGAACAAGTATTTTGTCATGAGAAGTTCTAAGCACCTACCAGTTTAATTTCAGAATTGCATGGTTTGTAGTTCAATTAGGCTTCCTTTACACTTTGCAAGGACGAAGCAAAATTTTCGTGTTCCAAACAATTTAATTGCTTCAAACACTAACAGACAAACATAATTACTTGAACAACAACTAATAATGGATAAGCAATTTCTTAAAGAATTTCAAAACTGCAAGATAAAAAACGTTTATTTTTTCTGATAAAATGCAGGACATCAAAGTTGGTTACCATCTAATAAAATAAAACTACATTACACAGGGGAGTATGAGTGACGAGAAATTATCTGTGGGTAGCGACCTTGGAGATTGATTTGCATAGGTAGGACGGTGGTGGTCGCACTAACTACGAATAATGTTTGAGGGTTTTTTTTCCCCTATATAGAGATAGAGGTCCTAGACTACTGTCGATTTATTTCATAAAATATTCACAGATTGAGCATTGGATTGGTGAAAGGACGGGTAATGAGGAAAAAAGTTGTTTAGACACTGGAGAGTGAAATTTGAAGAGAAATAAAAGAGAAGAGCAGCAGTTTAGTGACCAGCATGATAGATAAAAGTCAAAAACTGATAGAGAAGACGTGGCAATATGGGGTTGTAGGGGCAAACGAGGGATGTGAGAGTGCCAGTAATTTAAATTGGTGAATGTGAAAGTATTAAACTACGTTTGCGGAATCAAAAATGAATTCCAATCCAATTAGGAGATACCAAAAAAGGTTACCTACGCAATCCTCTTTATCTAATTGTATAGATTAAAAAAGTCTTCATAATAGAATACTGATTGTATGTCTAGCTCCTTTTTTTTGTGTTAATGTTGATGATGGATTTGCTCTATGGGATAGAAAAGGCTTTGATCTAGTTCGTTCAAACAATATGTCACTTGAGGATTTTACATTCAATTATTATTACTGAGATGTTCTTTCATTGATTATTCTTCTTTGGATTGTATAATTGAGTGTGTGGCGAAGATGAGCTTTTCAATTTTATACTCATATATTCATGTAGCACTAGTGTGCAAGTACTTGATCACATAATGTTATGTTAATAGAATAGCTTGCAGTTTTCTTTTGATGATAGATTGAAAGGTTATTTCATCATTCTTATTGCTTGATTGGCTTAGTTTTAATTTACAAGGTCTTGATTTTTGGTTACTGTCCAATTTGACTTCTTTGTTGGCTTGGTGGAATTCATGTGCAGATCTATTTTTTAAAAAGCTGCAGACATTTGTGTTTGGCCTCTCTTAGCTAAGGTATGCACACTTCCTTTTTTGTATGGTATTTTGCCTAGTTTACTAGTTCACTAGCATATGTACCTAAGACAAATTTGCTTTCAAACATTAATAGCTAGTAAGATGATTTTTAAGCATCACTGTAGAATGTGGAGTGTGTTTCACATAAATAAAATTGATGCTATTAATGTGATTAGATTCCCTGGATTTTGTAGGCTTTTATGATGGATAAGTCTTGGATAAGCATTAAAAATAGAGTTGATCAAAGGTTCATTAAAGGGGTGGATGCTTTTCTTGACTTTGCATTTAGTCAGCATGGAGTGAATAATAGAGTTCGATGTCCTTGTAAGCGATGTAAAAATACAGAGTTTGCATCGAGAAAAGCTGTAAGGGCACATATATTTGATAAGGGCTTTTTGGAGCAATATAAGACTTGGGATCTTCATGGAGAAATCAGACAACCTAATAATCCAATTCATGTTAGTAAGACAGCATTAGAAGAACCACTTATTGAGGATGACATTATTGGAATGGTTCATGATGCATGTGGCTTTGTGGACATGAATTTCACCATAAATGATGAAGATATAAATGAGGAACCAAATGAAGATGCAAACAAATTTTATAAGTTATTAGAAGATTCTAATTCAAATCTTTATCCAGACTGCAAGAATATTTCGAAGTTAGCATTCATAGTCAAATTACTCCATTTGAAATGTCTTAATCATTGGAGTGATACCTCTATGGATATGTTGTTGAAGTTATTTAAAGAAGTGCTTCCTGAAGGTGCATTGGTTCCTAATTCTTACTATGAGGCTAGGAAAGTTATTCGTAATTTGGGACTTGACTATGAAAAAATTGATGCTTGTAAAAATGATTGCATTTTATATCGAGGACAATTTGAGAATGAAGAATTTTGTCATGTGTGTGGATTGTCTAGATGGAAATCAAATGAAAAGAAGATAGCTCATAAGGTGTTGCGATATTTCCCTTTAAAATAAAGGCTACAAAGGTTATACATGGCAAAAAACACTGCAAAGGAGATGAGGTGGCATAAAGAGGAACGTATTAATGATGAAGTGCTAAGGCATCTAGCTGATTCTATAGCTTGGAAATCATTTGATAAGAATCACCCATCATTTGCTAGTGATCTTAGGAATGTAAGGTTGGGTTTGGCAAGTGATGGATTCCAACCTTATGGAAATATGAGTGCTTCTCATAGTATTTGGCCAGTTGTGTTAGTTCCTTGTAATCTACCTCCATGGAAGTGTATGAAAGACCCGTACTTTATGATGGCACTTCTTATCCCAGGTCCGAAATGCCCAGGAAATGACATCAATGTATACTTACGACCACTAGTTGAAGAATTAAGTAAGTTATGTGAAGAAGGTGTGGAGACATATGATGCTCATACAAGAACAAATTTTCAAATACGTGCAGCTATATTATGGACAATTAATGATTTTCCAGCATATGGTAACTTATTTGGATGGTCCACCAAAGGAAAGTTTGCTTGTCCTTGTTGCCATCAAGATACTTGTTCTCGTAGCTTGCGTAGTAAACTTTGCTACATGGGTCATCGCCATTTTTTACCAGTTGATCATCCATGGCATCAAAATAGAAGAGTATTTGATGGTGAAATAGAAAATAGACATGCTCCTAAGGAACTAACAAGTGATGAAGCACTTCAACAACTAGAAAGCTTACGGAATGTTACCTTTGGAAAAGGTCAAAAAAGAAAGCGAGATAGACTAGTGGGACATAATTGGACCAAAAGAAGCATCTTCTTTGAATTGCCATATTGGAAAACTCTAATGTTGCGACATAATCTTGATGTTATGCACATTGAGAGAAATGTGTCTGACAATATCTTAGGAACCATAATGAATATGAAAGGAAAAACAAAAGACACATTGAAAAGTCACTTTGATTTGGTTGATTTAGGCATTCGGGAAAGACTGCATCCACAAGGTGATGACAACAATGTTAACAATCTATTAATTCCTGCTGCTAGCTATGTATTATCCCCTGTTGAGAAATCAAAATTTTGCAACTTTTTGGCTAACTTGAAGGTCCCAGATGCTTTCTCATCTAATATTTCATGATGTATAAATGTTCAAGAGAAAAGGATTTTTGGGTTGAAGTGTCATGATCATCATATAATGTTACAGCATATTCTTCCCATTGCAATACGTGGTTTATTACCTAAGGATGTCTGTGAAGCTTTGATAGAATTGGGTATGTTCTTCAAGAAATTATGCTCAAAGTGCTTGATAGTTGAAGAATTATGTAGCTTGGAGGAACAAATTGTAAGAATTTTATGCAAATTAGAAACTATATTTCCTTCGGCCTTCTTTGATGTAATGATTCATCTGCCAATGCACTTAGTTAGAGAAGCAAAAATTGCTGGACCTGTGTAATATCATTAGATGTATCCTATTGAAAGGTTATCCTCTTAACTTTGGGGTCATTTATCTTGCTTTTAGAAATGCATAGCTATAAAAGAAAAAAATATAACTATTATTTTTGCTCAAAAAATCTCAAATAGGTACTTGCGTCAACTTAAGGCATATGTTCGCAACAAAGCTCGTCCAGAAGGTTCAATTGCTGAAGGTTATCTAATGAATGCCTTACATTTTGTTCAAGATACTTGAGTAATGTTCAAACTAAGTTTAATAGAGGACTAAGGAATGATGATGGAGGTGTACAAGAAGATGGTATTTCTGTCTTTTGGAAAACAGGCCGAGCTAAAGGGGCATATAAATCAATTTTGCTTTCCAATGATGATTATGATCAAGCTTGCATGTATGTGCTTCAAAATTGTGAAGAAGTTTGGCCATTGAAAGAGTAAGTTATAGTAGATTACTTAAATGAATTTATTATCACTAGTTTTAGTATCGTATTTATTGATTTAACATTGTAGGCAATATGAAAAGGAGATTGAGCAAGAATAAGAGCCGGACATAAGAAAGAGTTTCTTGAGTGGTTATATGCACATGCTCAACATATTGAAAATGACAAGCTTATGAGTCTAGCAATTGGTCCTTTGAAAGTGGCACATCGTTGCGGAACTTACATTGTGAATGGGTTCAGATTTCATACAAAGGATCGATCTTTGCAAAGGAAGACTCAAAATTGTGGAGTTCTTGTGAGGGGAGATGATGAAAATGCAGAAAAGGAATACTATGGTGTATTACAAGATATCTTAGAGTTATCATATGTGGGGAATAGAAAAGTTTATCTGTTTCGATGGATACACAAGTTTGAATATCCATGGTTCTTTAAGTACCAATGAACCTTTTGTCTTGGCATCTCAAGCAGAACTAGTTTTCTATGCAGAAAGCATCGTTGAGAAAGATTGGCTATTTGCAATGAAGACAACTCCTCGTGACTTATACAATATGCCTCATAGGGAAGATAACATTGTTGATGATGAAGATGACGGGTCAAATGTTGACAAAGAGGATGCTTACCAAGAAATTGAGATTGAACATGACTTTCCATACATTGATATAAATAACAATGATATTAATGTAGTATTGCACAGAGAAGACATTGAACCAGAAATAATTAGATGTGAAGGAGAACAATTGGTGAGAGATAATAGACAAGATGATTTTATTTATGACAATGACTCAAATAAGGATTTAAGTGATGAAAGTAATGAAGATCTCCTTGATAGTGAGACTAGTGATGAAGATTATAATACTTAAAGGTTAGCCTTTTAATTAAAAAAAGTTAGACCAATTATTTTATTCTACTTTTTATTAAAAAATTTGATATCTTGTTCATATTTATACTCTGTTGATTATATTATTGTTACTTGGAAATTAAAAGTCAACTAACTTAGTCTTTTTTATTATACGATTTTGTAGAAATGCAAGGGCGGGGAGGTGCCAATGGAAAAAGGAGAGCAAACTTACTATGTTCATCAACGGGTGATAAAGGAAAGAAACATGATAGCATTTCAAGTTCAACTGTACCACCAGCCCAATGCTCAAGTGCTCAAGAAATTCAGCCACATATTCATCCAATTCAAATACCTACTCAGTCAAGTCGCCAGCTAGAAGAAGAGTCTCAGTTACCACATGGAGAAGCAAATGTTGTTTCAACACCTAGTAGTGCTGGTAATAATATGCCAGTTTATGTTACTAGTGATGTAAAATATATCTATACATGTATTATAATGTCTTAATATTTTATATAGGTTCTTGTATTCCAAATAAGAGAACAAGAGGAAGATATAAATTCATAAAATTGGACATGCTGACAATGGGTGGACAAATTGAAGTTCATATTCTTGATGATATCTTAAGAGCAGTAGGAACAAATGCAAGGAACCTTGTGAATTATTGTGGATTTACAGTTAGGACAATAGCTCCATTGACAGCAAAGGATTGGAAGGAAGTCGTAGCTAGAGTGGGTGAACAAATGCTTCTAAAGATTAAGGTAATAAATTTGTTGCCAGATGTGTTACTTATTGTCAAAATAAATTTAGTAACTTCAGTTTCTTTGTTTCTTCCATTCAAAGGAAAAGTTCAAGGTTGGCCAAAATTTGGAATATCGTTTGGATGCATTTGCTTTAGAAACTATGCGAAGGCTTTATAAAGTTTGGAGAGCTTGGTTAAGTTGAGAATACAAGCAATTTCAAACTGATGAGGAAAGACTAGCTAACCTGCCACCGGATATTGATATAGAGGATTGGAAGCATTTAATTAGTTACTTTGGCAGTGAAGAATTTCAGGTATAATAAGTAATGGAATAAATTTTTCAAATTATTTTAAACTTATTAGTTAAGCATTAACTCAATACTTTAATTGTAGAAAGTAAGAGAAATACATCGGATAGACAAAAGTTAGTTGTCAAGCACACATGTGGTACTAGATCTTTTGCTGAAGTTGAGGAATCAATGGTAATTTTTTTCATCTTTTGATATATTTCTACATATAGAAGTCACCTTTTAATAGCATTAATGGAGTTTGATGTGCAGAGAGATCCTGAAACTGGAGAGAAAGCTCAAGTTGATGAAGTTTGGTATATTCAGTTTACCAAAAAGAATAAAGAGAGGGAAGTTTTGTGGTCCGATCCTAAGTCACAAGAAGTCCATGTAATGCTTAATCATATGTCTTTGTAAGTTGAATCAATTTATGGGTTCAATTAGTAATATTTTCTATATTATTTATGTAGGATAAATTGAAGGAGCTTGTATCTCAACCAACCCCAGAAGGCTCCACTCCAATGACTAGTGATGAGATGTTGCTAAGTGTGCTTGGTGAAAGGACTGGATATTTCAGAGGAAAAGGTTATGGAAAGAAAGCTCCATCAAAGAGGGGAAGAATTCAAGAAGTTGAAATCAATGCTAGGATTAATCAAGCGGTGGAGGAAAAAGTTGAAAAAGCAGTAGAGGAAAGAATTGAACAAGCGGTAGAGGAAAGAGTTAAACAAAGAATTGAACAAATGAAAGCTGAGGTCAATAATAACATAGAAAGTATTATTGAATCTCGACTCGCTTCTATACTTGGCTCTGTTTTTCAATCAAATGCCAACACTAATCTCGATAGTCTTAACCAGGTATTAATTAATAAAGATATTATTTTTTGGATATGCATTTTACAATTTTTTGTTTTAATTGAGCATTATGGTTATCTGAGATACTGTGAATTGATTGCAATAATGGCATAATTTGGTAGTAGATTGGAACTTTTCAAATTAGTGTTTGCAAATTTGGTCTATCATAGTTTTTGATTTGTTTGTCATTTGATCTTGGATTTAATTGATGGGATTTGCTGTCAATGCTTGCGTTTGGGATTTTGGTCTTCTTGGTGATTTTGTATTTTGTGAAATGGGTGGATTCATGGATGGATGATGTGGTTATTTTAGTGTATCTTTGTTGTGTGCTTGGTCTTATGCACAAGTTGAGATTATAAACAAACCTCGTCTTCTTTGTTGTCTTTATCTGGTTGCATTTGAGTCTTTCTAGTTTGTAGTTATTTTGGTTATGCTAGGCCTAAGCCTCTAATATGCTAGATTTGGTGTGTTTTTCCCTTATATTTTGTTGTGATATTTTTTTCCTATATAGAAAGGTGTATTATGTTAGTATATTAATTTGGAGGATCTGAATTGGTATAAGATCTATTTTCTTGGTGTATGTTTAGTTGTATTTTCATTTCAGAGTTCACTTGATTTTGTGAGTTGATTCTGCTATTTAATTATAAAACAGTAAACACTTCTACTTTTTGGAGTGTTAGATTTACAAGAGATATTCTGCCAAAATTGTAATTATAGATAAACTTTAATTATCCTTATTTCAACTATGCTTATCTATTGTTGTGTTGGTATAGCTGCAAGAGTTTATTTACATTTTATAATGAAGTTATAATAACTCTTTTACAGGCTCTTAGTACAAACAGGAATGCACGTGATCCTACAACAAGTTGTCCTAACAAGGAATTAAGCACTTGACTTTGGATTAAAGTCATTTGGGAATGACATCAAGATTCTATGTTTTGATTTCCTTTTTTCTTTTGGAAAAAAACTAAGTACTTTGCATTTGAGTTGTAGGTTTATTTTCTTTTGTACAGAACAAATAGCTAGCATACACAATAGCCTTTTAAATTTTACCCAGTACTTGACTTTAAGATTACAGTATTATGTTTGATGTTATTAATGTTATTTAATGAATATGACTTTAGATATATTCATAAGAAAATTTAATTTAATTGTACTTTTTATCAGATGCAAGTAATATGGTATGAGAAAAACAATAAATACATAATCAAAAGTAAAAAATTAAAATAAAACAGTCTAAAGTGGCAAATATCGATAGTCACTGAAAGGTCCTTTTCGTTACACTACAAATGAGTCGTCACTAAAAGATGTTATAGTGACAATTATGTGTAGTTACGAAACGTAATAATAATTTTTAGTGCAAACATTTAGTGATGAACAATTGTTATCACTAAAGGCTCTTTTCGTTATAGCACAAATGAGTCGTTACTAAAAGATGTTATATGTGACGACCATGTATATTGTCACTGAATATGTAATTTTAGTTACGACTTTTATATGGTCACTAAACTTCGCTTTTGTTACGCCATAAATAAGTTGTCACTAAAATATGATATAGTGACAACTATTTGGAGTTACTAAAACTAACAATAAGTTTTAGTGCAGACATTTAGTGATAAAAATTATTGTCACTAAAAGATTTTTTTGTGACGACGGTTTATGTTATCATTAAATAGCTATTTATTTAGTAGCATCGGAAATTGTCACAAATTGTCTGACATTTTGTGACGACTATAAAAAATATAAGTGACGACTTAAATAATCACAAAATATATTACTTTTAGTGAGAACTGCTTAAAGTCGTCACTGTTGACCTTTTAGCTACGAAGTATGAATTACGACTTTTAGTCGTCATAACAAGTATAAAAGTCGTCACTAAAAGCTTTTGTGACAACATCAAAAATTTTTAGTGACGACTTTAGTCGCCACAAAAAACATTATTTCTTGTAATGGTGTTTGCTCATTGTTTTCCATTTAGGCTTATATTGTGCTAATTAACAAAAATGGGCGAATAAGCTCAAATGGGGTAACCAATGGGTATATGTATGTAGGGTAAGCTCTATGGCTAAATGGGTGAAAAGAATAAATGCCTCAATCAACAACATACCAAACAATTTGAAGAAAATGTTTCAACAAAGAATTGGGCAAGTTATAGAATCTATTCCAAGAAAGTGCACACACATCAACAAGCTTAGTGATTATAGCAGTAGAGATCACATTCATGTCCAAAAGCTCACAAGTAAAACTTTAACTAGCCAAATAAGGTAGATTCCATTGCATTGCTCATATGACAATCAGATTAACTAGTGCACCATGGAGATCAAAGTAAAGAATAGTCATAAAGTGCAAGCACTATTCAACCATCAACTAAGCAATTCCTTTTTTTTTTATACAAAAATGTAATGCATGACATTAGGAAAAACAGAATAAAAAGTACAAAGAGAATGAAAATAAAGGTACATGAGCAAAGGGTGGAAATGTAAACCAATGACCCATAGAATAACCTTTCCCATACTTACAAAATGGCATTACCTTCAGTGTTTAGGCAAGTGTAACCAACCAAAGCAGTGGGAAGGAAAGCTCAATAATCCTCATCAGAGGCCTCTTCTTCTAAAATCTTAGCATCAAGATCATCCTCCCCAGAGTCAAAGTCAGATTCACACGTGGCTCAGTACGCTAGGCAGGTGGGGTAGAGCCTGCTCCTCATCCTCCTCCTCAGTAGGGGGCTCAATGCCTTGAATTTGCAACTCTAATCGGGCCATCCACCTCATAAGCCGCTGCTCAGAGGCCTAAATAGAAACAGCAACTCAAGCCTTAAGCTGCTCAGCAATCTCCTATTGCACAGTGTCCAATTTGGTGAGGACTGGCCTTAGTAGGTTGGAAGAGCTAGTCCCTCTCTCCCCTCTCTGAGATTTCTTCTTGGCCTTGGAGTCATTGGTGTAACACCCTAGCTATTAACCAAATACACCTAGGTTGAATCTGATTAATGACTAGACTTTACTCCTTACTTTGGTTCCTTCTTCATAATTTGAAAATACTTAGTGAAATTACGAGCCATTTTTTTTTTAAAAAAAAAACATAATTGAAAACGTGAGCCGAGTACAACGTGAACGAGTAAGTGGAGTATAATAAGACGTTTAAGAATATATCACATCATATCACTTTGGCTCCATCATATAACATCCATATAAATAGCTGGAGCATTGGTTAACCCAAAGGACATTACTGCAAACTCAAAATGGCCGTATCGAGTGCGAAAGGCCGTTTTTGGTATGTCTTCATCTCTCACTCTAATTTGATGGTAGCCTGACCTCAAATCTATCTTAGAAAACACTACCGCACCTTTCAGTTGGTCCATCAAATCATCGATCCTAGGCAGAGGATACTTGTTTTTCAATCACTTTATTCAACTGCCTATAATCTACACACATCCTCATACTCCCATCCTTTTTCTTTACAAACAACACAGGGGCTCCCCAAGGTGATGCACTAGGCCTAACAAACTTTTTCTCCAATAAATCTTCCAATTGAGTTTTTAACTCGGTCAATTCTAATGGGGACATCTCAGATGGGGGCTATGGATATAGGTCCGCACTTTTGAAGCAACTCTATGGAAAATTCTATCTCTCTCTTGGGGGAAACTCTGCATCTCATCTGGAAATACTTAGATAATTTCTTACTATTGGTGGTATCTCATCGATCGTTGCTCAAAGTCTACATCACTAGCGGCTAAGAAAATGTATCCTTACTCTCACCACCTTACTATAGTCCATTTCACAGTGATTATGTAAAGACTTATGGGTTTCTTAGGTTCAATAGGAATAGGAAGAAAAGTGATGGTTTTCTCTGCCAGGTTATCAAAGACACGGTTGGCCTCAAGCCAATCCATGCCAAGAATCACATCTAAACCTCAAGATAGGTAAGCAAATAAGATCTAAAACAAAGGATCTATTATCTATAATAAAACTACAATCTAAACAACATTTACAAGTCCTAAGTTTTCAATCGGGATAGAAACAATAAGGTCAAAAAGGAAGCTCAGTCATAGGTAAATTAAGGCTTTTAACACATGAATGGGAGATAAAAAGAATGAGAAGCGCCAGAATCATATAGTACAATTAAGTCTTTACCATGCATATTACCTTTACCTTCCACGAGATTTCGTGACCGTTGTTTCTTCGAAGATTAATAAATACCCTTCCTGGTATTGCGGCTTGGGATTGGGGGTTGGCGGGTTCCTTTCCGCGCATTCTCGGAGTAATGACCTGGTTTTCCACACCGATAGCACACGTTTGTTCCGCTCGACATGGCATGCTCCCATGATTCTTACCACACTTGGGACACTCCATGGATGGCACAAACCGGAGGTATCATGGACCTCTTTGTGGTGCTTTTCCTTTATTGTTGTTATTGTTGTTGCGATTATTCTTGGGGTTATTGTTGTAGCGATTGTTATTATAGCGGTTGTTGTTGTTTGGCCTTCCTTGTTGAAAATTTCTTTGTGGCCCTTGTGGTCTTGATTGAGGGGAAATGGAGGTCGATTACGCCTTTTGAAGCTCAATGACCTTGAGGTGTCAACTTTTTGGTAATATTATCTGATTTTAGGGTGTTTAGTTTTCTGTGACCTTCTTGAATAACCCGACATTTGTTAACTAGCGTAGAGAAATCCCTAATCTCCAAATGTGCAATCGCCACATTAAGTTCCGCCTTCAACGACTCGTATTTAATGCATTTCCGGTACTCATCAGATTTCCTTGGTACATTCTTGAGAACTTAATGAGTTCTTCAAATCGCAAAGTATCTTGGGCCACATTCATATTCCACTGGACAAGGTTGCATGAATTCAATGTCCTTGGCATTTCTAACTGACTCACGGAAAGTACTTTCATAAAAATGGACCTTGAATAGTTCCCAATCAATGTCCATGTCGGTCGTCTCCGAGGAGTCTTGAACACCTCTCCACCGTAAAACCTGCATCACCTCAAGCATATGAGTAGCGAAGGTGACCTTTGCTCCTCTCGAGCATGGGACTACAAAGAAAGACCTTCTCAATATTCGAATCCATTCATCTCAATATTTGGATTCAGGGTCCCTTGAAAATCGGGTGGGTTTGGTCTTACGAAACTCTCCGAAACGGGCATGTTCAGGAGTTTCATGTCCTTGATTCATATTGGCAGCGATCCTGATCCATTCGTTCCATCATCATTCTCATGGTCCTTGCTACATCGCGAGCTTGTTGTCTCGTTGTCTTGATTATTCTCGCTCGCGCTTCCTAGTTTGTCGACGTGCCATTGGTCCCTATACACACAAAACAGCAACACTGAGGTGATCAGGCCCAATATTCCATGCAAAGTGAGCAAGTTACCATGGCACTTTCAACATACAGTAGTCATGTATTTCTAATCCTTAGGCTCATCCTAATGATAAACATCTACACATGACGTCACTAACGTATTATGCTTTAGAAGCATAGCTAGTCCAATCCTCAGGCTCCATGAGAATCGAACTGCTCTGATACCAAAATAAGGGAGATTGACATTTCCGTCCATAGAGGGCCTCATACGGTGCCATACCGATACTTGCATGATAAGCAAGTGGTTATATGCAAATTCAATAAGTAAGGTGTACTTATCCCAACTTCCCTTTGATCTAAAACACATGCCCTTAACATATCCTCCAAGGTTTGGATAGTTCTTTCGTTGACCGTCTGCTTGGGGGTGATAGGTCGGCTTAGACACACTTTGAACCAAATGCCTTTTGAAAGGCTCCCCAAAATCGCGGACAGTAAATCGCTGGATCTCGATCGAGATTATCGCCGACTCATCCCATGTAACCTCACTATCTCCTCAATATATAATTGTGCTAACCTATCAAGGAATAAGTCACCTTAATAGGTAAAAAGTGGGCGACTTTGTCAATCGATCCACGATTACCCATATGGTATCATGATTCATTTGGGTCCTTGGTAATCCAAATCCACAAAATCCATGGAGATACTATCCCACTTCCACTCAGGGATCGGACGAGAGGTTGCGGCATTCCGTATGGTTTTTGGTGTTCAATCTTCACCTTTTGACACACCAAGCACTTACTCACCCATGTGCACACATCTTCCTTCATTCCAGGCCACCAGAACATCTTCTTCAAATCTTGATACATCTTGGTGGCACCAGGATGAAGGGTAAAATGACTCTTATGGGCTTCCTCCAAAATATCTTTTCGGAGGTCACCACTAAAGCGGTACACATATTATTCGACCTTTAAACCTCCATAAATCGTCCATTCCTTGGGTAAAACCTATCAACTTTCCCGCCTTCACGCTCTAAAGTCTTTTGAAACTCAAAGATCGCCCCTTGAGCTTGAACAATCCGTTCTTTGAACTCACTTGTCACTCTAAGATGACAAGCTTTGATGCCATGTCGAGCCGGAACAAACGTGTGCTATCGGTGTGGAAAACCAGGTCATTACTCCCGAGAATGCACGGAAAGGAACCCGCCAACCCCCAATCCCAAGCCGCAATACCAGGGAAGGGTATTTATCAGCATCTTGAAGAAACAACGAAGTCACGAAATCTCGTGGAAGGTAAGGGTAATATGCATGGTAAAGACTTAATTGTACTATATGATTCTGGCGCTTCTCATTCTTTTATCTCCCATTCATGTGTTAAAAGCCTTAATTTACCTATGACTGAGCTTCCTTTTGACCTTATTGTTTCTATCCCGACTGGAAAACCCGTTAGGACTTGTAAATGTTGTTTAGATTGTAGTTTTATTATAGATAATAGATCCTTTGTTTTAGATCTTATTTGCTTACCTATGCGAGGTTTAGATGTGATTCTTGGCATGGATTGGCTTGAGGCCAACCGTGTACTATTAAATCATATGAGAAAACCATCACTTTTCTTCCTATTCCTATTGAACCTAAGAAACCCATAAGTCTTTACATAATCACTGTGGAAATGGACTATGGTAAGGGTGAGAGTAAAGGATACATTTTCTTAGCCGCTAGTGATGTAGACTTTGAGCAACGTATCGATGAGATACCAATAGTAAGAAATTATCCCGAAGTATTTCCAGATGAGATACCAGAGTTTCCGCCCAAGAGACAGATAGAATTTTGCATAGAGTTGCTTCCAAAAGTGGGACCTATATCCATAGCCCCACACAGGATGTCCCCATTAGAATTGACCGAGTTAAAAACTCAATTGGAAGATTTATTGGAGAAAAAGTTTGTTAGGCCTAGTGCATCACCTTGGGGAGCCCCTGTGTTGTTTGTAAAGAAAAAGGATGGGAGTATGAGGATGTGTGTAGATTATAGGCACTTGAATAAAGTAACAGTGAAAAACAAGTATCCTCTGCCTAGGATCGATGATTTGATGGACCAACTGAAAGGTGCGGTAGTGTTTTCTAAGATAGATTTGAGGTCAGGCTACCATCAAATTAGAGTGAGAGATGAAGACATACCAAAAACGGCCTTTCGCACTCGATACGGCCATTTTGAGTCATGCGATAATGTCCTTTGGGTTAACCAATGCTCCAGCTATTTATATGGATGTTATATGATGGAGCCAAAGTGATATGATGTGATATATTCTTAAACGTCTTATTATACTCCACTTACTCGTTCACGTTGTACTGGCTCCACGCTAATTATGTTTTTTTTTAAAAAAAAAAATGGCTCGTAATTTCACTAAGTATTTTCAAATTATGAAGAAGGAACCAAAGTAAGGAGTAAAGTCTAGTCATTAATCAGATTCAACCTAGGTGTATTTGGTTAATAGCTAGGGTGTTACAATTGGGCAGCAAATTTTTTGACAACAATAGCTTTGCTCGGCTCCACCAGGACATCAACAGGGACGGTAGCAGCCATGGCCATCCTGGTGATCAAAGAGGTGTATGGTAAGCCATTGCAAGCCTTATCATGGTGAACTCTATCCATGTGTCACTGAATGATGAGGCGAGGAAGATAAACCTTTTTCCCTTTAACCAACCAATAAATGAGGCATACCTGATCCAAAGTAAGGTTGGTGATATAGGAGCAGGGAAAGATATGAGAGAATACCAATTTCATCTATAAATGGGCCTCAAAGTTCAAAAGAGAGCTATTTAAATGAGTGGGGAGGAACTGGAGGTTACGGATCCACTCCATGCCTGGTTATGTGATCTTATCCTTGATCACATCCTTATCCATCTCAACCAGCTATTGTAGAAGTAGCTGGTAGTCATCAAGTTGGCAATCATAGGGGGTGATATTGAGCTATAAAGAATCTCGGAAGGCATGTGAGCTAACTGGAATCTAGCGCCCCCACGGATATACCTGAGACTAAGTTGGTGGCCACCAGTTAGCATAAAACTCCCATACCAAAGTAGCATTAACAGGTGTAAGGGCCTCCAAAAGAAATCTCCAGCTGTGCTTGTCAATGTGATGGAGGACCCTCTCAGCACGGGCCTCCACCCTACTAAAATCAAAAAAAGAGTCCACCAAAAACGACCAGTCCTTGAGAACTGTCAGATGCTTCCGTATCGCCTAGAGATGAGTGACCCAAAAGGGGTCCTAGGCAGGGAGGAGGGCATCATCATCAATATTCAACACAGGGGCGATTACCCTTGTTAGTTTTGGGGGCCATACCTAAAAAAGATAAGAGAAATTGTGCATGAATCCAGTACTAATGATGATCAAATAATTCAGAAAAGAGCACAAGTGTAATGGCTAGGAAACACGATTAGAACAAGAGCATAGGGTGTTGGTGAGGTTTAGCAATTTCAGTCAAAGGATTACCAATTAGTGCACAAGAGTATGGAAAAGAATAGTAAGCAAAATGTAACCCAAGACTAAACAAATAACCCAAAGGTAGGAGTAAAATTTCATTCAAGCATTTTCATGAATACTTGGTAAGCATTGTGAAATCTACCAACAACAATCCCTAATAACATATGGAAATATCCCAAAAATCAAAACCTAATCAACAAAGTAGGAGAAGAGGAAGGTAAAAGAACAAACCTAGTAAAGATAGCACTAGAAATTAAATGGGGGGTCTGGATAAGGGAAACGGCTGTAGATCTTGAGTTGAGAGAGTGGGGGAGGGCGTGGCACTAGAAGAAAAGAAGGAGTGAGAAAAACACGCCTCCCCTGAGATCATTTTTATGCAAAAGTTCCTGATCCTCACCGCTATAGCAATTAGGAATTGCTATAGAGGTCCCTGCAACCCGTCTTCCCCTAAGTGAATCACAGTGTTTCACTTAGGGATCCCTTTTTCTTTAAGAAAATGAGAATTCAGAAAAAAAAAAAAAAGAAACCTTACCTGACCAATATAATGGTCCCTGGAGTGTCTGTAATTGTTGAGGTAAAGTCCTAACCATTATTGCTCAGAGTGGATGAGCTACATAATTTTGCAGCAAAAATTGCCATAACACCTTGGGGTCCTTATTGCTGAAGCCTATATATCTGCATACTCCACAAATAGTAAGAACAATAAATACACAAAAAGAAAGGAAAATCAATAAAAAGATAATACAGATAAATGGTGGGTTGTCTCCCACCCAGCACTTTGCTTTAATATCCTTAAGTTTGACGTGTAAGTCCTTTATGTAGGGTAAATAGCCTTTACTAGCTTAACTGCTACTTCACCCCCAAGATCCATGGAAGTTTCATGGTACACCTTCAATCGATGTCCATTGACTTTAAAAATTACTTTGGACTTGTGGTCCTCAATCTCCATAGCACCAAAAGGATATACTTGTGACCTTGAAAGGTTTATCCTACCGAGACCTCAACTTCTTGAGCATCAATTTCAACTGGGAGTTGTAGAACAGCACCAATTGCCCCTTATGGAACTCTTTCCGTAGGGTGTTCCAATCATGAAACACCTTAGTTCTCTCCTTGTACATCCGAGAGTTCTCATAGGCCTCAAACCTCAAATCCTCCAATTCTTGCAACTGTAACTTCCGGGTTGTACTAGCCTCTCCTAGATCCATGTTGCACTACTTCATAACCTACTAAGCCCAATGCGTCATTTCTATGGGCAAATGGCACGCCTTCCAAAAACAGGCCTAAAGGGGCTCATTTCAATAGGAGTTTTGTAGGCAGTGCAATAAGCCCATAGAGTATCATCCAACCTTATGCTCCAGTCTTTCCGATTGGGCTTCACAGTCTTTTATAGGATTCTCTTTATTTTCCAATTAAACACTTCGGCTTGCCCGTTAGTTTAGGGATAGTAAGGAGTGGATACCTTATGAATAACACCGTATCTACGAAGCAGAGTTTCCATGCTCCAGTTGCAAAAGTGAGTACCCTGGTCACTGACAATGGCCCTAAGCATGCCAAACCTACAGAAAATATGGGAGAAGACAAAAGAGACAACTATAGAAGAGTATCCTTAATGTAGATAGTAATTGCCTTCACCTACTTTGACACATTATCCACAGCAAGAAGGATGTAAACATAGCCAAAGGCATTGGGAAATGGACCCATGAAATCAATACCCTAGACATCAAAAACTTCACAAAATAGTATGGGTTGTTTGTGCATTTCATTCCATGAAGAGATATTCTCTGTCCTTTAGCACTATTCACAAGACTTACAAAAATTATAGGCATCCCTAAACAAGGTGAACCAGTAGAAACCCAAGTCCGATACTTTTCTAGCAATGTGTTAGGGCCCAAAGTGACCTCCACTCACATAAATATGAAAAAACCAGAGTATGGACTTGAATTCTTCCTGGAGCACACTTCGTCAGACTACTTGGTCACTACATATTTTGCACAGATAAAGGTCATCTCAAACATAATATTTAGCATTACTTTTCAACTTTGCAAACTGAGCTGGTGAAAAATGTGAGAGGCCTACTCTAGCAACCAAGTAGATAATATATCAGCATACCACGGAATAACAGACACACTCATCAGCTGCTCATCAAGAAAATTGTCATTCAGAGGTCTGTTATCTGGGTCAAGATGCTCAAGCCTGCTTAGATGGTCTGCTACTAAATTTTCAGCTCCACTCTTATCTTTAATATCCAAATCAAATTCATGGAGTTGTAACATCCATCTAATGAGCCTAGGCTTAGCTTTCAGTTTCTTCAACAAGTACTTAAGGGCTACATGGTCCAAGTACACTACTACCTTAGAGCCTAGCAAGTAAGATTGAAATTTATCCAACGCAAAGACAATGGCTAGAAGCTCTTTCTCAATAGTGGTATAGTTGAACTGTGCAGCATCCAAGGTATGAGAAGCATAGTAAATAGCATGAGAAACCTTACCCATGCGTTGTGTATGCACAATGCCCATCATATGATCAGAAGCATCACACATGAGCTCAAATGGTTGGCTCTAGTAGAGTGGCTGGATGACTGGAGTGGTGGTCAAGGCCTTCTTCAACCTCTCAAATACCTCCCTGCACTTGTCATCAAAAGCAAATTCAGCATCCTTTGTAGCAAGGAGGTGAGAGGTTGGGCTATTTTGCTGAAATCCTTGATAAACCTCCTATAGAAGCTAGCATGACCAAGAAAAGAGCGAATCTCCCAAATGCATACAGGATAAGGTAAGGAGGTAATAACATCTATCTTAGCAGGATCAATAACAATTCCCTTGCTAGAGACTACATGGCCTAAAACTATACCTTTTTCAACCATAAAGTGATATTTTTCAAAATTCAAAACAAGTTTAGTCTCAATAAACCTCTACAAGACTTTAGCTAGGCTACTCAGGCAAGTGTCAAAAAAAGAACTAAAAATAGTAAAATCATTCATAAATACCTCCATACACTCCTCTAGCAAATCAGAAAAGACACTCATCATGCACTGCTGAAATGTAGCTGGTGCATTATAGAGTCCAAAGGGCATTTGCCCGTAACATAGGTGCCAAAAGGGCACACGAAGGTGGTCTTCTCCTGATCCTCTAGGGCAATATGAATCTGGAAGTATCCCATGTAACACCCCGATTTTCTGTCTGAGTGGAAAATGACCAAAATGCCCCTGAGGTCATTTTCGGCCCGGAATTCGAGGATGGCCGACCCGGCAGTCCTCGAAGGGCCAACTCAATGTTTGAAGGGGATTGAATGACCCTTGAGTGGTTCCGGAGGCGAAAGTCTCATTTTCTGCAGTTTCGGGTCAAAATGACCAAAATATAGCGTTTTTACGCGGGTAAAGGTGCCGTTTGAGCCCAGAACTTTCCCCAGAGGTTTAAAACTATGTTTTTACATGTTTCAAAGCATCTGTTTGAGTCCCGGTGGTCCAGGGTAGTTTTAGTGCAAAATTACGATTTTGCCCCTAGAATAGTGTTTTTGAGCTGAACGATGTGATTAAGCAAACCTAAGCAATATTAGGCTCTAATCGAAGATTAATTAATTTTCATAATTAATCCAGAGTCAAAATAAATTATTAAAATTAATTAGAACCTAAGATTGCTTAGATTAGATTTAAATCTCATTTCTAAAACTCAAGATTTCACTCTTGGAATCTTAAATAGTGTTTTCTCTCTCCAATTCCTCAAATCAAGGAATTGTGTCTAGAATTGTTTATACACTAAAATGAGTTTATAACTCACTAATGATGCAAGAACACTCCTTAATTATGTCTTGACAACCTTGATTACCCATTTTCTCACCTAAACACTTTCTTACAAATTCGTAATCTTAATCCTAATCAAAGATACATCTAAACACAACTCTAAACCACAATTAAAATGCAAGAAATCCTCTCCCCATGGCTAATGCAATTTCGGCCCTCTCTCTCTCATTTACCACATATATTGAATTGTTTCTCACTCAAAGAACCATGCTTGAAGCCATACCTTGAACCATACCTCACCATGCCTCAAGACCACATTATCTCACCTCATGGAACTCATGGGGGCTGCCCATGGGCTGTAATGGCCGAAGCCTCTCCCCTCATTTGCACCTTTCATTTGTTTCATTTCTCTATAAATAGCTTGCTTGGGTGAACTTGTATCATTTTGGGTTTATTTGCTAAGTGTAAGTTTTCAAAGAGCACTTCAAAGTTTCCTTTTTCTCTCAAGTTCAAGTCTTCAAGTTCTTCAAGTTCTTCATCCTCTTCTCTCATCCCAATCTTCAAACCACTAGGTAGGGATTTTCTTTCAAGAGTTCTTTCATTTAAAGTTCTTAATCTCTTTATGTGTTCATAGTTTATCTTGAATCATTTTAGAACTTCTTTTCTTCTTCTTCTTCTTCTTTGTTTCGGCCATGGGCCTTGAGAACAAGGGAATGAGAGCTTGATAATGAGGTTTCATGATGATGTTCATCACTTGAATAATCTCTAAAGCTTGACCTTTGTTCTTGAGTTAAAGATGTTTTTAGTTTTCTTCTTGAATCCTTGAAAACCTTTCACTTTGATGATGTTTTAAAATGGTTAACATGAACTCAATGATGAAGACTCATGATGTTGGTGTTAATGCATCATCAAGGTCATGGTCTCTAGAGTTTCAAATATTTCCTTTTCTTCTTAGAGGTTTCGGTTCCTTTTCCTTTTCTTCCTTCACATTTTCGGCCATGTTGGCCATTAAGGTTCACAATGGCTTGATGATGAGAGTTTCTAGATGATGACTATGTGTTCATCACAATGAGGCCTCTAGAGCTTGAGTTTTAATAAAAATGTTATTTGTGTTTACATTTCAAGAAAAGAAACTTTGTGCTCTAAAGAACTCTTGAGGTTCACCCTTATCTTTACTTTATCTTGTCATGATAAGTTTGGGTTGAGGTTTAAGTTCCTTAAAAGTCTTGTATGAGCTCTAATAAGAAATGAAATGGACTAGTATTCATATTTAAATTCAAGCTTATGCATTACATATTTATTTTGAGCTTTGCATTCATATTTAATTTCCAAGCCATCACATAAAGTTAAAGGATAAAGAATGGATTGCATCTCATATTTACATTCTTGTCTAGCATATTTACTTTTCATCACTAAAGAACATAAAGATTTAAAATGAGGATTGCACTATCACCTAAATAAATCTCAAAGCCTTTCTATTTCGGCCTTAAAGTCGATTGTTGCTGGGCCTAGAGCACTAAAATAAAGAAATGAACTTGCATATTTATATTTCAAGTCTTGCATATTTAATTCAAGCTTTGCATATTAACAATTCAAGTCTTGCATGTTTACTTTAAGCTCTCACTTTATTTTGTAATAAAGAATAAAAATGAAGTGCATAGCATGTTTAAATTATGTCATCACTTAAAAGACCTTAGAGCTCAAAGACTTGCCTATTTTATCTCAAGTTAAAGTTTAATGTGGTAGCATTCTTTGAATGCATGATTTCGGCCTTGTAGTGATGATGAACTCGGAATGAGTTTCATCTAGTTTCAAGGACCAATAAGTCAAGTTTTAAGAATCCTTTAAATCTCATGAATTTGTTTGAGTTTAAGACTAACAAGGTTCTATGAATTTAACTCTCTTTAAGGAAGGATCAAGTGGTCACCGACCTAAGGATGTTTTAGCCTCTTTTATAAAATAAATTGGTTTGCAAAAGAGTTTTAAAGGTTCTAAACTGGTTCCAAGAGAAACTAGCACCTTATATGTCTTAGAAACATCAAGTTATGCACCTTCTTGGGGACTTGGTGTTTCGGCCTTGTCATGATGAGTTTGTTATTGTGTGATGATGTTTTGATGTGTTATAATGTGTGGAAATTATGTATGATAAGGTAAGAACACTTCTGTGCACGTTAACAGAGAAACTAGCTTTCTAGAAAAATCGTAGAGTCAAGATTTAGCATAGTTTTAACCCAATTATATTTGGACACTGCCCAAACTGTTTCAATGGGAATATAATCAGATTAGGATTGTTTAATCATGAAAAATTTGGTTACAATTGAAGTAGGATTGGATTTTAGCACCTATAGAGAAACTAGTAACTAGAATAAACCGTAAAACCGCAATTCTAGAACTCTTAGAACATTTAATTCTTAGAATCTTTCCAGCAACCTTATAATGTAGAGAACATGGTTTATAATTAGTTCTTTGACATAGGAATGACTCATAATTGGTTTAGGTTTAACTTATAGTGCCTTAGGCGAAGATAGAACCAAGAAAGGGTCTAAAACGTAAGCTCTAGAACCCCACAATTTTAAGATTAAAGATGATGTTTAGATTTAATAGAGAGCATGAATAATAATAAGTTTTGTTAAGAGAGAACCCTTAGGTGCATAAAAGTTTGATAGGAGATGATAGGTTAACTACATCACAAGTTTAAGGCCCGTAAGGGTCAGAACATAAAATACCGTAGGACCAAGTGCATAACGAATTTTTAATGTTGCTTGTGAAAGTATGAGGATGATTATGAGAATGCATAAAATTATGATGAAGGATGCATGTTTGATTGACTTATGTGGCATAAAGAAGAATTTGGAAGAAATTCGGCATGCTACAATTATGCCGTCGAATTTCTGACAAATTCGGGACTCAAAAAGTTTTTGAAAACCTATGAAATTTTTATGAGGTACTAAGATGAGTTCTCGGATGACACCGGTTCGGCCAAGCACCTCCAGAGAACTCATGTGACATCGGTACCAAGATGAATTCTTGGGTGACACCGGTTCGGCCGAGCACCCCTAAGAAATGCCCCCTAGCCCGTACTGGATAAGTCGGGATTATGTTTATGATTATGTTATGCTTATCGGGATTAATAAGTAAGAACTAGTGACGACTAGTTAAGGTATGAGCTCATAACCTAGAGATGTGACACGTTCTGGGTGACACCGGTTAGGCCGAGCACCCCCAGAGTGATTGTCTTTTAAGGGGGCCTACGAGAAAGTTATGATGATTATGTCACAAAGAGAATTTAATTGCCACTTTATGCCATTATTATGATGTTCTTAAAGATATGATGATTATTCTTGCATTAAGTAGAGCCATGCATACATTCTTTAATATGTTTGCATCCATGTCATTAAGAATCATGCTAAAATGAATGGACCTTGGCTAATTATGTTTTAGAACCTAAAACTAGACATTTATGCATGCTCACTTATTTTGTATATTAAACCCAAGGTTATTGAGGACGTAGATGATGACACCTAGGTAGTAGGAGGCCCTACTGAGATTCTTTAGCAAGATTCTCACTCCCTCTATCTCTTTCTTTCCGTCACGTCTTCAGATGGCGACGTTCGTGGTTTTCGTGGACACCCCGACGTGGGAGGTGCACTATGACCCTGATCACGGGTCATACCATTTTGAGGGACAGTGCATGGTGCGAGTCTTCATGTTCGTAGGACGTCCCTTCGCTCACCCCGTGCACACCCAATGCTTCTCCCCGACAGCACCCTACGGCGACGATGAGCGGGTTTTTGAGCGCGCACGTACGCATAACGAGAGAGTGCTCTGCATGCACACCGCTGCCTCAGCCATGCGTGACTATCCCGATTACGTGCCCCGGACCTACTTCTCGGAGACCGACCCGTCCGAGGACCCGCCTACCCATCCGTATAGCGAGAGCTCCGCCCCCATTCCACCACTGATGAGGGAGGGCAGTGAGGACACCGTGACTCAGCCACGGCTTGCACGACGACCGAAGATGCAGCCACATCGCGGGGTTCACTCTCGATCCCCGTTCCACCTCTTTACGCCCGAGGAGCTTGCCCAGTTTCCCGGATATGTGCCTCGCTCGCGAGATAGACGTCAGTAGGAGGAGACGTATGACCGATGGAGTAACCAGGTAGAGCACACACCACTTAGATAAGGATAGACCTCCTTTTGTTTAGAGGTTATCCCTTTAGTTGCACTTGGGTAGGGGAGTTGCTTTTACGTTTCCGTAGTATTTTCCTTTGTATTTTCTTTTAGTTGTATCTGTTTATAATGTATCAAACTAAGCCCCACTCTACACGAGCGGGCATATCGTATATTATATAAATATGCAGTTCAATGTTATTATGATGTGCTTTTACTTGCTTATGACATGTTGCTATGCGATGCTTGCTTTATTACCTTTCGTGCATTACTAATTAACGTGTCGCGCGGCTCTCACTTTACTTTTATAATTCAAAAAAAAATTACCAGTATTTCCACTAAGTATTTTGAAGTGGTAAGGAAGCTATGACATAACAGACTAATGATTAACCTAATTATGTTCTAGAGTAATGGGTTAAAAATTAGGTTGTTACATCCCATGTAGCCATCCAAAAAGCAATAGTAAGACTTCCTTGCCAACCTTTCCAATATCTGATGAATGAAACGCAGTGGGTAATGGTCTTTCCGAGTGGCTTGATTGAGCCGCCTATAGTCAATGCAAACTCTCCAACCATTTTGCACCCGGGTTGGAACCAACTCACCTTTTTCATTCTTTACCACAGTGATCCCCAACTTCTTTGGAACCACCTGTACCGGGCTCACCCACTCACTGTCTGAAATAAGATAGATGATTATGGCTTGTAAGAGCCTTGTCACTTCCTTCTTGACCACATCAAGTATCAATGGATTGAGCTGACGCCGTGCCTGTCTAATCGGCTTAGCTCCCTTCTCCAAAAATATCATGTGCATACAGGCGAAGGGGCTAATCCCAGTAATATCATCTAAGGTCCAGCTAATGGCCCTCTTATGCTTTCTCAATACAGTAACCAAATTATCCTCTTCGGTCTTAAAAAAGCCATTGGCTATGATAACCTACAATGTTTCACCCTCTCCTAGGAACACATACTTGAGGTGGTCGGGGAAGGGCTTCAGTTTTGGCCCTTCTAGCTATGTACATGTTCCTGTAAGCTTAGACAATTCTAAAATAATAGAATCATTATATCATGTAGGAGAAACAGATAACATAGACTCAGAAAAATAAAGTAGTCACAGAGATGTGGGTGCTGCTATTGAATGTATCAATGATAGGGCTTATAGCATTAGCTGCCAAAAGTTTTATAGTTTTCTCAAAAAAATTACCAGTCAAAGACACATCAATAGTAGCACACTCCTGCACAAATTGGTGGCACCATCATAATCAGGACATTCAAATACTAGTGCCATCCCCAACAACTCATCTAAATCCTCAGTTAAGCTAACACATGCCTCATCAACTAAGGAGTCAATGACTTCATTGCTAAAGACAGAATGCTCCTTGGGTGGCTGTTTCATGGCATCAGATAAGCAGAACTGAGCCGTTATATCCCCACACTTAAAGGACAAGGTACCCTTATACATGTCAATCTTGGTTCTTATAGTTTTCAGAAAAGGTCTCCCCAAGATCAAAGTGTGCTCAATAGCATTGAGGTCATTTTCCATTGCCAAAACATAAAAGTCTGCTGGGAAAATTAAATTATTTATCTAGACAAGGACATCCTCCAGTATCCTATGTGGACTTTAAATGCTACAGCTGGCTAATTGGACTCTCAATCTAGTGGGTGTCAGCTCTCCCTCATCTAAGGCCTCATAAACTGAACGGGGCTTAATACTAATGCTAGCCCCAAGATCTGCCAAAGCTTGTCCAATGTGAAGGTTCCCAATGGTGCAGGGAACATTGAACATGCCTGGATCCTTGTGCTTCGTGGGAAGTTAGCATAAATTAATAAGGGAAGAGGCTTTCACCCCCATGGTCACTCTCTCTTACTAATTGCCCTTCAACTTCCTCTTGTTGGTGCATAAATCTTTAAGAAATTTAGCATATTTGGGGATTTTCCTGATCGCATCCAACAAAGAAATATTGACCTTGATCTTTGAAAATGTTTCCAAGATATCTTTTTCTAACTCTAACTCATTGGACCTCTTGGGCGTTATAACTTGATGTGGGAAAGGCAATGGAATGGGTCTTTCCACCTGCTCTTCTACTTGCTTCTGTTGAGGTACAAGATTATCTTACTGTATCTCTAACTGAACTGTCTCATTCTCCTGATTCTGAACTATAACCTGCTCTGAAAGACCAGCAACCTCAAGCAAAATTGTATCAGACCTCAGAACAATAGCAGAAATATTCTCCTTAAGGTTGGAAATTGTCTGAAGAAGAATGGTAGATGCACTTCCCTACTGGGCTTGGGAATTCTCTTGCCTTACAATTGCATTTCTCATATATTGCATGGCTTGTTCCTGTTTTCTCTGTGTTTCTATCATCATTTTCATCATCTCTTGCCATGGTCCATATGAAAAGGCAGGAGGGGCAGGTAGTGCTGGAGGTTGCTAGGCACTAGGAAGCTGTGGTACAAGTAGTGGGTGGAATACGAGCTGCTTATGTTATTGCCTCTATTGTGGTGGAACATATTTCTATTGTTGCTATTGAGGAGCATTGTTCCACCTAAATTGGGGTGATATCTCCGATCGGGGTTATAGGTGTTGCTGTATGGATTATACCTCTGCTATCTACCTTGATTTTGAGGCCTGCTAGGAAAGATGTTACCAACTGCAACTGAGGTAGGGTCTTCCAGTAAAATGTCTAAAGTGTGTGACTCACAGGAGCAAATACCACATGCTTGTACTAATGTAACTAAAGGAACTTGATTAAATGCAATCTGTTTCAAGAATTCTATAAGTTCATCCAACTTCTTTTCCACCCTACTGCTTTCAATTGAAAAGACTTCATCCACCTGATAGGTACTACTACCGACTCTGGACCCGAACTACTAAGAGTTCTCTGCCATATTCTTAATCAAAGTTCTAATTGTAGCAGGAATCTTGTCAACTAAGGCACCCCCGTAACACCCAAAAAATTATTTAAAAATTAATTTGAGCTTTATTAGTTATAATTTCAAAAATCTGACAATTTTAGCAATGATAAGGACAGCCCAATGGATTTGTAAAAAAATGAATAGTAACTTGCGAGCCCCACGAGCCCGTAGAGACAGCCAAAACCATAGAATTGGGCTCCGGAGATGCCCAGAACTGAGAAATTATAGGATTAAGATTAGAAATGGGTAGGAATAAAGATTTATACCTAAAATTAATTTTTGAGCAATGTTTGATTTCCCGGGTGCAGTGATATACCCGTACAGTGAAATTTCGATGTGTAATTTCTAACACCGAAATATAGCTTAATCTTTACAATATGACAATGCTTATCTTTTAAAGCCAAGTGGATGGCCAAGATTAAATCCTAGCCATCCATCCCGTTGTTTCTTTTTTTAAAAGGGAAAAGAAATATACTTTGATTACATAAATGTTATCTTTATAACAAGATCACTTCAAACCACCTAACTTTATCATATTTTTTTCTTGTCATTCTCAACTAAGTATAGCAGCCTTTAAAACTCCATTTCTTTCTTCTCTAACAACCTCAAACAAGGTTCAAATCCTCAAAACATTAGCCTAGACTTGTTAAAGCCACAAACTTCCTTCACTAAACTTGTTCTACACATCAAAACCTACAAATCTAACCGATTGAAATCTCAATTCTCCATCAATTCCCTCTTTGATATCTCACTTCTTCACTCACTAAGGGAGGTTGGGGCTGATTGAGAGTCCTTGAAGTGAAGGAAAATCCTTTGAAACACCTTTGGAGTACAAAGCTCTAAAGCTTACAAAACAAGGAATTGTTTTCTTTACTTAAGGAAATTCTATTTTTCTTGCTGATTGTGATGATTGGAAAATTGATTTTCTTGGTTATAATGTATGATTACACATAGAAGTAGAGGTATTTTTATTGGTGTTGTGGAAAAATTCAATTTTGCTAAAGAAGTATTAATCATACTTGCTGGAAATTTGGTTTTCATACAGGCAAAGGATTATCACAAATTTTCTGAGCATGATGTAGGCATTTTCGTGAGCTGGAGAAAATATATGTTTGAGCTAATATCTTGGGCTAGTCCCACGAATTTTCTTGGGTTCTGATTTTGTGTGTTAAATAACTTTAAAAAAAATCAAGAACCGAAATTGTACATATGCTGCCTGAACTATTGGAACTGAAGCTATGAATTTTTCTAATTTTGTTACCATAGCAAATGATTGATTTTTCCTTTGAAATTTTTACAGGGTATTAGAAACATCTTAAGTTTTACCAAGATTTTTATTTCAAATTTTCTAGGTCATTTACTAGGGTTAAAAATGATGAATTTTGGATTTCAAGCTGAGGTTAAGTTGTTTCTGACCACCAAATTCATAGAATTTTGCTAACACAGTTAGGGAACTCTTTTTGCTCTGAAATTTTTGTGGAACCTTATGGACACATTGAAGTGAATCAAATAATTTTTATAGCCTCCAAATTGATTATTTGATCTTCAAATAAGTTTGTACTACAGTGCTGTGAAATCTGCTCCAATTGCTAGAAATGAACCCAAGACTTGAATTGATAATATAATGGCATTTTGGTTCTAGTATAACATGAACTTGGTGCTAAATATTTGGCTATGTGACTTGTGATATATAAATGCATGCTCGAGGAAGTAAAGATTGGTTTATGAGGCATGGTTGAAATCACTGTGTGAATGAATGCTTATATGTGTTTATGCATGCATTGAATAAAGAAAAGTGAATGATATATTGAATTAAGTTCTGTAGCCATAAGTAAAAATGAGATCCTCTTTGACTTGTCAAGGGCAAATAAGAAACATAATATCCTCTTTGACTTGTCAAGGGCAAATAAATAAACATAAGATCCTTTCAACTTGTCGAGGGCAAATAGAAAGAGATGAGATCCTTTAGACTTATTGAGGGCAAATAGAAAGAGATGAGATCCTTTCGACTTGTCAAGGACAAATAGAGAGGGATGGGATCTTTTCAACTTATCAAAGGAAAATAAAGATAGATGAAGTCCTCTTCGATTTATCAAGGGCAATTAAAGATAATTTCTTTATAATTGGCATATACATATTTTGTATCATATTGAATCATTTTGATTGGCATTATTTACTATGATTATGAGCTTAAGATAAATGTGTACAAAGTGACTGATTTTGTAAAAACAACCCACTTTGGAAGTATGGTTTGGAACTTTCAAAATGAATCGTTATTATAAACTGCATGATCACATTTTTCCTAATAAACTGAAGTGGTTGGGACGATGACGATGACATTACGATTGTGTATTTGGAGAAATACTCTACTGAGAATTGTATAATTTTTACCCCTATGTGTTTGTGTTTCCGTGTCGTCTCCAAGTTGATCCAGAGTGTAACACCCCAAAAATTAGTTAAAAACTAATTTGAGTTTTATTAGTCATAATTTCAAAAATCTGATAGTTTTAACAAGGATGAGGACGGTCCAACGCAGGCCCACAGGGATAGCCAAAACCCTTGATTCGAGACCCGAAGGTGCCCGAAATTGGAAAAACACGGAACTAAGGTTAGAAATAGTTAGAAATAAATATTTCATGCCTAGAATTTATTTTTGAGCAATGTTTGATTACTCGAGTACGATATTTTACCCATTCGGTAAGATTTTGGTGTGTGATTTTTAACACCGAAAGATAGTTAAATCTTTACAAAAGGGTAATGTATATCCATTTTGACTTAGTGAATGGCTAAGATTTAATCTTCTAAAGCAAGATTAAATCCTAGCCATCCATTTGTTTTTCTTTCCTTTAAAGAATTATACATTTATATTATGTAATACCTATGCTTTAACTACAAGATAAATACAAGACATCTAACCTTATCTCATCATCATACTTTCTCAGACAGCAAGGGGATACAGCAACCTCCATGTCTGCTTCCATGAAAATTTGAATTCTAACCTCAAAATCTTAAGCTTGAACTTGATAAAACCCTAAACTCCCTTCACAAAACTTATTCTACTTCTCAATACCTACAAAACTAATCGATTAGAATCCCCAAATCTCACCTTATTACCTCACCCATCACTGATTAGAGGAGGGTTTGATTGTGTTTTAAGAGCTTTGGAGTGAAGAATTTCTATTTTGGAGCAAACTAGAGACAAGGATACATTAGTTTTCAAGAGTAGGGTTTTCCTTGACCTTGTCTTTCAAAATTTTTCTGAGAAATTCTTACTGGTTTCAGTCCAAAATTGATATTATGTTGATATTGATGTATGAATTTTAGTAAAGTGTTTTTATGAGGTTAGAGAGATCATTTTGTCAAAAGATGTTGAGTGATACTTGCTAGATTTTTGGTTTTCTTATAGGCAGTGTGTAATCACAAATTTTCTGGGCATGTTGTGGACATTTCATGAGCTGAAAAAAATATATGTTGAAGCTAACATCTTGGGGTAGTCCTATGAATTTTCTTGGGTTCTTATTTTGAGTCAAACTGCCTTAGAAAAATCAAGAACCGAAATTAAGCATATGTTGTTTGGATAGTGGGAACTGAAGCTGTGATTTTGTATAATTTTATTACAATAGTAAATGATTGAATTATCCTTTGAAATTTTTACAGGATGCTTATAACATCTCGAATATAACCATGATTTTTATTCTGAATTGATTTAATCATTTGCTGGGGTTAAAAATTATGAATTACGACTCTTGAACTGAGGTGGAGGGGTTTCTGACCACTAAATTTTTAGAATTTTGTTTATATAGTTAGGGAGCTCTATTTACCTGAAATTTTTACAGAACCTTAGGGATACATTGAAGTGTCTTTGATAATTTTTATAGCCTTTGAATTGATTTTTTGATGTGCAAATAAATTTGTGCTACAATGGTGTGGAATCTGTCCAATTACTGGAAATGAACCAAAGACATGAATTGATAATACAATGGTAGTTTGGTTCTAATATGACATGAATACTTGATGTTAAATGTTTGGGCATACTTGTGATGTATAAATGCATACTAGAGGAAGCAAATATTGGTTTATGAGGCATTATTGAAATCACAATGTGAATGAATGCTTATATGTGTTTTATACATGCATTGGAAAAGAAAGTGAATGATATATTGAATTAAGTTCTGTAGCCATAAGTAAAAATGAGAAACATGAGATCCTCTATGACTTGTCAAAGGCAAATAAAGAAACATAAGATCCTTTCGACTTGTTAAGGGTAAATAAAGATAGATGAGATCCTCTTTGATTTATCAAGGACAATTAATGATAATTTCCCTGCATTTGGTATATACATATTTGTATCATATCAAATCATTTTGATTGACATTATTTACTATGATTATGAGCTTATGATAAATGTGTACAAAGTGATTGATTCTTAAAAACAACCCACTTCGAAAATATGATTTGGAACTTTAAATATAAACCGTTATTATGTAATGCTTGATCATTTTTTTTTTAATAAACCAAAGTGGTTGGGACGATGACGATGACATTATGATTATGTATTAGGGGAGTTGCCTTACTAAGAATTTTAGAATTCTCACCCCTATGTGTTTGTGTTTCCATGTTGTTCCCAGGTTGATCCCAAGCAGAAGGAGGCTACTTTATGAAACGAAATTGGATTTGCAGTAGTTTACAGCTGAAGTTTGTATAGATTGTACTTAGTCATATGTTTATGTCTGTATTTATAATAGAGACCAGATGTGTATTGAAGCTCATAGAAGAGTCTCTTTTTGTCCTCAACCTTATAATCAATAAATGTTTGTTTCTTAGTCATATATGTTAATAGAACTATGATTTAGTTACTTCACGATTCAATCGAACTCACTATAAATATTTAAGAAAGGTCCGATAACTTATAATTAGCAACTCTCGAGTCTGATGTCATGACTTAAGGATGACGTTGTACTTGGGAGGATGTTACAAAATGGTATCAGAGCCTGCACCTCTCCCAATACGGTGTGGTTCGAGGACGAACCAAGTGAAAACTAGTGGGCATGTAACGCCCGGGGATTGCGAAGTTGGAGAGTAATCACTGGTGCAAGGAGGCACGGACAAGGAGCGGCTCTTGGCAAACTTCGAAAGCGGAGGGGTACATGAATAAACCAATTACACACCCGAATAAGAAGGATCCTAAGACTGTATAG
Organism: Dalbergia cochinchinensis; assembly: GCA_031216125.1. Classification (NCBI taxonomy): domain Eukaryota; kingdom Viridiplantae; phylum Streptophyta; class Magnoliopsida; order Fabales; family Fabaceae; genus Dalbergia; species Dalbergia cochinchinensis. Next base: position 17,280,206 of record CM062370.1, read on the forward strand.
GTATGGGACTATACAGTTGAGGAGGGCTTATATGAATTGATTTGTATTGCCTATACCAACAAGATGCATCTTCTTTTCGGCAACCTATCACTAAAGAACTCCACAGTTAAGCGTGCTTGACTTGGAGCAATTTTGGGATGGGTGACCTCCTGGGAAGTTTTCATAGGAAGCGTGTGAGTGAGGACAAAGCACGCTGAAAAGACCCGTGTTGGTTTGTGGGGACAGTCGTCAATCCATAGAGCAGCAAGAAATGTTACACAGAGAACTATGGAGCTGCTACACAAAAGGAATCAAATTGCAGTAATTTAGTAGTTAGTGTTGTATTTGGTTGTATGTATATGCTTGTAAACATAGTAGAGAACAAATATGCATTAAAGCTCATAGGAGAGTTTCCTTTTGTACTTGATGTTGTGTTAAATAAATATTTTGTTTCCTTGCTATATTTTTTTTGATAGAACCACGAATTAGTTGCTACATGATTCGACCAATTCTGCTATAGATAATTAAGAAAGGTCTGCTACTTTATAAGTGACAACTCCTAAGTATAATGTTATGACTTAAGAATGATGTTATACTTGGGAGGGTGTTACATAATGGTATTAGAGCAGTTCATCCTTGTAGGACCTTGAGGAATGGACTAGCTATGCTTCCTTAGTAATTGTCATGCATTATAATTATATATCTATATATGTGTGACTGCTAGTTGGGAATGTTGTGGGTTACTGCCACACTTAGCTTGGTATTGAACCTGATCAACTCAATATTTTTGTTTCGTGTGATAGGAATCAACGACATCAAATCAGTTTACTAGGAATGATGCTAAAGATGAAACAAGTATGATGGATACTTTTTGGGAGATGGTCGCAGCAATAAGGGAATAAGCTGCAATTGCTAATCAAATGATGGAAAGGTTGAACCACAACGAAGAGCAAAACCCAGCTGATAACCCTGGAGGGAATAAAGTGGATGTGGAATATCAGAAATTTGTTGAGTTCCAGAAGGCAAATCCCCCGCTATTTCAAGGAGCTTTCAATCCAAGTAAAGCAGAAGAATAGGTTAAGGCCATGGAGAAAATTTTCTCAGCTCTTCCGTGCACAGAGATTCTGTAACACCCTAATTTTTCTCATGTACAAATGACCAAAATGCCCCTAAAATCATTTTACTGGGAAAATATGGATAACCGGCCCCGGCCATCCTCGAGGGGTTGTTTTTAATGTTAAACGGGATTATGTGTGTTATTCGTGTTAATAGAGCAGAAGAATCTCATTTTTGAGTTCCTGCACGCAAAATTACCAAAACGCTTATGTGTCTAACTGACACAGAATTAACTTCTGACTGGACCCGGACTTTGCTCGGGGGTTTGAAATATCGTTTTAAGGGATGTTTAATGTCTGGTTAAGCCCAAGTCGTCCCGGGGAGTTTTTATGAAAAATTACCATTTTGCCCCTGATTAAGGGCATAATTAGTTTAAGCACATAACTAATAAAACCTAAGCAATATTAGGCTCTAATTAAAGAGTATTTAGTTTTACTAATTAATCTAGAGTTAAAATAATTAATTGAGGTTAATTAGAGCCTAAGATTACTTAATAAAACTCAAAATTCTTTTCTTGATTTAAGACTTTATGTCACATTTTCAATGAATAGTATTTTCCCTATTCCAATTCCATGATTTAAGGAAACTAAGATGTGATTGAGAATCTTGATTAGAAGATGATGTTTGACTCCATTAATGGCCAAGACCACTCTTAAACCTTGTCTTGAGAAGCCTTAATCATTCTCTTTCTCATCTAAACACTTAATCACAACTCCTAATCCATGGCCTAAACAAATTAACCTCTAAACACACTCATAAAACAACATTTAAATGAGATATTCCTCCCCCTATTTCTCTCTAATATGGCCAGCCACGTCCCACATTTTTCATCCATCACATGTTGAAATTAATTAAAATGTGCATTCAAAGAACCATACTTAGCCATACCTTCACCCTTACCTAGCCATACCCAAACCCATACCATGTTAAGAGATATTTTTCTCTTCCTTCCCTCCCTCCATGATCGCCGACCATACCCCCATATGTTTCATTTTTCTATAAATAGGTGCCAAGGGAAGTTTCAAGAACCTTTGCACAACTTTGCTACTTCAAGCTTTCTTCCTTCAATCTGAAAGAATTCTTCTTCTTCTTCTTTTACATCCCTTCCAAGAGCCACCACCCTCCACCATTTCTCAACCCCAAACCAGCACATAACCACCATAGATCTTCCTCTAAACACTTAATCTTTCCATTTCCAAGACCAAAACTCAAGAACACATCCTCCTTCCTTTTCTTTCTCACATGGCTGAATCCACATTTGGCCTCAAGGAAGACTTTTCTTTTCCATTTCCTTTCCAAGATCAAGATCTTCTCTTTTCAAAGAAAAATACCTTTGGTAGGGAGTTGTTTTAAAGATTCCTACTCTTTTCTTTTGTTTTACTCTTCCTCCCTCCTCCTCATTTTTGGTTCTTCATTCTCCTTTTCCTTCTTCTTTATTTTCAACCTTGATGGCCTACATAATGGAGAAACCATGGCTTGATGATGAGGATCTTGGATGTTGGTTGTAAAATCATCATTTATTTGACCTCTAAAGCTTGAAGATTTCACTTCTAAAAGTTTTGGCAAACAAAGATATTATGTTGTTTTAAAAAGTTAAATGGTAGTCTTGAGCCTATAACTCAAAGATATAACAAATGAAGTGCATTCATATTTACACTTCAAGTCCTTGCATTGCACATTTATATTTAAGCCTTGCATTTCATATTATCACCTAAATAATTAATCTTGAAACCTACCTATTTCAACCTTAAAGTTGATTGTTGATTTAGAGTGAATACTCTAAGGGGCCTAGAGCACTAAAATAAAGAATTGAACTTGCATTCATGTTTACATTTCTTGCCTAGCATGTTTACTTTTCAAGTTATCACCTAAACTTAAAGATTAAAAATGGAGCTTGCATTTTCATATTTATATTCAAGCTTTGCATTCATATTTATATTTCCTTGTCATCACCTAAATAATTAACTCGAAGCCTACCTATTTCAACCTTAAAGTTGATTGTTGATTTAGAATGAATACTCTAAGGGGTCTAGAGCACTAAAATAAAGAATTGGACTTGCATTCATATTTACATTTCCTTGCCTAGCATGTTTACTTTTCAAGCCGTCACCTAAACTTAAAAATTAAAACTAGAGTTTGCATTTTCATATTTATATGCAAGCATTGCATATCATTATTTATGTTTCTCTTGCCATCACCCTATAATGCCAAGATTAAAAATGAAGTTTGCATTGCACATTTAAATTTATGCCATCATTTAATTAATCTAGTGCTCAAGACTCACCCTTTCAACTCACACGAGAACTTTGACTCATGGGATACATATATATATTATTAAATGTAAAAATCCTTTTATTAAGATCTCTAATTATACTACTAATCTAAGGTTATTAATTGTGTTACCACAAGGATAAGAATTGATTATAAGAGCATTCCTTGATCTAGAATTAATCCTAAGAAAGACTAGTTACTCGAAATACCTAATTCGTAATTTTCTATCGTCTTAGGGAATTAAATTTTGGTTTCGGTTCAAACCTTTCAAGAGTTGATGTATGTTGTTTGGAGTGCTTTTAACATGCCAAAATTGTTATTAATGGGTATGTTAATCATTTTTTATAGCTAAGTAAAGTCTAGTAACTAGAAAGAACCAAAAAATGTGAATCCTAAGACTCTTTAAAATGAAAACATACTTTCTATCCAATATGTGGTACTTAAGTAAAAATGACATTTAACACTTAGTAAATATATAGGAATCACCCATAATTTGCTTAGAAATTAATTCTAGCATCACAGGAAAAGTCGGTAATAAGAAATGGTCAAAAAACGTATTTTATAAGAACACCAAAATGGTTCATTTTGTTTTTTTTTCAAAACTGTCCAGATGTGTTTAGTAATGCTCTTAGGTTGATAATAAATGAGAATTTTTGTGTTTGATCCCTTAGGTGCATAAGATGATAAATATGAAAATTGGATTTACCCGATTTAGAGGTTGAATCGATTATGAGGCAATGAAATACTTATCCTGTAAAATGTTGTGATTTTCCATATGCTTGAAGAATTATGTGAAATTGATGTCTTACATGCTCAGTTATTTGATTGTGAGAATTGACATGGCATGTTATGATTTCACTTGAAACATTTTAAAGTTGCATATGTTCAAGTAATGTGAAGAGCATGAGAAAAGTATATAATATGGTTCTAACTTTGCATCTTAATATAACATACTAATATAACTGTGACATAAAAATATATGGAAATGATCCTCTAGATTCCCTGAATTAAAGGTTGTGAGAAGTGATCCAATAAGAAAGTTATCATTTGGACTCCTCGAATTAAAGGTTATGAAAGGTGATCCTATTGCCCCCTATCCCGTACTCTAAGAGTCGGGTGCTAACTTATCATAGGATAAGATTATACTAGTGACAACTAGTGAGATATGAGATCATAACCTAGAACTCTCAAAAGGCGAGAGAAATAGGGTGGCCCTAAATGAGAGAAAGAATTAGTCTAAGTCACCTAAAAGATAAATGGAAGAAAGTCATATTATAATTGTTATGGTCCATGAGTTTTTCTTATGATTAGAATTAGTATATTGTGCCTTGCATTGCTATGCAACTCATGATAAGGTATGTTGCATTCATGACATCCAAGATGCATACTAAAATGTGTAACATCCAAATTTTTAACCCAATACTCTAGAACATACTTAGGTTAAACATTAGTCTGTTACTTCATAGTTCTCAATTTTAGTTAGAAATACTTAGCGGAAAATACGGGTAAAATTTTTTTTTGAAATAAAAAGTGAGAGCCGCGTGATGCGTTAAATGGTAAACCATGTAAAGTAACACAAATGTCTTACAACATCATAACATAGAGCACAGCATGAACAACACTGAATATCATCTCTTATATATATAACTTGCCCACTTATAAGTGTGGGACTAAATTCAGTACAAGGGAAATACATAAAAGAAAATACAACATAAAACATGAACATAATCTACTCCCCTACCCGAGTGCATCTAATGGGAAACCTCTAAACAAAAGAAGGTTTATCCCTCATCTAGGTGGTGGGTGCTCTAACCGGGTACTCCATCAGACGATCGTCACCTCCTACTGGCGTCCATCTCGCGAACGAGGCAAATATCCGGGAAACTGGGCGAGCTCCTCGGACATGAAGAGGCGGAACGGGGATCGAGTGTGACCCCCGCGGTATGGTCGCATCTCCGGTCGTCGCGCAAGCCGTGGCTGAGTCACGGTATCCTCACTGCCCTCCCTCAACAGTGGGGGAGAGGGGGCAGAGCTCTCGATATACGGATGGGTAGGCGGGTCCTCGGACGGGTCGGTCTCCGAGAAGTAAGTCTGGGGCACGTAATCGGGATAGTCTCACATGGCTAGGGCGGCGGTGTGCATGCGGAGCACTCTCTCATCATGCGTACGCGCGCGCTCAAAAACCCGCTCATCGTCGCCATAGGGTGCAGTCGGGGAGAAGCGATGGGTGTGCACGGGATGAGCGAAGGGGCATCCTACGAACATGAAAACCCGCACCGTGCACTGTCCCTCAAAATGGTATGACCCGTGAGTCGGGTCATAGTGCACCTCCCACGTCAGCGTGTCCACGAACACTACGAACGTCGCCATCTGAAGACGTGACGGAAAGAAAGAGATAGAGGGAGTGAGAATCTTGCTAAAGAATCTCAGTAGGGCCTCCTACTACCTAGGTGTCATCATCTACGTCCTCAGGAACCTTGGGTTTATTTATACAAAATGACTGAGCATGTATTAAGTTCATTTTAAACTTTAGAATATATTTTAGCCAAGGTCCATTCATTTTAGGATGATCTTAATGTCATGAATGCAACATAATAGAAAATGTATGCATGGCATTACCTAATGCACATACATAAAACATAACATCAAGCATCATCATACTTGGTGGCATAAAGTGGCAATAGTAACATTCATATGGGACAAAACTTAGTGACATAATCATAATCATGAAACTTCTCTTCCTTATGGGCCACCCTAAAAGACAATCGAACTGGGGGTGCTCGGCGAACCTGTCACCCAGAACGTGTCATACATCTAGGTTATGAGCTCATACCTTAACTAGTCGTCACTAGTTCTTACTTACCACTTAACGATAAGCGTATCATAAATCATAAATCCCGACTATCTGAGTACGGGTTAGCAGGCAAAACTCTTAGGGGTGCTCGGCCGAACCGGTGTCACCTAAGAGTATAAAATGGTACCGATGTCACATGAGTTCTATGGAGGTGCTCGGCCGAACCGGTGTCATCCTAGAACCCATCTTAGTACCTTAATTTTCAAAATCTCTTTAAGTCCCCAAATTTGTTGGGAATTCGGCGGCACGATGGCATTACACTGAATTCCTTCCAAATTTGCTTTATGCCACATAAACATATATCCTCATGAATTCATCATATGAATAACATCATCATCATTTGCATACTACATGCATCATCATAAAACATTCAAACGCTTACCCTTACGGTAGCTTATGCTTTGACCCTTACGGGTCTTAATCTTGAGATATAATTCTCTAACATCCGTCGCTCATATTTTTATGCACCTAAGGGCTCATAATTAATCATCATTCCTAATCCTCATGTTCATACTTAAATCTGGATAGCATAGGGCAAATTCTCTAACTTGTGTTCACGGGGTTCTAGAACTTACGTTTTAGACCCTTTCTTGGTTCCGTCTTCGCCTAAGGCGCTATGAATTAAATCTAAATCAATTATGAGGCATTCCTATGCTTAAGGACTAATTATTAATCATGTTTATCATGTTGTAGGGGTTCTGGACAGAATCCAGAAAAGTAAACGTTCTAAGAGTTCTAAACTTGCACTTTTACGGTTTTCTAGTTACTAGTTTCCCTATAGGTGCTAGAATTCGATTCTAATCCAAATGATACCAAGTTTTTCATGTCTAAACAATCTAAATCTGATTATGTTCCTATTAAAACAGTTTGGATTAGTTCCATAAACAAATGGGTCAAAACTATGTTAAATTCTAGCTTTACGGTATTTCTAGTTAGCTAGTTTCTTACCTATCATGCATAGGATCGCTTCCACATCATCACATGATATTTTCACACATTCCAACACATCAAAACATCATCATACAGCATCACACTCATCACATCAGAACCGAAAACATTTGACTTAAATGAGAGAGTTAAATTGACATTTCTAGGTACATAAGTTAATTAGTTTCTCTCGGAATCGATCTAGAACTTCTAAAACTCTTTGCAAAACATTTTAATTCATCAAGAGGCTAAGTGAAGCCTTAGGTCACTGATCAAAACATATTCCATCCCCTAAAAGATAATAAAATCACAACTTGTGATGACATAACCTTATAAAGATTTGTAAAGCTTTAAGGAAAACTTAAAACATAGACTATTGGTCCTAGTAGCTAGATGAAAACTCATTGCAAGTCCATCATCACTACTTGGCCGAAATTATGCATTCAAGGAATACATTCACATTTAACTTTATCTTGGAATGAAATGGGCAAGTCTTTGAGCTCTAGGTTCTTAAGTTACGACATAAACTAAACGTGCTCATGCTTTTTCATTTTTAATCTTGCTTACAAAGTAAAGTGATGACTTAAATTTAAATATGCAAGGCATAAACTTAAACGTGCAAGCTTGAAAGTAAATATGCGAGACATAAACTTAAACATGCAAGCTTGAAGGTAAATAGGCATGGTTCAATTCTTTATTTTAGTGCTCTTGGCCCAACAACAATCGACTTTAAGGCCGAAATAGATAGGCATTCGAGAAATTAATTAGGTGGTAATGCAAGTTCAATTCTTTATTTTAGTACTCTAGGCCCAACAACAATCGACTTTAAGGCCGAAATAGAAAGGCTTCGAGAATTAAATTAAGTGATGATACAAGTTCCATTTTAATCTTTATGTTCTTAGGTGATAGCTAGAAAGCAAAGATGCATAGCAAGAATGTAAATATGAATGCAAGCATAAAATAAATTATGCAAGTTCATTTTATCTTTCTAGAGCTCTTAACAAGACTTTAAAGGAATTTAAACCATAACCCAAACTCATCCAAACAAGGTAAAGTCAAGCTTAGAGTTCTTAAAACTCAACATAATATTTTTAGGAAATCAAACCATGAAACTTAGAAAATTAATGGATTTGGCCGAAATCATCAAGAGAAAAGGAACATTTTAATACTCTAGAGTTCATGATCCTGATGATATATTAACACCAACATCATGAGTCCTCATCATTGAGTTCATAGAGCCATTTTAAAACATCATTAAAGCTAAAGTTCTCAAGAGTTCAAGAAAGAAAAAACTAAAAACATTTTTGTTCAAGAACAAAGATCAAGCTCTAGAGTTTGTTTCAAGTGATGAACATCATCATGAAACTCTCATCATCAAGCTCTCATTCCTTCATTCCCAAAGGCCCATGGCCGAAACATAAAGAGGAAGAAGGAGAAGAAAAGAAGTTCTAAAAGGAACCAAGAGAAACTATGAACATCAAGCTTGAAACAAGAACTTTAAAGAAAAGAATACATGAAAGAAAATCCCTACTTGATGTGATGAACTTGAAGATGAAAGAAGAAGATGAAGAAGATGAAGAACTTGAAGAACTCCAAGAACTTGAAAAACACAAGAACTTTGAGAGAAAAAGAAAAGCTTTGAGTGTTCCTAAACTTAGCAAATGATCTAAAAGTGGTGCAAGCTCCTCAAGGCATTCTATTTATAGAGAAATGAAACAAATGGAGGGAGCTCATGGTGATGAAGAGCTTCGGCCATGTGCACAGAATTGGAGGCATCCATGAGTTCCATGAGGTGAGATAATGTGTTCTTGAGGCATGGTGAGGTATGGCTTAAGGTATGGTGAGGTATGGTTCAAGGTATGGCCTCAAGCATGGTTCTTTGAGTGAGAAAATAATTAAACATGTGGTCAATGGGGGAAGAGGTGGCCGAAATGCATCAGCCCATGGGGGAGGTTTCTTTGCATTTTAATTGTGGTTTAGAGTTGTGTTTAGGTGTATCTTTGATTATGCCTAAGATTAGGAATTTGTAAGAAAGTGTTTAGGTAAGGAAAATAGGTAATTAAGGTGGTCTAGACATAATTAAGGAGTGGTCTTGCACCATTAGTGAGTTAAATCCTCAATTTAGAGTCTAAACAACTCTAGACACATTTCCTTGATTTAAGGAATTGGACAGAGAAAATACTATTCAAGATTCCAAGACTAGGAGTCTTGAGTTCTAAAAAGGGATTTAAGTTTAATCTAAGCAATTTTAGGTTCTAATTAACTTTAATAAATTATTTTGACTCTAGATTAATTAGGGAAATAAATTAATCTTCGTTTAGAGCCTAATATTGCTTAGGTTTGCTTAATTACGTCATTAAGCTCAAAAACACTATTCTAGGGGCAAAATCGTAATTTTGCACTAAAACTGCCCGGGGCCACCGGCACTTGAACAGAGACCTCTAGACACATGAAAACATGTTTTTAAACCTCTGGGGAAAGTTCCGGGCTCAAACGGCACCTTTACCCGCGTAAAACGCTATAGGGGTATTTTGGTCATTTTGACCCGAAACTGCGGAAAACGAGATTTTCGCTTCCGGAAGCATTCAAAGGCCATTCAATCCCCTTCAAACATTGAGTTGACCCTTCGAGGACGACCGAGTTAGTTACCCTCGAATTCGGGTCAGGAAATGACCTCAGGGGCATTTTGGTCATTTCCCTCGGACAGAAAAATTGGGGTGTTACAAAATGAATGGGCCTCGGTAAATGGTACTTTAGAACTTTAAAATTAAACCTTATGCATGTTCACCTTTTTATAAAGAAACCCGAGGTTCTTAAGGACATAGATGATGACACCAAGATAGGAGAATACCTTACTGAGATTCTTTATTAAGTTTCTCACTCCCTCTATCTTTTCTTTTCGTTGCGTCTTCAGAGGACGATGGCAGCCTTCATGATTTACATTGATACACTGACTTAGGAGCTGCATTTTGACGCCACACACCAGTCCTATTACTTCGTTGGTCATTATTCAGTCCGTCTGTTGTATTCCTGGACCGCCCTTTCGCTCAGCTAGTTACTAGCTTCTGATTCTCACCGACCTCAACCTTCACCGATAATCTACTCTTTGAGCATACACACCCCCTAGGAAAGCACATTCGTTGTACCCCTGCTGCTGCCTCCACCATCCGAGACTACCCAAAGTACATTCCCTGCTCACCCCCAACTCATTCTAAGACCAAGCCTGTAACATCCTAATTTCTAACCCAATACTCCTAGAACGTATTTAGGTCAAACATTTGTCTATTACCCTTTTAGTCCCATTCTTTAAAACCTTTCATTAAAATACTTAGCAGAAAATACGAATAAATTTTTCTTTTTGAATGAAAGCAAAACGCGAGCCATGCACTAACCTAACATTCGTCATAACCATAATGTGCAAGAAAAATAATCACACCATTCATAATCATAAAAGATACTATTATACTTAATAATCATAATATCATCATATCTTCATAGATACATAGATTACTAGTATCATTGTACCATCATTTACATCAAAACATGCCCATATATATGAAGTGATCCTTAGCCACCTATAAGGTTAGATAAGTGTCAACCCAAAAGCTAAGCTATCTATGCTCCCACAGTGACCCTCTGCTCTGTTTGCTAGTGTGACCCATAAGCACGAGCCTTAGAAGAAGTCACGAACCTCATTATAATCCTCATCTAGAGACGACATGGAAGAAAAGGAAGGCATGAGAAACTCATTCAAGATTCTCAGTAGGGATTCCCGACTCTAACACAAGTGTCATCATCGTCGTCCCCAGCCATCTCGGTTTTAATTATGAAAAAGGTATACATGCATAAGGATTGGCTTTACGCTTTTCAAATCTATTTACCCAAAGTGGGTGTCTTTTAGTATGTGTCTTAATGACATGAATGCAACAGATATTTGATGAATGCATGACAATACCATATGCACATTAACATGAAAATCATAGCTCTTAGGCCCAGCATAAAGAAACATTAATCATATACGTGGCATAAAAGGCACAGTATTTTTCATGTGACATCTTCCTCATGAGTCAAACTTGTAACGCCCCAGTTTTTACTGCTATGTTAAGATTACCAAAATACCCCTAGGTAATTTTTATACATAATTCGAGGTCAAATAATTCTCAATAAAGGAATATAACATTAGAGAAACATCATAGGAGACTTGTTTAGCGATTCCTGCAAAAGTCGCAAACCCCGATTTTTCTGTACGTGTAAAATGACCAAAATGCCCCTAAGGTCATTTTTACCTAGAAAGTCAAAGATAACCAATCTAGATTATCTTTGAGGGGTTAGTTTAAGGCTTGATGGGGATTATATGTGCCTTAGAGGTAAAAATCTCAATTCTCAATTTTTACCGTAAGTAAAATTACCGTTTTACCCTATGATAATTTTTCATGAAATTACATAATTTCTGAATTCAATTTTCACTCAAAGATTCAAAATAGCTATTTCAAGTATGATTTGAGATTGTCCAATATTTACTGAGTGTTTTTATGTGAAATTACCTTTTTACCCCTAGTTGTGGTAAAATAGGTTTACTTGTGTAATTAAGGTAGTATTAAAACTCTTTTTGAACTCAAATTGATTTTATTCATTAACCTTGAGTTTAAAATTAATTATCCAAGGTTAAAAATAATTACTTGAGGTAATTAGAGTCAAGATTTACCTAAGATAAATTTAAATTACCTTTCCTTGTCTTTTTAGAAGCTCATAAAGTTAGTGATGTTTTAGGTCAAAATTAAAATTACGGTTTCGGTAAAATCTTGTACATTTACATTTTCTTATCCTAAGATTAGAACCTAAGTTACAAATTGGTTTTTACACATTTGAAATTAACCTCATTTACTAGCGTAAGATTTCTCTTTTTACCTTGTCTTGATTTGTCCTAAACACTTGACCTTTTACCGTTTTCACTAACCTATCAATTACTAATCTTTTACCTAAGTAAATACACATCTAATACATGATTTATCACTTATAAAATAACACAAATCTGATCATGAAAGCATCAGAAACCAGCACCCATGATCAGCCCAAATAACCATATTTTATTGCTTTTCTTTCAACATGAAAACATATCCAACATGACACCATACCTTTAGCTTTCTTTTTCATTATTTTTTTTGGCTAAATATAATCAAAAGAAATCCATCCATGTTCAGCCTCATCAGCCATGATTCCTTGCCTCCCATTTACATAATATTTTATGCATTTTCAAGCCATGATACATGAACACAATTATGACTACACATTATGCTTTCTTTCTCTATGTTTCTTTAATTGAAAAATGAAATTAAAATCCCATTTTTCCAGCCTTAGATGCACGGTTTTATGGCCTTCCTTGGCCTATAAATAAGAGCTCTTCCATTGCTAAAATGTTCACACAAACATCCATAGCCTTGGTGCTTAGTTACTTGATAGTTTTCTTTATCAAAGTTTGCTCAAAGTTCTCAAATTCTCTCAATACTCCAAGCTTTCTTCTTCTTCCTTATTCACATTCAAGAGCCTCCATTCCCAACCTCTAACCAAGCTCTAAACCTCAAGCATACACATTCCAACCATAAACCAACTCCTAGACACATAACCTTTCCATTATCAAACACAAATCACAAGAAAAATCCTTCCTCCATTAGCTCTTGTCTTGGCCGAAGCCATCATCATCATCTAGAGGAGATTTTCTTCTTTTCACTTCTTAAGACATCAAGCTTTAACATTTGAGAACAAGAAACAACTTGGTAGGGATTTTATTTCATGTTCTTTCCTTTATTTCCTCCTAATGACTTCTAATTTATGGCTTAATGATAAGACTATGGAATATGGTTCTTGGAACCTTGATAATAAAGGACTCTAATGCTAACTTCCTTTATTTAAAGATTAATTGAGGTTAAAGAGTTTAATTCTCTAAAAGTTTTGAGCTTAACAAGATAATAAGTAAACTTGCATCCATTGTTTATGTTTCAAGCTCTTGCATATCATATTTAAATTTCAAGCCTTGCATAATCATATTTAATTTCAAGTCATCACCTTAAATCTTGAAGATAATAATATAAATTTGCATTCTCATGTTTAAATTCAAGTAATGCATTTTATGATTCAAGTTATCACTAAAGATCTAAAAATAAGCTAGCATATTCATATTTATATTTCAAGCTTTGCACAATTATATTTATATTTCAAGTTTTGCATCTTCATATTTATATTTCAAGTTATCATTTTAATTCTTGAAGATAATAATATGGACTTGCATATTCATATTTACTTTCAAGTTATCACGTAAATTATAAAGACCTAAGAATGAATTGCATCTTCATATTCATACTTCAAGCTTTGCATAATCATATTTATATTTCAAGTATTGCACATCATATTTATATTTCCAAGATATCACTTTATAATGATAAAAATGGATTGTATAGCATGTTTATGATTCTTGCCATCACCTAAACCTTTAAAGCTCAAAACTTACCTCTTTAATCTTAAATAGAAATTTTATTTTTGTGGATATATTTAAATTATGTTATTTCTTGCCTCTTGATGCTCTTGATATTAAGGTTGGCTTATTTTATTTCTAAGGCTTTGATATTGTCTTTAAGCTACTTAAATAATTTTGTTAGAGTTAGAAATCTAAAGATGTTTGAATTTATGCTTTTCTTAAGCTTTATGATTTGAAAATTATGCTACTGACCTGATTTAAATAAAATAGTTAGGATATTGATTTAAAGGCTTTGAATGTTTATAAATTACTTATAATTGATGTAAGAATTGTTTTTAGCATTTTTGTGATAAACTAGTAGATAAAAAGGATCAAAATCGTAATTCTACAAAGCTTTAGACAATGAATTTTCTGAATTAATTCCTCACTGATTAGATACTGATCATATGTTTTATATACCTTAGAATTATTAGTATTAGATGTAAAAATTGTTTTTGGTATCTTAGAGGTTGAAAAGGATAATTATAAGTGTTAGTTTTGACCATTTTGTAAAATGTAGAAAGTTGTGTTTCTAAACTATTAATTATGTAATTTTGATGAAAGGATTTTAATTAGGGTTAGTAATAATATCTGATGTTATTATGTGTTCAAAATACTATTTATAATGCTTAGAAAAAGTTTTACAAGTATTGGTTTTTTATAAGTGTCAAAATAAGTAACTTTATACTTTGACCCCTATAATGTGTTAAATTTAGTCTATGGCCCTAAAAGGTTTTTATGATGAGTTTTGATGGTTTCTAATAGTTATATGCCTCTTGAATTGTATTGGTTAATGTTAGAGATCTTTAATTTATTAGTAGATGTTAAAAAGGGGTAATTATGTTTTGACCCGTAATCTTTGAGAAATTGTGATTTGACCCTTTGGGGCTTAAACATAAATATTGACAATATGATGAGATGAATGTGAATGATGTGTTGTGAAGAATGAGTTGATATGCTGAAATTTATATGGCTTATGGATATTTGCAATGACATATGATGCATGTTTATGCGATTTACATTATGGCATGTTATAATTATGTTTGATTCATTGATATGCACATGAAATAATGAATCAATGAGTTATAATTGTGATATTCATGTTTACATCTCCATATAACATGCCAAGATTAAAGGTGACATAAGACACATGGAAATGATCCTCTAGACTCCCCGAATTAAAGGTTATGAGAGGTGATCCGAATAGGAAGTGATCCTTTGGACTCCCCGAATTAAAGGTTATGAAAGGTGATCCTAATGCCCCCTTATCCCGTACCTTAAGAGTTGGGAATTTAACTTATCAAAAGGGATAAGATTACACTAGTGACGACTAGTGAGGTATGAGCTCATAACCTAGAACTCTCGAGAAAAGAAAGAATTATAGGGCCCCCAAGGAAAAGAGAATGAAGAAGTTTAAGTCACCTGTAAGAATAATGATCATGATGTTCTTTATATTATATGCATCGCTTTATGGATTTTATGATATTATGTATATGAAATTGACATGCATCCATGACTAATATGTTGCATTCATGACATTAAGATTCATGCTAAAAGATACGGGCCTCGGCTAATGATATTTAGAACTTAATAAATGAACCTTATATATATATGTTCACCATTTTCATAATTAAACCCGAGGTTCCTGGGGACGATGAGGATGACACTTGTGTTAGAGTCAAAGCCCTACTGAGACTCTTGTATAAGTTTCTCATCCCTTTTCTTTTCCGTGTCGTCTCCAGACAAGCATGATGAAGTAGTTCGTGGCTTTGAGTAATGGTCGTGGGAGCTTTGCTATAGAACAAGAGATTTAACGAAGATAGTTTCTCATTGGATATGTGCCTTTAGAGTGATTGCATCTTATTTATCAGTTTGTATTTCTATTTATGGATATGTATGTCCTTACGTTTATAGGACATCATTATTATGACACACTTATTGATATGATATTATTATTTGAGTTATGTTATGCCATGATTGTATTATGTGTTTACTTGTCATTTGTTTCTAACACTTCTCTTATGCAGAAAAGGTGAACGATGTTAGATATTTAGGATCTGCTGACTCACGTTTTGGTATTTAAGTTCAAAAAAAGATTTACTCATATTTTCACTAAAGTATTTTAAAGAAGTTGATTTAAATCTGGAGCAAAAGAGTAATAACTAATAATTAACTTAAACGCGTCCTAGGCGTGTTGAGTTAAATATTAGGGTGTTACAAAACTCTTAAGTTCTTTTTCTTAAAGACCACCCTCTTAACATATCCACCAAAAGTCCAACCGACTCACTGGCCCCGGCGATAATCTGGTCACCAAACTACATCTCACCTATCGCTTAGGAATGAGCTCAATCCTAACTAGTCGTCACTAGATTTAATATGGGGTAATAGAGAGGGTATACATAACTTTCTTGGATCACTTATCTTAGGATCATTTCCTTCTATGAAACGCTCTACTAGTATCTTGTACACAGCAAATTGTCCTCTTTGGAGCGTTACGTATCAGCGTCCCCCTCAAGGATTTGTTTCTGGGGCGTTACGTATCGCTGTCCCCCAAAACACGTTTTCACAGTACTATGTCACATTAGAACTCATATATTTTCAAACAAAAAAAAAAACTTTCAAAGTTCTTCAAATTTGTTAGAAATTCGGCAGAATAACCATAACACACCGAATTTCTTCCAAATTTGCTTTATGTCACATTCATATATATACATAATCATGAGCATCATAGTCATCATAAATTTCCACAATAAAAACATGCATTCACATGAAGTACTAAAGTTCATTATGCTCTTAAACCTAGGGTGTCTTATGCTTTGACCCTTACAGGGCTTAAACTCGAGATATAATTACTCTAACATTTGTTATCAACCTTTTATGCACCCAAGGATTCACAACTAAAGATTCTTACTAATATTTATGTTTGTCAACAAATCCGAACAGCATCATGCCTTGAGGGCAGAAATTATATCTTGTAATTACGGAGGTTCTAGAAACTACGTTTTAGACCCTTTCTACGTTCCATCTTCGCCTAAAGCGCTATAAATCAAACCTAAACCAATTATGGGGCATTCCTATGCCTATGAACTAATTATAAACCATGTTTACTGCATTACAAGGTTTCTGGACAGAAACAAAAAATTAAATAATCTAAGTGTTCTAGAATTGCACTTTATGGTTTTCTAGTTACTAGTTTCTCTATAGACGCTAAAAATCAATCCTACATCAAATGTTACCAAGTTTTTCATGATTAATCAATCCTAAACTGAATGTTATCCAATTAAAATAGTTTTGGAAGTGGCTAAAAATAAATGGGTCAAAACTATGCTAAAACTCAACTTTACGGTTTATCTGTAAGACTAGTTTCTTTCCTAACATGCATAGAAAGGCTCCTACCTCAACATATATATTTCTTACACATTCTAACATATTAAAATCATCATCAAACAGCAACCAAATCATGAAGGCAGAACCAAATTCATTCATCCTCGTACCAAGCATGAAATTTCATTTTCAATACACATAAGTCACTAGTTTCTCATGGATTCACTTTAGGACTTCTAAAACTCTTTGAAAACTAACTTATTTCACTAAATCATCATAAACTAAACAAGGGCAGCAACCTTTTGAGTTGGCCCAAGATTGAAATTTAAAACGTAAAATCATACTTGAAATATTCTTTGAGTTCTCCTATGCTTAAGAAAATCCTAAAACATAGATTATGGGTACTTGTGACTAGATGAAACCCACACCAAGCTCATCATCGTCACATGGCCGAATTGTGCATTCAAGGAAATGCTTCCATAACCAAACTTTAACTTGAGTTAAAATGGCAAGTCTTTGAGCTCTAGAGTCTTCAAGTAATGATGAAAAGTAAACGTGCTATGCATTCTATTTTAGTCTTCATTATAAAGTAAAGTGAGAACTTCAAAATAAATATGAAGTGCAAAGACTTGAAATATAAATGAGGTGCTAGGAATATAAATATGCAAGACTTGAAAATAAATATGCAAGGCTTGAAAATAAATACGCAAAACTTGAAAGTAAATATGCAAGTTCAGTTTATCTTTTTGGATTTAAGTGATGACTTGAAGTATAAATATGAATGCAAGTCCGATTCTTTATTTTAGTGCTCTAGACTCCACAACAATCGACTTTAAGGCCGAAATAGATGAGCTTCGAGATTAATTATTAGGTGATATGAGAATACAACTCTTGTTTTAATCTTTACATTGTAGGTGATTAGCTCAAAAATAAATATGCTAGGCAAGGAAAATAAATATGAATGCAAGTTCATTTTACATTCTTCACTAGAGCTCTTGCAAGACTTTAAAGGAACTTAAACCTCAACCTAAACTTATCATAGCAAGATAAAGTGAACTTTAGAGTTCTTTGTGCCAAGGTGTCAAAGAAACCTTGTGGTTTGAACATCATCATCAAGCTCAAGGAAATGGATCAAGAGATCAAAATAATTAACAACCTTTCTTTGAGAAACAAAAGCAAAGAAATGAAAAAAGGAACCAAAATCTTTGCAAAGGAAAAGAAAAAGAAACCAAAATCAAAAAAGAAGGAAAAGGAACTGAAACTTGTTTCAAGAAAAGAAAAAGGAATAACCAAAATATGTTAGGATCAAAACCAAGTTTCAAGCTTTAGAGGTTTCTCAAGGTAATCATGAGTCCATTATCTTGAAACCTCATCGTCAAGCCATGGTTTTCCTTCCAAGATAGGCCATTATGGCTGAAATTAAAAGGAAGAAAAAAGAAGCCAAGAAACCGAAAAAGAAAGAAAAGAGAAGGAAAGAAGAACTAAAAAATTCAAGAGAAATCATAAAGCACATAACTAAATAACAACTTTTAATGAATGAAACACTTAAAATAAAATCCTTACCAAGTGGTGAAGAGGAAAGCTTGGTTCTTGAAGTGAAATGAGAAGAAAAACTTCCTTCCAAGTAAGCTAGAAGATTCGACCAAAGGAGGAAGAAAAGGAAGGAAAAGTTTTTGTGTGAGCTTGATGTGTGAGGATAAAAGCTTATGTGTTTGAATGGTGATCTAGGGTGGTTGTGTGGTAGTTTGAGATTGTGAGGGGTGGCTCTTTGGTGGAGATGAAGAAGATAAAGAAGAAAAGAACTCTTGAGCTCTTTGAAAGAAAAGAAAGAAACCAAGACAACTCTTGAAAACTCAAAGCTAGCAAATGAACTAAAGGTTTTCATAAGTTCATTTGCATGTGTATTTATAGAAAAACAAAACCAAGGGTGGAGGGAGGGAGGGGTGGCTGAAACCATGTGTTCCATGAGGCGAGAGAATTGACTTCATGGAGGCATAGTGAAGTATGGTGAAAAGTATGGCTAGGTATGGCCTAAGGTATGGTGCTAAGCATGATTCTTTGTGTGTTTGAATGAACAAACATATGATGGACAATGGAGGGTGAGGTGGCGCCATTTCCTTCCTATAATAGGGGAGAAAGATCTTTCATTTAATTGTGGTTTAGAGATGTGTTTAGGTGTAGCTTTGATTAGGCTTAGGATTAGGAATTTGTAAGAAAGTGTTTAGGTGACTAAGGATATAATTAGAGACTTGTAAGACTAGATTTAGAAGATGGTTTTACTAAATTAATGAAGTCAAACTTCATTAACTTGGAATCCAATACTAACACAATTTCTTGATTTAAGGAGATTAGAAAGAGAAAATACTATTTAAACACTATTTAAGATTCCAAAACTAGGAATCTTGAGTTTTAAAAAGAGATTTAGGTTTAATCTAAGTAATTTTAGGTTCTAATTAATTTTAATAACTTATTTTGACTCTAGATTAATTATGAAAATTAATTAATCTTTTATTAGAGCCTAATATTGCTTAGGTTTACTTAATTACATCATTAAGCTCAAACGGCACTATTCCAGGGGCAAAATCGTAATTTTGTATAAAAACTGCTCGGGACAACCGGGATGTAAATAGATACTTTTAAACACATGAAAACATCATTTTAAATCTTTGGGGAAAGTTTTGGTCTTGAACGGCACCTTTACTCGCATAAAAACGCTATAGGGGTATTTTGGTCATTTTAACCTGAAACTGCAGAAAACAAGAATTTTATTTTCAAAATCACTTGAGGACCATCTAATCCCCTTCAAATATGGAGTTGACCCTTCAAGGACTGCCAGGCCGACTATCCTCGAATTCCGGATAGAAAATGACCTCAGGGGCATTTTGGTCATTTTTCTCTCAAGCAGAAAATTGGGGCGTTACAAAGCCATCCGAGACAGACATCCCATCCATGGATTCCTCCCCTACCATACCCATGGAGTTAGGTAGCGAGGCTACTATGACACAGCCACTTCGAGGAGGCAGGGTGAGGATGGTGCCCCGTCATGGAGCACATGCCCGACCCTCTCACCACTTGGCTACCCTAGTCGAGTTGGCTTAGTGGGTTAGTTATGTACCTCATTTTGATGGGCAGGAGTAGGAGCTGGCAGCTGACTCTAGTGCACACACCCGTACATGTTTAGGATAGCTTTCTTTTACTTTTAGAGGTTATCTGTTTTAGATGCACATTGTAGTTAGGGGGTTCAGATATACTTTCTTTATGTTTCTTCATGTTATGCATGGATGACTATATTAACGCTACAACTACTTGTCTAGTGTATGGTATAACTACTTATATATCTAATAATGATGATGCTTCATTTATGGTTTTATATTCCTTTCAATATGTTGTGTTTCCCCTCTTGATTACCTGCAAGGCGACAATGTAGTTTACTTTATGTGCGCGAATGACTCATGTTTTTGTTTTTCATTCCAAAAAAAAATTACAATATTTTCACTAAGTATTTTCTAAAAACTAGAATTAAGGACTGGAACAAAAGAGTAATAACTAATAATTAACTTGAGTACATCCTAGGTGTATTGAGTCAATTAATAGGGTGTTACAGATTCAAAAGGTGGCTTTTTCTACCTATATACTAGAAGCAGATGCCAAATTCTAGTGGGTTGGCACCAAGGGATTGTTCGAAACATCCTAGACTAAAGTTACCTGGGATATTTTCAAGGAAGCTTTTTACCACAAATACTTCCCTACCTCCATGAGAAATGCAAAGGAGTTAGAGTTCATAGCACTCAAGCAAAGGTCCATGAGTGTAACAGAGTACACAGCAAAATTCAAAGAACTTCAAAGAGCTCTGCAAATTTTCTACCATTTATCAGCATAATCCTGATGAAGTTTGGAAGTGCATGAAGTAAGAAGGAGGTTTGCGCGAGGACATTGAAGCTATCATGGGACTCTTAGAGATCCGAGATTATATGACTTTGGTAGACAAGTGTCAGCGTGCAGAGGACTCCAACAAGAAGTTAGCAATTGTCCAATCTGTTAAAGACACCTCTAATAAAAGACTTGCACCTGAAAACCAATGCAATGGGGATGCCCTGCCTCAAAAAAAGCAATTTCAACCCAATCTATATGAGGATAAACAACAACAATGGTCAACCACGAGACAAGATTGTCCAAAATATGGGAAGAACTATGAAGGTAGACCTTATAGGGCTGGACAAAATGTATTTACCACTATGGAAAACTAGGACATAAAATTTGGGAGTGTCTAGAAAGATATCCAAAACCTGTTGAGAAGCCACCATACAGGGGAACTAAGAGGTAAGCAGACCTCACCACCTGATAATCTAATTCGAGGTAGGAACACTTAGGATAATGTTTAAGATTTAAGCTTTATTAGTCATAATTTCAAAAATCTGAAAGTTTTAGCAATGATAAGGACGGTCCAATGGATTTGTAAATAAAAAAATAAATAGTACCTTATGGGCCCACGGGCCTATCGAGATAGCCGAAACCCTAGAATTGGGGCCCGAAGATGCCCGAAACTGAGAAATTATAGGATTAAGATTAGAAATTGGTAGGAATAAAGATTTTATACCTAGAATTAATTTTTAAGTAATATTTAATTTCCTGGGTATTGTAATTTACCCGTTCGGTGAAATTTCAATGTACGATTTCTATCAACGAAAAATAGTTTAATCTTTACAATATGATGATGCTTATCTTTTACAGCCAAGTAGATGGCCAAGATTTAATATTGACTAACAAGATTAAATTCTAGCCATCCATCCTATTGTTTCTTTTTAAAAAAAGGAAAAGAAATATACTTTGATTACATAAATGTTATCTTTATAACAAGCTTACTTCAAACCAGCTAACTTTGTCATTTTTTTCTTGTCATTCTCGACCAAGTACAGCAGCCTCTAAAACTCCATTTCTTTCTTCTTTAACGACCTCAAACAAGGTTCAAATCCTCAAAACATTAGCCTAGACTTGTTAAAGCCGCAAACTTCCTTCACTAAACTTGTTCTACACATCAAAACCTACAAATCTAACTGGCTAAAATCTCAATTCTTCATCAACTCCCACTTTGATATCTCACCTCCTCACTGAATAAAGGAGGTTAGGGGTGATTGAGAGTCCGTGAAGGGAAGGAAAATCCTTTGAAACACCTTTGGAGTGCAAAGGTCTAAAGCTTGCATGTTGTTTTCTTAATGAAATTATGTTTTTCTTACTGATTGTGATGACTGGAAAATTGATTTTCTTGGTTCTAATGTATGATTACACATATGAGTAGAGGTATTTGTATTGTTGTTGTGGAAAAATTCAATTTTGCTAAAGAAGTATTAATCATACTTGCTGGAAATTCGATTTTCTTATAGGCAGAAGATGATCACGAATTTTCTAAGCATGATGTAGGCATTTTTATGAGCTGAAAAAATATATGTTTGATCTAACATCTTGGACTAGTCCCATGAATTTTCTTGGGTTCTGATTTTGATTTAAACTATTTGTAAGAAAATCAAGAACCGAAATTGTACATATGTTGCCTGAACTATTGGAACTGAAACTGCAAATTTGTCTAATTTTGTTACCATAGCAAATCATTGATTTTTCCTTTGAATTTTTACAGGGTATTAGATTAAGGTTTTACTAGGATTTTTATTTCAAATTTTCTGGGTTCATTTTCTAAAGTTAAAAATGATGAATTTCAGGTTCCAAGCTAAGGTTAAGTTATTTCTGACCACCAAATTTGTAGAATTTTGCTAACATAGTTAGGGAACTCTTTTTTCTTTGAAACTTTTATGGAATATTGTGGATACATTAAAGTGTCTCAAATAATTTTTATAGCCTCCGAATTGATTATTTGATGTGAAAATAAATTTGTGCTACAATGGTGTGAAATCTGCCCCAATTGTTGGAAATGAACCCAAAACTCGAATTGATAATGTAATGGCATTTTGGTTCTAGTATGACATGAATACCTAGTGTTAAATATTTGGTTATGTGACTTTGATATATAAATGCATGCTAAACGAAGTGAAGATTGGTTTATGAGGCATGATTGAAATCACAGTGTGAATGAATGCTTGTATGTGTTTTATGCATGCATGGGAAAAAGAAAAGTGAATGATATATTGAATTAAGTTTTGTAGCCATAAATAAAAATGAGATCCTCTTTGACTTGTCAAGGGCAAATAAGAAACATGAGATCCTATTTGACTTATCAAGGATAAATAAATAAACATAAGATCCTTTCGGCTTGTCGAGGGCAAATAGAGAGAGATGAGATCCTTTTGACTTGTTGAGGGCAAATAGAGAGAGATGGGATCCTTTCAACGCTCGAGGGCAAATATAGAGGGATGAGATCTTTTCAACTTGTCAAGGGAAAATAAAGATAGATGAGGTCCTCTTTGATTTATTAAGGGCAATTAAAGTTAATTTCTCTATAATTGGCATATACATATTTGTATTATATTGAATCATTTTAATTGGCATTATTTACTATGATTATAAGCTTATGATAAATGGTTACAAAGTGATTGATTTTTTAAAAATAACCCACTTCGAAAGTATGGTTTGGACCTTTCAAAATGAATCATTATTATAAACTACACGATCACTTTTTTCCTAACAAACCGAAGTGGCTGGGACGATGACGATAACATTACGATTGTGTATTTGGGGAAATACCCTACTGAGAATTGTACAATTCTCACCCATATGTTTTTGTGTTTTCGTGTCGTCTCCAGGTTGATCCAGAGAACTATGGGCTGCTACACAAAGCAAATCAAATTACAGTAATTTAGTAGTTTGTGTTTTTATTATATTGTACTTAGTTGTATGTATATGCCTGTAAATGTAGTAGAAAAAAGATATGCACTAAAGCTCATAGGAGAGTTTCTTTTTGTACTTGATGTTGTGTTAAATAAATACTTTGTTTCCTTGCTATATATTTTTTTGATAGAACCACGAATCAGTTACTACACGATTCGACCAATTCTGCTATAGATAATTAAAAAAGGTCCGCTGCTTTATAAGTGACAACTCCTAAGTATAATGTTATGACTTAAGAATGATGTTATACTTGGGAGGGTGTTACATAACATGTAATGCCCAATGACGAAGTTGGGGAGTGATAGCCGGTGCAAAAAAGACATGGACAAGGAGTACCTCCTGGCAGACTTTTAAGCAGAGGGTACATGAATAAACCGATTACACACTCGAATGAGAGGGATCCTGATACTGTATAGGTATAGGAATATAGAGTTAAAGAAGGCCTATATGAATTGATTTGTACTACCTATACCAACAAGATGCATATTCTTTCAGGTAGCCTTCACTAAAGAACTCTACAGTTAAGCGTGCTTGATTTGGAGCAATTTTGAGATGGGTGACCTGCTGGGAAGTTTTTTCAGGAAGCATCTAGGTAAGGACAAAGCACGCTAAAAAGACCAGTGTTAGTTTATAGGGATAGTTATCAATCCATAAAGCAGCAGGGGATGTTAGAAATTGTATCAGAGTCTGTACCTCTCCCAGTATGGTGTGGTTCGAGGCTGAACCAAGCAGAAGCTGGTGGGCATGTAATGCTCAGTGACGAAGACTGGGAGTGATTGCCAGTTCAAAGAAGACACGGACAATGAGCGGCTCCTAGCGGACTTCTAAGCAGAGGGGTACATGAATGAACCAATTATACACCCAAATGAGAGGGATCCTAAGACTATATAGGTATGAGACTATACAGTTATGGAGGGCTTATATGAATTGATTTGTACTACCTATATCAACAAGATGCATTTTCTTTTCGATAGCCCATCACTAAAGAATTCCACAGTTAAACATACTTGACTTGGAGCAATTTTGGGAAGGGTGACCTCCTAGGAAGTTTTACCAGGAAGCATGTGAGTGAAGACAAAGCATGCTGAAAAGACTCGTGTTGGTTTGTGGGGACAATTGTCAATCCATAAAGTAGCAGAGGTTGTTACAACCCCTGCTTACAGCATCAATCATGCTCCTCTCCATAACTAGCAGTCCCTTATAGAAGTACTGAATGAGAAGCTGCTGTGAAATATGATATTAAGGACAGCTGACACATAATCTCTTGAACCTCTCCCAATACTCATAGAGAGACTCACCTTGCAATTGCTGAATACTACAAATATCCTTTCTAATAGCAGCTACTCTGGAAGCTGGGAAGAATTTCTCCAAAACGATACGCTTCATGCTAGCCCAGCTATCAATTGTTCCATGGGGGGATGTAAAAGAACCAATCCTTGGCAGCTCTTTCAAAGCAAAATGGGAAGGCCTTTAGCTTGATTTAGTCCTCTATTACCCCCTAAGGCTTCATTGTCATACAAATCACATGAAATTTCCTGAGATGTTTGTGCAGGTCTTCCCCAAATAACCCATGGAACTTAGGCAAATGGTGCAAGAGTCCTGATTTGAGCTCAAAGTCACCTCCATGGTCGGGGTAAATGATCCCCAAGGGTTGGTAATTCAAGTCTTGGGTAGTAAGCTCCTTTAAGGTCATGTTATTTTCAGCCATGTTCCCTAAAATGCTAGCAGCAAGATCAGAAAGTTTAGGAGAATAAAAAAAAATCGAATTCCCAAGTTATATCAAAAGAAGAGGGGTTGTCCGATAATTTAATTCTCTCCCTCGCGACCTTCCTAAGCCTTTTGGCAGTTTTCTTAATCTCCTGATTAATCGGTAGTATGGGGAAATTAGGAAGGGAGCGGGTCATAAAAATAAATTATATCAACAATCAAATACACAAGGGAATAAAGAAAAGATTAATAAAATTTAAATTAAACTGAACTAAATTTTTTTTTTGAATAAAGACAATGCAGAAATTAATAAACAAAAGTGTACTTTCAAGCATTTATGCTCTTGTTGTATGCATTTTCCCCCCTTTGACTAGAGGTTTAGCTCGTTAGCCTATATATTTACCCATTTTCACCTAAGCCCCATCACAACCCAAGGTCAATCCTCTTAATTAAGTATGCATGTGTGTATGACAAAGGGAAAATGAGACCCATAGCAAGCCTATGGTAATGTATTTTCATTTGAGATGATTGAGTGTGTATCATAACTCAAAACACTTGAGCGAATGTGTGGCAAACACTGACCTAGGAAATTTCTTTTACTTGGTACATGCCTCATATGTGGATTCTACCTTGTGTGCTATGTCCTTGTTTATGCCTTGCTTGTTGAGATCCTCTTGATTGTTAGTGTGAAAGCTTACTGTTGGATCTCTAGATTCATTAGATTGGTGTATTATCATTTATTTGCATGCATGCATTTTCAGAGTTAGGAGTCTAGTTTAGTGCTTGTATACTACTTTCCATCCATGCCTTGCTCTAATTTGATTTTCACCTGAGGATATGTGAAAGCTTAAGTGTAGGGGAGTTTGATAAGGAGCATTTATACCACTTATACTGATTCTAAACTTTAGTTTTTTGAATAAGTTTAATTGTGTTATTAATATGATTGATTAGGATTTTGATTTTTGCCTCATTATGCATTTTTGATAGAATCATTGACTATTACATTGATTTTGGAATAATTATTGAATTATAAGCTGTTGCGTTTAACCTATCTTTTTGTGTGTAGCTTTGTATACAAGAGCTTTGGATAAAGTACAAAATATCAAGAACATGATTTGAACTATTTGGATGAAGCTTGGTGCCAAGGGATTGTGAAAAAGAAGCAAAATTGCATAAAGCAATTTTCAAGTGACCATTGTAGTGCTCATTTAGTGTTGCGGCACTCGATAGAGGCATCCAAAAATCAAACTGGAGTTCACCATTCTGGAGAAGGCGACAGTGCTTGTCAACGCTCATGCAATGACAGGATTACAGATAATTAGTCTATTTTGGGCCCCACTTTGGGCTATTTTAAAGAGCAATATTTATATGACTAGCTTAGAATTTTATCCTAGTTTTGGTTACACAATTTAGGTTGCTAGGTTTCTCTCTCTAACTCTCTCTATGTCTTCCTATTTATTCTTCTATCTCTGGGGATTTTAATACAGGAATTGATTTATTCTTAGGGATTGTGGCAAAGATCCTTACTATTATTTTTAAGTACTATTTTATTTTTATTGTTATAATCCTTTAGGGATGGAGGAATATATTTTCTTATTAGCGTAAAGGTTTCCGAATAGATTGGGATGATCTTTGAGACCTCTTTGTTATATCGAATGCATTAGTTTTCTTAATGTGCTTTAGTTCTATTCTTATAATTGTTGTTGCTATTGTTATATTTTTTTTATTTGACTAACTAAATTGACAATCGTCGTTTAGGGAAATCCTTTGAGCATAAATTGATGGATCCATTGGTTTATATTTAAGGGAGAACATTAGAATTAACCTTTTGATTGACGGTTAGGCTATAGCAATTGGTACATTAAATCAATGTGATTTCTAAATAAATTGAGATATCTTTTATTAGTTATTTACATTGGTCAAATTCTAGAGGTCAATTAATCACTGGTAGAATTAGTAGTAATTAATTACTAATAGCCATTAATGGGTTCAATATTTGATCAGTGATAATTAATTCCAATCCTAGGAATACTTTGCACTAATACCTTTTAATTATTGAATTTTTTCAGTTATTTTTAATTGCTTTATTATAATTTTCAAAACTCCAAATTTTGCAACTAAGTATCATAGCCTCCTTGAGAAATGATCTAGATTGCGCCATTTACTATATTTTTTATGCAAATTAGTATAAATAATTTTCAATTTGAGAAAGTAGCCACAACCTCCATTCAGCCATCTACATAAGTGAGATTCTTCAACACGCTTGAGTGCATTGAATGCCTACTCAAGAGCGCAATTTTCACATTGAAGCTTAATTGTCACCAGATTGAAATGCCATGTGGTTGAGCACGAGTAGTTGAGCTTAAGCGCCTTAACGGCTTGTTTAGTATCATTTTTCAGTTTTTCAGTTTTCAGAATTTTGTGAAAGAAATATTGAAAACTAGAAATAAAAACTAGAATTTATAGTTTTTAGAATTTTCAGTATTTCCTTCATAAAATTTGAAAAACTGGAAAACTGAAAATAAAAACTGAAAACTCAAACCAAACAAGTCTTAAACTTTTCTTTTCTCTTTTTCTGACTCCAATGTTGTCCATCTTTCCTTGGATTGATCATAGCCTTCAATCCTCTTCCCCTAAGTGCTCCAAGATCATCCTAAAACACCAAGAATACAAACTAAATTCCATATTTTCACATTAAAGATTATTTACCTGCTATTTTGCACATAAATGAAAATTGTATGAAAAAGAAATTAGACTAGAGTAATTAACAAATCTAACCCTAAATAAAGTGGTTCAAAATACCAATAAAAATCATAACTCCGTGAGGAGTTATCCAAATCGTCCTAATTTTATTTCAATATGAAATTTCATCCCACGCAAACTGGAAACAGAGTAGTAGTTGGATCAACTAATTTTTCCTCTCCATCAAAACTATTTGTATATATCCCCTCTACTCAGGGTTTATTTGCATACTTAAGTGTCATTTTATATTTTTGTTGTAATTTCTAATTTATAATTTAAATTCTATTTGTACTATATCAATCTGTGTTAAATTTTGTGGTTTATACATAATACAAAATTTCATTATCAGATGCAACCATTTACTTAAATTGTAAATGTCACTCGTTTTCTATTTTTATGATTTATTTTACTTTATTTATTTTGAAAATTACTCTACTTTTAATTATTTCAAGTGAATATTATTGAACTGATTTTTATCGGCCATAAACATTTTAGGCTTACAAAAAGTTTAAGATCAATTCAAAATGAGAATTTACTCATATAAACGAGCAAAAGAGAATGAATATCTGAATTAGCTTATCTTTTCGCTCGATAAATACTATTGTTTGTACTTTCTCTATTTAAGTTTTATTGTGCCTAAAAGCATTCTTTTACACATTAAATAAATTGGTAATAAATTTATATTTTAATATTAAATTTGCATATTTATAAGTAAAGTTTGTGATGCAAAAATTAATTTTTATAAAAAAAATACTAGTTTAATTCACAATTAGAAAGAAAATGAAAATCAGGTACCAATTATTTATCAGATATAAACTTCAGTAGCAAAGTGACTGAATTTTAAAACTAAACTAATGAGAAGAACACAAAACAAAAAGAAAATTGTGAAGTAACACACACGAGTCCGCGGTGCAACTGAAGCTCTCAGCGGCGCACGCCCACGCCCATCGCCGCCGCATCACCGGGAGACAGCACCTCCCTTCTTCCCTCCTTTCGTGTCCGTCTCTCCTCGCCGCTGCTCCATCGCCTCCCTTTCTAAGCTCCACGGTATTACTATTCCCTCCGCATTCGCGATTATCTGTTCTTCCTTCCCTCCTGGAGAAAGGGGAATTGGAAGCACTCCGTTCCTGCAATTTCACCGCCCTGTTTTTATTCAGAGAAAAGTAAGCCCTCTTTTTTTCTTTATCTCTATGTACATAAACTAAGCCCTCTTTTACTAGGTTTCATTCTGCATCCACAGGATTGTCGCCTCTGGTCTTTTTAACTAGGGTAATATTGGCATGAATATTTAATCCCTGGCAACCTAATGGTCTATCTTGTCTCACAACCCAGTAATGCCCCTAACCTGTTTAATCAGATGTGACCTTTTAGTCCGCTGTTCCAAGTTTCGCTAGGATGGGATTCCCCCCCCCCCCCCCCCCTTCTATTATTTACTTTTGTTGTGAATTTTATTTTACAAAGAGCATAATCCAAGTTCGTCATGAACATAAGTTGAGTGATTGGTAGTATCAGCTAAACAATGAGTGTAACATCTTCTGGGTAAGAGACCATGTTCTTTTTTTTCCATTATTATTAGGTAGTGCATAATTATGTGGTGTGCTGTTTTCGGTTTTCATGTGCTATGACCCGTTTAAAAGTATTGATAATTGATAGGTGATGAATATATAGATCTTAATGTTGTTGGGAATTTGGATTTGTTGCTTGAGCATGAATTGTTGAATATCAATGGCTGTATTTATGGGAAAATCAGGAGAAGAGATTGACTGATATTGTTTAGCTTGGATAGATATACAGGGAAAAACAAAGGGGCGGCCCAGTGCACGAGGCTCCCATGGGTGAGTTCTGGGGAAGTTAGATGTACACAGCTCGCCCCCGCTTTGTAGAGACTGTTTACAGGATTTGAACTCGTGATCTCTAGGTCACAAGACAGCAACCTTACCGTTGCGCTGAGGCTCACTCTTTTGGATAGATATATAGGAAACAAAAGAAGAAAAAAAATGAAACAAAAGAAAAAAAAAATGAAGCAAAATTCACAGAGGAGAACACGGGTGTGATGTGAGAAGGAAGTGAGAGTAGTGTTTTGGGATTTGGGGAATGAAAATTTAATGGGAATAGGACAAGAAATTGAATTCAGGACCTGAACATGGAGAGGAATACTGTGGAGGCGAAGAGTTTTAGGAATTTTTCATTTGTGTTTATAATCTAGTTTATAACAAATTAA
Organism: Dalbergia cochinchinensis; assembly: GCA_031216125.1. Taxonomy (NCBI): domain Eukaryota; kingdom Viridiplantae; phylum Streptophyta; class Magnoliopsida; order Fabales; family Fabaceae; genus Dalbergia; species Dalbergia cochinchinensis. The sequence goes on from CM062370.1 coordinate 17,310,695, forward strand.
TGTTTGGAATAAAAGGCAGGTTTCCCCTCTTCATAAAAAGCAAACTCTTTCTCTAAAAATTAGAATAGAGAAGCCAGGGTTACCCTTATTAGTATTAAAAAAAATTTTAGTTACTAAGTCAATCTTTACAATAACAAATGATTTAATTAAGGAATCTAGCTTATTGTTGTTCATTTGATCATGTTACAAGTTTGACAAGTTTTTCTTCAGTTTCTGTCATAAAATAGTTTTTGTATGGTGCTGAACCCATTGCTTTCTCCCTTCTCTGTTTATATTTTGGTCTGCATCACTTTCACAGACAGTTGGTGAATTACATTCAAGGTTATTGATCATCTGTTTTACATTGTTGATAGTTTCTTTTACATATCGATCAAACTTCAGAGTTCCCTGCAATGTAAAGATGAAATAGTTATATAAAATTGATTAAATCTTGTGCATAATACTTTTCATTGTGTGGCAGGAAAGGAGCTAGTATGCATCTCATCTCCCATATTACGAACAAATCTTGACTCCAGCTTTTGCATAGGGTTCTAAATTCTCCCTTCCCTTTTACCTTTCACTTTTCAAGTATTCCCCCCATGAACCCTGTGCAAAACAGCAGCACTACAAAAGCCACTCTAAAACCACCCCGAAGGGGAAAAGGGAAAAAGAAGGGAGATTTTGAAGCAAAAGATGCTGAAGTAGCAGGAACCCCATCAGAATACTTATTTGCTATAGCCAAAACGGCAGTTGCTCAGATCTTCCAGTCACTTGGCTATAAAAGATCTGCATGCAATGCTCTTGAAACCTTGACTAATGTTGCTATGACATATCTTGAATCCATTGCAAGATCAGCTTCCTCTTTTGCTAATGCCTCCAATCGTACTGACTGCAACCTCTTTGACCTTGTCAATGGCATTCATGATCTGTCCTCTGTCCAAGGGTTTCCCGGTGGTTCTAATATGCACAAAAACAACCTGCTAAGTTCTGGCGCTCTGAAAGAGGTTATGAACTTTGTCAACCTCTTTAAAGAATTACCATTTGCCAAACCAATTCCATCCAAAAATGCTCCTGGAAGTCCAAATCTAGAATCAGTCGCTGATTCCGGCTCATCAATGTGCTGTTCTAAGAAAGCAAAAACGCATGGCTTGCATATACCAAGATGGCTTCCAGATTTCCCTGTGGAAAGGTTGAATAAGAATTGTGACAGGGTTTTGGTTAAGGAGAGGAAATGCGGTGAGAAACTCTGGGAACATTCCCTTGTAGTGGAAGATTGCAGCGGTAAAGTTGGGGAAAATAAAGGCGCATTACAGAGCAGTTGGATTAATGGAAAAGAAGAGAGAGACGCTGGGATGGAGCTGGTACAGAGAAGAGCAGGAGTGAGGTTCAAGATTGGTGGGGAGGAAGAGAAGATTGGGCTGGGTGAAAATATGATGAATGGTGTCTGTAAAGGAAGGAAACGAGTGTCTTGGGATCGCGATAAAATAAATGATTGTATGGCTGGGGAAAATGAAGATGAAAGGAGTGCGTGCAGGAGAAAAAATTTGGCATAACTTTTTTGGCGATGATGTAGGTAACCTGTTGCGGACGACATTTTTTCATGGGTGTGCTCGGAGGTTTGAATGAGGGTATTGAAATTAACAATTAAACTGTCTGCAGATATAATGTGTCAGATTTCCTTTTGCAGTTTTAGACGGGGAGTCGAACCCGTGCCTTTTGTCCCCAAAAAGGGATTCTGAGCGATTGCCACCCAAGCGCAAAACAGATTTGTTTGCATTTGCTCAATCTAATGTTTTGTGGCAGATCCCAATCTAGGGCCTGGGTCCCCTAAAGTTGAACATTTCAGTTTAAAAAATAAAATAAGGAGATTTTAGTATTGAATTAATAAAATTAAAAGTGAAATTTTTTTACTCTATCCTAAAGTGATATTCTTATTTTAGATAATTTAAATCCCCCAATCAATCAATTAATCTAATGTTTACGTCCCGGTTTGACTACAACGGTCCCCATATTATAGGATAATTCTTTGTGAGGCCACAATTCATTTTTATCAAGGTTCTGATAATCGGATCAGATATCGAATGTGTAGAGTAAGGATTCAGAGGTTCAATTAGGGGTTTAATCGGAATATAACCGATATATAATAAAGTATGTATTTATATAAAAATATAAAATAAAATATATGTCATAAAATAATTAAAAATTAAATTAAGCATTAATAAAACTCATAAAATATAATATAATTTCTCTTTTAATCAAAATAAATATTATTTATATTGATCAAATATCTCAAGTTGCTACTTCTTATACTAGAAAAGGAAAAGAAATTAAAAAATATGAGATTTTAGGTCTTTTTTAAAAAAAATCTTAAAATAATGTAATTTTGTATTTTTTTTTAAAAAAAGTTGGACCGATTTTTCGACTGGGCCGGTTTACCGGTTACTGGACGGTTCTCAGCAGTTCTTTGCAAGATTATTTCCGGGTCCAATCTGGATCGAATAGCAGTTTTTTGCCTTGCCTTCGAAGGAGTAACTTTAGTTTGGTAAGCGTGTAAAAAAGAAAAAAAGAGCTTTTGTTTGGTGAACAGAGTACAAGAAAATACGGTCCTTTTTGCAAGATTGTTTTTTTCATATTCAACGTCGCATCTCGCCTCATTGCTGTGGATGAGTTCTTTCCATTGATTAAAGAAAATACAATTAAAATGATATTTTTAATATTTAAAATAAGGGATGGTTTTATATTCTGATAATGCGGAGTCAATCCCCAAATATCAACAAAATTGATAATATGGATTGATTGATAAAATGTATGCATCCGAATCGGATATGTATCATTCAAGGTACCGACAAGGCCTCATGCTCAAATGAGTCATGTTGACTCAACAAGTATCAATAAAAGAAGGGATAAAATAATCAGTTTGATGCATGTCCGATTGGATGAGCGTTGTTGGGATTTAAGGGAGATTTTATAAGGGAATTCATTAACTTTATCCTAGACTCATGTATATATTGGGGTCAGGATTATTTGGGTGTGGATTCATTAACTCAAGTTTAAGTCTTTGAGTGTGTGTCAGAAATATTTTAGAGTGAATAACTTTTTCGACCCAAACATTTTAAATTTTGACATTTAGTTATTCTATAGGAATTTTACTTTAATAGAATAACTAAATTGATAAAAAATATTACAATTAGATGTTGAAATTAAAAGGTTAATCCAATTGTTGAATTATAATTATATAAACATGTAGTGACTCAAGACAAAGTTGAAATTATTTCTAATTGTCACTAGTCAATTAAAGCAACAATAGTCTCGAGCAATTGTTAGTGGGCACCTCTAAAAACATTTTATATGTATTGTATGAAACAACTTTTTGTCAATTCTAAGGGAGATTCAAAGCGCCCAACTTGCACAAACTTGTCTTCAGCATTGGTAATTTGCACTTTGTTCATTCTTGTAAATAAGACGAAGTTGTGAATTTGATTTTCAATTAATTTAATCAAACATATTGTCATTTGCAAGGTACTTGGGGACCGAGCATGAAATTTAATCATCATTATGAGCAGATGCGTGAACGTGGTGTGGTATATACAGGTTGACTCAATGAAATTCCATGAGAAAGGTGGGTTCTAACGTTAGACAATGATATCAATTGAAGCACATAACCACAAACTTACTTAAGAGTGTGAATTCTATGTTAAAAGAAGCTCATAATCTTCTCATCACATCGGTAGTTAGAGCAATGTACTTTCGATTGATTGAGTTGTTTACTTGAAAAGACAGGGAGACATATATGCGAAAAAAATGCAGGACAAGTTTTCTCAGAAGCTGTGGCAGCAAATTGCAAGCAAACCAATTAGCATCAAAAAACATGAGGACCACTCAATTTGATAGACAAAGTAAGTCTTTCCATGTTAAAAAGCTATCTTGTAGGGAAGACTACATAGTTGATTTTAGGCAGAAGTATCACAATTGTGGAGAATTTTAGATAGATTAATATCTTTGTCATCACGTGATTGCCTATTGTGACAACAAAAACCTTGATTGGAGAGTTTATGTCCATGATATTTAAAAGGTCCGCAAAAATTGCAAAGTGTACAAGAAAGAGTTTAGGGTCGTGGGGTACCAAAATACATGGCCTTGGTTTAAAGGTGCAAGGATTTGTTCTAACCTCGCCTTAAAGCACATAATGAAAGGTCGACCCAAATTTATCTATTTCCTAAATAAAATGGATATGCATGAGATGCGAGACCAAAACATTGTGATCCTTGTCGAGGTGAGGAACACAGTCCCAGCCTTTATCCACACACTTGTGGCCCAAGTTCGTGGCGATGACTCTTGTTATTTCATTGTCTTGTTATTTTATTAATAATGTGGTTATAATCGTGAACCATGTGGTTGTTGATGTGTTAGTTTTATTAAGTGGTTGTAGTATTTTCTCTTTGTGATGCATTTTGTATATTGACAAAACTCTCAAATTGGTCCATTTTAAATTTTGTGTCAGACAAATGGGTCCCTCAAAGAAAAAAAAAATACACAAAGTCTCTACTAATTAAAAATGTTGGATAAGTTAGTCTCTTTCCCAAAAACTTAGGACAAATTAATCTCTTAAGAATCATGAAAGGTTCAAATTAATCCATATACAAAGGGACTAACTTGTCTGACATTTTTAATTGGCGGGGACTTTATTGGGTGTTTTTTTCTCTAAGAATCAATTTGTCTGATATTTTTAAATGACACAGATTTCTTTGGATATTGTTTTAAGAGGGATCAATTTGTCAAACACAAAATTTAAAAAGGGACCAATTTGGTGGTTTTGTCTTTTATAATAAAAAAAATTAATTAATCAAGTTGGATGATAATAGTAAACATCAAGTAAAAGCCATGAAGTATAACAAATAATATATAAAATGATTACAACTAAAACTTAAACAATGAAATAAAACAAACAAATAAGAACATATGATTTATAATAAAAGTAAACAATAATTACTTACAAATGTAAAAATACATAATAACAAGTCTCGAACAAGTAATACTTGTTTAATTACAAATGTTAAAAAACACAATTACCCTTCTATACATCTTTTCCCCTTTAGTTTCTTGATTAGTAACAAGCTAAATCTATCCGGCTGAAACATATATACATGTAAAGTATGGTCTACATCTCCTATAGCCCCTACAGTGCCCTGAATTCATCTTCCTCCTCCCCACCCTAATCCCCACAGTAATTACTCCCCTCCAATTATCAGTCAATACCTTCCTTACAGTTGCCTAGGTGGCAGTACAAGAGCGTGCCACGTTTTTCAAGTTGAGTTGCATTTAACGTCATTTTGTAAATGTGGTTGGATGAATTAAAAATATGTGGCTAAACACAGTCTCTGCCTTCCTCCTCTGCTACGACTCACTCCACCACCTCTATGCCCTCCCTTCTCCTTTATCTGACAACCCCTCCTCATCCCTAACTTACATAAAACACAGATCCAAAGTCCACCACGCAATCAATCCGATTCTTTCATCCCCACCTCCCATCACTGACCAAATCCCAAGCCCAATAGGCTTATCGCTCAGATCCAGCTCGCACCCTATGGCCTGCATGAATGTTCTGTTGCTGTCAGACAATAAGAGAACCTTGTTGCTGACCTTGAAGTCATTCTTCTACACCCTCATGACAAATGCATCATTGACCAAGGTGCAGGCTATGGTGTCCACACCCTTGGCTTTGAGCTTAGCGGATTTTTCCATGAATCCGAGGATGTGCTTTTCTAGAGCAGGTGGGGGTGAAAGCTCCTAGGATAGCTAAGAGGATGGTCTTTTGTCCCTTGATGAGGTTGGAGATGGTGGTGGTCTTAACCTTACTGGCGTCATCGAGGTAGGAGAAGGTGGCTTTGGGAGCTTGTCACCAACAATGAGGGTGGTGGAGATAGTGGTGGTGGCGGGTTTGGTGGAATAGGAGAGTGGCTTGAGGTTGGGTTTGAGTTTGAGGGAGAAAGGGTTTAGAAGAGAGGGATTTGGGTTAGGAGGCTCATGGTGGACATCAGTTTTTCGGCTTGGAGGGGCTCAAGGTGGTGGGCATATTGTGGTTGCGTTGTGCTGGGTAATTGTTGTTACATTGTTTGTTCATTGGAAAAAAACCGATTGTAATCTTTTGATTGTGGATTTGAATGTTGGTTATCTAAGTTGGGGGTTTGACTACAAAATGGTAGAGGTGTTTGGATGGGAATAGGTTGTTAAAGGCAGGAGAGTCAGAAGTGGGAGGAGTGAGGAGTGAGGGTGGAAGTGAAGGAGGAAGGCGGAGATTGCATTTAGCAACATATTTTAATTCGTTTAACCACATTTATAAAATGTGGTTAAATTCAATTGAACTTATAAAACGTGTTGCACCCTTGTGCTTGCACTTAGGCAATTACAGGGAAGGTATTGATGAGCTACTACATCATAGCATTCACTAATCTTTACCACCCTGATCTTCCCCGCCCTTATCGCTTACACCCTCACTTCTTCCACCCTCATCTTCTACTCCCCCATCTGCTATGTACTTATGTCCTCCCCCCTCATCTTCTACACCCTTATTTTCCATTCCCTTGTCTCTTGCACATTCATCTTGCAAATTTTGTGAGGAAATTGAATGTAGGGTTTCGCCCATTGATGAATGGGGGATAATACTAAGGTAAATGGACTCATATGTTCAGATGTAACAATTTATGATTGGTACATATCCTCTCGCAGTTTAAGCGGTAACTCGTTCAGGTCAAAGGTGGCTGTGTGGAGGATTGAGCTTGATCTCCTTGACATGAAGCATCGATGTTGTATTAAAAGTTGGTCATAAACCCTCCAACATGCAAAAAAGCCCATGACTGCTATAATTATTAGACCTTCTCCTACTACTATTGACTAGATCTTGAACTACCACAAAAGAACCTTACATACAAGGAGTTTTGTGATGGTTCAATCTCAACCTGGGTAGTCTGATGCATCTACAAATCAATATAAAAATGCTTTTCATGGGTAGGGTGCAAAAGCTAATGAAATGGCACCATATGTAGATCTAGAGGAATGGCTAATAGGGCTGTACGAGTGGTGGAGATGGTGGGGATGGTGGTTGAGGTGATGCCTGATAATCTTGATGGGACAACCATAAAAGGGCAAAATGATGTATATGCCATGGCCTATACTCATGGGAGAGGTGGTAATCTACAAAAGGTACTCCCTATAAGATACGCTTTAATTGTTGGCTCCACATCATCACCCATTGTTTCATGTCGCATTGCCCAATTGATTGGTCCTTCTCCCCTCAATTCTTGGTTAAGGGCTCAAGAGGAATAAGTTGAGCAAGCCCAAATTGTCGCATTGCATGATTCGTTGGGTGCCACTGTATATTCTTTAAGCAAATTTAGTGGAATGACACTAGATTACAATGGTTGCTTGACCCATAGATTATTTGGTATAAAAGGCCTTAATTGTAGGATCCCTATATGGCTACCACAAAATTCATATTATAATCTTGAAATATTCTTATTTCTATGCAATTTAGTTGGTAGGGGGTTTATTAGAATGTCAGTCTATCACTGACGTGTCAATTGATGTGATTCATCAATAACAGCAAAAATGTGAGTAACAGAGTTAGTAACTAATGACGGGGATTAAAAAGTAAAAAGATAATTTTTAGATCTCAAATAGCAAAATGAATCGCCTATACAATTTAACTATTTAAGCGGGTAAGCCATCAATCAATACATTATGCAAAATAAACCTGCATTGGCCGATAGCTAAACGGGGTCGTTTCGTTATGAAATAGGAGATATATCACTTTCCAGCTTATGAGAGCCAGAGCCCAGACACAGAGTTTGAATCACCATTGACTTCGTGAGCGAGTTAGCCCAAGAAATGCCTCTATCTGTTGTGCAAATCACCTTTGGTTCTCCTCTTCAACAATCCGTCCTTCACAATCTCAATCCTTCCACCATCTTGCCCAAGACCCTCTTCCCTGCCTTTGGAACTGAACCCTCCTCCATTGCCCTCAGAAGATTCATCTTTTCCAGCAAGACTTCACAGTGCACTAGAGCCAAGGCTGCGCCGACCCATGCTTCTTTGCTTGAGGCTCCGGTTTTATGGGCAGGTAGGCTCTGCATCTTCTATGCCCTCCTCAAGGCTGGATTGGCGGGATCTCAAGCAAACCCACTTGTCTCAGGTTTATATTTGCATTTGTGCCTTGCTTTGCTTTATGGTCCTTTCATGGAGCTTTTTTTTTTAATTTTATTTTTTGACAGTATTCTGGTATACCAAATTGCTTATTGGTCAAGTTTACTGACTCATTCAGATTTGGAAATTGGTGATGGCAATGAATCTGGTGACTTGGGGTTCTCTAAATGGACGGAGGGAATACTAGGAAAACCAGGTCCGTTGGTTGAGCTTTCTTTTTTTCGGTTTTTTGTTTCCTTTGGTTATTTCCTTTCCTGATCACTAAAGGACAGTTTAATTTTATGGTTCTGTACTTCTTTTTTTTTTATTATTATTTTTAATTTTCTTTGGACCTATGGCTAGGGAGGGAATGATACGGAGTATAATGACTAAATTTAATTGAAGTTCGTCTAGATATAATTTGATGGAGTGGAATGGCAATGGAGGGTCAATGTGTACCTTTACCACCCAAAGTTCCTTCAGATTGGAGTGTCAAGGAGGGAATGACATATCTTTTGGTGGAAGTCCCTTCCTTTCCTTCATTAAACAACCACACAAGAGAGTAGCATTATCTTTCCATTCCATTTCTTGCCTCTCCATCCTATTCCATTATTAACCTTTTTTTTTCCCATTGTCTCTGAATCTTCCAAACATACTAAGCTCCTCTGAAATGAAAGTAAAAGTACATCCAACTCTAGATGAGATAGTGTGTAATAATTACGATGCATACTTTTTATCTTTGTATGACTACACCTTTACTTTCTAACTATAGGAACAACCTCCTTTAGTGGAGTCTTATCTTATCTGGAATCCAAGACAAATACAATGATGGATTATTATTATTATTATTATTATTATTATTAATATTGTTATTATTATTCTATCTGATTTCCGTTTAACCCTTTGGTTAATGAAGTCTGAGGATTGGATGAGGCATTGTGCACAATGGTTCAAGTCGTTGAATTTTATACTTTTATAAAATTTTCATGAATTTTTCATGTGGAAATATTCTCTAGTGCTTTTAAAAGAATTAAAATTGATTGGTACAACGTGGTCAGGTTTGTCTGATAAAGACAAATTTACATGAGTTTGCACTCTGAGCTGATGAAACAGGTTATATCTATACATGTTAATACTAAATGAGAATGGGGCATTTATGGGCTACTAATATCATCATGACATAGAGGTATGATCCAATTCTTCTAAAATGCATTTTGTTTTGGTCTTTTAGTTAGTTATGTGATTACAAAATGGTGAGAGTTAAACTTAAAGCCTTAACATTTTAGTTATTAACCAAGGTTAGAGAGCATGATTGATCTGTCAAATCACAGGTTTTGACAAATCTTGAGTACTATGACTGTTACCTGAAATGAGATTAGGAAGTCAAGTCACTTTTATTAATAGTCTAGAAAGCCATGGTTGAACCTTCAACCTTAGCCTCTTAGCATCTTGATCCTTTCTGACATATAAAGATAGAGGTTATAATACCATGATCCCATCATATTTCTTTATTCTGTGCACCTCTTTTTCTCTACTCCTTCGTCTTCCTTCTTTTTAGCCAGCCTGAAGAACAGGTTACATAATTTCTGGGTGCATTCCTTTGCGCATATTTTGTAAGAAAAATGCCTTTTTTCCCCCCTCTTAATTAAAACAAAATCACTTCTTGACTTATTGTAGACTGCTTATATATGATTTTTTTTTTCAAGAAAAAAATACTGAATGAAAAAATAATCAATTTTCTTTCTTCCTTTTTTATAGAGAAGCAGGTAGGAGTTGCTTTTGATACAATCAATTCTGGGTGATGCCTTAAAATAATTTTTTTTAAATCCAAACACACCTATTGTCAAATAAAAACATTCTTCTATTCTTCCATATATTGCTGCTGTCTTCTCTGGGTTGTTGCAATAGGAATGGAATGAGATTGCCTTTTAATTTGATATTTGTAACTAGGTCAAGCTTTGATTTGGCTATGTGAGAGAAACGTTTTCATTTGGTGCATCTCTCTCTCTCTATCTATCTCTCTCTTCTAGTTAGGTTAACTCATTTGGCTATGTGTGTCATGGGGATTTCTGTATGCAATAATATTTCTAATTTAAAATCAATTATGTATGTGGTTTGCCAAGGAGTCATATGAGTGGTTCATACTTCATATTGGCATTTCACCTCTAACAACAACTCATCCATTGATTCTTCAACATGAGTCGGTTCAGATCTGCACTTAGTTTCATCCTGGTCATAGATAGATCACCAGAAAAAATTGACATTGCTTCATGATGCTATCATGAGTCCCACATTGGAGAGCCATGCCATTTAAATATGGTACTTTAGTCTAAGGGCAGTCCCATCCAATAGGTCAGTATTTTGGGTTGGGTTCTCCCTTGGGCTTGAGTCCATTACATTGATGCTTTCGTTGAGAGGTTGACACATAGAGGGGGCGACCTAGGAAGGGAGTGACACGAGAAAAGGTTGCCTTAAAAGGCCAGAGTAAAGCTGCTTGCAATGGGCACCCTAGAGTGGGTCGTCGTGGTCATTAGCCCATAAATAGGCTTGTCAATCTCCCTTTGGCTTGAGTCCATACCTAGGAAAATGCTACTTGGAAAGGCCAGAGTAAAGCTGCTAAGAGTGGGTTGCTGTGGTAATTGGCCTTTAAATGGGGATGGCAATGTTATGGGTCCTAGATCAGAGAGCCATGCAATTTAAGTATGGTGTGTAGGTCTTGGGGCTCCTATCATCCAATAGGCTAGTGTTTGGGTTTGGTTCTCCCTTGGGCTTGAGTCCATAGTAAATGATTCATATTTGGAATATGCTATGGACATGTATTTGTTGGTCGTCTGAATGGGTGATAATTAGAGGTGGTATACCATATGTGATGAGTTACCATAGTAGTCAATTGTGGATGGTGGAATGGAGTGGCCAACCTCGAAAATGCTATAGCTCGATGACTGCTATATATATATATATATATATATATATATATACACGAAAATGAAAAATCTTCCCCAATTAAACTCATTCATCATCAATGTTGAAAAGTCATACACCTTACTTCATTCATAGTCTAAAAACACAAATTACCATCAATCCAATATTAACATCAAGTTCTAAGAGTGGCAAAACATAAAAGATAGCACCATCAAGTTTTATAAGGGCAACAAAACGTTAAGGACTGCATAAGAGAGGGGGGAAAAAATACTTTGAGCGCTTTAGCCTAAAGATGCCAATGGAGATTTTATTCTTTTTTTTTTTGGGATGATTTAGCCATAATACTCACTCAACCCAAAGGAAAAAACAGACACCTAGCCCAAAACCACTCCAACTCACCACTAACCCTAGCTCGATGAAACACACCCAGCCGCCATCCATAGTCACCCACCTTCACAAGTCCAGCCATGGTGAAACACAACCACAACAGAGAGAAGACAACCCCAACAGAGAGAAGACACCACAAGGAGAACAAAAACGGAGAGAGAGCGGGAGTAAAAATGGGGGAAAAAAAAAAGTAGGGAAGGAAAAGAGAACAAGGAAAAAGGTGAAAGAAAAGAGAACAGAGAGATGGGAGTAAACAAAGAAATAGGGAGAAGAGAGGAGCAAATAACAGTGAACATTGGGTTTTTCAACTGCTGAGATAGTTTGCTGCCGCTACGCCGCAATTTACTCCGCGTTTTGCTATGAAAAGCAGCTGCAACGGCCGTGATTGTCAGCCGCGACACTATATTACTGCTGTAGTGGCCTTCTGCCGCTGCGCTGCTATAGCGGCACTATAGTGCGCTGTTGACTACCTTGTGAGTGACTGATGGAATTATAAAAGTTGCTGCTTTTTTCTTAAAAAACTTATGTTTCTTATGGTTTTCGGCCTTTTCAAAGAATCCTGTTTACAATCCATTGCTTACCTTGGAAAGTTCATGATTTGGCTATTACTTTAATGTGGCTGGTAGAGAGGAAATTCTACAGTCATCAGCTCTCCCAAATGATTCACAAATGACTAGACACACTAACAAGGCAGCTAGGATCGCGTGTTTCCTCGTAGGATTGTATGATTCCCTAAATAACTCACTCCCCTAACTAATGGGATCCTAACAATGGCAATCATAGAAAAACCAAGAACTTGTACAATCTGCTGGCAGTGGCAGACTTCTGAGATAGCCCGGGTTATCAGTTTGGTTTCATGGCTTACTGGTCTCTGTGTGAAAGCGTAAAATGATTGTTCTATTCCTGTTGATGGCCTCCTATTGAAGACTAATGTAAGTTAGAAGAGCAGATCTGTGAGTACATTAATGTCGCCATATAATTATTATGTATCATCTCCATCGGCATAATGAGTGGAACTTGAAAATAAATAATTGAAGGCTTGATGCATCCCTCCTGGATTGGCTTCTCCAATGAAAAGCGTTGAAGAGAAATTTTACCCTAGAAACCTAGGATTTGTTCTGTTTAAATGTTTGCTGTTTTTATTTCTTTATTTTTAATATTAATTAATTACAAGAAACGTCACTTTATTTTTATTCTGCTTCAGGGTTTTCGACTTTGTTGAAAGACGCAATAAAAACTCGATAAGCATAATGAAAAATAGAGTGCTATTTTCGTAATTAATGTTGAAAACAAGAATTAATAAAAAAGAAAATTTAAAACCAAACAGATCTTTACATTATGGTAGGAACTGTTATGCTGTTAATGATCACAAATCTTGTTTATTTCCTTGTATATGTTTTATCTTCGTTTGTTGCTATATTTGATTCAAAGGATTTGTTTTGAATCATGCCGTGTATCAATTATTTCTTTTTGTTATTTGATCAGCAAAGGAAGGAGCCAATGGAAGGAAATTTGTGAGCAAATGGCATCCTACAACAAAGGGTACACTTAGAAGGAACTATAGAGTCCCATCCAAGTCTGAGGGGAGGCGCCTTCTTAAAGCTATTGCATCTCTATTATCAGATGATGATCACTTTGTTGATGCTACCTCTCACAAGGTATTGCATTTTTCCCTTGCTCTACATAAAATTCTTTTTGCAGTTGACAGAGTCTCTCTTTTACAACCCCAGCATCGTTTAAGAGCTTGTTTGAATAGCAATTTTTGTTGAATGTGAATGAGAAATAAGGGTCTGTTTGGTTTCAGCTGCGAGTTTCCAGTTTTCATTTTCAGTGTTTCAGCTTTTTAGATTTTGTTAAGAAAATATTGAAAACTATAAAATCTATAAAATCCAATTTTTTGTTTTCAGTTTTTTCTTTATAAAATCCTGAAAACTGAAAATGAAAATTGAAAACTCGAAACTGAAACCAAACAGGTCCTGAAGCTTTTCAATGCACTTTTGTAGAAAGTAAGGGCCTATTTGATTTTAGTTTTTAATTTTTATTTTCAGTTTTTAGGGTTTTGTCAAGGAAATGCTGAAAATGAAATTGAAAATTGGAATTTGTACTTTTTAGAATTTTTAGGGTTTGTTTGGTTTGAACTTTCAGTTTTGAGTTTTCATGTTTAGTTTGTCAGTTTTCAAGATTTTGTAAAGGAAAAACTGAAAATTAGAAATGCAAACTGAAAACTGGATTTTGTACTTTTCAGAATTTTTAGTATTTCCTTCACAAAATCTGAAAGACTGGAAAACGGAATATGAAAACTGAAAACTCAAAGCAAACAGGTCCTAGAGTATTTCCTTCTCAATATTTTGAAATCTGAAAAATTGAAAGTGGGAACTGAAAATTGAAAACTCAAACTAAACCTAAGATTTCTTTGACCAAAAGTATTTTTGGAAGTAAAACAAACCCAGCTTAACTTTTCTAACCGTTTTAGGGTTGTCAAATCCGAAGGGAAAGCGCTCATGGAGAAAGTGTGTGCTGCAACAACGTGAGAGCTCTATTCGATGAGCTCCCTACTCCCCATCTCGTTGTGGAAATTACGCCTTTTCCTGCTGGACCACTTACTGACAAGGATTACACTAAAGCGGAGAAGCTGGAGAGGGTTCTTAGATCTAGTCCTTCGGTTTGAGTAATCTATGGTGCTTCATGCACTCCTGTAAATATTCGTTGGAAGCTTGTAAATAGTTATGATTAACAGGGATTTGTATCATCAACTCTTGACATATCACATATTGAGTTGGATCACGGTTGCACCTTTCGATGAGAATAACCTCTTCCCTTATCTTGTCGAGGACACTGGACGCGGTGAGTCCGATCATGTTAGTTTATTTGTTTGAGTAAATAATCTTTTTGTCCGTAATATTTTCAATTTGATATTAATTTAGTTTTAATATTTTTAATTTTGATATAAATTTATTCACTATGTTAGATTTTTATTTTAATGGACTGATTATATTGATGTCGAAATAAAAAATGTAAGAACCAAATTAATATTGAAATAAAAAATATTATGGTTAAATTAATGTAAAAATTTTTGTTTGAATCAGATTGGTATCAAAATTAAAAATATTGGTATTAAATTGATGTAAAAAATTATTAGAATTAAATTAATGTGAAATTGAGGATGTTTAAAAAAAATGTTACTTATTATTATTATTCTTGTTTTTAATCTAATGCCAATTGTTTGTGTCTATTAAGTTGGTATTTTGTTTTCTATTTTGTCTAATCTTTTATGAGTGAATAAACATCCAACTCAATCTCTCAAGAATATTATGGCTGATAATTTGGTTTATCAAGAAAATACATCCTTTATGTAATTCTTCAAAAGTTGAAACGTATGACAAATTAGTTCTTGTCAAATCTATATGTTAAATCTTAATGGGATAACATCCGTGACATCTAAAATTGATGGTGTGATTGGTTATTTAATATAATTTTTTCTATACATATAAGTATTTAGTGTACATGTTGCACTTTGTCTAATAGGATATGATAATTTAATATCTTGTTGTTTAGTTGGTTAAGATTATAAGATTTAGTGGAGTTTAATTTTGTAGAATAAATACAATGTCAAATAAAAATTATGGGTAATTAACTTTATATAAGACTTTTTGTGAGTAGATTACACTGCCTCTTTTAGGATAGAATATAGTTAATATGTTATTGTTTAGTTGGTTTAAATTATAGGATTGTATGAAATTTATTTTTTCAGATAAATATTATGACAACTATAATTTAAATTTAATTGGTTTTATGTAAATATTTAGTGTGACACACTTATTCTCTTCTAGGATAAAATATATTTAATATATTGTTTGGTTGCTTAAGAGCATAGGATTTGTGTAATTTAATTTTTGTAGAATAAATGTTATGTCAATTATAAATTAAATATAATTAATTATTCATCATATGACAATGTCTTTTTTTTGTAGCCTACGCAAATCTTAAAAACTAGACGTAATAATCAGATGGTGGAGACACATCCATTGATAGAGCCTTATCTGAGGCAAGTAGACTTTTGGCATATTGCGCAAATGGTTCCATTTTATGATTATGATAGACCCTTCATCAATGCACTTGAGCGGTGGAGGCCCGAGTTGCACACATTTCACTTACCCTATGGAAAGTGTATCATTACGCTTCAGGATGTTGTATTCTAGCTAACATTGCGTGTGGACAGATAGGCTGTGAGTGATTGCATTGATTCATGGGAGAATTTTTATGGCTGCGATATATGGACATTATGTAGAGAGTTGCTTGATGTAGTCCTGCCATAGGAGCACATTAATGGATTCATTGTGAACCTACCTTGGTTCACAATGACATTATCCAATTTGAGACATGATGTGTAACGCCCCGATTTTTTTGTCTGAGAGGAAAATGACCAAAACGCCCCTGAGGTCATTTTCTACTCGGAATTCGAGGAAAGCCATCCCGTCCATTCTCGAAGGGCCGACTCAATGTTTGAAGAGGAATGGATGATCCTTGAGTGATTTCAGAAATGAAATCTCATTTTCTGTAGTTTCGAGTCAAAATGACCAAAATACCCCTATAGTAGTTTTACGAGGGTAAATGTGCCGTTTGAGCTCGAAACTTTCCCCGAAGGTTTAAAACAATGTTTTTACATATTTAAAAGCATCTGTTTAAGTCCTGGTGGCCCCGGGCAGTTTTTGTGCAAAATTACAATTTTACCCCTGGAATAGTATTTTTGAGCTTAATGATATAATCAAACAAACCTAAGCAATATTAGGCTCTAATCGAAGATTAATTAATTTCCATAATTAATCTAGAGTCAAAATAAGATATTAAAATTAATTAGAACCTAAAATTGCTTAGATTAAACTTAAATCTCTTTTTAAAAACTCAAGATTCCAATTTTGGAATCTTAAATAGTATTTTCTCTTTCCAATTCCTTAAATCATGGAATTGTGTCTAGAGTTGTTTATGAACTAAAATGAATTTGTAATTCATTAATGATGTAAGACCACTCCTTAAACATGTCTTGACAACCTTGACTACTCATTTTCTCACCTAAATACTTTCTTACAAATTCCTAATCTTAATCCTAATCAAAGATACACCTAAACACAATTCTAAACCACAATTAAAATGCAAGAAATCCTCCCCCATGGCTGATGCATGTTTCGGCCATCCCTCCCCCAATTCCATCACATGTTGATTTATTTCTCACTCAAAGAACCATGCTTGACCCATACTTGCACCCATGCTTTCCACCATACCTAGCCATGTTTTCCACCATACCTTGAACCATGTCTTGGAGAAGATATTTTTCTCCTCCTTATGTGTAACACCCTAAAAATTGTCTAAATATTAATTTGAGCTTCATTAGTCATAATTTCAAAAGTTTGATAGTTTGAACAATGATGAGGACGATTTAACGAATTTTTTTTTTTAAAAAAAATTATGAATAGTAACTTGTGGGCCCCGCAGGCCGCGGGGACAACCGAAACCCTAGAATTGAGACCCGGAGATGCCCGAAATTGAGAAATTATATGCTTATGGTTAGAAATAGGTAGAAATAAAGATTTTATACCCAAAATTATTTTTCGGGCAATGTTTGATTTCCCGGGTACACTGTTTCACTCGTTCGGTGAAATTTCGGTGTGCGATTTTTAACACCGAAAGCTAGTTAATCTCTGCAAAATAATGAAGTCTATCCCTTTGAATGCCAAATGAATGGCTAAGATTTTATCTTGGATGAAAGATCAAATCTTAGCCATTGATATTAAGTTCCTTTAATGAAAAGCAATTATACTTTATGTTAACCAATCACAATTTTTCTTATAAGATATATATGAGCAAAATTCTTCTCCAAGAAGCCATTGTCATTGTCATCCTCGGCCAGCATCTAGAGCAGCAGAACACTCCATTTTTGCTTCTTCAAACACAAGAAAACTTGATTTCAAATGCCAAAAACACTAGCCTAGAGTTCATAAAACCACAAAGTTCCTTCACAAAACTTGTTCTACACCTCAAACCCTACAAATCTAACCGATTGAAATCTCAAATCCTCACCTTAATACCTCACTTCCCCACTGCCTAAGGAGGGTTTAGGACTGAAATTGGTGTCTTGAAGTGAAGGGAGATCACTTAGAACATCCTTTGAAGTATCAAGCTCAAAAGCTTTCAAAGTAGGGTTTTCTTTGGCCTTTTTCTTTCAAAATTTTTCTGAGCAATTCTTACTGGCTTCAATACGAAATTTCTGGTTAATTTGGTTGATATTATGTTGTTATGAATTTTACTGAAGTGTTTGGATGAGGTTAGAGAGATCATTTTGTCAAATGATGTTGAGTGATACTTGCTGGATTTTCGATTTTCTGATAGGCAGTGTGTGATCAAGAATTTTCTAGGCTTGTTGTGGCCATTTTCATGAACTGAAAAAAATATATCTTGGAGTTAACATCTTTAGCTAGTCCCACAAATTTTCTTGGGTTTTTATTTTTAGTCAAACTGCCTTAGAAAAATCAAGAACTGAAATTAAGCATATGCTGCCTAAAGTGTTGGAACAAAAGCTGTAAATTTTGCTAATTTTTTTACCACACCAAATGATGGAATTATCACTTGAAATTTTTACAGAGTATTATAGACATATTGAAGTTTTACCAGGATTTTTATTTATAATTTTCTGGGTTCAATTGATAGGGTTAAAAATTCTGAATTTTGGTTTTTGAGCTGAGGTTGAGTGGTTTCTAGCCACCAAATTTTTCTAATTTTGTTAACATAATTAGAGAACTGTTTTTACTCTGAAATTTTTACAGAACCTTGGTGACATATTGAGGTGTCATTGAGAATTTTTATAGCATTTTAATTGATCATTTGGTATGAGAAATAAATTGTGCTACTTGAGTGAAAAATTCACCATTGTGCTGAAAATAACTTGATGCTTTGAATTGATGAAATGATGGCATTTTGTACTAGTATGACATGAGTACCTGAATATGAGTATGAGTAATTGAGCATGTGAACTTATTGATGAGGTTAGGTACACATAGATATGAATGATTATTACAGTTGTTTATATGCAAAAGAAAAGCATAAGATTATGTTTCTTGGACTGGAGAAAGTAAATCCAGTTTGTTAGGGAAAGTAAACCTAACTACCAAGAAAAGCATAAGATTTATAATCCTTGGGCTGGAGAAAGTAAATCCGGTCTGTCAGGGAAAGTAAACCTGACTACCCTTGAATTGAGTCAGGAAAAGTAAACCTGGCTAGGAATAGGTCTGTGTGAGAATTGGAGAAAGTAAATCCAATGATCATGTATAGGAATGAGCTCAGTCCTGAAAAGCAGTCTATTACCCATTATTGCCACACTGGGGACGGCGGTACGTAACGCTCAGATGTGACAAGATTAATCGAGGGCCAAGACAAGTTTAAGAAGTAAATTTTCTAAGAAATCTTTTGTCTTATATGCCGAGTGAAGAAGTTTAGCATCGATATTGAGCCAATATATTTAAGTGGAAAGTTTAGTAGTATATGATATTGAGTAGTATGGTATATGTATATTAAGTGATTGATTATTAAAAGTAACCCATTTCAGAAGTACGATTTGGAACTTTAAAAATAAACCGTTATTATATAATGCATGACCACTTTTTCTTAATAAACCGAAGTGGCTGGGGCGATGACGATGACATTATAATTGTGTTCGGGGGAGTCACCCTACTGAGAATTGTAGAATTCTCACCCCTATGTTTTTGTGTTCCCGTGTCGTCTCCAGGTTGATGCAGAGAACTGAGAGGCTGATATGCAAAAGAACGCGGAAGTGCAATAGTTTGGTAGTTAATGCTTTTATTAGGGTGTATTTAGTGGAATGGATATGTGTGTAGATATGTTAAAGGACAAAAGTGTGTTAAAGCTCATAAAAGAGCTTCCTTTATGTATTGAACTTTGGATTAAATAAATATTTTGGTTTCCTTGCTATATATTTTAGTAGAATTATGACATAGTTATCTCGCGAATCAATCAAAATGGCTATAGATATTTAAGAAAGGTCCGCTAATTTAGAAGTAACAACTCTCGGGTCTGATGTCATGACTTAAGGATGACGTTATACTTGGGAGGATGTTACATTATGGCTGTAAATGGCCGAAGCCATTCCCTCCCCAAACACCCCTAATTTGTTTCATTTCTCTATAAATAGCATGCTTGGGTGAACTTGCATCATTTTGTGTTCATTTGCTAAGTGTAAGTTTTCAAAGAGCACTTCAAAGTTTTATTTTTTTCTCAAAGTTCAAGTGTCCAAGTTCTTCATCCTCTTCACTCATCTCAACCTCCAATCACTTGGTAGGGACTTTCTTTCAAGTGTTTCTTTCATTTAAGTTCTTAATCTAGTTATGTGTTTTATGGTTTCTCTTGAATCTTTTGGAATTTCTTTTCTTCTTCTCTTCCTTTTCCATTTTCGGCCTTGAGCCCTTGAAAACAAAGGAATGAGAGCTTGATAATGAGGTTTTCATGATGATGTTCATCACTTGAACAACCTCTAAAGCTTGATCTTTGTTCTTGAGTTAAAAATGTTTATAGTTCCTTCTTTCTTAAACCTTGAAATCTTTAACTTTGATGATGTTTTAAAATGGTTACGTGAACTCAATGATGAGGATCCATGGTGTCAATGTTAATACATCATCAAGATCATGGTCTCTAAAGTTTCAAAATGGTTCTTTCTTGCCCTTAAGTTTTGGTTTCTTTCCTTTTCTTTTCTCTAAAATTTTCGGCCAACAATTGATTGGATGAACCCTCATGATAGCTTAATGATGAGAGTTCTAGTTGGTAACTTTATGTTCACCACAAAGAAATCTCTAAAGCTTGAGTTTTCATAAAGGTGTTATAAAGTTCATTTATGGTTATATTTTTAAGGAATGTTATCTTGAGTTCTAAGAACTCTAGACCTCACTTTATCTTGTCATGATGAGTTTTGGTTAAGGTTTAAGTTCCTCTAAAGTCTTGAATGAGCTCTAATAAGAAATAAAATGAACTCGCATTTATATTTATATTCAAGCTTATGCATTGCATATTTACTTTGAGCTTTGCATTTATATTTATTTTCCAAGCCATCACCTAAAGTTAAAAGATAAGGAATGGAGTGCATCTCATATTTAAGTTCTTGTCTAGCATATTTACTTTTCATCACTAAAGAACGCAAAGATTTAAAATGAGAGCTTGCATATCACCTAATTAATTCTCAAAGCCTTTCTATTTCGGTCTTAAAGTCGATTGTTGCTGGGCTTAGAGCACTAAAATAAAGAAATGAACATGCATTGCATATTTACTTTCAAGCCTTGCATATTTACTTCAAGTCTTGCATATTTAAATTTCAAGCCTTGTATATTTATTTCCAAGTCTTGCATATTTACTTTAAAGTTCTCACTTTACTTTGTAATGAAGAATAAAAATGAAGTGCATAGCATGTTTATATTTTGTCATCACTTAAAGACCTTAGAGCTCAAAGACTTGCCCATTTTATCTCAAGTTAAAGTTTAATATGGAAGCATTATTTGAATGTATAATTTCAGCCAAGTAATAATGATGAGCTTGGAATGAGTTCCATCTAGTTACAAGGGCCAACAACCTATGTTCTAGGATTTTCTTTAAGCTTGATGAGTTTTATAAAGTTATGACCAACAAGATTTATGATTTTAATCATCTTCTAAAGAACAATTAAATTGGTTACTGACCTAAGGTTGTTTTTGGCCTCTTGATAAAATAAAATGGTTTGCAAAGAGTTTTAGAGGTCCTAAAATGATTCCAAGGGAAACTAGCAACTTATATGCTTTAGAAATGTCAAATTATGTGTCTTTTTGGACTTGAACAGTTTGATTCTGCCTTGATGTGTTTGTTGCTGTATGATGATGTTTTGATGTGTTAGAATGTGTGAAAATGATATATGATAAGGTAGGAACACTTCTATGCATGTTAGGAGAGAAACTAGCTTCATAGAAAAACCGTAAAGTTGGAATTTAACGTGTGTTTAACCCCTTCAATCCTAATCAATGCCAAAACTATTTTAGTATGATAACAATCAGTTTAGGATTGATTAATCATGAAAAATTTGGTTACATTTGAAGTAGGATTGAATTTTAGCACCTATAGAGAAACTGGTAACTAGAAAACCATAAAAGTGCAATCCTAGAACTCTTAGAACATTTAATTTCTGGATTCTGTCCAGTGACCTCATAATATGGTAAACATGGTTTATGATTAGTTCTTAGGCATAGGAATGCCTCATAATTGGTTTAGATTTAATTTGTAGCACCTTAGGCGAAGACGGAACCGAGAAAGGGTCTAAAACGTAAGTTCTAGTACCCCATAATCATAGATATATAACTCTGCCCTTGGAGTATAATGCTGCCCAGATTTATTAAAGAACATAAATGATAGTAAGATTTATTAGAAGAGAATCCTTAGGTACATAAGAGGTTGATAGAGAATGATAGAATAATTACATCTCAAGTTTAAGGCCCATAAGGGTCAAAGCATAAAATACAGTAGGATCAAGAGCATAATGAGTTTCAATGTTACATGTGAATGTATGTTTTATTTGAGAATGATTATGTAAACGTATGAAATTATGATTGAGGATACATGTTCTACTTGTTTATGTGGCATAAAGTAAATTTGGAAGAAATTCGTATCTTTGCCAAGTTATCTTTAATATCTGACAAATTTAGCGACTAGAAAGTTTTTGAAAAACCTGTGAGATTTTCTTTATAAGATATGAGGTACTAAGATGGGTTCTTGGATGGCACCGGTTCGGCCGAGCACCTCCAAAAAACTCATGTGACATCGGTACCAAGATGTATTCTTGGGTGACACCAGTTTGACCGAGCACCCCCAAGAAAATGCCCCCTAGCCCGTACTAGAGAGTCAGGATTTATTTATGATACGCTTATCGGTAAAGGATAAGTAAGAACTAGTGACACTAGTTAGGTATGAGCTCATAACCTAGAGATGTGACACGTTCTGGGTGACATCAGTTCAGCTGAGCACCCCCACAACGAATGTCTTTTAGGGTGGCCCATGAGAAAGTGAAGTATGATGATTATGTCACAAAGTTTTTCCCACATGAGATTTCAATTGGCACTTTATGCCACCATTATGATACTTCTTGATGTTATGATTGATGTCCTTGCATTAAGTAGTGCCATGCATACATCTTTTACTATATTGCATTCATGATATTAAGATTCATTTTAAAATGAATAGACCTTGGTTAATTATATTTTAAAAGCTTAAAAATGAACTTAACGCATGCTCACTTATTCTATACATTAAACCCAAGGTTCCTGAGGACGTTGATGATGACACCTAGGTAGTAGGAGGCCTTACTGAGATTCTTTAGCAAGATTCTCACTCCCTCTATCTTTTCTTTCCGTCGCGTCTTCAGATGGCGACGTTCGTGGTTTTTGTGGACACCCCGACGTGGGAAGTGTACTATGATCCAGAGCACGGATCATACCATTTTGAGGGTCAGTGCACAGTTCGTGTCTTCATGTTCATTGGACGACCCTTCGCTCACCCTGTACATACCCATCGCTTCTTCCTGACAGCACCCTATGGCGACGACGAGCGGGTTTTTGAGCGTGCACGTACGCACAACGAGAGAGTGCTCCGCATGTATACCGCCGCTTCAGCCATGCGCGACTACCCCGACTATGTGCCCCAGACATACTTCTCGGAGACCGACCCGTCGGAGGACCCGCTTATCCATCTGTACAGCGAGAGCTCTGCCCCCACTCCACCACTGATGAGAGAGGGCAGTGAGGACACCGTGACTTAGCCTCGGCTAGCATGACGACCGGAGATGCGGCCACGTCGTAGGGGTCACTCCCGATCCCCGCTTTGTCTTTACACGTCGGAGGAGCTCGTCCAGTTTGCCGGGTATGTGCCTCGCTCGCGGGATGGACGTCAGTAGGAGGTAGCGGATGACCGATGGAGTACCCGGGCTAGTGCACACACCACTTAGATGAGGATAAATAATTAGGATTTTTGAATTGTTCCTTATTGTGCATTCTTGATAGAATCACTTACTATTGAATTGATTTTGGAATAATTTATAATTACGCCTTGTTGCATTGAACTTGTCTATTTGAGAATGGTTTTGTATACAAGAGTTTTGGATCAAGTGCAAATGTCAAGAACAAGGTTGGGAACCCTTGGGAAGGTGCATGGAGCTTGTACCAGCCATCAAGTTGGGAGAATTTGGGAGCTAAAGAGAAAAGTTCTTGAGCTCATTTGAACATATTTGCAGAAAGCATTGTAATGGAAAAATCTGTATCTCTCTTTATAGGGATCGGATTGAGACAAACAAAGATGTTTAGAAAGATCAAGAAGTTTTCTAAAACTTTCATGTTTAGTTCAAAACCCGGTTGTAAGAGTATCTTGATGAAAATCGAGTTGCAAGATTAAAGCTTGTTAATATTTTGATGCTATCCAACTTGACCTCTAGTTAGTATTTTCGTAATATCTGGAGCTATAGATGTCTGATTGAGGTGATTTTTGTGGCATTGGAAAGATTATTCAAAGGGATACAATTGCTATTTCTAGTTCCAAAACATATTTGGATGTTTAAGGGGCCAAAATGACCAAATAAAGGAAGATGCCCATTCTGCCCAATGCCTAGCGCTCATTTGAGAGCCGTAGCACTCAACAGTGCCTGAAAAATGACTTTAGAGAGTGTAGCTTAGTAGAGAGTGATGTAGTGCTCATTTTAGCACTACAGCATTTGTGCGACAGCAGGATTGTAGATAATTAATATGTTTTTAGGCCCCACTTTGGGCTATCTTAGAGAGCAGCATATAAGAGATTGACACAGATTTTTTCCCTAGTTTTGGACTTAGTTTCTAATCTGCAGTTTTAAGACTTTCTTTCTTTACTCTCTCTCTGCATATATCTTTTTATTATCTTCTCTATTCTCCTCTTTGTTAGGGATTCCATTAGTGAAGTGCTTGTCTTGGAAAATTGTGGCAAGAATTGTCACTATTATTCTCAGGTTTCATTTATTTTCATTGCTATAATCCTCGAAGGATGAATGAGTAGATTTTCTTACTAGTGTAAGAACTTCTGGACGGATTGGAATGATATTTGAGATATCTTTTTTGTATTTAATGCATTAGTTTTTTTCATGTTCTGCAGTTTCTATTATTATAATTATTGTTTATTTTTACTTTTTTATTTTATTTTATTTTATTCCAGTTTTTCTTTATTTTTACTATTTTTATTTTATTTTCTGCTTCTTGTTTTATTTTGAAAAAATTTAAAAAAAGCTTGTTCCCTTGTATGCGTCGTTCGTTATCTGCTGGAAATTTGATACCTCTTGATTATGAGATTGAGAAAACTTTAAGAAAAATCAGACAGACAATGTGTTAACAAGAGGAACAATCCGAGCATTCTTATCCTTTGTTTCCTATTTTAGGTGCTATAGAAAATATGGGAGATCACTAGCATACTGTAACACCCTAATATTCGACCCAATACTACTAGTACGTACTTAGGCCAAATATTAGTCGTTACTTGCTGGCATGGTTCATCTTCTTAAGAAAATAGACTTAACGAAAATACGAGCCAACTTTTTTTTGAAATCGTTACTTAAAATAGAAGCCGCGCGTAACTTTACGAGTCGGTATCATAGTATACGGAACGATAACATAGGAATAGCTCCAAACCATAACATCAAACATAACATCAATCATAACTGAAATACCTCATAGATAAAATGCCTACCCACTGGGCAGGACTCTTCAAGTACATAATGTATAAATAAATACAACAGAAAACAGAAATACATCGAAAAGAACTGAAAGAAAACATCCTGATCCCCGTGCAATCTATGATGGATAACCCCAACGCAAAAAGGGGTTTCATCCATACTAGTGGTGTGCGTGCACTAAGACCTACCCTCTGTCTATGCAATGAGATCACGGGTATGGAGGGACGTAGCCAATCCATGGGCGGAGCTCGGCCGGGGCAGGCATGCCCTGTGACTGGATGGGCCTCCCACGTCGAGGTCGTGGTCCTGGTGCCGGAGCTCTCCGTCGCTAGGTAACCGTCTCCTCGCTGCCCGTCGGTCGCTGCGGTGGAGTGGGGGGAGAGTCCTCATGACCCATGGGGACATCCTCTATAGGGTCCTCCTCCGAGTGTTGTGTCAATGGCACGTATACCGGCAAATCGGTTGAACGGTCAGAGGGGGCCCGCAGGTTCTGCTCCTATTGGGGTCGTGCATGCTCGAAAATCGCGGGATCGTCGTAGGGGGATGCCGGGGTGAAGTGGTGGCTATAGACACGGTGCGAAAATGGCCGTCCAACGAACATGAATACACGTAAGGTACATCGGCCCTCAAAATGATAGGACCCGTACTCCGGCTCGTGGTGGATCTCCCACCGTGGAGTGTCAATGAATAGGACGAAGGTCGCCATCTCGCTCTGAAGACGTAATGGAAAGGAAAAGATAGAGGGAGTGAGATTTTTACTAAAGAAACTCAGTAGGGTTTTCCTTCTATCCTAGGTGTCATCATATACGTCTCCAGGAATCTCGGGTTTATTTATAAAATAATGGACATACATAGGTTCAGTTATGAGTTTTCCAAAATCTCATTTTCCGAGAATCCGTTCTTTTTATCATGGCACTGGTGTTACAAAGGCTTTATACTAAAGTCATAGACATAAATCATGTAGCTTGGTACGTAGAATGTAAATCATATAACTGGTACATGGAACATAAATCATATAACTGGTACATGGAACATAATCATATAACTGGTTCATGAAACATAAATCATATAACTGGTACATGGAACATAAATCATATAACTGGTACATGAAACATAAATCATATAATTGGTTTACTTAGGTGACATAAGAACCTTTACTTAACTGGGCCGCCCTAATATTTCTCCCTTTTGAGAAAACTCTAGGTTATGAGCTCATACCACACTAGTCGTCACTAGCATCTAGACTTTATCCATTTGGATAAGTCAACTTCCTGACTTTAAGTACGGGTTTAGGGGGCTAGAATCACATTGTCCCCACCCTTAATTCGGCGGTTTCAAAGGATTACATTCTTATGTTCTGAGTCATCCTAAGTTTAACATGTTTCTTTAAGATGCCACATAATTAATGCATAGCACATAATTACTACCTTGGCATCTCCAAAGTTCTTTTAAAGAAATAATAACATGTTAATACAAGCTATCACATAGGGATAATAGTTCACGTGGCACCATACACGTCATGAGCTAACACATCAATTCATCATCAAACTTAGAGGCGCATAATCATCCCTTAAGGTAAAAATCCCTAAATCGGGTAACCTCAAACTTTCCCATTACTTTCTAGTATGTTTATGGGATTGATTAACCTCATTACCATAATCCATTAAGTTCTAAATCCTAATTAATTATGGTTGGACAGCTTTATGTAGTTGTTCATATTTGATGAATTACGTGTTCTAGAAAATGCGTTTTAAGCCCTTTCTCGCATCCGACTTTTTCTATGGTGCAATAATTAATACCTAGGCCAATTATGAGTCACTCCCACACATCTAGATATAATCTAATGTGATTCTAAATATTTTATCAAGGCTGGGCAGAACCTTATTTTGCCATTCTTTATAGTTCTAGAATTCACATATTAAGCAAACAAAGTCACTAATAATGCTTTAAAGAGTCTAGAACAATTATCACATACTTGGCAAGGTATTATAACATATTTAGGCCACCCAAAACAGAATTTAAGGTGCTGAAATTACTAAGGCAAAACCGAAGCCCTTTAAGGCATAAAATCATGAGAAAAAACTTTCTTTCAACCATATAACTTGCTAGTTTCTCTTGGAACCTTTTTGGGACTTCAAGACCATGAAAAATCAAAGTTTATTTTGCCAAAACTCATCATGGAACATCAAGGGCAGTAGCCATTTCGGCTTGCTCTTGACAATGATTCAAAACTTGAAAACATGTTTAAAACCTTGGTCAAGTGCATCAAAGCTTAGAAAAATTCTAAGACATGCATTATAGGCCCTTGTAGTTAAATGAAACTCATCCTAGAGCCATTTACACCACATGGCCGAATGATGTTCAAGGAGATACCTCCTTCATTTAATTCTTTTCTTAAGATGAAATGGGCAAGTCTTTGAGCTCTAAAGTTTCAAGCGATGACATAGAATAAACATGCTATGCATTTCATTTTATAGTCCTTTAGAAAATAAAGTGATAGCACAAAGTAAAAGATGAAATGCATCTCCATTCTTATTCTTAGAGTTTAGTGATGACTTGAAATATAAAATGAGATGCAAAGCTTGAAACATAAACGTGCATTGTGCAAGTTCATTCATTATCTTGGGTCTTAGTGATGGCATAAGAAATAAACGTGCTAATGCAAAGCATAAACGTAAACGTGGATGCAACTTCTTTTATATCTTGTTTAGAGCTCTTGCAAGACTTTAAAGGAAACAAAGTTTCAACCCATAACTCATCCTCACAAGAAGAGAAAACACTAGTGTTGCTAAGTTGTATAAAAGAAAATCATATCCTCCAAGTCCATGAGGTGGCCGAATCCTCATCATGAGGAAACAACCTTATTTTTGAACTCTAGGGACCAAGATCTTGGTGATTCAAACACCAACATCTCAAGTCCTCATCATTGAGTATTTTTACAATGCTCTACATTTATTAACAACACCAAAACTCATGACCAACATAAAGGAAAGAAACCGAAACATACTTGGCCTAGAAACCAAATTTATGCTCTAGAGTTTTGTTCATGTGACATACATCAACATGAAGCCCTCATTATCAAGCTACCATTTTTCGAAGTCCCAAAGGCCTTCAAGGCCGAAAACTCAAGGGAAAAGAAATGAGGTTTTCAAGGTTCAAGAGAAACATAACTATGTTTTGAGCAAAACTTGAAAGTAGTAAACTTATTTTTTAAGAAAACTCAAGCTTTAGAGGTTGTTCATGTGACAAACATCATCACACAACTCTCATCATCAAGCTTCTCATATTTCAAGTCCAAGAGGCCTTCATGGCCGAAACCTAAACAAAAGAAAAGGAAAGTTTCAAGACATCAAAGAGACATAACTCATTCTTGACCAAGACTTGAAAAAGAGAAACCTTTCTTGGAAAAACTCAAGCTTTAGAGTTTGTTCATGTGATAAAGGCCATCATGAAGCACTCACTACAAAGCTACCATTTTTCCAAGCACCTTAAGCCTCCATGGCCGTATCATCTAGGAACAAAAGCTCAAAGAGAGTTTTCATGAAAAACATAGCCTTGTCTTAACCAAAACATGAAAAAGATAAAACTTTTCTCAAACAAAACACAAGCTTTAGAGGTCTCAAGTTAGGATGAACACATGGTTATCCCAAGAGAGCACTCATCATCAAGCTCTCCTCATTTTGGTCTTGAGGCCGAAAATGAAAGAAAAAGGAGAAATGATGGAACTTTTTTCTTAAGAAAGGTTCAAGCTTTAGAGGCCTCATTTTAAGATGAACTCATGGTTTCATCTTTGAGAGCACTCATCATCAAGCTCTCACTACCATGGCCTTAAGGCCGAAAATGAAAGGGAAGAGAAAAGAAGAACCGAAATAATGCTTGGGAGAAAGACTTACTAACAACACAACTTTCAAGCAAGATAAACATTGAGCATGAAAATAAAAGAAAGCATTCTTGAAGAGCTCCCTACCTAGAGTTTGGGATTTGAGAGGAAGGGAAGAAGATGAAGAGGTTGGAGAGGATGAGCTCTTGATCTTGAGAGAAAGAAACTCAAAGTGCTCTAACTCAAAGCTTTAGTGAAATGAACAAAGGTGCTTCAAGTTCCCTAAGCTACCTATTTATAGATAAGTGAAATGAATTGAATATTGGAGGCCTTTTGGGGGGAGAATTTCGGCCACTTTTACAGCCACATGAGGAAGGAAAAATCTTGTTCAAAGCATGGTGTAAAGTCATTCAAAGCATGGTGAAAAGTCTAGCTATGCATGTCCTAAAGTATGGCTAGCATGTACCTTGTTTTCAAACCTTTAAAAATGCATAAAAACTTAAAATTTGGGCTGCAAAATCTGAAGAGAAACCGTGCTCCTCATGCCCAAAAAGAGGAGGAAATTTTTTTAGACTTAAATTCCCAAAGCATAGGTAATGTGTTGTAAGACATGTCTTTGAAAAAGTTTGATGAAAAGCTTGAATGACCACAAAAACAAATCATTCTTTTTGAGTTTGAAAGACATAATTATTTTCATTTTAGAAATGAATTGAAAGCCTTGATTGACCATATAAAATACTCTTTGAGTCTTGAGTGACAATTTTCTTGAAAGTTGACTATTGATTGAAAGGGTTCAAGACATGTCACAAGATAGCTTGAACACATAGACTAACTTTTTGATGATTTTCTAGGGGAAAATGGCGCCATTCTTGGCAGCCTTGGGGAGGAGAAATATCTCCTTAAACCATGTTCTAGAAGTGTGCTTTGGTGTGACATAGATTAGGCTTAGGATTAAAAGTTGCTAAGTAGGTACTTAGGTGCACTAATATGTTAATTAAAACCACAAATCCCTAGGTTAGAAGTGGTCTAGAAGGATTAGGGGAGTCAACACCTCCAAGACTAGTGATTTGGGTGTGACAACTTGTCTTGAAAAGAAAAGTTGATGTGAATAGTGGAAACACTATTCGACACTATTCACAGATTCTTATTCTTTTTCAAAGAATGAGACTAGGATGAGATTTGAATTTCCCTAAGCAATTTTAGGTTCCAATTAATTCTAAATGATGGTTTTGGCTCTAGATTAATTATGGAAATTAATTAACCTTTAATTAGAGCCTAATATTGCTTAGGTTTGGAGTTAAGCGGCTCATTAAGCTGAAAATGAAATATGCAGGGGCAAAATCATAATTTTCACCAAAAGTTGCCCGGAATCTCCGGGACTTAAACAAACATAGTTCATGCCTTAAACTCATTGTTTTGAACCTAGAACAAAGTCCGGGTCGAAACGGAACTTAAAACTGCCTTAATTCATTCTGAGGGTATTTTGGTCATTTACGTGCAGAAATCTCAGAAATGAGGTTTTCCTGCTTTGTTAGGCACTCATGCTCATACAATCCCCTTCATATAACATATGAACCCTATGAGGATGGCCAAAGCCGGCCGTCCTCGTGTTTCGGGTAAAAATGACCTCAGGGGCATTTTGGTCATTATGAAAGTTTAGCGAAAATCGGGGCGTTACACATACACTGAGGGAGCTCACCGCTCCTAACTTCACCCAGCATCCTTTGGCCATCACATACCCAAGGCTTGATAATGATTTTGAGCTCAAAGAGTATATGGTCCATACTTTGCCTAAGTTCCATGGGCTATCTGGGGAGGACCCAGACCAATACATGAAGAAGCTGCATATGGTGTGTTCTGGTATGAGAACTAATGGGGTAGAGGTGGATGATTTTAAGTTGAGAGTATTCCCTTTCTGCCTAGAGGAGAAAATTGGTTCTTCAACCTCCCTGATGGGATTGTAAACAACTGGACAAGGATGAAAAGACTTTTCTTGGAGAGGTATTTTCTCGCCTCTAGAGTGGCTTCTATCAGAAAGGAGATCTTCGAAGTCCATTAGACTAATGAGACTCTACATGAATATTAGGAGCCCTTCAAGTTCCTTTGTGCAAGCTACCTTAATCATCAGATTTTGGAGCAACTCCTCCTTTAGTACTTTTATGAGGGGCTAGTACCTGTTGGTAGATGTATGATAGATGTTGCCAATAGAGGGGCACTCCTGGACAAGACACTAGAAATGGGCCGTGCCTTAATTGAGAATATGGCTGCCAAATTTCAACACTTTGGATCCAAGCAGCCAAAAATACTAGGGGCCTTCATGAAGTGAGCTAACTAGAGAATCCAGTGTTGACCCAGACCTTACAGACATTCTTTGGCCTTATGCAACAATTAATGGTAAGCCATGAAGCAATTCCAATTGTTTCTAAGATTTGTGGCATATGTACTTTACATGACCATCATACTGATATGTGCCCAGCATTGCAAAATCAACCACTAGGGTGGCAACAACAAACCCCTTTCAGAGCCAGCCAAGCTAGTTTCCATTTGGGAACACTTATAACCCAAATTGGAAAAAGCACCCCAATTTGAAGTAGGGAAATACTTCTTAGCCACAAGGCCAACCTTCACAGTAGAAGTCCTACACCTCCATCTTCAGATCATACTATGAGTGAGATGATGAAGATGATGATGGAGCAAATGCAGGAAATAAGAAAAGAGAATGCCCAGCTAAGAGAAGATATGACCTATATGAAAAATAATCAGAGTCAGTAGGCACCAACCTCCTAATTACCCTTTCAGGCCATGCCCAATCCAAGAGGAAATGTCTGTGCAGTCACCCTGAGGTTTGGGATGAAAATTCTAGAGGTGACAAGGCTTGCAGAGGAAGGAAAAAAAAGAGGAAAATCAGCCTAGAAAAGTTTCTAGAGAGCACCACAGTGCTTAAACAACACTATAGCGCTCAACATAGGCTATTAGAGACCAGAACTTCACTCCTCCACTGCTTTTCCCTCAAAGTATCTATCCATAAAAAGTAGCTGTATTAGAATTGGATCCAGAAACTTGGGAAACCTTTCAAAAGGGGCAAGTGAATATCCCTTTATTGGATGCAATCAAATAGATTCCAAAGTATGCAACATTTTTTAAGGATCTGTCCACTAATAGGAGAAGACAAAAGGGCAATGGGCAAGACAAGGTGACTATGGGGGTGAATGCTTCCTCCATTATCAAGCCAAGCAACCTACCCACCAAGTGCAAGGACCCAGGCACATTCTATGTTCCTTGCACTATTGGGAACCTGCAAATCAAGCAAGCCAATGCTGACCTTGGAGCTGGCATTAATGTTATTTCAAAATCACTCTACCAATCCTTACACTTTGGAAAGCTCAAGCCTATCGAGTTGCAAATTTAGCTTGCCAACCATAGCATCACAAGGCCAGAGGAAGTATTGGAAGATGTTCTGGTATGAGTAAATGATCTAATATTCCTTATTGATTTCTATGTGTTTAAAATGGAGAATAACACTGATGCTTGCCAACAGACAATAATCTTGGGAAGACCCTTTTTGAAAATTGCTAGAATCTTGATTGATATTCATGCTAGCACATTATCCATGGAGTACGGAGACATGAAAGTCCAATTTTGTTCATCTGATGTAATGAAATATCCCTATGAGGAACACTTTGTGTTTGGCATCGATGTTATTGATTCCCTAGTTGATGATGCTTGTGGTAATTTACTTTGTAAGGATCCAAATCCTTTTTCTGCACTTTTTCTTCTTCCATGGGATATGATGAGTTTGTTATGTTAGAATGTCCTAAGTTTGTATTTATAATTACTCTATTTGAGAAGCAGTCATTAGTTTGCCAGATGCTGCATGAACATCCTTTATTGGGAAATCTTACTGCATGAGCCTAGAGCCAAACTGATGACTGGGAAGCCTAAGTCTAGATCGAAGAGACCATTCTTGGTCACTTGTGTGCACCCTAATGGTGTAATTGAGTTGGAAAACCCTAGGACCATGATTCGTTATGACATTGATAGGCATCAGTTGCAGCAGCTCTATGAGGCCCCCATGGATCTAGTGGCCCAGATGGCATTTGTTTGGGTTCAAGATGCGCACCCTCCACGAGGGTCTTGACCGTCTAACTTAGGGATGTTAAAGTAAAGTGCTGGGTGGAAGACAACCCATCGTGAGGTTTTTCTTACTTTTCTCTTTTACATTTCTGCATTTTATTTGTAGTTTTGAGTCTTCCATCATATTTATTTTTGTTTGTGTTCTAAACCACCCCTTTAACACATTAGAGATTACATGCATAGGCTAACACCACATGCACTATATTGACTTGCTTTTATTGCATACTTGGTGATTCCATGTGTCGTTTGGATTGAGTACATGCACTTTCACCTATGAGATTTTGAGCCTCTTTGATTGGATTGTCTTGTGCCATCCTTGTTTGTTCATGTGTGTTTCCCTCTTTGGATTGTGGTCTAGAATTTTCTCAAGATCTTGTTTAGAAATATGTTTTCATGTGCATGCTTGAATATGATTGAGGCATTTTTCTTATTTTTAGCCACTTGTCCATATAGCCACCTTTTTGCATATTACCGTTGTTTAGCCCTTTGAGCCTTATTGCCCATTCTTTTATTTTACACATCCTTAGCCAAAAGTGAAAAGCCATGAACAAATCCCAACCTTTTAGGTTTAGAAGAACATTTGTGCATTTCTTATATGTGCTTGAGCATAAGTGTGTTAGCAAGCATGAGGATATGCCCCAATTTAAATGTGGGGGAGGGACAATGTATACCCAAAATTCAACAAATGCCACACCAAGAAAATAAAAAAAGTGCAAAGTTGAAAACCTGAAAAAAAAAATTTCTAAAGAAGTTTGGTTGAAGGTGTGCCACAATAAAATTAAAGGCTTATAATTGTGATTCAATTGGACAAAGTGTACCCTAGGTTTAACTCTATTGACCTAATTAAGTATTCACCTTCACCCAAGCCCCATTATAACCAAAGACAATTCTTCTTGATTCAGTATATATGTGTGTATGACAAAATGGAGAATGAAACCCGTAGCAAGCTTATGGTAATGCATTTTCATTTCAGGTGATTGAGTGTGCATCATAGCCCCAAACACTTGAGTGAATGAGTGGAAAACACTGACTGAGGGAGGATTTTTGTATTTAATCCATGCATCATATATGGATTCTACCATGCATGCTATGCTCATGTTCATGCCTTTCTTATTGAAATTCTCTTGATTGTTGGTGTGAAAGTTTATTTTTGTACCTCTAGGTTCATTGAATTGGTGTATTGTCATTTTGATAAACACACTTTTTGTAAATATTTTCCTCTTACACTTGGTGCTTTTGCATTTTTTTTGAGCTTAACTTCCATTATCTTTTTAGGATTTGTGTAACTAACCATCTTTGCATTAAATTTTGCATTGTGACTTAATTCAGTAGCTTTATGCAAATTTGGTTTTAGCACTAACGAATCCTCTTTTTATTATAGAGTAATTCGTGGATATCTGAAGGGTCACAATTGAGAGTGCATTGCGGAGTAGAGCTTTGGAGCATGCGTTGGAAAGAGAGAAAACTGGATTGAAGTATAAGAGCTCATGGATGGAAGATGCTTGGACAGCTTCACTGTAGCAAGCCTAGAGGTCTAAGCATCATCAGGGATAAAGGCAGCTTCGTTGCAGCGAGCATCAATCACTACAGCGAGCTTGAGAAGTAGTGCCAGTGGAAATTTTGAAGTCCACTCACTGCAGCGAGTTTTGCGAGCCAAGACTGAAAGTTTAATTTTGTAATTTCTACCTATTTAGGCCCCCTTTTAGCAAATTTAATGATGATGTAAGGCTCTGAAAAATGAAGTCCAAGGCATTCCTTGTCATTTCAGGAAATAGAACTAGGTTTTGAGAGAGAGCTCTCTTTCTTCTTCTTCTTCTTCCTTTTCTCCTTCAAGAACACATTGATACACATAGATTAGGGTTTTTTTATACAAATTTCTAGCTCTTATTTCTCTAGTTTTCCTTTTTGTCTGTTTGTAACCTCCTCCATGGAGGGGTAGTTCTCTTGCTAGCTCAAGGGATTTAAGAGCTAGGGTTGTGTTTTAAAATATTTTGATCATTAATGCAAATCCTTGGTGCTGTTCTCTTTCTCTTTATGTTTCCTTATCTTTTCATGTTTATTGATTGATATGCATGTTGAGCGAGGTGTTGCTATGTGTATATGAGCATGATTTGTGAGCATACATGTCTTAGCTTGTTGATTGAATGCATACTAATTGATTGATTGGTGAGCATTTAATTAACTAAGAGAATAGAGTTAATTCTTGATTGAGAATTGGGCTATGGCAATTGGCATTTAATTTAGTTCATACATTTGGGTATTGTGATTGCAATTATCTAAGTGTATGCGCTTGATATTATCCTTTAGTTGATTAACTTTAAGGAGAACTGCTGGTTAATTATGTGATTACATGGTTAACACATAACTCCTTACCAAGTGTTTGTTTATTTGTTTATGTTAATGATTAACACTCCTAAGCTTGAGAATCCCCTAGGCTAGCTGTCTTTTATTATTGTTAATTCCAATTACTTGCTATTTTATTTTCTTATGCAACAAAACCCTCTTTAAACTCCAACTAATTAGTACACCACTATCTAGGTGCCTTGTGCAAGTCGATTTAGGAATCTAAATTTTTTTTAAACTTCGTGTTAACAACGGCCTGCTACTAAGTTTTTGGCGCCGTTGCCAGGGAATGCTGCGCTATTTAGTTATGTTTATATTGTGAATTTGTGAATATTTGTTTTCTTGTTTTCTTTTGTTCCTTTCATTTGAAGAAAAATCCAAAAATAGTAGTTAGTTTTATTTTTTCTTTTAGTTTTCTTTATGTTGGATCCTATGCATGACTCGATCCCAGCCTGATTCTTAGTTAGCTCATTTTGATCTTGAGATTGAGGGGACTCTTAGGCAATTGAGATAGACTAGGAGACAGTTGTTCATTCCTAGGGAACCATGTGAAGTTTTTCTGTTTAATTCTAATTTTGACTTAGAAATTGTTTATACTTCTCTTGAACTTTCTTATTCCTCTGTTAGTGTTTTAGGAGGCTCAGACTTAATGGTGGGCCAAAAGAGAACTCTTAAGGAGCTTGTAGCTCCTGATATGCACCAGCAACCCTTGGGAATTATCTATCTTGAATTGGAGGTGGATTTTGAGCTTAAATTTAGACTCATACATCTACTTCCAAAGTTTCATGGCCATGCAGGTGAAGATCCATATAAGCACCTTAAGGAATTCCATGTTGTTTGTGCCACTTATGTAACATACCTTGCTGCTTTATGGATTGACGACAGTCCCCACAAATCAACACGGATCTTTTCAGCATGTTTTGTCCTCACTCACACGCTTCCTAGGAAACTTCCTAGGAGGTCACCCATCCCAAAATTTCTCCAAGTCAAGCATGCTTAACTATAGAGCTCTTTAGTGATGGGCTACCGAAAGGAATATGCATCTTGTTGGTATAGGTAGTACCAATCAATTCATATAAGCCCTCATTAACTGTATAGTCCCATACCTACATAGTCTCAGGATCCTTTTCATTCAGGTTTGTAATCGGTTCATTCATGAACCCCTCCGCTTGGAAATCTACCAGGAGCCGTTCCTTGTCCGTGCCTTCTTGCATCGGCGATCACTCCTCAAGTTCATCACCGGGTGTTACATACCCATCAGCTTCCGCTTGGTTCATCCCCGAACCACACTGTGCTTGGAGAAGTGCAGGCTCTGATACCATAATGTAATATCCTCCCAAGTACAACATCAGTCTTAAGCCATGATATCAGACTCAAGAGTTGTTACTTATAGATTAGCGGACCTTTTTTAAATATCTATAGTAAGCTTAATTGATTCACGAGATAACTATGTCGTAATTCTATTAAAATATATAGTAAGGAAACCAAAACATTTGTTTAATACAAAGTTAAGTACATAAAGGAAGCTCTTCTATGAGCTTTGACACACCTTTGTTCTCTAACATATTTATATACATATCTATTCCACTAAATACAACATAATAAAAGTATTAGCTACTGCACTATTGCACTTCCGAGTTCTTTTGTATAGCAGCCTCTTGGTTCTCTACATCAACTTGGAGATGACACGGGAACACAAAAACATATAGGGGTGAGAATTATACAATTCTCAGTAGGGTAATTCCCCAAATACAAAATCATAATGTCATTGTCATCGCCCTAGCCACTTCAGTTTATTAAGAGAAAGGTGGCCGTACATTACATAATAACGGTTTATTTTTAAAGTTCCAAATCATACTTTCGAAGTGGGTTATTTTTAATATTCAATCACTTAATATACATATACCATACTACTCAATGTCATATACTGCTAACTTTCCACTTAAACATATTAGTCTTAATATCGATACTAAACTTCTTCACTTGGCATATAAGACAAAGGATTACTTAGAAAATTTACTACTTCAACTTGCCTTGGCCCTCGACTACTCTTGTCACGACGTTACGTATCGCCATCCCCAGTGTGGCAATAATGGGTAATAGACTGCTTTTTAGAACTAAGCTCATTCCTATACATGATCATTGGATTTGCTTTCTCCAATTCTCACATAGGCCTATTTCTAGTCAGGTTTACTTTCCCCGACAGATCAGATTAGCCCAAGAATCATAAATCTTACACTCTTCTTAGTAGTTAGGTTTACTTTTCCTAACAAACTGGATTTACTTTCTCCAGCCCAAGATTTATAAATCTTATGCTTTTCTTGGTAGTTAGGTTTACTTTCCCTAACAAACTGGATTTACTTTCTCTAGCCTAAGAAACTTAATCTTATACTTTTCTTTCGCATATGAGCAATTATAATAAGAATTCATATCTATGTGTGCCTAACTTCATCAATAAGCTCACATGCTCAATTATTCATATTCATATTCATGTGCTCATATTATACTAGTACAAGATGCTATTATTTCATCAATTTAAAGCATCAATTCATTTTCTAGCATAATAGCAGATTTTTCACTTAAGTAGCAAGATTTGTTTTTCATATCAAATAAAAATTCAAAGGCTATAAAAATTCTCCAAGACACCTAAAAGTTTCCACAATGGCCTGTAGAAATTTTAGACCAAAAATCCTTTTTTAACTATGTTAATAAAATTCTACGAATTTGGTTGTCAGAAACCACTCCACCTCAGCTCAAGAACTGAAATACATAATTTTTAACCCTAAGAAATGATTGAATCAATTCAGAATAAAATTCATAATTATACTTCAAGATGTTATAAATACCCTGTAAAAATTTCAAAGGATAGTTCAATCATTTGCTATAGTAACAAAATTATACAAAATCACAGCTTCAGTTCCTACAATCAAGGTAGCATAGTTACAATCTCCATTCATGAATTTTTAAACATAGCAAAAGTGCCCATAATGGGTCCAAATTTTTACCAGAGACACCTTAACATGTTAGATACATCCCATAAAATTTTCAACTGAATCCAAGATCTCTAAATAGGTCAGAAAATTCGACAAACTTCCTTGTTTACTTCAAATCAGGATTTTCCAGCAACAATGTTCAAGCAACATGAATTTTTTTCAACAGAGAAAGTCATTAACATGACCCAAGAAAAATCATGGACACATAAACGTGTACTATCAAGTATGAACTTGAAGTGCAGTGAAAATAACATTAGTATATGTTAGAATGTAACTTTCTAAACTATAACAGAGATATGGAAAACATGTTAAAAGTGGTTTTTGAGAAAAACAAATATAATAGCCACAAAGTAGAAAAATAAAGGATATTCAAGGAAGGAGAAGATACTGTACAAGAGTTTTTATACTAGTTCGGCTAACCTGTTTACATCTAATTCTCAACAACTATTGAGTTTCACTAATCAAATCTTTCTCAGCCCAGAAAGTTAGATAGTCTTTCTATAACCTTCTCAAACTATATCCATATGACAAGTAGTTCACTCTACTGTTACTTCCAAGTAGCCTTTGACGAGCCTTTTCAAGCTAACTCAGCGTGACCAATAACTTACTCTATTGTCGCTTTCAAGTAGTCTTTGATTAGCTTCTTCAAGCTATCTTACAATGATCATTATCAAATCAGGTTACAAAGGTTGTTTTTGGTTGGATCATTCAAACTATCAAACACTCAAGTTTTCTCAAAATAAAACAACATTAGAGCTAAAAACCTGAATGACTTCTTTCTATCTATTATTCCTAGGAACAAGATGTTATCTAATGAGAACGTAGAAAGAAGATATTTACAAAGATGAAACTGGTTACAACCTATAATAGTTTTACAGAAGATGAGAGGAAATTTCTTCAGCATTTCAGCACAGTTGATAAGATTAAGTCGCTTCGTTGTAAGCACAACATTTCCTTTTATACTTGATCTTCATTTATGACAGTTGCCCTTGATCTGTTCTCCTAGTGACATGTGTTAATCTTCTTTTTCTGTCTTGGAAATAAAGTCTAGAAGAGTAGCTCTGCGTGTCAGAGTTACTTTTTGTGGTTGTAGAACTCATTGTCTAATAGAGGTTTCTGAGTCTACTTTCAGAAACTATTTTTCGCTTTCTGAATTAACTTTCTGAACTTTTCCTTTTCGAAGCTAGGACAGTTGACCAAGTTGAAAAGAGATATCATTAACAATTCCTGACTGAGATTGACTTTAAATTTGAGTTTTAAAATTTCCTTTCCATTTCCGTAAAGTGCACCGTTTACAGTAAATGTGCTTTCTAAAATGTTGTTTTAGTTTTTGGAAAATCCTTAGATCTTTCTTCAATTGGAGCTTTTTGTATGAGAAATAGTTACAATCATGATGATTGAAGATGGTAACCACATTTTTCTTCAGATTTGGATTGAAATATTCACTTGAAACTTGCTTTCTGAAGTCATGGCATGCTTTCTGAAGTCATGGCATGCTTTCTGAAGATTTGAACATTAGTTTCTTGTTACTGGGAATTTCTTTTCATGTGTTGAGCATAGAAATGTTCATTTCAAGATTTTTTTTCAATTTCGTTGAATTTCAAATCTCTTTAAATGAGATTAAACATGTTTGCACATGTCATTGTAAAAGTAATATCATTTTAGGAACATGTATGCTAATGTGAATAGTCTTGTTTGGTGTTTCAAGAAACTCAAGAAATGGATCAATCCTTCTTCAAAATATCTTCACGAAATTGATTTTTGTTATAACTTCAAACATTTAGCACTGATACTTTCTGAAGGGTTCTAGAGCCTTAAGGGCATCCACTAGATTATAGAGGTTATACATAGCAGGTATAATCATTGGTGGCCTACCTAGATTGACATTCTAAAAGATGTTAAGGAGTTATGGTGGGAAAAGTGAAAGGTAATGCTAAAAAAATTATGTATGTTAAAATCATGTTTATATTATTTGTATCTTTTTTTATTAATTGGATCTTGTGAGTTTTACATATACAGAGAGGTCTTTTGACATTCTACTAAGGGATGACCCTACCATCAAGAAAGCTTGGAGGATAAAGTTTTCTATGTGCTTCGTGACATGTTCCATGACATTCACAGGGGGTAGATGAGTAGTTACGTGCTAAATGATGCTACCCTTTGCGAATTATAGGCATATTAGGCATCCAACTCGAGCTTCAAGGAAACATCCCAAAGGGCCAAGGCAAATTGGACCTCATTAAAGGGCGGGTCACTCCACCCTGGTGGATTGAGCACCCAAGAAAGGGGCCCAAAAATGGATGATAAATTTAATCTTTATTGATTTAATATAAGGCAAATTCCACTCAATTCTCCTGAGATTTGTCAAAATAGGACTTGCTACCTCTCTAATTATCTAACCTACACTCACCTCCCCTGATTGTATGTGAAGATATAGCATGAGAGGGGGTTGAACTGTGCTTTCAAAAAACTTTTCACTTGATAAAACTCAAACAAAAATTGTAAAGTATTTGAACTTGAAGGAAGAAAAAAATACATAGGTTAAAGAACCAATTATACCTCCATAATTGCTTTCTGACACTTTCTTATCATCTTCATAACATTAATGACTTGAGAAGGCTGCATGGTAGTGCTTATAGGCATAGCTTGATCCATGTTGAACTTTTTGAGAAGCTCCTTAGCGTACTTCTCTTGATGGATCAATGTTCTTTCCTTTTGTTGCTAGATTTGAAGTCCTAGAAAGTATTTTAATTTTCTTATCATACTCATGTCAAACTTACTTTGCATTAGTTTGGAAAATGTTTTCACATAGAGAGTGGTTAGTAGCACCAAATATAATGTCATCAACATAAATTTAAACTATTTGAAAGTGATTATCTTGGTATAATATAGAGAGTATAGTGTCTACATTACCTTTCTTTAACCTATTCTTAAGAAGGAAAGTACTTAGTCTATCATATAGTGTTTTAGTTGGCTTAAAAAATGGTTAGCAGGGGCGTCACTCCCAAATCTTAGAGGTTGCCTTACATAAGAAAACAGACTTTACATCCATTTGATATAGAGTGAATCTCTTGAATATTGGAAAAGCTAGTAGCATTCTAATGGCTTCTAGCCTTGCTACTGGTGCTATGGTTTCATCATAATCAATTCCCTTTTATTGATTAAAACCTGGTGCAACCAGCCTTGCTTTATTTCTGATCATATTTCTAGTCTCATCTAGCTTGTTTTTGAACACCCATTTTGTTCCAATGATGGAGTTTCCCCTAGGTTTCTCTACAAGTGTCTAGACTTTGCTCTTCTCAAATTGTTCTATTTCCTCTTGCATTGCATCCATCCAGCTTTGATCATTTATAGCTTTTTTAGTATTTTCTAGTTCAATTGGGGATAGGAAGGCACAATTTGTTTCATTTTTGAAGGAAGATTTATTAGCTCCAAAACCCTTTAGAAAGCTCCAAATTTTGCTAAAATGTTTTGAAGAAAGGACTAATATTTCACTTGAGTTTCTATAGTGTTTACAGGGCCATTCTCGTAGACATATTAGTTAAATGAATGAGAAAATTTTTCATAATGCCATGTTTCAACATGATT
Source organism: Dalbergia cochinchinensis (assembly GCA_031216125.1). Classification (NCBI taxonomy): domain Eukaryota; kingdom Viridiplantae; phylum Streptophyta; class Magnoliopsida; order Fabales; family Fabaceae; genus Dalbergia; species Dalbergia cochinchinensis. The sequence continues at coordinate 17,352,801 of CM062370.1, forward strand.
ATAATCTCATTCAAAGAGATTCAGAACCTCAATAATGTGAAAAAAGCTCTGAGAATGAATGTGTGTATATTGAACGCATAAGAAAGGATTTCCAAGTTTAGAAACTAAGTCCAAATGTTCAGGAAGTATTTCACACATTTAGAAAGTTCTCATCAATGTCTATAGCAAATTCGATTGATTCGTATAATAACTAATTCAGAATTCTACTAAAAGACATAACAAAGAAACAACGTATTTATTGAATATAAGTCAAATATAAGAGGAGGCTCTTCTATGAGCTTTACAATACATCTATCTTCTCATATGTTTACAATCATATATACACATAGTGAAATAGAATTGTTCAAGGACTTCAAGTATTGAACTTTTGATTCAGCCACATTATTGTTCTATTCAGAAATCTAGAGATGACATTGGAACACAAACAACATAGGGGTGAGAATCCTAAAATTCTCAGCAGGGCATCCCCAGGATGCATAATAAAATCCATGTCATCGTCATCATCATCATCCCAGCCACTTCGATTTATTAAGAAAATGTGATCATACAATACATATGAAAGATCCAATTTAGAGTTCAAAACCATTCTTATGAAGTGGGTTTCTTTTAGTATTCAATCACTATATATATATATATATATATATATGTATATATATATATATATATATATCATGATCATCAATTATAATCACTTAGCATATAATGTAAAGGACTACTTAGGACAATTGCTACTCTGAATTGCCATGGCCCTTGACCTATGGTGGCTTATTCCATTCATGGGTAATAAACTGCTTTTCAAGACTGAACTAATTCTTATATATGATCATTGGATAACCTTCTTCAATTCTCACAAAGATCTATTCCTAGTTAGGTTAATTTTCCTGACTTATTTCAAGGGTAGTCAAATTTGTAACACCCTCCTAATTACCATATTTTACTTGAGTATCCACAAAGTAATTAGAAAAGTATTACTTACATTCACAATCTATACTAGTCGAAAATAATTGAAATCAAATAATTCAGACACATATATGGCTAAACTCGTATATACATATATCAACATCATTTTTAAGTCTGCAATATGTACATCGTACTGATAAATACACTAGTTAATGTCGAAGCTAGTTAGGAACTCAGTTCACAAAAAGGAAAGAAACACCTCCAGTATCTAGTCTAACCTGCTCAAGGTCGAGGTCCAGCAAAATTTTATACAACTGCACTGGACCTCATAACATTTAATTAGATCAAATCTGCAGGCTAGCAAGGCTCTAGTACTAAACTACCACTATATACATAACAGGAGTCCCTGAAGATCTTACATCCTACCAGATAAAACCATTGGCCATTGGTATGATAGCCTCACCTCCGTCAGGGGCATCAGGACCCTCAGGTGGATCAGAATCTGAAGACGAGGATGAAGAGGGATCATCTGCTGGAGGGGGTGCCAGTGGTGTAGGCGGGACATCAAATATCACTGGATGTGCCAAGTGGAGAGGCACACCATCATAAAGGAAAGCAGGGTCAAAGTCAGCGGTAAATATAGAGGTACTAAAAGAACGGCCGAAAAACACATAAGCTCAGACTTGCGAGTAACCCACTATATAAAGAGAGTCGAGAACGGGATCATAATGCCACACCCACTATGGCGAGTCAAGGTAAAATACTAGTGACGACATCTGCTGGATCTGAATAATACGAAGTAAATAAAACCATAGGGATGAGAATATTATAAAATTCTCAGTAGGGTACTCCCTTAAATGTGAACATAATATAACCAGTAAATTCATTTGTATTGAATTCATCATGCTAAATTATATGCATAAATACTAATGTGCATAATTCATATAAAGTCGAATGCAAAATGGTAGTAATCAAGTGTTTTTCTCTTGTAACTCGTGGAATTCAACTTAGTGCAATTATCTCTTTTCAGTAACATAGGGAAGGCTTAACCTCATATCAAGTGGTATCTGTAGTGTAGTCATTCCACAAGAACTATTGATTACTAGGACATGAGCTCATTCCTATATGTCGATACGTCTATTGACTCATCAAATTCCTAGGGAAGCTCTTTCTTTTGCCTTCCCCTCTTAACCACACAAGCCTTGTTTCTATTTTCCCCATATGTTAAAAATTGCACAACTAAAAGTCATGTTATTTTTCTTTTCTTTTCCTTTATCCTCACAATAATCACATAGTGTACTTATCTTTTCAAAGGCCTGCTTAGATAACAGGTAGGCATACATTTATGTTGGAGTCTCATCCATATCTCATCAACATTTCTTTCAAACAATTATCATGCATTAACACATATACTTGCATCTAAAGCCATTCTATTATTAGTTCAAGACATCCTTACCATTTTCAACAATTAGCAGATTTATCACTTTAGAATTCAAAATTAATTTCCCCATCAAACAGCCAATTCAAGAGTCACAAAAATTCCCTATGACACCTTCATATGTCTAAAGGATCCTGTAAAAGTTTCATAACAATTAGAGTTCTATAACCATGTCACTAAATTCTACAAATTTAGTGGTCACAACACACCTTTTCACAGCCTATGACAAGGTTCTCCTAATTTTTAAATTTATCATATGATGGAATCAACCCAAGATAAAATTTACAGTTACACTTCAAGATGTTGGTAACTCCCTATAAAAATTTCAACTGAGAAATCACTCATTTAGTATGATAATAAAATCATACAATTTCCCTGCTTTAGTTTCAGAAATCCAGACAACATGAGATCTATTTCGGTTTCTGATTTTTTTAAGACAGTATTCCTTGAAACCAATGCTCAAGGAATTTGTAGATATTTCAAGATGTTAGGACCAACATATATTTTTTCCAAGCAATGAATATCACTGTAAACATGTCTATAAATTCATGAAATTTTGCTCTCTGCAGGAAAATTGAAAATCCAGCACTCTAACTAAAACTTCTCTTGATGAAATAAGTTATCCAACCTCATCCAAACCCTTCACCAAAATTCATACATCAACAACCATATATCATTAACCACCACAATGAAAAATTTCGATCAGAACAGGTCAGAGATGTGAAATATAAATTTGGCAAGAAAAGACCAAATAAAACCCTACTATTGGAAGCAAGTGATGTCTTGGTCCCTAGTATGCTTCAAGATGATGGCCTCCACTTCAAGGCTCTCAAAACACACCCAAAACCCTTTACAAACAGTGAGGTAAAAGGGATCAAGATTGAGATTTGGTGAGTGATTGAGATTCTAATCGGTTATATGTGTAGATGTTGAGGTGTAGAATAATTTTTGTGAAGGAAACTTTGGATTTTGGTAACTCTAAGCTAACATATATCGAGTTGAAAGCAAGTTGAAGCTCTTAGCCATGGAAGAAATGGAGCTGCTGTATTCTTGAAGATATGGCCGAGAATGAGCTTCTTAAAGAAGCCAAAAATGATGTTTATCTTGTATTAAAGTAATGAATAAAATATATTATGTTTAGATAATTACAAAGCCAATAAAGTAAAATGAATGGTTGTGATTCAATCTTGTAATTCAATATTGAATCTTAACCATTCATTTGATTTGAAGGGATAGGTTTATTTGTTTTGTAGAGATTTAACTAGTTTTTGGTGTTAGAAATCACACACCGAAATTTCACCGAATGGGTGAAACAGTGTACCCGGGTAATCAAACATTGCCCGAAAAGTATTTTCGGGTATAAAATCTTTAATTTTATCTATTTCTAACCATAATCATATAATTTCTCAGTTTTGGGCATCTCCGGGGCCCAATTCTAGGATATCGGCTGTCCTGGCAAGCCTGCGGGGCCTGCAAAATACTATTCACGTGTTTTTTTTATTTGCTTCCTTGAATCCTTCTCATCTTTTCTACATCTATCAAAATCTTAAAATTCTCATTAATAAAACCTCATTTAATTTCTAAAGAGAATTAGGGTGTTATAAAATTCACTTTTCCCGACTGACCGGATGACCTTTCCCAGCCGAATAAGACATACTCATTCATGTAAGAAATTTTAATAAGTATTCATATTTATATGTGCCTAACATCATTAATAGATTCACATATACAACCATCACAGCCATATATACCTTAGCATCAATTTTTGAGTTTCTTAATGTATCAAGCATACGTATCACTCATGATCCTAAACTATAATCTTAATATTCTTTTCATATAAGAGCATTTATCATGAGCACTTACATTTATATATGTGTAACATCATCATTAAATTCACATAGTATACTAGACATCAAGTCATTAACATTTCATCATGGATTCAGCAAATCAGCATGCTGTCTAGAATTTCGATTTTGAAGAAAAATATAGAGAAGATACTGTTGCGAGTGTCGCCGCCCGCAACAAGTTAGAAAAATGATTTCGTAACCAAATTACACAGAAAATATAGTTATAGTGTAATCCGGGTCGTCTCACGTAGAAGCAATGTAATTGATCCTAATGAAATTAGGGTTTTTAGAAATTGTCAACAGCAAATTAAATCAAGAAGAAATTCAGTTAGGGAAATTACCAACACAAAGGTTCCTTCAGATTAAAATTGTTTAGTCATTGATTCGAGAAATAAAATTGTGATAGTGGTTGCTTTCATTAAAAATGTAAACACATAAAATGGAATAATTCTGCTTAATGGTTACACAATCGCATTCTCGTCAAGGATTTAACTGAATAAAAGAGCTAGTAGTTCACTATCATGATCCTATGAACTAATTCAATTTAAATAATAATTATAGCAACCTAATTTCTAACAAAATTGATTCCAATCCCTTGCCTAATGGACAAACATCACATCTAGATAACAACTCAACCAAATATATAATTGCAATAATTCACACAATCCATAATTGTAAGAATTGAAAAAAAGGCAAAGGAAAACCAACCACGATTGCAATAAAAATGCAAAAATCTCATGAACAATTTCAATCCTCAGTTACCATTATGCATGATAAGGGAATTACTTTTCCATGGGGGAGTTTCACAGTTGATGTTGAAGAAAAATTTGTAAAAATTACAATCAGAAAAGCTAAAATTAAACAATAGAGGAGAACCCTAGCCTAGCCTAGAGAGGAAGTGAGAGAGAGAGTCTAGTGAGAGAATGAGAGAATTCTCAAAACTAGTTTACTGACTACTTAATAATACAAAGAAAAATGGAGTTTTATTTTTAAAACATCGAGACAGCCACGAGAACGTCAACGAACATGCGAAATGAAAATCTTATGACTGCTATAGTGGTGTTTGACCGCTATAGTGATCTTAGCTTTTCTCGCATATGCTGCTACCATGTTCTTCCTTTGGTGACCACTATAGCGGTGTTTGACTGCTATAGCGGTCTTGACAATGTTGGTCTGTGTCAAAATCATGTTATTAAAGCTCTTGAGCCATTTTCCTTGATTTGGTACCCAATGGGAATTCTTGTTACTCACAAATGCTCACACAAAAAGGATTAGAAGCACAAGTAATTTTCAAAATCATTCAAATTGGTGCTAATAATCATGAAATTACTTAACAATGCAAGATGAGGACAAAATGCAAACGAACCAATTAAGCATCAATTAACTCTAATTCAATTGCAAACAATTCAAAGTTAGGATGAAAAATAGGTGTATAAATGCAACCCATCAAACCTCTCCACACTAGAATAATTGCATGTCCTCATGCATGGAACTAATAAGCAAAAACAAAAATGAGAATGTAGGATGCTACTAATCCTAATGATGCAAAATGCATGACACACATATGATATGCCAGAAATTTACCAAACAAGGAAGGTAGTCAGAAATGGTTAAACAACAGCCAATACACAACAAGAAGCTTGAATTCGATGGCATTCACCGGGTCAATCAAGATGGCACATGGCAAGAATGAGCAAAACAAGTATGACTGAGTTAAGCTCACAAGGAATGTGTGTATTGCTCTCAACTCAAGCTCATAAATCTTATAACACACTCTAGCACTCAATAGGGAATTTCTTCCATAAGCTTTCCTTTTTTCTAAGTCACCACAGGTTAATTACATGTCTAAGAATATTTCAAGAGGTCTTTTCAAGGTTGATTGGGCTTAGGGATAGGTGGGATAGATGTGAGAGATGGGCTAAACTTAGTTCCTACAATATCAGGGTGCAATAGAAGATCTCATATAAGAGAAACCAAAGCCTGTAATTGCTCTTTTTGCTTTAAAAGTTTTTCTTGATTCGAGCCCACTTAATTGCTTGCAAAGGTGAATTGGTGAAACTCAGCTTTCCCAATTTTATTTTATTTTTTATATTTTGAAGAAATTTCCACCAATCCACATCTTTCTCTGTCAAGGGCTTATGGCACTTTTCTTTCCACCTCAGGCAATGATTTCCCCATACCTAGGTTGTTACATATACCAGTTTGCACTAGGCTCTTACAAGTCCTAAGTTGGTTGATGTTCATGGTTTTCCGCTTAGGTTTGAATTGTGCTAAACAACAAAAATGGGCGAATAAGCTCAATGGGGGTAGCCAAGGGATAAATGCATGCGAGGAAGGCTATATGGCTAAGTGGGTGAAAAGAAAGAGTGCCTCAATCATTAACATACCAGATAGTGTGAAGACAATGCTTTAACCAAGAATTGGGCAAGCTTTAGAATACATTCCAAGAGAGCGCACACACATCAACAGAAATGGTGATTAAGCAGTAAAAATCACATTTAGGCGCAAAAGCTCACAGGTAAAAATAATTAACTAGCCAAACAAGTTAAATTTCATTACATTGCTCAAGTGACCATCAGATTAACTAGTGCACCATGGAGATCAAAATAGAAAATAGTTATAAGGTACACACAGTGTTCAACCATAAACTAATCAACTCCCTTTTTTTTTAATTATGCAAAATGATATACAAACAACTATTGTGTAATGCAAGACATAAAGCTAAACAAAAATGAAAAGCACAAGGAAAAAGGAGATGAAAATACTTAAGTAAAAGGGTGGAAAAATAAACCAAAGACCTACAGAATAACCTTCCCCACACTTACAAAAGGCACTGCCGTCAGTGTCTTGGCGAGTGCAACCAATCAAAATGGCGAGAAGGCAAGCTTAATAATCCTTAGTATCAGAGGTCTCCAAGTCTGAAATCTCAACTTCAGGATCATCTTCCTTAGAATTTGAATCAGGATCTACACTGTAACACCCCGATTTTTCTGTCCGAGGGAAATGACCAAAATGCCCCTGAGGTCATTTCCTGACCCAAATTCGAGGGCAACCAACTCGTCCATCCTCGAAGGGTCAACTCAATGTTTGAAGGGGATTGAATGGCCTTAGAATGCTTTCGGAAGCGAAAATTTCGTTTTCCGCAGTTTCGGGTCAAAATGACCAAAATACCCTTATAGCGTTTTATGCGGGTAAAGGTGCCGTTTGAGCCCGAAACTTTCCCCAAAGGTTTAAAAACATGTTTTCATGTGTCTAGAGGTCTCTGTTCAAGTCCCGGTGGTCCCGGGCAGTTTTAGTGCAAAATTACGATTTTGCCCCTAGAATAGTGTTTTTGAGCTTAATGACGTAATTAAGCAAACCTAAGCAATATTAGGCTCTAAACGAAAATTAATTTATTTCCCTAATTAATCTAGAGTCAAAATAATTTATTAAAGTTAATTAGAACCTAAAATTGCTTAGATTAAACTTAAATCCCTTTTTAGAACTCAAGACTCTTAGTCTTGGAATCTTGAATAGTGTTTTCTCTCTCCAATTCCTTAAATCAAGGAAATGTGTCTAGAGTTGTTTAGACTCTAAATTGAGGATTTAACTCACTAATGGTGCAAGACCACTCCTTAATTATGTCTAGACCACCATAATTACCCATTTTCCTTACCTAAACACTTTCTTACAAATTCCTAATCTTAAGCATAATCAAAGATACACCTAAACACAACTCTAAACCACAATTAAAATGCAAAGAACCCTCCCCCATGCGCTCATGCATTTCGGCCACCTCCTCCCCCATTGACCACATGTTTAATTATTTTCTCACTCAAAGAACCATGCTTGAGGCCATACCTTGAACCATACCTCACCATACCTTAAGCCATACCTCACCATGCCTCAAGAACACATTATCTCACCTCATGGAACTCATGGATGCCTCCCTTCTGCACCCTCATGGCCGAACACCTTCAGCCCACACACACACTCCATTTGTTTCATTTCTCTATAAATAGAATGCCTTGAGGAGCTTGCACCACTTTTAGATCATTTGCTAAGTTTAGGAACACTCAAAGCTTTTCTTTTTCTCTCAAAGTTCTTGTGTTCTTCAAGTTCTTGGAGTTCTTCACCATCTTCATCTTCTTCTTCCATCTTCAAGTTCATCACATCAAGTAGGGATTTTCTTTCATGTATTCTTTTCTTTAAAGTTCTTGTTTCAAGCTTGATGTTCATAGTTTCTCTTGATTCCTTTTAGAACTTCTTTTCTTCTCCTTCTTCCTCTTTATGTTTCGGCCATGGGCCTTTGGGAATGAAGGAATGAGAGCTTGATGATGAGAGTTTCATGATGATGTTCATCACTTGAAACAAACTCTAGAGTTTGATCTTTGTTCTTGAACAAAAATGTTTCTAGTTTTTCCTTTCTTGAACTCTTGAGAACTTTAGCTTTGATGATGTTTTAAAATGGCTCTATGAACTCAATGATGAGGACTCATGATGTTGGTGTTAATATATCATCAAGATCATGAACTCTAGAGTTCTAAAATGTTCCTTTTTCTTCTTGAAGATTTCGGCCATTTCCTTAAATTTTCTAGGCTTCATGGTTTGTTTTCCTAAAAATGTTATGTTGAATTTTAAGAACTCTAAGCTTGACTTTACCTTGTTTGGATGAGTTTGGGTTATGGTTTAAATTCCTTTAAAGTCTTGTTAAGAGCTCTAGAAAGATAAAATGAACTTGCATAATTTATTTTATGCTTGCATTCATATTTACATTCTTGTTATGCACCTTTACTTTCAAGCTATCACCTAAGAACATAAAGATTAAAATGGAACTTGCATCTTCACTTAATTTAATTCTCAAAGCTTTTCTATTTCGGCCTTAAAGTCGATGGTTGTTGGGCCTAGAGCACTAAAATAAAGAATTGAACCTGCATCCTCACTTAATTAATTCCTCGAATGCCTATCTATTTCGGCCTTAAAGTCGATTGTTGTTGGGCCAAGAGCACTAAAATAAAGAATTGAACCTTGCATCTTTACTTTCAAGCTTGCACGTTTAAGTTTATGCCTTGCATATTTAATTTATGTCATCACTTTATTTTGTAAGAAAGATTAAAAAAATGAAAAGCATGAGCATGTTTATTTTATGTCGTAACTTAAGAACCTAGAGCTCAAAGACTTGCCCATTTCATTCCAAGTTAAAGTTTAATGTGAAACCATTCTTTGAATGCATATTTTCGGCCAAGTAGTGATGATGGACTTTCAATGAGTTTTCATCTAGCTACAAGGACCAATAGTCTATGTTCTAAGTTTTCCTTAAAGCTTTACAAACCTTTTCAAGGTTATGTTGTCATGAGATATGACTTTACTCCCTTTTAGGAGATGAAATATATTTTGGTCATTGACCTAAGGCTTCTCTTAGCCTTTTGATGAATTAAAATGATTTGCAAAGAGTTTTTAGAAATTCTAAATTGATTCCAAGAGAAACTAGTTAACTTATGTACCTAGAAATGTCAATTTAACTCTCTCATTTAAGTTAAATGTTTTCAGTTCTGATGTGATGAGTGTGATGCTGTATGATGATGTTTTGATGTGTTAGAATGTGTGAAAATATCATGTGATGATGTAGAAGCGATCCTATGCATGATAGGTAAGAAACTAGCTAACTAGAAATACCGTAAAGCTAGAATTTAACATAGTTTTGACCCATTTGTTTATGGAACTAATCCAAACTGTTTTAATGGGAACATAATCAGATTTAGATTGTTTAGACATGAAAAACTTGGTATCATTTGAATTAGAATTGAATTCTAGCACCTATAGGGAAACTAGTAACTAGAAAACCGTAAAAATGCAATGTAGAACTCTTGGAACATTTATTTTTCTGGATGTTGTCCAGCACCCTTACAACATGATAAACATGATTTATAATTAGTCCTTAAGCATGGGAATGCCTCATAATTGATTTAGATTTAATCCATAGCGCCTTAGGCGAAGACGAAACCAAGAAAGGGTCTAAAACGTAAGTTCTAGAACCCCGTGATCACAAGTTAAGAATTCTACCCTATGCTTTTCAGATTTAAATGTAGATATGAGGATTATGAGTGATTTTTAATTATGAGCCCTTGGGTGCATAAAATATGAGCGACGGATATTAGAGAACCAAATCTCATGATTAAGACCCGTAAGGGTCAAAGCATAAGCTACCGTAAGGATAAACGGTTGAATGTTCCATGATGATGTATGTTATGTAAATGATGATGATGTTATTCATATGATGAATTCATGAGGATATATGTTTATGTGGCATAAAGCAAATTTGGAAGGAATTCGGTGTAATGCCATCGTACTGCCGAATTCCCAACAAATTTGGGGACTTAAAGAGATTTTGAAAATTAAGGTACTAAGATGGGTTCTAGGATGACACCGGTTCGGCCGAGCACCTCCATAGAACTCATGTGACATCGGTACCATTTTATACTCTTAGGTGACACCGGTTCGGCCGAGCACCCCTAAGAGAATTGCCCCCTAACCCGTACTCAGATAGTCGGGATTTATGATTTATGATACGCTTATCGTTAAGTGGTAAGTAAGAACTAGTGACGACTAGTTAAGGTATGAGCTCATAACCTAGATGTATGACACGTTCTGGGTGACACCGGTTCGGCCGAGCACCCCCAGTTCGATTGTCTTTTAGGGTGGCCCATGACGAAAAGAAGTTTCATGATTATGATTATGTCACTAAGTTTTGTCCCATATGAATGTTACTATTGCCACTTTATGCCACCAAGTATGATGATGCTTGATGTTATGTTTTATGTATGTGCATTAGGTAGTGCCATGCATACATTTTCTATTATGTTGCATTCATGACATTAAGATCATCCTAAAATAAATGGACCTTGGCTAAAATATATTTTAAAGTTTAAAATGAACTTAATAAATGCTCAGTCATTTTGTATAAATAAACCCAAGGTTCCTGAGGACGTAGATGATGACACTTAGGTAGTAGGAGGCCCTACTGAGATTCTTTAGCAAGATTCTTACTCCCTCTATCTCTTTCTTTCCGTCACGTCTTCAGATGGCGACGTTCGTAGTGTTCGTGGACACCTCGACATGGGAGGTGCACTATGACCTGGCTCACGGGTCATACCATTTTGAGGGGCAATGCATGGTGTGGGTCTTCATGTTCGTAGGACGCCCCTTCGCTCATCCCGTGCACACCCATCGCTTCTCCCCGACTGCACCCTATGGCGACGATGAGCGGGTTTTTGAGCACGCGCGTACGCATGACGAGAGAGTGCTCCGCATGCACACCGCCGCCCTAGCCATGCGAGACTATCCCGATTACGTGCCCCGGACTTACTTCTCGGAGACCGACCCATCCGAGGACCCGCCTACCCATCCGTATAGCGAGAGCTCTGCCCCCTCACCCCCACCGTTGAGGGAGGGCAGTGAGGATACCGTGACTCAGCCACGGCTTGTGCGACGACCGGAGATGCGACCATACCGCGGGGGTCACACTCGAACCCCGTTCCGCCTCTTCACGTCAGAGGAGCACGCCCAGTTTCCTGGATATTTGCCTCGTTCGCGAGATGGACGCCAGTAGGAGGTGACGATCGTCCGATGGAGTTCCCGGTTAGAGCACACACCACTTAGATGAGGGATAAACTTTCTTTTGTTTAAAGGTTTCCCATTAGATGCACTCGGGTAGGGGAGTAGATTATGTTTATGTTTTATGTTGTATTTTCTTTTATGTATTTCCCTTGTACTAAATTAAGTCCCACACTTATAAGTGGGTAAGTTATATATATATAAGATGATATTCAGTGATGTTCATGTTGTGCCTTATGTTATGGTGTTGTGAGACAATTGTTTTACTTTGCATGGTTTACCGCTTATCGTATCACGCGGCTCTCACTTTTTATTTCGAAAAAAAAAAATTACCCGTATTTCTGCTAAGTATTTCGAAGTAAAACTGAGAACTATGAAGTAACAGACTAATGTTTAACCTAAGTATGTTCTAGAGTATTGGGTTAAAAATTAGGATGTTACATACACGGGGCTCAGTACGCCGGATAGGTGGTGGTGGAGCTAGCTTTGCAGCCGCCTCCTCTACAAGGGGCTCAATACCCTGAATCCACAACTCTAGGCGGGCCATTCTCCTTATGATCCGTTCCTCTGAGGCTTGAATAGAGGTAGTGACATGAGCCATGAGCTGCTCAGTAATCTCCAGCTGCATAGCAGTGAGGGCTACCTCAAGTGGGTTGGAAGAGCTAGTCCTACTCTTTCCTCTCTGAGACTTTTTCTTCGCCTTAGAATCCTTAGAAAGCAAATTTTTTACCATAACAGGCTTGCCCGACTTCACCAGGACATCATGAGGGAAAGTGGGGATGGTGGTGGACATGGCCATCCTGGTAATCAAGGAGGGGTATGGAAGACCATTGCATGCTTTATCATGGTGAACCTTCTCCATGTGCCGTTGAATGAGACGAGGAAGATAGACCCTTTTCTTTTCAACCAGGCAATAAATGAGGCAAACAGGATCCAAAGTGAGGATGGAGACATGGGAATAAGGAAGGACATGCGAGAATACTAGCTTCATCCACAAATGGGCCTCAAAGTTCAACAGAGAACTCTTTAGATGAGTAGGGAGGAACTGGGCATTGCGGATCCACTCCATACCTGAATATGTGATTCTGTCCTTGATCACATCTTTATCCATTGCTACTAGCTGTTGTAGGAGCTGCTGGTAATCATCCAGCTGGCGGTCATATGGGGTGACATTAAGCTGTAAAGCATCCCGGAGGGCATGCAGCCTGACGAGAATTTGGCGCCCTCTAAGATAAACCTCCGACTGACCTGTTCGATCCCAGTTGGCATAAAACTCCTGCACCAAAGAAGCATTAATGGGTGCGGGGGTTTCCAGAAAGAATCTCCAACCCTGTGCCTCAATATCATGGAGGACCCTATCAGCACGGGCCTCCACGCCACTAAAGTCAAATGGTGCTTCTACCAGAAGTGGGTGGTGTCGGATGATCTTTAGATATCGCTGCTCTATTTGGTAATCAACAAACCGGAGAGGGTCTTGGGCAGGAAGGTTATTAGTGTCTTTGCCCTCAACATGGGGGTGCTTACCCCTATTAGCTTTGGGAGCCATACCTGAAAAAGATACAATGCATGAGTCTAATGCTAATGGTGATCAAAGAAGAAATAAGAACAGAGCATAAGGAAGAGAACTTGAGAACTCAGTAAACAACAACATAGGGTGTTGGTATGGATGAAGAAAAACTCAAACTAAAGGATAATCAAACACAGTGGGAGAGCAATGTAAAAGAAAATGGAGCTAAAAGCATGATATGATTCCCAAAGTGAATGGAAAATCCAAAAGAAATAGTGAGTTAGGCATTTGGACAAATACTTGGTATGCATAGTTTAAACTTGAACTAAAAACACTAACCAACATGAAGAAATCCCCAAAAATTAAAATCCAATCAGAGGAATAGTAAGAAGGTGAAGGAAGAGATCGAACCTGTTGCAGAATACAATTAAAATGAAGTGGGAGGGAAGGCTAGGGGGAAAGGCAGCCACGGTTCTCTAATTCAGAAAATAGAAGGCGCACAAGAAAAAGAAAAAGGGAAAGAATGCTGCGTGCAGCACCAGGGGTTAATTTGTAAGCTGCCCACCACTATAGCGCTTGGGGACAATTATAGCGGTCCTGTGAGGCCCCCCCCCCCCCGACGTGTGAAACGCTTCGTTTCATTTAGCAACTCTACTTTTTTTGTTTTTTGTGAATGTAAAAGAGAATGCAGATTTTTTGTTTTTAAAATAACAAACTTACCTGACTGCTACAGCGGTTAATGACCGCTATAGCGGTCCCTGGAGTACGCGAACATGGCATGAGAAGCAAGTGACCGCTATAACGGCTGGAGACCGCTATAGTGGTGTCCAGAGGCCCTTTTCTGCATATTTATGTAGCAGAATTGCTGCAACAAGTCTAGACTAGTTTCTTGAACCTGAAAATCTGTACACTCCACAAACAGTGAGTATAAAAGAAATGGATGAAATAAAATAAAATAGAATAAAAATAAAATAGTGGGTTGTCTCCCACTCAGCACATTACTTTAACGTCCCTAAGTTAGACGTTTAGACCCCTACTAGGAAGGGTAAACAACTTGCACCAATTTAACTTCAAACTCTCCCCCAAGATCCACAGAAGTTTCATGGTACACATTCAGTTGGTGTCCATTGACTTTAAAAATTGTTTTGGATTTAGGGTCCTCAATTTCCACGGCACCAAAGGGATATACATTTGTGACCTTGAAAGGTCCATCCTGCCAAGACCTCAACTTCCCAAGCGTCAGTTTTAATCGGGAATTGTAGAGAAGCACCAGTTGCCCATCTTGGAACTCTTTCCTCAAGGTATTCTTATCATGAAACACCTTAGTCCTCTCCTTATATAGCCAAGAGTTCTCATAAGCCTCAAATCTCAATTCCTCTAACTCTTGCAGTTGCAATTTTCAGGCTTTACCTACCCTTTCCAAATCTATGTTGCACTGCTTGATAGCCCAATAAGCCTGATGCATCATCTCCACAGGTAAGTGACATGCCTTTCCAAACACGAGCCTCAAGGGACTCATCCCGATGGGCATTTTGTAGGCTGTGCGGTAAGCCCACAAAGCATCATCCAACCTTATGCTCTAGTCCTTCCGATTGGGCTTCACAGTCTTTTCCAGGATTCTCTTGATTTCCCGATTAGACACTTCAGCTTGCCCGTTAGTTTGGGGGTGGTAAGGAGTGGATACTTTATGAACAACCCTGTATCTACGAAGCAAAGATTCTATGTTCTGGTTGCAGAAGTGAGTCCCCTGGTCACTAATGATTGCCCTAGGCATGCCAAACCTACAGAAAATGTGAGAACGAACAAAAGTAACAACTACAGCAAAATCATTAGTATGGGTGGCAATGGCCTTCACCCACTTTGAAACATAATCCACAGCCAAAAGGATGTAAACATAGCCAAAGGAACTAGGGAAAGGACCCATTAAATCAATGCCCCAAACATAAAAAATTTCACAAAATTGTATAGGTTGTTAGGGCATCTCATTTCTCCAAGTGATATTCCCTATCCTCTGGCATTGTTCACAGGCCTTACAGAAATTATAAGCATCTCTAAACAAGGTGGGCCAGTAGAAACCCGAGTCCAATGCTTTCCTAGTAGTACGTTGGGGCCCAAAATGACCTCCACTTGCATAAGTGTGACAAAATCGGAGTATGGACTCGAATTCCTCCTAGGGCACACATCGCTTGACTACTTGGTCACTACAAATTTTCCACAGATAAGGGTTGTCCCACACATAGTATTTAGCATCACTTTTTAGCTTTCCAGACCGAGCTAGTGAAAAGTGTGAGAGACCCACTCTAGCAACCAAGTAGTTAACAATATCAGCATACCATGGGACAATAGATGCACTCATCAGTTGTTTATTAGGAAAATTATCATTGAGAGGTCTATTATCCAGGTCAAGGTGCTCAAGCCTGCTTAGATGGTCTGCTACTAAGTTTTCAGCTCTAGTTGTATCTTTTATTTCCAAATCAAATTCTTAGAGTAGCAGCATCCATCTAATGAGCCTAGGCTTGGCTTCTGGTTTCTTCAGCAAGTATTTAAGAGCCGCATGGTCCGAATACACCACCACTTTAGAGCCTAGAAAATAAGAATGAAAGTTATCCAAAGCAAAAACAATGGCTAAGAGCTCTTTCTCAGTAGTGGTATAGTTGGACTATGCAGCATCCAAGGTATGGGAAGCATAGTAGATAGCATGAGGAACCTTACCTTCACACTGTGTAAGTATAGTGCCTACTGCATAGTCAGAGGCATCGCACATAAGCTCAAATGGCTAGCTCTAGTCAGGTAGCTGGATGACTAGAGTAGTGATTAAGGCCTTCTTCAACCTCTCAAATGCCTCCCTGCACTTGTCATGAAAAATAAATTCAGCATCCTTCTGTAACAGGGAGGTGAGAAGCTGGGAAATCTTGTTGAAGTCCTTAATAAACCTCCTGTAAAAACCTGCATGGCCCAAAAAAGAATGAATCTTCCGTATGCATGTGGGATGAGGCAAAAAGGTAATAACTTCTATCTTAGCAAGATCAACAACAATGCCCTTGCTAGAGACTACATGGCCTAAGACTATACCTTATTTAACCATAAAATGACATTTCTCAAAATTCAAAATAAGGTTGGTCTCAACACATCTCTATAGCACTCTAGCTAAGCTACTCAAATAGAAATCAAAAGAAGAACCAAAAATAATAAAGGCATCTATAAATACCTCCATGCACTCCTCAAGCAAGTCAGAGAAAATGCTCATCATGCATCGCCGAAAGGTATCCGATGCGTTGCAAAGCCCAAAGGCCATCCGTCTGTAAGCATAAGTGCCAAAGAGGCACGTGAAGGTGGTCTTCTCCTGGTCATCTGGGGCAATATGAATTTGAAAGTACCCTGTGTAGCCATCCAAGAAACAATAGTAGGATTTCCCTGCCAACCTTTCCAACATCTGATCAATGAAAGACATGGGGTAGTGGTCCTTCCGAGTGGCCTGGTTAAGCCTCCGGTAATCAATGCAAACCCTCCAACTATTCTACACTCGGGAAGGAACCAACTCACCTTTTTCATTCCTCACCACGGTGATACCCGACTTCTTGGGAACCACCTACACCGGGCTTACCCATTCACTGTTAGATATTGTGTAGATGATTCCAGCCTGTAAGAGCCTTGTCACCTCCTTTTTAACCACATCAAGAATCAGTACGTTAAGCTGGCACTGTGGTTGTCTAATTAGCTTAGCCCCCTCCTCTAGAAATATCATGTGCATCCAGATGGAGGGGCTAATCCCTATGATATCATCCAAAGTCTAGCCAATGGCCCTCTTGTGCCTTCTCAAAACCATAATCAAATTATCCTCTTGGGACTTAGAGAGGCCATTGGCAATGATGACTGGCAGTGTCTCACCCTCCCCCAAGAATGCATACTTGAGGTGGTTAGGGAGGGGCTTTAATTTTGGCCCTGTTAACTGTGCACCTGCTCTTGTAAGCTTAAACAATTCTAAAGCAGTAGAATCATCATATCCAGTGGAAGAAACAGATAATATGGGCTCAGAAATTAAAGTAATCTCAGAATTGGGGGTGATGCTACTAAATGTATCAATGATAAGGCTTATGGCATTAGCTACCAAAAGTTCAGAAGTTTTCTCAAAGAATTGCCCTGTCAATGATGCATCAATAAAGGCATACTCCCTACATAAATTGGTATTACCATCACAGTTATGACATTCAAACTCTGGTACCATCCTTAATAACTCATCAAAATTCTCAATTAACCCAACAAAAATATCATCAATCAAGGAGTCAATGATATCAATGCTAAAAATAGAATGCTCCTCAGTTGGGTGCTTTATGGCACCAGTTAAGCAAAACTGAGCCTTCATATCCCCAAACTCAAAAGACAAGGTACCTACGTACACATCGATCTTGGTTCTTATAGTTTTTAAAAATGGTCTTCCCAAGATCAATGTGTGCTCAGGAGTATTGACATCATCCTCCATAGCCAAAACATAAAAGCCAGCTGGGAAAATTAAATTGTATACCTGGACCAGGACATCCTCAAGTATTCTATCTGGACTTTGAATGCTCCGGTTGGCCAACTGAACTCTTAATCTGGTGGGTGCTAGCTCTCCTCCACCCAAGGCCTCATATACCGAACGGGGCATGATACTGATGCCAGCCCCAAGATCCGCTAAAGCTTGTCCAATGTGCAGGTCCCCAATAGTGTAAGGAACATTGAATGCTCCTGGATCCTTGTGCTTCACAGGGAGCAGACCTGGCTAGATAAGGGAGGAGGCTTTCACTCCCATAGTCACTCTCTCCACTTTATTGCCCCTCAACTTCTTCTTGTTGGTACATAGGTTTCTCAAGAACTTGGCATACTTTGGAAACTGCCTAATTGCATCCAATAGAGGAATGTAGACTTCTACCTTCCCGAAAGTCTCTAGGAGGTCCTTCTCCAATTCCAATTCATTGGACCTCCTGGGTCTTGCAACTCGCTATGGAAGGGGTAATGAAATGGGTTTTGTCACCTATTCTTCTGTTTCCTTTTGCTGGGGTGTAGGCTCATCTTGCTGCACCTCTGGTTGAATAGTTTTATCCTCCTGACTCTCAACCACTACCTGCTCTAGAGGACTAGTCACCTTAGGTAAGACTATACCAGACCTCAAAGTGATGGTAGAGATATTCCCCTTGGGGTTGGGAATTGTCTATGAAGGAATGATAGATGCACTTCCCTGCTGAGACTGGGAGTTCTCAAGCCTCTGAATCGCATTCCTCATCTCTTGCATGGCTTGTTCTTGTTTCCTCTGAGTCTCAATCATCATCTTCATCATCTCCTGCCATGGTGCTTTTGAAGGGGCAGGAAGCGCAGGTAGTGTTGGAGGTTGTTGGGGGCTGGGAAGTTGTGGGATAGGTGGTAGGTGGAATATAGGCTGGTTATACTGTTGCCTCTGCTGTGGTGGCACATACTTCTGTTGTTTCTATTGAGGAGCATTGTTCCACCTAAAGTTAGGGTGATTTTTCCAACCGAGGTTATAAGTGTTGCTGTACGGGTTGTACCTCTACTGTCCACCCTGATTTTGAGACCTACTAGGAAATATGTTACCAGCTGCCACTGAGGTTGGATCTTCCTGCAACTAAGGACACATGTCTGAGGTATGTGACTCACAGGAACAAATGCCACACACATGTACTGCCTTGACTAGAGGAGCTTGGTTTAGTGCAATTTACTTCAGGAACTCGGTAAGCTCATCTAGTTTCTTCTCTACCCTGCTGCTCTCACATGGGGAAACTTCATTCACCTGATGGGTACTGCTACTAGGTCTAGGCCTAAACTACTGGGAGTTCTTTGCCATGTTCTCAATCAACAATCTAGCTACAGTAGGAGTCTTGTCAACTAATGCACCCCCACTGGCAGCATCAATTATACTTCTCTCCATGACCAACAACCCTCATAGAAATACTGGATCAACAGCTGCTCTAAAATATGATGTTGGGGGCAGGTTGCACATAACCTCTTGAACCTCTCCCAGTACTCATAGAGAGATTCTACCTGTAGCTGCCGAATACCACAGATGTCTTTTCTGATGGCAGCTACTCTAGAAGCTGGGAAGAACTTTTCCAGGAAGATATGCTTCATACTGGCCCAGCTATCAACTGTCCCATGGAGGATGTAGAAGAACTAGTCTTTGACAGCTCCTTCAAGGGAAAACGGAAAAGCCCCCAGTTTGATTTGCTCCTCCGTTACCCACTGAGGCTTCATAGTTACACAGATAACATGGAACTGCTTTAGGTGTTTGTGCGGGTCCTCTCCAGACAACCCATGGAACTTGGGTAGATGGTGCAGGAGTCCTGACTTCAGCTCAAAATCACCTCCCTATTCGGGGTAGACAATCCCCAGTGGTTGATAGTTCAGGTCCTAGGCTGCAAGCTCTTTCAGTGTCTTGTTAACTTCTCCCATGTCACCTGAAACACTAGCAGTAGGATTAGAAAGTTCACGAAAATAAAAAGTAAGATTATCAAGTTCCTTAGTTGTATCAGAAGAGGAAGAGGGGTTGCCAGATAAATTAGCTCTTTCCCTCGCAGCCTTCCTAAGCCTTTTGGAAATTTTCTCAATCTTCGGATTAATTGGGAGTATGGGAAAATTAGGAAGGGAACGGGCCATAAAACTAAATTATCGCAACCAGCAATATACCAAGGGACAAAGAAAGAAAAATAAATAAATGAAAATTAAACAGAACTGATTTTTTTAAAATGAAATGAAAGCAAAAATTAACAACAAAGGAATAAAATAAAAAATTAAACAAAATAAATAAAAATGAAAATAAATAAAAAAAAGAAAGAATCAATAACACCGCTCCCCAGCAACGGTGCCAAAATTTGTTACTAGTGCCGTCGTCGGCAACAAATTAGAAAAATAATTTCATAACCAAATTACACAGAAAATATAGTTATAGTGTAATCTGGATCGTCTTACATGGAAGCAATGTAATTGATCCTAACGAAATTGGGGTTTTTAGAAATTGTCAATAGCAAATTAAATCAAGAAGAAATTCAGTTAGGGAAATTACATGCACAAAGTTTCTTTCGGATTTAAATTGTTTAGTTATTGATTCAAGAAATAAAATCATGATAGTGGTTGCTTCCATTAAAAATGTAAACACATAACAATGGAATAATTCTATTTAACGGTTACACAATCGCATTCCCATCAAGGATTTAACTGAATAAAAGAACTAGTAATTCACTATCGTGAACCTATGAACTAATTCAATTTAAATAACAATTATAGCAACCTAATTTCTAACGAAATTGATTCCAATCCCTTGCCTAATGGGCAAACATCACATCAGGATAACAACTCAACCAAATATATAATTGCAATAATTCACACAATCAATAATTGTAAGAATTGAAAAGAAGGAAAAGGAAAACCAACCACGATTGCGATAAAAATGCGAAAATCTCATGAACAATTTCAATCCTCAGTTACCATTGTGCACGATAAGGGAATTACTCCTCCATGGGAGAGTTTCACAGTTGATGTTGAAGAAAAAGCTGTAAAAATTACAATCAGAAAAGCTAAACTTAAATAATAGAGGAGAACCCTAGCCTAGCCTAGAGAGGGAATGAGAGAGAGAGTCGAGCGAGAGAATTCTCAAAACTAGGTTACTGACTACTCAATATTACAAAGAAAAATGGAGTTTTATTTTTCAAACGTCGAGACAACCACGAGAACGTCAATGAACACGGGAAATGAAAATCCACTTATGACCGCTATAGCGGTCTTAGCTTTTCTCGCATATGCTGCTACCATGTTCTTCCTCTGGTGACCGCTATAGCGGTGTTTGACCACTATAGCGGTCTTGACAATGTTGGTCTGTGTCAAAATCATGTTATCAAAGCTCTTGAGCCATTTTCCTTGATCTGGTACCCACTGGGAATTCCTGTTACTCACAAATGCTCACACAAAAAGGATTAGAAGCACAAGTAATTTTCAAAATCATTCAAATTGGTGTTAATAATCATGAAATTACTTAACAATGTAAGATGAGGACAAAATGCAAACTAACCAATTAAACATCAATCAGCTCTAATTCAATTGTAAATAATTCAAAGTTAGGATGAAAAATGGATGCATAAATGCAACCCATCAAATACTAAACGTCATCAAAATAAATTAACATAAATTTTCAGAGTTAGTTCAACATGTCTATGAGAGTCTAAAAAAATTTCAAAGAAAAATAAGGTTTCTAGCTATATTAATAAAACTCCACAAATTTGAAGGTCAGAAACTACTTATTTTCAGCCAACAGCCAAAGTTCCCAATTTTCTTACCCTATCAAATGAATATATAAAATCCACAAAAAATTCATATTTGACTTCAAGATGTCCTCAATATACTGTTAAATTTTCAAGTCAAAATTCAATCATTTGGTATAGTAACAAAATTATATAAATTCAGTGCTCTAGAATTGATTATGCAGACACTTACCACATTAGCTTCATTGCATAAAAATTTTAGCTCAAGATAAGGTCTTTAACTAGATCAGAAAAATCAAATAATTTCACATGCTTGCTTAAAATCGAGATTTCCAATAACCTAGTTTATAACATATTTTGAGAAAAAGGATTTGTTAACATCATCCAATCACCCCACCAATTTAAACACATCAATATCTAAATATTATCAACCAATGTAACAAAAAATTTCAAGTCAATTCAATCTGGAAGATTCATAACAATTTTTGAAAGAAAAGAGCCCAAAGAAAGATCGACTTGGCCCTTGATTTTAGCTTTCTTCAAGAGCTTTACACCTAATTTTTTATTTAAACCAATCAAGCCCTCCTTTAAAACAACAAAATCAGCAGGTTCAAGTGATGGTGAGGTGAGGTGAGGATTCTCTATGAAGGATTGATTTAGGGATTACAAGAGGTAGGTGATAGTTTATGCTTTGATTATGGAGTTTTTGAGTGGGATTTGAGATTTCTAACTAGGGTTCTTGTATTTCCTAGAGGAAGAAGAAGAAGATAGCTAGGAATTGGGGTTGCTAGTTGCAAATTGAGAGAAAGAATGGTAAGATGTTTTGTTTTGAGTATTTATAACAATATAATATTAATTTTCCATTATAAAATGATTTTCCTTGAAGATAACTGCATGCAATTTTTGTAATGCTCTCATTGGTTAGTTACTGTGAATTACAGACACTGACATGGAGATGAGACATGATATAGACATGGGGATGACACAGACATGGACACAGAGACACACCAAACTCAAAAAATTATAGGACACCATCACAACATATATATATAATTTTTTTATTTTATTGTATGATTTTTTTTTGTCTTTTTTTATTTGAATTTTTTTGTCGTGTTTATATAATTTTTTTCTAATTAATTCTTTTTTTTTGTGATCAACCGAATAATTTTCAAAATGACCCAACAAGATTTTTGTGTCTGGTGTGTATCCGTGGTCAAAAAAATTATTTTTTTAATTGGACGCGTGTCCAACACCTGTTCTGTGGGTGTCGGTGTCCATCAGATGTCCGACACATGGACACATTACCAAGTTAGTGTGTCCGTGCTTCGTAGGTTAGTCATAAAGGCAATGGTATGGAACTTCTCAAGCCATACACTTGTCATCTTAGGTGTCATATGTACACTATAAGTTTCATATGGTGTAAGAAACTATAAATTGATATTTTATCAAACAGGTAAAATATCATACCCAAAAAAGTAGATATTGCCTAAAATTTAATTCTTGGTCTAAAATCTTCATTCCTAATCATTTCTAACCTTAATCCTATATTTTCTCAGTCTCGAGCATCTCTGGTAGAGGTGTCAAATGGGCCAACCCACCCCTATTTGGTGGGCTAGGCTAAAAAGTCTACACGGCCAAAAAGCCTATAACTACAAAGTAAATGTCAATGCCTTCAGGGAAGTACCTATTCAAAATTCACAGCATAATAATATAAGAGTTTACATCATTAGCACATTCTTAGACAAAGTTAGAAAAGTATCTCTCAAAGGTAATTAGAGATGGTTCCAGCATTAGGGTAGTAGAACTTCTGGCCTTGGTCAGCTAGTAATTGGCACATGTCATCGGCAGAGGAGATTGGGTGCTTGTGGTCCTTTGTGGCAAAGAGCATCGTCATGAAGATGCCATCGATGCCAGCCCTTACAGCGACTTCGAAGTAATCGGTGATTGTGGCGGACGTGTCACCGAATTTCTTCTTGAGTGCAGTTTTTGTAACATCTCCATTTTCACCTTACATAAAGGTTCACTCGATAATGACCCGAGTAAACAATTCCACTTGAAAATGTTAAACTTTCACCTGATCAAGGGCAAGTCAACATAAAATGTTAAGTGTTGACCAAGAGTCAACAAGAGTTAAGGTCAAAGGTCAAAGTCAAAAAATCAAACTCTCAAGTAAAAAATCAACTATAAAAGTCAAAGGTTTGTAAAAGTCAACAAAATCATGAGAAAGTCAACTAAAACATAAAATAGTCAACATAATAATCAAACAATAATCAAAGACCAATTAAATCATGATTAAGTGATCTAATAAAAGCTAATCAAGGGTTAATACACTAATTATGGTTTAAGCATAATTAATATACATAGGATTCCCTATATAATAATAAAATAAGCTTAATTGGTAATTTACTATAAATAACAACAGTATTAAAAATGAGTCATACTATAAATGGCTAAGTTGGAGATGACCAATCACTAATTACATTGAGTACCAACCTGATGGGAGGTTAATCTAATTAATCTATGATAGATTCTTCATTAAAAATAAAATATGCTTAAAAGTTGGTTTAAACCTCTTTTTAGTAAAAGGAATATTACCAAAAGAGATAAAAACACCTGTTTACCCATCAGATAAGTGTGTGTAGCTCTACAGAATAACTTCTAAAACCCTATGGACCTTTTCTAAAGCCCTCTTTTCAGCCATCATGTAAAAGAAAACACTCACATAAGTTTCATCAAAACAACTTACACTAGAATTAATTTAACTACAAGATAACACAAAGTTACACATCAAAACAAAAACACAAGTTTTCCTCCTTATTTCCTTTATCATGGCAAAAATACATCAGCCTTTTTGGGAGAAACAAATCTGATTTGAATGCTTGCTTGAAGTCTTGGTGAAAGCTTGATGAACGACAACTTGTCATAGGACTCAGACCAAGCTATAGGTAATGCTTCTTTGGTATAAAAACTAACTATCTAGCCTAACCAAGTCCTAACTTCCCTTTACGCCAACTAATTTCACAACTAAATGAACTAAATCAGAAAGATGAAACTCACCAAACAGCCCTTCATAGGTCACGGCCTTGAGGCCTATAAATAGGATTTAAATGGCTTCATTTTGGTTCCTTACACTCACTAAACTCTTCTAAGTCTCAAGCTCCTTGTTCTCTTATGTTATTTCTCTCCAAATCCATCCTTATACTCTCATATTTATAGCCTAGAGTTCTCTTCTAATCAGCCAAGAAAACACCTCATCCAACCTTTGTAAACACATCCCAAGTCACACACTAGCTTCCTTCTTGCATTCAAGATACTAAAGCTTGGAGCTAGGAACAAAGACTATCTCTTCTACCATTTTATTTTTTTTCTGTTTGTTTATGACCCATTAAGGGGTTTAAGGACTCATTTATAGCTCTTCACATCTTGTTAGATGGTCATTATCTTGGAGATGTGAGAGTTTTAAGTTTTTAGCTCATTTTAGGCTTAAAGGCTTAAAGCTTGCACATCTACCCCTTTAATAGTTGTGTTATTTTCCCTCCATGATAAACATGTTCCAAAATGTTTGTTAGCATGTTTAGAACCTCTGTGTTGCTGATTTTTTTGGTTGGCCATGACTAGAAATGCTAGGAATCCATGATTTATTTGAAAGGAAACAAGAATATACACACACACTATGCTAGAAATATGTTTCTGCCTGAGACAGGTGCACTAAAACGTGACACATTTAAAAACAGTGACTCTAGGACCCTTGGGAAAAAATTATATGTGAAAGTTAACCCTTTAAGGAACACTCTCCAAAAAGAATCACTCAGAAAAGAGTTTTCTAGCTTAAGATATAATTTTTCAAAGTTTAGCCTTTTTATTGAAGATCCTGTCTGACCTCTGAACACAAATCTGGACCTATCTTTTACTAAAAAAAATGCAAAACATGTGAAATAGGTTTTTTTGGAAAGCTAAGATCCTAAGGAACATATAGATGTAAAATACATACTCTGAAAGTAAGTACGTGATTCCAGAATGCTGAAAAAAATCGCAGGTTAAGTTTTGGAACACTGTTGGAATAAGGAAACTTTATAAGGGTGTAAAAGTCATTTCACTTAATAGATTTCTGCAAAAAGTGCGCCCAGAGAAAGATGAGTGAGTCAGGATTTAGAATATACCTTTATTTTCTGAAAATAAGTACAATGAGATATGCTAATTTTTCACTCAGATATGCCTGAAATGGTAATAAACTGTAAAACCTTACAACCCAAAAATAGTGTTTTTAAGTCAAATCCGAAAATCTATATTTTAAATGGCTAAATACCAAATAAATCATCTTAATAGGATCTTATAAATGTAACAAAAGAATACATAACCTATAATTGCACATAATTAAGAATTTGGCTCATAAAATACTAAGAGGACTTAACTCATGGCTTAAAATTTATATTTTAATTAAATAGGACTAATGACCATGAGACATACATAATACATGACTTTGACCCATAATCTTGATTATGTATGAAATATTATGAATAGCTTATTATTGCATGAATATTTCAAGGTGTTAGATTTGCCATGATATGAAAATGATGCCTTGAGTAGTGGTCACTTATGCTTCTTGTTATGATGAAAATTCTTGAGATATTGAGATCTTGTGGCATGCATTGTATTAAATGATAATTACCATGATGAAGCATATGAAAAATGTTAAATGTTAAGATGCTTTGCATATGAATATGAATAAAGAACATGGGAGAAGCTCACTGCTTAACCCCTCACTCTTTCCGCTGAGATTTTCTCTTGGAACATGTTTGTGGCGACAGCCATGGTATAAGCTCATTACCCACGGAGGTGGTTTAAGACATTGGTGTTGGTGCACTCAGTGAGTGAAGGACCAATCGAGTTAAATAATGCATGCATTATTACATTTCTGCATTTAGTTGAATAACTGTTATGATTATGACTTATGTCTTCACTGTTATCTCTGTTAATGAAAGACTTCTAAAAGACACGTCACTTCGGATTATGAAAGTTTTCGAAACAATGCGTAATGAAACTTTAACTGCCCACGTTTTCTGATAATAACACCGAAGTGGCCTGGAGATGGACATGATGACACTCATGAGATAATAACTGCCTACCGGGGAATCCATGATTTCTTACACCTATACCGTGACATCCCTAGATCCAATCGCTCCCGACGATGGTTCGCCCTTGCACTAGCTCCGACTCCGACTCAGATCGGATCTTAGGAAATAGGGCCCCCTTCCCGAGGAGCTCGTTTCATATAGGAGGCCTTAGCAGCCAGACTCGACACCGGCAGACCTCATGCAGTCAGCCTATCATCATATCTGACTTTTCTGACTCAGATGTACAGATTTCCGCAGCCCCTCCATGCCGCGTGCCCGTGGTAGAGCTATCCTGTAACATCTTCCCAAGTACAACGTCATCCTTAAGTCATGACATCATACTCGAGAGTTGTTACTTATAAATTAGCGGGCCTTTTTTAAATATCTATAGCCAGTTTGATTGATTTGCGAGATAACTAAGTCGTAATTCTATTGAAGTATATATATAGCAAGGAAAACGAAAATATTTATTTAATACAAGGTTAAGTACACAAGGGAAGTGCTTTTATGAGCTTTAACATACCTTTGTCCTCTAACATATTTACATACATATCTATTCTACTGAATACAATATAATAAATGCATTAACTACTACACTATTTCACTTTCGAGTTCTTTGGCATAGTAGTCTCTCGATATTCTGTGTGAACCTAGAGATGACACAGGAACACAAAAACATAGGGGTGAGAATTATACAATTCTCAGTAGGGTAACTCCCCCAAATACACAATTATAATGTCATTGTCATCGCCCTAGCTACTTCGGTTTATTAAGAAAAAGTGGTTATGCATTATATAATAACGGTTTATTTTTAAAGTTCCAAATCATACTTCCGAAGTGGGTTACTTTTAACATTCAATCACTTAATGTACATATACCATACTACTCAACATCATATACTACTAACTTTCCACTTAAATATATTGGTCTCAATATCAATACTAAACTTCTTCACTCGGCATATAAGACAAAGGATTTCTTAGAAAATTTACTTCTTAAACTTGCCTTAGCCCTTGACTAATCTTGTCACATCTGGGCGTTACGTACTGCCATCCCCAGTGTGGCAATAATGGATAATATACTGCTTTTCAGGACTGAGCTTATTCCTATACATGATCATTGGATTTACTTTCTCCAATTCTCACACAGACCTATTCCTAGCCAGGTTTACTTTTCTCGACTCAATTCAAGGGTAGTCAGGTTTACTTTCCCTGACAGACTGGATTTGCTTTCTCCAGCCCAAGGATTATAAATCTTATGCTTTTATTGGTAGTTAGGTTTACTTTCCCTAACAAACTGGATTTACTTTCTCCAGTCCAAGAAACATAATCTTATGTTTTTCTTTCGCATATAAGCAATTGTAATAATCATTCATATCTATGTGTACCTAACCTCATCAATAAGTT
This sequence comes from Dalbergia cochinchinensis, assembly GCA_031216125.1. Lineage (NCBI taxonomy): Eukaryota > Viridiplantae > Streptophyta > Magnoliopsida > Fabales > Fabaceae > Dalbergia > Dalbergia cochinchinensis. The sequence goes on from CM062370.1 coordinate 17,380,849, forward strand.
CACATGCTCAATTATTCATACTCATATTCAGGTACTCATGTCATACTAGTACAAAATGTCATTATTTCATCAATTCAAAGCGTCAATTCATTTTCAGCACAATGGCAGATTTCACACTATTGTGGCATGAATTTATTTGCACATAAAACAATCATTTCAGAAGCTATAAAATTTATCGAGGACACCTCAATGTGTCACCAAGGTCCTGTAAAAATTTCAAGGTAATTAGAGTCCTCTAACTATATTAACAAAATTCTACAAATTTAGTGGTCAGAAACCCCTCTACCTCAGTTCAAGAACTGTAATTCATAATTTTTAACCCTAGCAAGTGATTGAATCAATTCAGAATAAAAATCATGGTTATACTTTGAGATTTTATAAGCATTTATAAAAATTTCAAAGGATAATTCAATCATTTGCTATTGTAACAAAATTATACAAAATCACAGCTTCAGTTCCCACAATCCAGGCAGCATGGTTACCATCTCGGTTCATGAATTTTTTTTAAGCATTGAAAAAGTGCCCAGAAAGACTCCAAAATTTTACTAGAGACACCTTAACATGTTTGGTACATCCCATAAAATTTTTAGATTAATCTAAGATCTCTAAATAGGCTATAAAATTTGAACAAATTCCCTGCCTACTTAAAACTAGGATTTTTCCCGCAACAAGGTTCAAGCAACATGATTTTTTTTCAAGACCTAAACGTTCAAACCAAGACTTAAGAAAATTCATGGGACTATCCTAGGATGTTAGCTTCAACATATAATTTTTCTAGATCATAAAAATGATTATAATTGAACCAGAAAATTCGTGAACAAATCCTGCCCTGATGAAATCCAAAATCCAGCAAATCAATTCAAAATCTCCTTTGATAAAAATGATTTTTCCACAACACCAAACACTCCACAAAAATTAATACATCAATATCTATCTATCATCAATCAATAAATCTAGAAAAGTCCAGCCAAAACAATCAGCAACTTTTAGAGAAAAATTGGAAAGCAAAAGAACAAATAAAGCCCTACGTTTGGTAACTTAATGGATCCTTGACTCCAAGGTGCTCCAAGATTGATTCCTACCACTTCAAAGCTCCCAAACCCACACCAAACCCTTCCTTAGGTAGAGGAGTATGAGGTATCAAAGTGAGGAATTAAAATTTTAATCGGTTAGTTTGGTAGATCTTGATGAGAGGAAGAAGTTTAGTGAAGGAAGGTTGAGCTTTTGGTGACTTTGGGCTAGTCCTTTGGAGGTTTGAATCAAGATGGAAGCTCTCAAGAATGGCAACAATGGAAGCTGGTTCTTCTCTCTATTTGGCAGAGAAATGCTTGGCTTCTTAAAGAAGATTAGTGATATTTATCTTATACAATGTTAGAATATTATATAATATGAATAGATAATTATAAATCTAGGAAAGAAAAACAAATGGATGGCTAGGATTTAATCTTGCTTTACAAGATTAAATCTTAGCCATTCACTAAGTCCAAATGGATATACATTACCCTTTTATAGAGACTAAAATATCTTTCGGTGTTAAAAATCGCACACCCGGGTAAAACAGTATACCCGGGTAATCAAACATTGCCCGAAAAATACTTTCGGGCATAAAATCTTTATTTCTACCTATTTCTAACCATAATCTTATAATTTCTAAATTTCAGACATCTCCGGGGCTCAATTCTAGGGTTTCAGCTGTCCCAATGGACCAGTAGGGCCTGCAGGTTACTATTCATATATTTTTATGTTTTACAAATCCGTTGAATCATCCTCATCATTGTTAAAACTTTTAGATTTTTGAAATTACGACTAATAAAGCTCAAATTAATTTTTAACTAATTTTTAGGGTGTTATATATCTTCTGACTCCGAGGTAGAGATCTTGGAGGAGCCCCTAGACATTGAGCTCCTACAGATGGTTCTTCCTAAGCTTGACCCGTATGATGTCAATGAGGAGGAGGATCCAATGCAGATTGAAGAGGACTTGATAGGAGAGGATTTCGATAATTAGCATGATGATTTCGAGGAAGATGGTTGGCAGAATTGGCAGATGCCATCCGAATAGTCCGGTCCTGTCCCCGACATTATATCTATTTCAGACTATGATATGCACAGTGTGTAACGCCCTGATTTTTCTGTCTAAGAGGAAAATGACTAAAATGCCCCTGAGGTCATTTTCTGCCCGGAATTCGAGGAAAGCCATCCTGGCCATCTTCGAAGGGCCGACTCAATGTTTGAAGGGGATTGGATGATCCTTAAGTGATTTCAGAAACAAAATCCCATTTTCTGCAATTTCAGGTCAAAATGACCAAAATACCCCTATAATGTTTTTATGCGGGTAAAGGTGCCGTTTGATCCTGAAACTTTTCCCAAAGGATTAAAAAGGTAATTTCAAGTGTTTAGAGGTATCTGTTTAAGTCCTGGTGGTCCCGGGCAGTTTTAGTGCAAAATTATGATTTTGCCCCTGGAATAGTGTTTTTGAGCTTAATGACATAATTAAGCAAACCTAAGCAATATTAGGCTCTAATCGAAGATTAATTAATTTTCATAAATAATCTAGAGTCAAAATAAGCTATTAAAATTAATTAGAACCTAAAATTTTTTAGATTAAACTTAAATCTCTTTTTAAAACTCAAGATTCCAATCTTGGAATTTTGAATAGTATTTTCTCTTTCCAATTCCTTAAATCATGGAATTGTGTCTAGAGTTGTTTATAAACTAAAATGAATTTATAACTCACTAATGATGCAAGACCACTCCTTAAACATGTCTTGACAACCTTGACTACCCATTTTCTCACCTAAACACTTTCTTACAAATTCATAATCTTAATCCTAATCAAAGATACACCTAAACACAACTCTAAACCACAATTAAAATGCAAGAAATCCTCCCCCATGGTTGATGCATTTTGGCCACCTCCTCCCCATTTGCATCACATGTTGATTTGTTTCTCACTCAAAGAACCATGCTTGACCCATACTTGCACCCATACTTGAACCCATACCTAGCCATGTCTTCCACCATGCCTTGAACCATGCCTTGGAGAAGATATTTTTCTCCTCCTTATGGCTGTAAATGGCTGAAGCGATTCCCTCCCCAAACACCCCTCGTTTGTTTCATTTCTCTATAAATAGCATACTTGGGTGAACTTGCATCACTTTGGGTTCATTTACCAAGTGTAAGTTTTCAAAGAGCACTTCAAAGTTTTCTTTTTCTCTCAAAGTTCAAGCGTCCAAGTTCTTCAAGTTCTTCATCATTTTCACTCATCTCAAACCTCTAATCTCTTGGTAGGAATTTTCTTTCAAGTGTTTCTTTCATTTAAGTTCTTAATCTAGTAATGTATTTTATGGTTTCTCTTGAATATTTTGGAACTTCTTTTCTTCTTCTCTTCCTTCTCCATTTTCGGCCTTGAGCCCTTGAAAACAAAGGAATAAGAGCTTGATAATGAGGGTTTCATGATGATGTTCATCACTTGAACAACCTCTAAAGCTTGATCTTTGTTCTTGAGTTAAAAATGTTTATAGTTCTTTCTTTCTTGAATCTTGAAATCTTTAACTTTGATGATGTTTTAAAATGGTTACGTGAACTCAAAGATGAGGACCTATGGTGTCAATGTTAATACATCATCAAGATCATGGTCTCTAGAGTTTTAAAATGGTTCTTTCTTGTTCTTAAGTTTCGGTTTCTTTCCTTTTCTTTTCTCTAAAATTTTTGGCCAACAATTGTTGGAAAAACCCTCATGATAGCTTGATGATGTGAGTTCTAGTTGGTGACTTTATGTTCACCACAAAGAAATCTCTAAAGCTTAAGTTTTCATAAAGGTGTTATGAAGATCATTTATGGTTATATTTTTAAGGAATGTTATCTTGAGTTCTAAGAACTCTAGACCTCACTTCATCTTGTCATGATGAGTTTGGGTTAAGGTTAAAGTTCCTCTAAAGTCTTGAATGAGCTCTAATAAGATATAAATGAACTTACATATTTATTTTGAGGTTGCACTCATGTTTATATTCTTGCTTTGCATCTTTATTTTCAAGTCATCACCTAAGGACTTAAAGATTAAAAAAAGACTTGTATTATCACCTAATTAATTCTCAAAGCCTTTCTATTTCGGCCTTAAAGTTGATTGTTGCTGGGCCTAGAGCACTAAAATAAAGAAATGAACTTGCATTGCATATTTATTTCAAGTCTTGCATATTTACTTTCAAGCCTTGCATATTTACTTCAATTCTTGCATATTTAAATTTCAAGTCTTGCATATTTATTTCCAAGTCTTGCATATTTACTTTAAAGTTCTCACTTTACTTTGTAATGAAGAATAAAAATGAAGTGCATAGCATGTTTATATTTTGTCATTACTTAAAGACCTTAGAGCTCAAAGACTTGCCCATTTTATCTCAAGTTAAAGTTTAATAAGGAAGCATTCTTTGAATGTATAATTTTGGCCAAGTAATAATGATGAGCTTGGAATGAGTTCCATCTAGTTACAAGGGCCAACAACCTATGTTCTTGGATTTTCTTTAAGCTTGATGAGTTTTATAAAGTTATGACCAACAAGATTTCTGATTTTAATCCTCTTCTAAAGAAGAATTAAATTTGTTACTGACCTAAGGTTGTTTTTAGCCTCTTGATAAAATAAAATGGTTTGCAAAGAGTTTTAGAAGTCCTAAAATGATTCCAAAGGAAACTAGCAACTTATATGCTTTAGAAAAACCAAATTATGTGTCTTTTTGGACTTGAACAGTTCAGTTCTACCTTGATGTGTTTGTTGCTATATGATGATGTTTTGATGTGTTAGAATGTGTGAAAATGTTATATGATGAGGTAGGAACACTTCTATGCATGTTAGGAGAGAAACTAGCTTCATAGAAGAACCGTAAAGTTGGAATTTAACGTGTGTTTAACCCCTTCAATCCTAATCAATGCCAAAACTGTTTTAGTATGATAACAATCACTTTAGGATTGATTAATCATGAAAAGTTTGGTTACATTTGAAGTAGGATTGAATTTTAGCACCTATAGAGAAACTAGTAACTAGAAAACCATAAAAGTACAATCCTAGAACTCTTAGAACATTTAATTTCTGGACTCTGTCCAGCAACCTCATAATATGGTAAACATGGTTCATAATTAGTTCTTAGGCATAGGAATGCCTCATAATTGGTTTAGATTTAATTTATAGCGTCTTAAGCGAAGACGGAACTGAGAAAGGGTCAAAAACATAAGTTCTAGAACCCCAGAATCATAGATATATAACTCTGCCCTTGGAGTATGGTGCTGCCCAGATTTATTAAAGAACATAAATGATAGTAAGATTTGTTAGAAGAGAATCCTTAGGTGCATAAGAGGTTAATAGAGAATGATAGAATAATTACATCTCAAGTTTAAGGCCCGTAAGGGTCAAAGCATAAGATACCGTAGGATCAAGAGCATAATGAGTTTCAATGTTACATGTGAATGTATGTTTTATTTGAGAATGACTATGTAAACGTATGAAATTATGATTGGGGATACATGTTCTACTTGTCTATGTGGCATAAAGTAAATTTGGAAGAAATTCGGTATGCCACCGTTATGCTGCCGAATTTCTGACAAATTTGGGGACTTAGAAAGTTTTTGAAAAACCCATGAGATTTTCTTTAAAAGAGATGAGGTACTAATATGTGTTCTTGGATGACACTGGTTCGGCCGAGCACCTCCAAGAACTCATGTGACATCGGTACCAAGATGTATTCTTGGGTGATACCGGTTCGGCCGAGCACCCCAAGAAATGTCCCCAAGCCCGTACTAGATAGTCGGGATTATGATTATGATATGCTTATCGAGATTGATAAGTAAGAACTAGTGACGACTAGTTAGGTATGAGCTCATAACCTAGAGATGTGACATGTTCTGGGTGACACCGGTTCGGCCGAGCACCCTCAGAACGAATGTCTTTTAGGGTGGCCCCATAAGAAAGTAAAGTATGATGGTTATGTCACAAAGTTTTCCCCAAAGTTTTCCCCACATGAAATTTCAATTGTCACAAAGTACCTTCTTGATGTTATGATTGATGTCCTTGCATTAAGTAGTGCCATGCATACATCCTTTACTATATTGCATTCATGACATTAAGATTCATTCTAAAATGAATGGACCTTGGTTAATTATATTTTAAAAGCTTAAAAATGAACTTAACGCATGCTCACTTATTTTATACACTAAACCCAAGGTTTTTGAGGACGTAGATGATGATACCTAGGTAGCAGGAGGCCCTACTGAGATTCTTTAGCAAGATTCTCACTCCCTCTATCTTTTCTTTCCGTCATATCTTCAGATGGCGACGTTCGTGGTTTTTTTGGACACCTCAACATGGGAGGTGCACTATGATCCAAAGCACGGATCATACCATTTTGAGGGTCAGTGTACAGTTCATGTCTTCATGTTCATTGGACAACCCTTTGCTCACCCTGTACATACCCATCACTTCTCCCCAATAGCACCCTACGGTGACGACGAGTGGGTTTTCGAGCGTGCACGTACGTACAATGAGAGAGTACTCCGCATGCAGACTGCTGCTTCAGCCATGCGTGACTACCCCGACTATGTGCCCCAGACATACTTCTCAGAGACGGACCCGTTAGAGGACCCGCCTACCCATCTGTACAGCAAGAGCTCTGCCCCCACTTCACCACTGATGAGAGAGGGCAGTAAGGACACCGTGACTCAGCCTTAGCTAGCACGACGACCGGAGATGCGGCCACATCGTAGGGGTCACTCTCGATCCCTGCTTCGTCTTTACATGTGAGAGGAGCTAGCCCAGTTTGCAGGGTATGTGCCTCGCTCACGGGATAGACGTCAGTAGGAGGTAGCGAATGACCGATGGAGTACCCGAGCTAGTGCACACACCACTTAGAGGAGGATAAACCTTTTTTTATTTAGAGGTTATCCCTTTAGTTACACTTGGGTAAAGGAGTTTGCTTTTATGCTTTTCGTCACACTTTCCTTTGTATTTTCTTTTTCGATGTATTCGTTTCATGTTGTACCAAACTAAGTCCTACTCTTCATAAATGGGCATATCATATCATATATATATGCAGTTCAGTTTTATCGTGATGTGCCTTTACATGCTTTATGTTATGATGTTTATGAGATGCTTGCTTTATTTCCTTACATGCTTCATTACTTATCGTGTCGCGCGGCTCTCACTTTTCTTTTATAATTCAAAAAAAAAAAATTACCAATATTTTCCGCTAAGTATTTTAAAGTAAAAAGGAAACTATAACGTAATAGAATAATGATTAACCTAAATATGTTCTAGAGTATTTGGGTTAAAAATTAGGATGTTACACAGTGATGCTTCGAGTCACCCAGTCATCGAAGCACTACCTGTCCAATGCGAGCCAAGCACTCCCTTGTACCATGCGTCCGATTATCAAGAGTCCTTTCCGTACACACCATACTATTTGAGTGTTGATGTTGTTCGTCGTACTTGCTGCTGTTGCTGATATTTATTTTACTACTTTTTGTAGGCTTAGGAGTTGTATTCCTTATGTTTCTGTAGTAGTAATGTCCCTCTGGGACTTGATGTAGTTGGATATTTTATCTTATTGTACCGTCCTTTATGTATTGTTATACTGATCCTTTATGTATTATATTTAAGGGTGGGAATGCCCCCTCCTCTTGTGAACAACTATGTAATGTGTGTTATGTTTTATGCTTTAATATTATCACTAGTATTGTTTGTTGTGATCACTAATTATGAGACTCGACTATTAATAGTTTACGATTAACGAATGCATACTTCCGCTTCACACTACAGGCTTTACTTTCGAATATGTGGTTTTAAAATATATATATATATATTTTCACTAATTTCACATAACAGTAATTTCTAAAAGAATGCGGAGTAAGAAGTAATAAACTAATAAGAACGAAATATGACTTAAGCATGGTTTGTTTTTATTAGGGCATTACATTATGATATCAGAGCAGTTCATCCTATTAAAGCCTGAGGAATGGACTGACTATGCTTCCATATATGTCATGATGTTAGAACTAGAATGCATGACCGTCTTGAAAACTGCTATTAGTTGCTGCCATACTTGGCATAAGTATTGGGCTTGATCAACTCAATGTCTGTTGTTTAGTGTGACCAGGAACTAATGGCAAGGAACAGACGTAATTATGGGTGACGAAATGAAGGAAGTCAGGACGAGATGGCAAGCGCAATATGTGAGATGGCCAACGCTATGCAAGCCCAAGCTACTATCATGATGGAACAGATGAATAGGAGAACTGAGGAATCAGTAGGGACTAATGAACAAGGAAAGTTTGCAGAATTTCGAAGAGCTGGTCCACCTGAGTTTAAAGGAACTACCAACCTCGACATGGCTGATGCATGGATGCAAGAGATCGAGAAGGTGTTCACTGTCGTTGACTATTCTGAGGACCAGAAGGTGGCTTATGCCACCTACATGCTCAAAGGAGAGGCAGCTTCATGGTGGAAAGGTGCCAAAGGCCTGCTTGAAGGTGTAGGAACGCACATTTCATGGGAAGTTTTCAACATTACCTTCTACCAAAAGTACTTTCCAGAACCCATCAAGAAGGCAAAGGAATTGGAGTTTCTGCAACTGACTCAAGGAAACCGGACTGTGGCTGAGTACACGGCTAGGTTTGAAGAATTGATCAAGCATTCAACACTCTACCAGCGATACCTAGATGAAAGGTGGAAGTGCATGAAGTATGAGAGTGGTTTAAGACCAGACATTTTGGCCGCGATAGCCACCTTAGAAATCACCAACTATGCTTCCCTGGTCAGTAAATGCTAGGTAGCCGAAAGCTGCAACCGAAAGTTGGCCATTCAGAAGGCCGAGGACAACAGAAAAAGGACAACCACACCGACAGTTCATCAACCCGCTAAGCGCTTTCACAAGGGAAATACATTTAAAGGAAAACACCCCCAATGCCCAGCCCAAAATCAACAAAAGGTGTCTCCCAACAGCCATGCTAGGGATACCACTATGCCGGTATACCGTACCTGTGGCAAGAATCATAGCGGGGAATGCCGTCTCGGACAGAACGTTTGCTTCAAGTGCAGCAAGCCAGGGCACTTCATCAAGGATTGTCCAAACAATAACCAACCAGATGCTCCCAGACCCAAAGTCCAAGGAAGTGTGTTTGCAGTCTCAGCAAATGCGATTCCAAAGTCGGACGACCTAATCCAAGGAGAGTATGAAATTATGGGTAATACCTTAGTTGTACTATATGATTCTGGGGCTACACACTCTTTCATTTCTTATGACTGTGTCTCTAAGTTGAATTTACTCGTGGAAGAACTGCCATATAATCTGATAGTTTCTGTACCAACAAAGAACTCTATGACCACGAGTCTAGCTTGTCTAGGGTGCAAATTTACTATAGTCGGTAAGGCCTTTCAGAATGATTTGATCTGTCTAAACTTGTCTGATATAGATGTAATCTTAGGAATGGACTGGCTTTCAGCCAATCGTGTGCACTTAAACTGTGAACATAAGACTATAACGTTTACACCCATCCCTGATAAACCTATAAAGAGTGTACCTCTGTACTTGAATAGCATTAGCATAGGAAGTGGAAAGGGAGTAAAGCAAGGATGTGTTCTCCTTATGGCAAGCGAGATAGATTTGGAACAAGCTTTAGTGGACATTCCGGTGGTAAAAGAATACCTTGATGTCTTTCCAGAAGACATACCCGAGTTTCCCCCACAATGGGAAATCGAATTCTCCATAGATTTGGTACTAGGAGTGGGACCCATATCTATAGCACCCTATAGGATGTCTCAGATGGAGCTGGTAAAGCTTAAGAAGCAGTTGGAGGAGTTACTAGCAAAGAATTTTGTTAGACCCAGTGCATCGCCCTGGGGAGCTCCGATACTCTTCATTAAAAAGAAAGATGGGAGTTTGCATTTGTGCGTGGATTATCGGCAGTTGAACAAGGTTACCATAAAGAACAAGTACCCGTTGCCAAGAATAGATGACCTCATGGATCAGTTGAGAGGAGCCAAGGTGTTTTCAAAAATAGATCTAAGGTCCGGGTATCATCAGATCTAAGTTAAGGAAGAAGATATACCCCAGACAGCTTTTAGGACAAGGTACGGGCATTACGAGTTCAATGTGATGTCATTTGGACTCACTAATGCTTCTGCCATATCCATGGACTATATGAACCGAATTTTTAGACCATACTTGGATAAGTTGTGGTGATGTTCATAGATGATATCCTCATATATTCCAAGACAGAAGAAGAACATGAGGAACACCTGAAGGTCATGTTAAAAACCCTGAGGGAGAAAAATTTATATGCCAATCTATCCAAATGTGAGTTTTGGATGAAGGAAGTCAAGTTCTTGGGTCATGTGGTCTCACAAGGGGCATAACTGTGGATCCAAGTAAGGTGGAAGCAGTGCAAGAATGGGAAGCGCCAACGATAGTAATAGAAGTTTGGAGTTTTCTTGGACTTGCCAGTTACTACCGAAGGTTCATAAAAGGATTTCCACAGTTGGCTTTACCCCTAACCTAGCTAACTAGGAAGAGCGTGGCTTTTAGATGGACCCCGAAGTGTGAGAAGAGTTTTCAAGAACTAAAGCATAGGCTAACCTCTGCCCCTGTGCTGATTCTGCCAAACCCCAAGGAGAAGTTTGAAGTGTATTGTGATGCTTCCGGAAAGGGTTTGGATTGTGTGCTCATGCAAAACCGGAATATAGTGGCTTATGCCTCTAGGCAGCTCAAACCCCACGAGGTCAACTATCCTACCCATGACCTAGAATTGGCAGCAGTAGTCTTTGCACTCAAGATTTGGAGGCACCACCTTTATGGTGTGAGGTTCGAGGTGTTTTCAGATCATGAAAGCCTAAAGTACCTTTTTGATCAGAAAGACCTCAACATGAGATAGAGATGTTAGATGGAGTTTATAAAGGATTACGACTTTGAGTTAAGCTATCATCCAGGCAAGGCAAATGTGGTGGCAGATGCCCTAAGTCGTAAAGCTCTTCATGCGGCATGGCTGATGGTGAAGGAGGCCGAACTGATAGAAAGTTTTAGAGACCTCAACCTTGGGTACACCGTATCTGTTGAGAAAGTGAAGTTGGTTAAGCATAACTAGCACCTTTAAGGACCAGATACGCCAAGCCCAAAAGGAAGATAAGGATTTCCTAGAAACCATATCCTTAGTGGAAATTGGAAAGTTAAAAGACTTCTCTCAAGATAAGGAAGGAGTAGAAGGTATCAAGGGAGGATTTGTGCTCCTTTGATAGGAGGATTGAGATCTAGCATCTTGGAAGAAGCTCATAAGAGTCAATTCACTATTCACTCAGGAATGACCAAGATGTACCATGATTTGAAAAAGATATTTTGGTGGCCAGGAATGAAGGCAAATGTAGCAGGAGTTGTAACACCCTAATATTCAACCCAATACTACTAGTATGTACTGAGGCCAAATATTATTCATTACTTCTTGCTTTAGTTCTATTATCTTTGAAATTACTTACTGAAAATACAAGCCATTTTTTTTTGTAACAAAACCTTGATAAAGTATGAGCCGTGTATAATGTAATTCGAACGATAACGTAAAGTGCGGAAATATAAACACATAAAAGGCTCCATCCACAGCATCATGAATACATATACTGAAATACCTCATATATTAAGATGTAGAATGCCCACCAGTAATGGCGGGACTGTTCCATACATAGAGTGCAATACAACTGAAACGTAGGAAATACATAGAAACGCAAACGCTACAAGCAAGAGAATACCCACACCCAAGTTCATCTGAAATGGATAACCTCAACACAAAAGAAGGTTTATCCTATCTACGTGACGTGTGTGCACTAAGGACTATCCTCAACGCCATATGGCTACAGTCACGGGTAAGGCGGGACATAGCCGATCCACGGGCGAAGCGCGTCAGGAGTGGGCACTTGGACACGTCCACTGTGTTGGGGTCGTCTCTCAGGCATCTGAGTCCTCCGTGGCTGGGTAACCGTCTCCTCATTTGCCTGGCACTGCGTGGGCAGTGGGGGTAGAGTCCTCCTCATACATAGGGGCAGGTGGCTCCTCCGAATGCTGCGAGCAGGGTACATATTCGAGTACGGCGCCCGAGCCTGTGGTGTAAGTCCGTAGGATTCTCTCGTTGCATGTACGAGCACGCTCAAAAGCCATGTCATCTCCATAGGGTGACATCGGGGAAAAGAGGTAGCTATCTACAGGATGGGCAAAAGGCCGTCCGGGAAACATAAAGACACGAACAGTGCAGCAGCCTTCAAAATGGTACGATCCGTGCTCCGAATCATAGTGATACTCCCACGTGGGTGTCTCAACGTAGGGTACGAACGTCGCCATCCGAATCTAGAGACGTAACGGAAAGAAAAAGATAGAGGGAGTGAGATTTCTTACTAAAGAAACTCAGTAGGGTTTTTCCTCATGTCTAAGTGTCATCATATACGTCTCCAGGGACCTCAGTTTCTAAGTAAAAATGTGGGCATATAATAGTTCATTTATGAAGTTCGTAAACATTAACCTACGAGGCCCGTTCCTTTTACTTATCAAAACCTCTTGGTTACATATTCTATATGCCATAAAACATGGATTATAAGTCATGGTACATTAATCATAAATCATGGTTTCCTATATCATGGGTCATAGCACATAAACTCATAAATTCGTGCTTCTTATATCATGGGGCATAGTACATAAACTCATAAATTCATGGTTTCTTATATCATGGGGCATAGTACATAAACTCATATAATCATGGTGCATAGAATCATAGTTCATGGAACATGGTACATGGTACATATCTTGGTTACTTGAGGTGACATTAAAACATCATCATTATTTTCCTGGGGCCACCCTAACTGATCTCCTTGTAGAGAAATTCTAGGTTATAAGCTCATACCTTGCTAATTGTCACTAGCACATGGACTTATCCCTTTTGATAAGTTAAAGGTCTCGACTTAAAATACGGGTCTAGGGGGCTAGAATCACCTTATCCTCACCCTTAACTTGGTGGTTCAAGGATCATTTTCTCATAGTTTAAGTCACCTTAACTCTTAGCATGTTTATTGAAAAGCTACTTAGTTCATACATGTCAAGTATCAACGATTACAACATAGGCATCTCTAAGTTCTTGAAGAACAATCACATGCAATAAAACTATCATTTAGGAATAATAGTTCACATGGCATCATATAAGTCATGAGGTAAACACCAATTCATCATCTATAGAGTAATGCTTAAACCTTTCCCTTAAGAGTGAAAACCCCCAATCGGGTAACCTCAAACTTCCAAATTATTTTCTTATACCTCTAAGGGATTGATTAACCTCATTACCATAATTTATTAAGTCCTAAAACCTAATTAATTGTGGCTGGATAGCATTGGCAGCAAGCTAAACTAGGATGAATTACGGTGTTCTAAAAGATGCGTTTTAAACCCTTTCTCACATCCGACTTTTTCTATGATGCAACAATTAATACCTAAGCCAATTATGAGTCACTCTCACTGATCTAGACATCATATAATGTGATTCTATGGATGTTAATCAATCTGTACAGAATTCATATTTTCTGTACCCATGGGGTTCTAGAATTCACATTTCAAGCAATTAAAGTAACTAAACATGCTCTAAAATGTCTAGAACAATTAGCATATACTTGGCAAGGTATTTAAACATATTTAGACCACCCAAAACATGATTTAAGGTGCTGGAAATGAGCATGGCAGAACCGAAAATGGTTAGTCATTAAATCATGTATAAACTTCTTTTTCAATGTACATAGGTAGCTAGTTTCTCTTGGAACAATTTTAGGACTTCAAAAATACCTTGGAAATCAATTTAACTTGTCAAGAACTTTCATAAAATACATGGGGCAGCAACTCCTTAATTTTACTCATGGTTGAAATCCTAAATATAAGAACATACTCAAAAATACTTTTAAATGTCACTTATGTTTAGGAAAAACTTAAAACATAAACTATAGGCTCTTGTAACTAATGAAAAACTCATCCTAGAGCTTTCATCATCACATGGCCGAATGCATTTCAAGAAGATACCTTCTTGATTTAACTTTTCTCAAGATGAAATGGGCAAGTCTTTGAGCTCTAGTCATTTAGGTGATGGCATAAAAGTAAACGTGCTATGCATTCCATTTTTATAGTCCATTAGAAAGTAAAGTGATAGCTCAAAATAAATATGAGATGCACCTTCATTATTAATCTTTGAGTTTAGTGATGACTTGAAATATAACATGAAATGCAAAGCTTGGAATTTAAACGTGCATTATGCAAGTTCATTCCTTATCTTGGGGTTTAGTGATAGCATAGAAAATAAATGTGCTATGCAAAGCATAAAATAAACGTGGATGCAAGTTACTTTTACATCTTGTCTAGAGCTCTTGGAAGACTTTAAAAAGGAACATAGTTCCAACCTAAACCTCATCCTCACAAGCAAAGGAAACTACTAGTGCTAGAATACTCAAAATAAATCATAACCTTAAAGAACTGGGAAGTGGCCGAATCCCCATCATGGAGAATGAACCATTTTTAAACTCTAGGGACCAAGATCTTGATGATCTAAGACATCAGCATCCTAAGTCCTCATCATTGAGTACATAGCTTCCTTAAAACCAACATTTAAAACAAAGTTTATGCTAGAGAAGAAAACAAAACCAAAACCATGCTTGGTTTAAGATCAAAGTTTCAAGCTTTAGAGTTTGTTCATGTGACTAGCATCAACATGAAACACTCATCATCAAGCTTTCATTTTTCCAAGTCTTAGAAGCCTACATGGCCGAAAACATGGGAGGAAAAAGTGAAGTCGAAAAGAGTTCAAGAGACATAAACTCCTTTCTTTCTCAAACTTGAAAAAAGGATGTAACTTTCCATAAAAAAAATTCAAGCTTTAGAGGTTGTTGAGTGACAAGCACCATCATGACAACCTCATCATCAAGCTTTCATTTTTCTCATGGGTTTAGGCCCTCATGGCCGAAACATTAAAGAAGAAAAGGGAAAGTTCCAAATGTTCAAGAGAAACATAACCTCATGTTCAACTAAACTTGTAAAACATGAAACTTTTCTCAAGAAAAAACTCAAGCTTTAGAGGTCTCATGTGAGATGAATTCATAGTCACCTCTAGAGAGCACTCATCATCAAGCTATCATGCTCAAGGCCTTGAGGCCGAAAATCAAAGAAAAGAAAAGGAAGAAACCGAAAATGAAAAGCAACATAGAGGTTCCACCTTTCACCATTTCCCAACAAGATTCAACATAGAAATCAAAGACATATTTAGAAAGGTTCCCTACCTTGTGGTTTTTGAAAAGGAGAAGAAGAACTTGAGCTTGAAGAACTCTTGGAAGCTTGAGAGAAAGGAAGTAAGAAAGCTTGAGACTTTTAGTGATTTTGCAAGAAGTAAGCAAATGAGTGAAGTTGTGTGGTGTTGTGTATTTATAGGCAAATGAGTCATAAAGGAGTGGAGGGACGAAAGAAGTGGCCAAAACTTCTTGAGGAAGAATGAGGAAAAATATCTCTTGTTGTTGTCATTCATGGTGTCATAGGCTTTAGATCTTAGGGTGGCTTTGATGGACAATGTGATTGACTACATAAAATATCATTCTTTTGAAATTTTGGGGGAAAAGTGGTTGATCATTGTAGGGCCAAGGGAGGGAAGATTTCATTCAATTTAATCATGTACTAATGGAGTGTTTAGGAATAAACAAGGTTAGGTCACTAATTAAGGTTGTGTAGCCAAGTGTTTAGGTGAACTAATTAGGTAATTAGGACCCTAATACCTTGGACTAAGAGACTATGGTAGGATTGATGGAGTCAAACTCTTATGACCATTGATTGATGTTTGAGAACTTTTCTTGGAAGAGAAAGCATTCTTAGGAAAGGAAATGTGAATAGTGAAAATACTATTCATAGTTGCTTTTTCTTTAAAGAATGAAAAGAATTAGAATTGAGTTGCAAATTTTCTTAAGCAATTTTAGATTCTAATCAACCTTAAATAATTATTTTAGCTCTAGATTAATTAAGGAAATTAATTAACCTTTTATTAGAGCCTAATATTGCTTAGGTTTGAGTTAAGTAACTCGTTAGGCTTAAAATGTACTAAGTGGGGGTAAAATTGTAATTTTTACCAAAAGTTGCCCGGGACCTCCGGGACTTAAACTAACATAGTTCATGCCTTAATAAACTAACATAATTCATGCCTTAAAACATCATTTTTGATCTCTGGGACGAGTCCGGGTCGGAGTCAAAACTTAAAACTGCCTTAAATCAAGTTAGGGGTATTTTCGTCATTTGTGCATAGAAACCTCAGAAATGAGATCTTTCTGACTTGTTAACATTCATAAACATATGATCCCCCTCATATATCATAAAATCCTTGTGAGGATGGCCGAGGCCTGTCGTCCTCATGTTTCAGGTAAAAATGACTTCAAAAGCATTTTGGTCATTTAAAAGTTTAGAGAAAAATGGGGCGTTACAGGAGTAGTAGGAAGATGCTTAGTTTGTCAAAAAGTCAAGATTGAACATCAAAAGCCATCTGGATTGCTGCAACCTCTTGCTATCCCCAAATGGAAATGAGAAGGCATATCAATGGATTTTGTCATGGGTTTGCTAAAGACCCCAACTGGACATGACTCTATATGGGTCATAATTGACAGATTAACCAAATCTGCTCACTTTTTACCCATTCGGGCTAACTATTCCATGGAAAAGCTGGCCCAGTTGTACATCCAAGAAATAGTGAGACTTAACGGGGTACCCTCATCCATTGTGTCTGATAAGGATCCAAGGTTCACATCTAGGTTTTGGGGAGCTTTTCAAAAAGCTTTTGGATCAAAGTTGAGCCTTAGTACAGCCTATCACCCCCAAACTGATGGTCAAACGGAAAAAACCAACCAAACCCTAGAAGACATGTTGAGGGCATGTGTTTTGATGAGCCAAAAGGTTAGGATAAGTATCTTCCCTTAATCGAGTTTGCCTATAATAATAGCTTTCATGCTAGCATAGGAATGGCTCCCTACGAAGCCCTATACGGCAGAAAGTATCAATCACCCCTGTGTTGGCATGAACCAGGAGAAGGGAGCTTTTTGGGATCCGATTTTGTGAGAGAGACAACTAAACGGATACAAAGGATCAAAAGCTGAATCCTTACTGCCCAGAGCAGATAAAAGAGCTATGCAGACTTAAAAAGAAAACCTCTCGAGTTTAAAGAAGGAGAAGATGTATTCTTGCGAATTACCCCAACCACTAGTATAGGTAGAGCTATGAGAGTCAAGAAACTGAGTCCTAGGTTCTTAGGGCCATTCCAGATTTTGCATAGAGTGGGAACCTTGGCCTACTGTATAGCCCTACCACCCAACCTATCCAACCTTCATAATGTGTTTCACATATCACAACTTAGAAAGTACCAGTCAGACCCGAGTCATGTTTTAGAGCCAGAAGTAGTACAACTAAGGGAAGACTTGACGTTCGAACTACCTCCGATGCGGATTGTCGACCAAGGAGTCAAGAAGCTGCGGAGCAAGAACGTGCCTTTAGTCAAAGTGGCCTGGGGAAAGACTGAAATGGAGGAATTCACTTGGGAGCTGGATTCAGAAATGCGAAAAGACTTTCCGAATTTGTTCGCAGGTACAATTTTGAGCAAAAAATTTCTAAAAGGAGGGGAGAAATGTAACATCCCCATTTTCACCTTACATAAAGGTTGACTCGGTAATGACCTGAGTAAACAATTCCACTTGAAAATGTTAAACTTTCACCTGATCAAGAGCAAGTCAACATAAAATGTTAAGTGTTGACCAAGAGTCAACAAGAGCCAAGGTCAAAGGTCAAAGTCAAAAAGTCAAACTCTCAGGTCAAAAGTCAATCACGAAGTCAAAGTCAACCATAAAAGTCAAAGGTTTGTAAAAGTCAACAAAATCATGAGAAAATCAACTAAAACATGAAATAGTCAACGTAATAATCAAACAATGATCAAAGACCAATTAAATCATGATTAAGTGATCTAATAAAAGCTAATCAAGGGTTAATACACTAATTATGGTTTAACTATAATTAATTAACATAGGATTCCCTATATAATAATAAAATAAGCTTAACTGGTAATTTACTATAAATGGCAACAGTATTAAAAATGAGTCATACTATAAATGGCTAAGTTAGAGATGACCAATCACTAATTACATTGAGTACCAACCTGATGGGAGGTTAATCTAATTAATCTATGATAGATTCTTCATTAAAAATAAAATATGCTTAAAGTTGGTTTAAACCCCTTTTTGATAAAAGGAATATTACCAAAAGAGGTAAAGACACCTATTTACCCATCAGATAAGTGTGTGCAGCTTTACAAAATAACTTCTAAAACCCTATGGACCTTCTCTAAAGCCCTCTTTTCAGCCATCATGTAAAAGAAAACACTCACATAAGTTTCATAAAAACAACTTACACTAGAATTAATTTAACTACATGATAACACTAAGTTACACATCAAAACAAAAACACAAGTTTTCCTCCTTATTTCCTTTATCATGGCTGAAAATACATCAGCCTTTATGGGAGAAACAAATCTGATTTGAATACTTGCTTGAAGTCTTGGTGAAAGCTTGATGAATGACAACTTGTCATAGGACTCATAGACCAAGCTATACGTAATGCTTCTATGGTATAAAAACTAACTATTTAGCCTAACCAAGTCCTAACTTCCCTTTACCCCAACTAAGTTCACAACCAAATGAACTAAATCATAAAGATGAACTCACCAAACAGCCCTCCATAGGTCACGGCCTTAAGGCCTATAAATAGGAGTCAAATGGCTTCATTTTGGTTCCTTACACTCACTAAACTCTTCTAAGTCTCAAGCTCCTTGTTCTCTTATGTTATTTCTCTCCAAACCTATCCTTATGCTCTCATATTTACAGCCTAGAGTTCTCTTCTAATCAGCCAAGAAAACACCTCATTCGACCCTTGTAAACACATCCCAAGTCACACACTAGCTTCCTTCTTGCACTCAAGATACTAAAGCTTGGAGCTAGGAACAAAGACTTTCTCTTCTACCCTTTTATTTTTTTTCTATTTGTTCATGACCCATTAAGGGGTTGAAGAACTCATTTACACCACTTCACATCTTGGTAGGTGGTCATTATCATGGAGATGTAAGAGTTTTAAGTCTTTAGCTCATTTTAGGCTTAAAGGCTTAAAGCTTGCACATCTACCCCTTTAATAGTTGTGTTATTTTCCCTCCATGATAAATATGTTCCAAAATGTTTGTTGCAATGCCCCGATTTTTCTGTCTGAGAGGAAAATGACCAAATGCCCCTGAGGTCATTTTTTGCTCGGAATTCGAGGATGGCCGGCCCAGCAGTCCTCGAAGGGTTTGAAGGGGATTGGATGGCCCTTGAATGGTTTCGGAGGCAAAAGTCTCATTTTCTGTAGTTTCGGGTCAAAATGCCCAAAATACCCCTATAGCGTTTTTATACGGATAAAGGTACCGTTTGAGCCCGAAACTTTCCTTGAAGGTTTAAAACAATGTTTTTACATGTTTAAAAACATCTGTTTAAGTCCCGATGGTCCCGAGCAGTTTTTATGCAAAATTATGATTTTGCCCCTAGAATAGTGTTTTTGAGCTTAATGATGTAATTAAGCAAACCTAAGCAATATTAGGCTCTAATCGAAGATTAATTAATTTCCATAATTAATCTAGAGTCAAAATAAGCTATTAAAATTAATTAGAATCTAAAATTGCTTAGATTAGATTTAAATCTCTTTTAAAAACTCAAGATTCCAATCTTGGAATCTGTAACGCCCCGTTTTTCTCTAAACTTTTAAATGACCAAAATGCCCCTAAGGTCATTTTTACCCGAAACACGAGGACGGCCGGCTTTGGCCATCCTCATAGGGTTCATATGTTATATGAAGGGGATTGTATGATTGTGAATGTCCAACGGAGTAGAAAAACCTCATTTCTGAGATTTCTGCGCATAAGTGACCAAAATACGCCTGTGACAGATTTCAGGCAATTTTAAAATTCCGTTTTGACCCGGACTTTGTCCCGAGGTTTAAAACCATGATTTTAAGGCATGAACTATGATTGTTTAAGGTTTGGTTAAGTCCCGGCGGTCCCGGGCAGTTTTTGAGTAAAATTTCGATTTTGCCCCTGCTTAGTGCATGTTGGGCTTAATGAGTTATCTAACTCAGAACCTAGGCGATTTTAGACTCTAATTGAAGGTTAATTAATTTCCATAATTAATCTAGAGCCAAAATCATTATTTAAAACTAATTGGAACCTAGAATTGTTTAAGGAAACTTAGAACTCTTTTCTAAATTCTTTTCTTTCTTTTAAAAGAAAAAGCAACTATGAATAGTGTTTTTACTATTCACACTCCCTTTCCCAATGACACTCTCTTTTCCAAGAAAGTTGTCACTCTCAAATAATCATGATCACATTTGAAAAATATATGTCATTCAAAATTCAAAAGAATAAATTGTTTATGTTGTCACTCAAAGCTTTCAATCAAGCTTCATAATCAATCATACCTTCCATACTTTCTTCCATACCTTTGAATGACAACACATATAGATATTTTATCTTGTGGCCATGAAATTTTCTCTCCCTTGGCCCTATAATTTTCAGCCACTTCCCCCAAGAATTCAAAAGAATTTTATTTTATGTAGTCAATGAAGTTGTCTTTCAAGCTACCCTATGACCTATGCCTACCCATGGTTTCAATCACACCAAGAATGACCATACAAGAAGATATTTCTCTCTTCTTTGTTCAAGAAGATTCAACCAACTCCCCCTTCACTCCTTCATTTGCCTATAAATACACCACACTCCACAACTCCATCACTTTTGGATCCTTCTCCAAAGTCTCAAACTCTCTCATTTCCTTCTCTCAAGCTTTCTCACTTTTCTCTCAAACTCTCTAAGAGTTCCTCAAGCTCAAGTTCTCTCCTTCATTTTCAAGACACAAGGTAGGGAACTCTTTCTAAACATGTCTTTGATTCTTATGATTGAATCTTGATTGGGAGTTGATGAATGGTTGAACCTCTATGTTGCTTTCTTTTTTGGTTTCTTCCTTTTCTTCCCCCTTAGTTTTCGGCCTCAAGGCCTTGAATATGATAGCTTGATGATGAGTGTTCTCTAGATGTGACCATGAGTCCATCTCTCATGAAACCTCTAAAGCTTGAGTTTTTCTTAAAGAAAGTTTCATTCTTTACAAGTTTAGTTAAAAGAGTTTATGTTTCTCTTGAACATTTTGGATCTTCTTCCTTCTTCTTCTCATGTTTTCGGCCATGGAGCCTTTTTACATGGGAAAAATGTAAGCTTGATGATGAGAGCTTCATGTTGATGCTTGTCACATGAACAAACTCGAAAGCTTGAAACTTTGGCCCTAAACCAAGCATGGTTTTGGTTTTGCTTTCTTCTTTATCATGAACTTTGTTTTAAATATTTGTTTTGAAGGAAGCTATGTACTCAATAATGAGGACTTAGGATGTTGATGCTTAGATCATCAAGATCTTGGTCCCTAGAGATTTAAAAATGGTTCCTTTCTTTTGTTAAGATTTGACCACTTTCATGATTCTTGAAGTTAAGTTTTCTTTTGATGCCTTAGTACCAATGGTCTTTCTTTTCTTGTGAAAATGAGGGTTGGGTTGAGACTATGTTCCTTCTTAAAGTCTTGTAAGAGCTCTAGACAAGATATAAAAGTAACTTGTATTCACGTTTACTTTACACTTTGCATAGCACGTTTATTTCTATGCAATCACTAAACCCCAAGACTAAGAATGAAATTGCATTAAGCACGTTTAAATTTCAAGCTTTGCATCTCATGTTATATTTCAAGTCCTCACTAAACTCAAAGATTAAAATGAAGGTGCATTTCATATTTATTTTGAGCTATCACTTTACTTCCTAATGGACTGTAAAAGCGGAATGCATAGCACGTTTATTTTATGTCATCACCTAAGAAACTAGAGCTCAAAGACTTGCCCATTTCATCTTGAGAAGAGGTTAACCATGGAAACATTCTTGGAATGTACATATTGGCCATGTGATGATGATGGCTCCAAGATGGGTTTTCATTAGTCACAAGAGCCTATAGCTCATGTTTTAAGTCTTTTTAAAACATAGGTGGTACTCAAAAGCATTTTGAGTATGTTCTTATATTTATGAGGGTTTTGACAAGTTAAAATGATTGCTAAGATGTTTTTGAAGTTCAAAATTGTTCCAAGAGAAACTGGCCACCATAAGCATTTTAAAGGAATGACTCAGATATGTTCAGACCTGATTTTTTCGTGTTTTTAAGATCTTTGTGTCGATTACACAGCCTATGTAATCGATTACGAAGCTTCGGATGAGCTCAAACATGAACTTCTGCCCAAAGCAATCGATTACTATATAGTGTAATCGATTACACATTCTGAACTCTAGTAATCGACACGAATCATGTAATCGACTACCCAGATGTTCTAGGGGCCCAGCAGAGTGTTTTTAAACAAAGTAATCGATTATAAGTTCCATGTAATCGATTACCAGAACCCCCTATCATCCATGTTTTGAAATCTCGAAGCTGTGTAATCGATTACGATACTTATGTAATCGATTACCAGAACCCAAGTTCACAAACAGAATGCCTTTCTGATTCGATGACTTGAAGCTATGACCTTACTTTGCTTGAATCTGGGAATTTTTATGACATGAGTTTGTGCTTTAGCCTCACATGAATATATGATCTTATGTTAGATTTCAAGCATGATCAAGTTAAGAGGCTTATTGCTCTTGCTTACTTTATGATGATTTTTACTCCATGAGTCAAGTATGATGGTACCATGTGAACTATTATTCTTCAATGATAGTTTTATGTTTGCATGTTATTGTTCTTTAAGAACTTTAAAGATGCCTATGATGTAATTATGTTTGACATACATGAATTATGTGGCATCTTGTGTAACACCCCGATTTTTCTGTCCGAGGAAAATGACCAAAATGCCCCTGAGGTCATTTCCTGACCCGAATTCGAGGGCAACCAACTCGTCCATCCTCGAAGGGTCAACTCAATGTTTGAAGGGGATTGAATGGCCTTAGAATGCTTTCGGAAGCGAAAATTTCGTTTTCCGCAGTTTCGGGTCAAAATGACCAAAATACCTTTATAGCGTTTTACGCGGATAAAGGTGCCGTTTGAGCTCGAAACTTTCCCCAAAGGTTTAAAAACATGTTTTCATGTGTCTAGAGGTCTTTGTTCAAGTCCCGGTGGTCCCGGGCAGTTTTAGTGCAAAATTACGATTTTGCCCCTAGAATAGTGTTTTTGAGCTTAATGACGTAATTAAGCAAACCTAAGCAATATTAGGCTCTAAACGAAGATTAATTTATTTCCCTAATTAATCTAGAGTCAAAATAATTTATTAAAGTTAATTAGAACCTAAAATTGCTTAGATTAAACTTAAATCCCTTTTTAGAACTCAAGACTCCTAGTCTTGGAATCTTGAATAATGTTTTCTCTCTCCAATTCCTTAAATCAAGGAAATGTGTCTAGAGTTGTTTAGACTCTAAATTGAGGATTTAACTCACTAATGGTGCAAGACCACTCCTTAATTATGTCTAGACCACCTTAATTACCCATTTTCCTTACCTAAACACTTTCTTACAAATTCCTAATCTTCAGCATAATCAAAGATACACCTAAACACAACTCTAAACCACAATTAAAATGCAAAGAACCCTCCCCCATGGGCTGATGCATTTCGGCCACCTCCTCCCCCATTGACCACATGTTTAATTATTTTCTCACTCAAAGAACCATGCTTGAGGCCATACCTTGAACCATACCTCACCATACCTTAAGCCATACCTCACCATGCCTCAAGAACACATTATCTCACCTCATGGAACTCATGGATGCCTCCATTTTGCACCCTCATGGCCGAACACCTTCATCCTACACACACACTCCATTTGTTTCATTTCTTTATAAATAGAATGCCTTGAGGAGCTTGCACCACTTTTAGATCATTTGCTAAGTTTAGGAACACTCAAAGCTTTTCTTTTTCTCTCAAAGTTCTTGTGTTCTTCAAGTTCTTGGAGTTCTTCACCATCTTCATCTTCTTCTTCCATCTTCAAGTTCATCACATCAAGTAGGGATTTTCTTTCATGTATTCTTTTCTTTAAAGTTCTTGTTTCAAGCTTGATGTTCATAGTTTCTCTTGGTTCCTTTTAGAACTTCTTTTCTTCTCCTTCTTCCTCTTCATGTTTCGGCCATGGGCCTTTGGGAATGAAGGAATGAGAGCTTGATGATGAGAGTTTCATGATGATGTTCATCACTTGAAACAAACTCTAGAGCTTGATCTTTGTTCTTGAACAAAAATGTTTCTAGTTTTTCCTTTCTTGAACTCTTGAGAACTTTAGCTTTGATGATGTTTTAAAATGGCTCTATGAACTCAATGATGAGGACTCATGATGTTGGTGTTAATATATCATCAAGATCATGAACTCTAGAGTTCTAAAATGTTCCTTTTTCTTCTTGAAGATTTCGGCCATTTCCTTAAATTTTCTAGGCTTCATGGTTTGTTTTCCTAAAAATGTTATGTTGAATTTTAAGAACTCTAAGCTTGACTTTACCTTGTTTGGATGAGTTTGGGTTATGGTTTAAATTCCTTTAAAGTCTTGTTAAGAGCTCTAGAAAGATAAAATGAACTTGCATAATTTATTTTATGCTTGCATTCATATTTACATTCTTGTTATGCACCTTTACTTTCAAGCTATCACCTAAGAACATAAAGATTAAAATGGAACTTGCATCTTCACTTAATTTAATTCTCAAAGTCTTTCTATTTCGGCCTTAAAGTCGATTGTTGTTGGGCCTAGAGCACTAAAATAAAGAATTGAATCTGCATCCTCACTTAATTAATTCCTCGAATGCCTATCTATTTCGGCCTTAAAGTCGATTGTTGTTAGGCCAAGAGCACTAAAATAAAGAATTGAACCTTGCATCTTTACTTTCAAGCTTGCACGTTTAAGTTTATGCCTTACATATTTAATTTATGTCATCACTTTATTTTGTAAGAAAGATTAAAAAAATGAAAAGCATGAGCATGTTTATTTTATGTCGTAACTTAAGAACCTAGAGCTCAAAGACTTGCCCATTTCATTCCAAGTTAAAGTTTAATGTGAAACCATTCTTTGAATGCATATTTTCGGCCAAGTAGTGATGATGGACTTTCAATGAGTTTTCATCTAGCTACAAGGACCAATAGTCTATGTTCTAAGTTTTCCTTAAAGCTTTACAAACCTTTTCAAGGTTATGTTGTCATGAGATATGACTTTACTCCCTTTTAGGAGATGAAATATATTTTGGTCATTGACCTAAGGCTTCTCTTAGCCTTTTGATGAATTAAAATGATTTGCAAAGAGTTTTTAGAAATTCTAAATTGATTCCAAGAGAAACTAGTTAACTTATGTACCTAGAAATGTCAATTTAACTCTCTCATTTAAGTTAAATGTTTTCAGTTCTGATGTGATGAGTGTGATGCTGTATGATGATGTTTTGATGTGTTGGAATGTGTGAAAATATCATGTGATGATGTAGAAGCGATCCTATGCATGATAGGTAAGAAACTAGCTAACTAGAAATACCGTAAAGCTAGAATTTAACATAGTTTTGACCCATTTGTTTATGGAACTAATCCAAACTATTTTAATGGGAACATAATCAGATTTAGATTGTTTAGACATGAAAAACTTGGTATCATTTGAATTAGAATTGAATTCTAGCACCTATAGGGAAACTAGTAACTAGAA
The DNA here is from genome assembly GCA_031216125.1 of Dalbergia cochinchinensis. NCBI lineage: Eukaryota > Viridiplantae > Streptophyta > Magnoliopsida > Fabales > Fabaceae > Dalbergia > Dalbergia cochinchinensis. The sequence continues at coordinate 17,406,663 of CM062370.1, forward strand.
AACTGTAAAAATGCAATGTAGAACTCTTGGAACATTTATTTTTCTGGATGCTGTCCAGCACCCTTACAACATGATAAACATGATTAATAATTAGTCCTTAAGCATGGGAATGCCTCATAATTGATTTAGATTTAATCCATAGCGCCTTAGGCGAAGACGGAACCAAGAAAGGGTCTAAAACGTAAGTTCTAGAACCCCGTGATCACAAGTTAAGAATTCTACCCTATGCTTTTCAGATTTAAATGTAGATATGAGGATTATGAGTGATTTTTAATTATGAGCCCTTGGGTGCATAAAATATGAGCGACGGATGTTAGAGAATCAAATCTCATGATTAAGACCCGTAAGGGTCAAAGCATAAGCTACCGTAAGGATAAACGGTTGAATGTTCCATGATGATGTATGTTATGTAAATGATGATGATGTTATTCATATGATGAATTCATGAGGATATATGTTTATGTGGCATAAAGCAAATTTGGAAGGAATTCGGTGTAATGCCATCGTGCCGCCGAATTCCCAACAAATTTGGGGACTTAAAGAGATTTTGAAAATTAAGGTACTAAGATGGGTTCTAGGATGACACCGGTTCGGCCGAGCACCTCCATAGAACTCATGTGACATCGATACCATTTTATACTCTTAGGTGACACCGGTTCGGCCGAGCACCCCTAAGAGAATTGCCCCCTAACTCGTACTCAGATAGTCGGGATTTATGATTTATGATACGCTTATCATTAAGTGGTAAGTAAGAATTAGTGACGACTAGTTAAGGTATGAGCTCATAACCTAGATGTATGACACGTTCTGGATGACACCGGTTCTTCCGAGCACCCCCAGTTCGATTGTCTTTTAGGGTGGCCCATGAGGAAGAGAAGTTTCATGATTATGATTATGTCACTAAGTTTTGTCCCATATGAATGTTACTATTGCCACTTTATGCCACCAAGTATGATGATGCTTGATGTTATGTTTTATGTATGTGCATTAGGTAGTGCCATGCATACATTTTCTATTATGTTGTATTCATGACATTAAGATCATCCTAAAATGAATGGACCTTGGCTAAAATATATTTTAAAGTTTAAAATGAACTTAATACATGCTCAGTCATTTTGTATAAATAAACCCAAGGTTCCTGATGACGTAGATGATGACACTTAGGTAGTAGGAGGCCCTACTGAGATTCTTTAGCAAGATTCTCACTCCCTCTATCTCTTTCTTTCCGTCACGTCTTCAGATGGCGACGTTCGTAGTGTTCGTGGACACCCCGACTTGGGAGGTGCACTATGACCCAGCTCACGGGTCATACCATTTTGAGGGGCAATGCACGGTGCGGGTCTTCATGTTCGTAGGACGCCCCTTCGCTCATCCCGTGCACACCCATCGCTTCTCCCCGACTGCACCCTATGGCGACGACGAGCGGGTTTTTGGGCGCGCACGTACGCATGATGAGAGAGTGCTCCGCATGCACACCGCCGCCCTAGCCATGCGAGACTATCCCGATTACGTGCCTCAGACTTACTTCTCGGAGACCGACCCGTCCGAGGACCCGCCTACCCATCCGTATAGCGAGAGCTCTGCCCCCTCACCCCCACCGTTGAGGGAGGGCAGTGAGGATACCGTGACTCAGTCACGGCTTGTGTGATGACCGGAGATGCGAGCATACCGCGGGGGTCACACTCGAACCCCGTTCCGCCTCTTCACGTCCGAGGAGCACGCCCAGTTTCCCGGATATTTGCCTCGTTCACGAGATGGACGCCAGTAGGAGGTGACGATTGTCCGATGGAGTACCCGGTTAAAGCACACACCACTTAGATGAGGAATAAACCTTCTTTTGTTTAAAGGTTTCCCATTAGATGCACTCGGGTAGGGGAGTAGATTATGTTTATGTTTTATGTTGTATTTTCTTTTATGTATTTCCCTTGTACTAAATTAAGTCCTACACTTATAAGTGGGCAAGTTATATATATATAAGATGATATTCAGTGATGTTCATGTTGTGCCTTATGTTATGGTGTTGTGAGACAATTGTTTTACTTTGCATGGTTTACCGCTTATCGCATCACGCGGCTCTCACTTTTTATTTCGAAAAAAAAAAAATTACCCGTATTTTCTGCTAAGTATTTCGAAGCAAAACTGAGAACTATGAAGTAACAGACTAATGTTTAACCTAAGTATGTTCTAGATTATTGGGTTAAAAATTAGGATGTTACATCTTGCGTTAACATGCTAAGACTTAAGGTGACTTAAACTATGAGAAGATGATCCTTGAACCACCAGGTTAAGGGTGGGGATAAGGTGATTCTAGTCCCCTAGACCCGTACTTTAGGTTGGGACCTTTAACTTATCAAAAGGGATAAGTCCATGTGCTAGTGACGACTAGCATGGTATGAGCTCATAACCTAGAATTTTTCTCCACAGGGAGATCAGTTAGGGTGGCCCCAGGAAAATAATGATGATGTCTTAATGTCACCTCAAGTAACCAAGATATGTATCATGTTCCATGAATTATGCTTCTATGCACCATGATTATATGAATTCATGTGCTATGACCCATGACATAGGAAACCATGATATATGATTTATGTTCTATGATCCAGGTTATATATGATTTATGTTCTATGATCCAAGTTATATGATTTACGTTCTATGATCCAAGTTATATGATTTCTGTCCGAATTATATGATTGAAGTCCCACGATTTACTTCCCATGATTTATGTAAATACAAGTGATATGTTAAAAGGAACGGATCTCAGAAATGGAGACTTTAGAAAACTCATAATTGAATCAATATATGTCCACAGTTTTATACATAACCCGAGATACCTGGAGACGTAAATGATGACACCTAGGATAGGAGAAGAGCCCTACTGAGTTTCTTTAGTAAGAATCTCACTCCCACTATCTCCTTTTTTTTCCATTACGTCTTCAGAGCGAGATGGCGACGATCGTGCTGCTCGTTGACACACCCCGGTGGGAGGTCCACCATGACCCGGAGCATGGGTCATTCCATTTTGAGGGCCGATGTACTGTACGCATCTTCATGTTTTTGGGACGGCCATTTGCACACCTCGTGTATAGTTATCGCTTCTCCCCAACATCCCCCTACGGTGACCCCACGATCTTTGAGCATGCACGGCCACGACATGGGAGGAACCTGCGGACCCACTCTGCCGGTTCAGCTGACATACCGGAGTATGTGCCACTGTTGCAGCACTCGGAAGAGGACCCTGTGGAGGACTACCCCATGGACCATGAGGGCTCTGCCCCCACTCTGCCTCTGTAACCGATGGGCAGCGAGGAGACGGTCACTCAGCGTCGGAGGGCTTCGGTGCCCGGACCACGACCCCGACGTGGACGACATGTTCAGTCACAGGGCATGCCTGCACCCGCCGAGCTCCGCCCGTGGATTGGCTATGTTCCTCCGTACCCGTGATCCCGCTGCATAGATTGGGGGGTGGCCCTTAGTGCATGCACGATACGTAGTGTGGATGAAACCTCTGTTGCATTAAGGTTATCCACCTTAGGTTGCACGTGGGTAGGGATGTTTCTTTCTAGTACATTTCCGTGTATTCTGTATTTTCACTGTATTCATGTTTACTATGTACTTGAAGAGTCCTGCCCTGTAGGGTAGGCATATTATATATATGAAGTATTTCAGTTGTGATGATGCTATGATTTGGAGCCACCTCTATGTTTATATTTCTACACTTTATGATACCGACCCGATGAGATACGCGCGGCTCCTATGTTATGTAATGTTTTAAAAAAAAAAAATTGGCTCGTATTTTCGTTAAGTTACTCTTTAAAGAACCATGTCAATAAGTAATGACTAATATTTGGCCTAAGTACGTACTAGTAGTATTAGGTCGAATATTAGGGTGTTACAGAATCTTTAATAGTATTTTCTCTCTCCAATTCCTTAAATCATGGAATTATATCTAGAATTGTTTATGCACTAAAATGAGTTTATAACTCACTAATGATGCACGACCACTCCTTAAACGTGTCTTGACAACCTTGATTACCCATTTTCTTACCTAAACACTTTCTTACAAATTCCTAATCTTAATCGTAATAAAAAATACACCTAAACACAACTTCAAACCACAATTAAAATACAAGAAATCCTCCCCATGGCTGATACAAGTTTCGGCCATCTCCTCCCCCATTTACATCACATGTTGATTTGTTTCTCACTCAAAGAACCATGCTTGACCCATACTTGCACCCATACTTGAACCCATACCTAGCTATGCCTTCCACCATGCCTTGAACCATATCTTAGAAAAGATATTTTCTCTCCTCATGGTGCTATAAATGGCCGAAGCCTTCCTCCCCATTTACACCTCTCATTTTGTTTCATTTCTCTATAAATAGCATGCTTGGGTGAACTTGCATCATTTTGGGTCCATTTGCTAAGTGTAAGTTTTCAAAGAGCACTTCAAAGTTTTCTTTTCTCTTAAAGTTCAAGTGTCCAAGTTCTTCAAGTTCTTCATCCTCTTCTCTCATCCTAGCCTTCAATCACTTGGTAGAGATTTTCTTTCAAGTGTTTCTTTCATTTAAGTTCTTAATCTCTTTATGTGTTCATAGTTTCTCTTGAATCTTTTGGGGAACTTCTTTTCTTTTCCTCCTCCTTCTTTGTTTCGGCCATGAGGCTTGAAGAGCAAAGGAATGAGAGTTTGATGATGAGAGTTTCATGATGATGTTCATCACTTGAACAAACCTCTAAAGCTTGATCTTTGTTCTTGAGTTAAAAATATTTATAGTTCTTTCTTTCTTGAACCTTGAAAATCTTTAACTTTGATGATGTTTTAAAATGGTTATATGAACTCAATGATGAGGACTCATGATGTTGGTGTTAAATCATCAAGATCATGGTCTCTAGAGTTTCAAAATGGTTCTTTCTTGCTCTCAAGTTTCAGTTTCTTTCCTTTCCTTTTGCTCTAAAATTTCGGCCAACCATCTTGGGTGGTCCAACATGATAGCTTGATGATGAGAGTTTTAGTTGGTAACTTTATGTTCACCACAAAGAAATCTCTAAAGCTTGAGCTTTCATAAAGGTGTTATGAAGTTCATTCATGGTTATATTTTCAAGGAATGTTATCTTGAGTTCTAAGAACTCTAGACCTCACTTTACCTTGTCATGATGAGTTTGGGTTAGGGCTAAAGTTCCTCTAAAGTCTTGTATTAGCTCTAATAAGAAATAAAATAAACTTGCATCCATATTTATATTCAAGCTTATGCATTGCATATTTACTTTGAGCTTTGCATTCATATTTATTTTCCAAGCCATCACTTAAAGTTAAAGGATAAGAAATGGAGTGCATCTCATATTTACGTTCTTGTTTAGCATATTTACTTTTCATCACTAAAGAACATAAAGATTTAAAATGAGAGCTTGCATTGTCACCTAATTAATTATCAAATCCTTTCTATTTCGGCCTTAAAGTCGATTGTTGCTGGGCCTAGAGCACTAAAATAAAGAAATGAATTTGCATGGCATATTTATTTTAAGCCTTGCATATTTAAATTCTAAGCCTTGCATATTTACTTCAAGTCTTGCATATTTAAATTTCAAGCCTTGCATATTTATTACAAGTCTTGCATATTTAAATTCTAAGCCTTGCATATTTACTTTAAAGTTCTCACTTTACTTTGTAACGAAGAATAAAAATAAAGTGCATAGTATGTTTAGATTATGTCATCACTTAAAGACCTTAGAGCTCAAAGACTTGCCCATTTTATCTCAAGTAAAAGTTTAGTATGGAAGCATTCTTTGAATGCATAATTTCGGCCAAGTAACAATGATGAGCTTGGAATGAGTTCCATCTAGTTACAAGGGCCAACAACCTATGTTCTAGTGTTTTCTTTAAGTTTGATGAGTTTTATAAAGTTACGACTAACAAGATTCATGATTTTATTCCTCTTATTGAGAAGAATTAAATTGGTTACTGACCTAAGGTTATTTTTAGTCTCTCGATCAAATAATTTGGTTTGCAAAGAGTTTTAGAAGTCCTAAAATGATTCCAAGGGAAACTAGCAACTTATATGCTTTAGAAATGTCAAATTATGTGTCTTTCGAACATTGAACAATTCGGTTCTATCTTGATATGTTTGATGCTGAATGATGATGTTTTGATGTGTTAGAATGTGTGAAAATGATATATGATGAGGTAGGAACACTTCTATGCATTTTAGGGGAGAAACTAGCTTCATAGAAAAACCATAAAGTTGGAATGTAACGTGTGTTTAACCCCTTTAATCTTAATCAATGCCAAAAATGTTTTAGTATGATAACAATCAGTTTAGGATTGAATAATCATGAAAAATTTGGTTACATTTGAAGTAGGATTGAATTTTAGCACCCATAGAGAAACTAGTAACTAGAAAACTGTAAAAATGCAATTCTAGAACTCTTAGAACATTTAATTTTTGGATTCTGTCCAGCAACCTCATAATATTGAAAACATGGTTTATAATTAGTTCTTAGGCATAGGAATGCCTCATAATTGGTTTAGATTTAATTTATAGCGCCTTAGGTGAAGACGGAACCAAGAAAGGGTCTAAAACGTAAATTCTAGAACCCCGTAGTTGCAAGATTATAATTCTGCCCCTAAAGAATGGTGCTGCCTAGATTTATTAAAGAGCATAAATGATAGTAAGATTTGTTAGAAGAGAATCCTTAAGTGCATAAGAGGTTGATAGAGAATGATAAAATAATTACATCTCAAGTTTAAGGCCCGTAAGGGTCAAAGCATAAAATACCGTAGGATTAAGAGCATAATGAGTTTCAATGTTACTTGTGAACGTATAAGAATGACTATGTGAACGCATGAAATTATGATGGAGGATACATGTTTGATTGACTTATGTGGCATAAAGTAAATTTGGAAAAAATCTGGCATGCTGCTGCTATGTTGCCGAATTTCTGACAAATTTGGGGACATAGAAAGTTTTTGAAAAACCTATGAGATTTTATTTATAAGGTACAAAGATGAGTTCTCGGATGACACTAGTTTGGCCGAGCACCTCCAGAGAACTGATGTGACTTTGGTACCAAGATGTATTCTTGGGTGACACCGGTTCGGCCGAGCACCCCCAAGAAATGCCCCCTAGGCCGTACTGGATAAGTCGGGATTATGATTATGATTATGATACGCTTATCGGGATTGATAAGTAAGAACTAGTGACGACTAGTTAGGTATGAGCTCATAACCTAGAGATGTGACACGTTCTAGGTGACACCGGTTCGGCCGAACACCCCCAGAACGATTGTCTTCTAGGGTGGCCCATGAGGAAGTAAAGTGTGATGATTATGTCACAAAGTTTTCCCATATGAGATTTCAATTGCCACTTTAAGCCATTATTATGGTGTTCTTAATGTTATGATTACTATTCCTGCATTAAGTAGAGCCATGCATACATACTTTAATATGTTGCATCCATGACATTAAGAATCATACTAAAATGAATGGACCTTGGCTAACTATGTTTCAAAAGCTTAAAAATGGACTTAATGCATGCTCACTTATTTTGTACACTAAACCCAAGGTTCCTGAGGACGTAGATGATGACACCTGGGTAGTAGGAGGCCCTACTGAGATTCTTTAGCAAGATTCTCACTCCCTCTATCTTTTCTTCCCGTCACGTCTTCAGATGGCGACGTTCGTAGTTTTTGTGGACACCCCGACGTGGGAGGTGCACTATGATTCGGAGCACGGATCATACCATTTTGAGGGACAGTGCACGGTGCGAGTCTTCATGTTCATTGGATGTCCCTTCGCTCACCCCATACATACCCATCGCTTCTCCCCGACAGCACCCTACGGTGACGATGAGCGGGTTTTTGAGCGCATGCATACGTACAACGAGAGAGTGCTCCGCATGCACACCGCCACCTCAACCATACGTGACTATCCCTACTCGTCAGAGGACCCACCTACCTATCCGTATAGCGAGGGCTCTACCCCCACTCCACCACTAATGAGAGAGGGCAGTGAGGATACTGTGACTCAGCCTCGGCTAGCACGACGACCGGAAATGCGGCCACGTTGTAGGAGTCACTCTCGATGCCCGCTCCACCTTTACATGCCAGAGGGGCTCACCCAGTTTGCCCGATATGTGCCTCGCTCACGGGATGGGCGACAGTAGGTGGTAGCGGATGATCGATGGAGTACCCAAGTAGTGCACACACAACTTAGATGAGGATAAACCTTCTTTTGTGTAGAGGTTATCCCTTTAGTTGCACTTGGGTAGGGGAGTTTGTTTTTATGCTTTCCGTCACACTTTCCTTTGTTTTTTCTTTTAGATGTATTTGCTCATGTTGGACTAAACTAAGTCCCACTTTCCTTGAGCGGGCATATCATATTATATAGATATACAGTTTAGTTTTATTGTGATGTGCCTTTACTTGCTTTATGTTATGATGTTATGAGATGCTTGCTTTATTACCTTTCATGCTTTATTGTTCACCAAGTCGCGCAGCTCTCACTTTGCTTTTATAATTCAAAAAAAATTTACCAGTATTTTCGCTAAGTATTTTAAAGTAATAAGGAAACTATGACGTAACAGACTAATGATTAACCTAAATATGTTCTAGAGTATTGGGTTAAAAATTAGGATGTTACATTTTTTAGCATGTTTAGAACCTCTATGTTGCTGATTGTTTTGGCTGGCCATGACTGGAAATGCTAGGAATCCATGATTTATTTGAAAGAAAACAAGAATATACGCACACACACTATGCCGGAAATATGTTTCTACCTGAGATAGGTGCACTAAAACGCAACACGTTTAAAAACCGTGACTCTAGGACCCCTGGAAAAAAATTATATGTGAAATTTAACCTTTTAAGGAACACTCTCCAAAATGAATCACTCAGAAATGAGTTTGCTAGCTTACGATATAATTTTTCAAAGTTCAGCCTTTTTACTGAAGATCCTGTCTGACCTCTGAACACATATCTGGACCTATCTTTTACTAAAAAAATGCAAAATGTGTGAAATAGGTTTTTTGGAAAGCTAAGATCCTAAGGAACACAAAGATGTAAAATACATACACTGAAAGTAAGTACGTGATTCCAGAATGCTGAAAAAAATCACAGGTTAAGTTTTGGAACACTGTTGGAATAAGGAAACTTTATAAGGGTGTAAAAGTCATTTCACTTAATAGATTTCTGTAAAAATCATGCCCAGAGAAAGATGAGTGAGTCAGGATTCAGAATATACCTTTATTGTTTGAAAATAATAAGTATAATGAGAGATACTAATTTTTCACTCAGATATGCCTGAAATGGTAATAAGCTGTAAAATCTTACAACCCAAAAATAATGTTTTTAAGTCAAATCCGAAAATCTATATTTTAAATGGCTAAATACCAAATAAATCATCTTAATAGGATCATATAAATGTAACAAAAGAATACATAACCTATAATTGAACATAATTAAGAATTTGCCTCATAAAATACTAAGAGGACTTAACTTATGGCTTAAAATTTATATTTTAATTAAATAGGACTAATGACCATGAGACATACATAATACATGACTTTGGCCCATGATCTTGATTATGTATGAAAAATTATGAATAGCTTATTATTGCATGAATATTTCAAGGTGTTAAATTTGCCATGATATGAAAATGATGCCTTAAGTAGTGGTCACTTATGCTTCTTGTTATGATGTAAATTCTTGAGATATTGATCTTGTGGCATGCATTGTATTAAATGATAATTACCATGATGAAGCATATGAAAAATGTTAAATGTCAAGATGCTTTGCATATGAATATGAATAAATAACATGGGAGAAGCTCACTGCTTAACCCTTCACCATTTCCGTTGAGATTTTCTCTCGGAACATGTTTGTGGTGACGGCCACGGTATGAGCTCATTACCCACAGAGGTGGTTTAAGACATTGGTGTTGGTGCACTCAGTGAGTGAAGGACCAATCAAGTTAAATAATGCATGTATTGTTACATTTCTTCATCTAGTTGAATAACTGTTATGATTATGACTTATGTCTTCACTGTTATCCCTGTTAATGAAAGACTTCTAAAAGACACGTCACTTCGGATTACGAAAGTTTTCGAAACAAAGCGTAATGAAACTTTAACTGCCCACGTTTTCTGATAATAACACCAAAGTGGCCTGGAGATGTACATGATGACACTCATGAGATAATAACTGCGTACTGGGGAATCCATGATTTCTCACACCTATACCATGACATCTCTAGATCCAATCGCTCCCGACAATGGTTCACCCTCGCACTAGCTCCGACTCTGACTCAGACTGGATCCCGGGAAATAGGGCCCCCCTTCCCGAGGAGCTTGTTTCACATAAGAGGTCCCAGCAGCTGGACATGACACCGGCAAACCTCATGCAGTCGGCCTATCATCATATCCGACTCTTCTGACTCAGATGTGCAGATCTCCGTAGCCCCTCCACGCCCCGTGCCCGTGGTAGAGCTATCCTCTAACTCCGAGGTAGAGATCTTGGAGGAGCCCCTGGACGTTGAGCCCCTATAGATGGTTGTTCTCGAGCCAACCCATATGATACCGACGAGGAAGAGGATCCGATGGAGATTGAGGAGGACTTGATAAGAGAGGATTTCGATAATTAGCATGATGATTTCGAGGAAGATGGTTGGCAGAATTGGCAGATGCCGTCCAACGAGTTCGGTCCTATCCCCGACATTATATCTATTTCAGACTATGATATGTACAGTGACACTTCGAGTTACCCAGCACTCCCTTGTACCACGCGTCCGATTATCAAGAGTCCTTTCTGAACACACTATACTGTTTGAGTGTTGATGCCATTCATTGTACTTGTCGTTGTTGCTGATACTTATTTTACTACTTTTCGTAGGCTTAAGAGGATGTTTCCGTAGTAGTAATGTCCCTCTGGGACTTGATGTAGTTGGATATTTTATCTTATTGTACTGTCCTTTATGTATTATATTTAAGGGTGGGAATGCCCCCGCCTCTTTTGAACAACTATGTAATATGTACTATGTTTTATGCTTTAATATTATCACTAGTATTGTTCGTTGTGATCACCAATTATGAGACTCAACTATTAATAGCTTACGATTAACGAATGCATGCTTCCGTTTCACGCTATAGGCTTTACTTTCGAATATGTAGTTTTAAAAAAAATATATTTCTGCTAATTTCACATAATAGTAATTTCTAAAAGAATGCAAAGTAAGAAGTAATAAACTAATAAGAACGAAATATGACTTAAGCATGGTTCATTTTTATTAGGGTGTTACAGTTTCAAGGTAGGCTAGGGCTTTTCTGGCGACAATCCCGTGCATGTCGGCACCGCCATCAATGGAGAGAACGCATATCTTGTTGTGCTGGTTTTGACAGTGAAGACAGCGCCCACTTCCATGGAGAGGGTTAGCAATTGTGAGAGGTCAGGCTTCGGATCAATGTTGGAGGTAGGTATTTGTTATAGGTTAAGATGTGCACGAGAAGGGAGGTTGAATCGTGCATTGATCCCTTTCACGTTTTCTGAAACTTGTTAAAACAAATACTATCAAGTATAAAACTTGTAGTGCAGCAGGTTAGTAGCTTTAGAAAGTAGATCCTAAAACTTATAAAATAAGACACTCATTATTAAAAGAGATAATGTAAGAAAAGAAGGGTATATCAGATAAAGAGTAAGTAAAGGCGTAGTAGAGACAAATAAATGAGATCAGAGAAAGAGAGAAAAGACACAAAGGATTTTATATTGGTTCGACCAACCTGCCTAAATCTAGTACTCAACAACTGTTGAGATTCCATTCAAAACAACTTTCTCAACCTGAGAAAGTAAAGTTGGATAGTCTTTACATTAGCCTTCACAAGCTCTCACTTGTGCTAGTAGACTAACTCAAATACTGTCACAAGTTTAGTATTCTTTCTTCAAGCCTCTTTGGGTTAAACAGAGTAGCCTCCAAGCTAACATAAGTAGTATTGTACTAGCCTCTCCAAGGTAAATCGTGATCAGTAGCTACCCCTACAATCAGGTTGAAAGTAGTTTTGACACTGGTCTCTCCAAGCTGAACCGTAAGCAGTAGCAATATCTACTATCATGTTGAAAGTAGTCTTAACATTGGCCTCTCCAAGCCATACCGTTAGCAGTAGCAACCTCTGTCACATTGAAAGTAATCTTGAAATTGGCCTCTGGTGCAAGCCAAATCATGAGCGGTAGCAACCTGTACTGTTATGTTGAAAGTAGTCTTGACATTAGTCTCCCCAAGCCAAACCATGAACAGTGGCAACCTCTATTGTCACGTTGAAAGTAGTCTTGATATTGGCCTCTCCAAGCCATATCGTGAGTAGTAGCTACCTCTACTATCACGTTGAAAGTAGTCATGACACTGGCCTCTCCAAGCCAAACTGTGAGCAGTAGCAACCTTTACCATCATGTTGCAAGCCATTTTATAGTAGCTTCTCTAAGCTATATCATAGTAATCACTACTGGATGGAGGATATGTAACAACCTAATATTTAACCCAGTACGCCTAGGATGCATTTAAGTTAATTATTAGTTATTACTCTTTTGTTCCAGTTCTTACTTTTAAATTGTTAAAATACTTAGTAAAAATACAGGTAAATTTTTTTTTTTGAAATTTAAAATGAAAACGTGATCTGTGTAACTAGAAAGAATTAAGTCATATGATCCGCCCAAATAGCTAATAAGGAACTAGACGCGCCATAAGCATACTTGAAACTAAAGTAAAACTCAAACCACAAACATAACACAACATCATGGAGACATTCATAGATAACGTCAGAGGTTCACATTATATAAGTACTTAACATAATAGAATTACGTCCACCAATAACGGTTGGGATAGTACAATCATCTAAACATATAAAGGGAAAATATCAGTTACAACTAGCCAGGATCTCTACACCCTCTACTCCTAAATGGATAACTCCTAGAAACAAAAGGAAGCTATTATTCTCGTGATAGTGCCCAGGCCCTTGATGAGATCCATGGTCACCTTTTACTGCTGCTCACGAACGAAGCCATCATCCTCTGAGGACGTGATGGAAGAAAAAAGAAGGGATGAGAATCTTATAAAAGAAACTCAGTAGGGAGTTCACCTCCTAACAAGTGTCATCATCTACGTTCTCAGGAACCTAGGTTTCTTTATAAAGTGGTAAGCATGTATAAAGTTCAATTATTAATTTTCAAATATTTTTATCTGAGGCCCATCTATTTTAGAATGCGTCTCAATGCAAGAATGCAACATGACATACCATGACCACATAATTAATGTCACAATTAAACATCATATAATAGAGAATGCAAACTCTTCTAGCATGATCTTTTCCTCATTATTCTTTTAGGAGACTTAATGTTCTTACTTCTTTCACTTGGGGACCACCCTATTAATCTCTCCTCTCGAGAGTTCTAAGTTGTGAGCTCATACCTCACTAGTTGTCACTAACTAACACTTATCTTCTCGATAAGCAAATTCCCGACTCCTAGAGTGCAGGATAGGGGGCATAGGATCACTTTTTGCTAGGCCCGGTCCATCACAAAAGGTTCACCCTCCTAGATCACGTCTACGTCGAGCTTGGCTTGTTACGTAAGGATCATCTCCGAGTGTTTTATGTCACCTTAAGCTTAGCATGTTATGTTAAGATGCAAAAGCATAAACTTATCATATAATGACACATGCTTTCATATTACTTCATCGCATGCATCTTAAATATTCCAAGTGTAATCATAACATGCCACAACAAATCTTGTAATTGGTAGCCAAGCATACAAACATAATCATCACATAAATTCTCAAATATAACATAACTTATCTTCTCATAAATTAAGCATTTTCATTATCCGTTAATTGGTTAAACCCCTAAATCAGGTAAACTCATCTTTTATATTTAATCTTTACCTAAGGGATTAGTTACCATGATTCCCACTAATTTTTAAACTCATAACCATCATTAGACAAAGCTGGACAGATTAGGACAGTTTTGAAATTAAGATCATTTTGGTGTTCTAAAAGTTACATTTTTGACCATTTCTCGTTACCGGCTTTTCCTAAGATGCTAGAATTAATTCCTATATCAATTATGAGTGATTCCTATGTATTTACTAAGTGTTCAACCCTCATTCACATAATTATAACTTACTAAAACAGAATTTGTAACTTTCATTTTTAAAGGTCCTAAGAATCGCATTTTTTATCCTTTCTAGATATTAGTTTTTCTCTAAGTGCTAAAAATAATTATTACACTAATTGTTAACAAGATTTTCATATTTGACCAATCCCAAACAACGTTATATCATACTGAAACAGTTTGGATAGTGATCAAAAATAGAGTTGTCAAAAGTTTCCATAGATACAATTTTACTAGTTTTTAGTTGCTAGTTTTCACCTAAGGTGTCAGGAATGATTCCCAACACCAATTATAGAGATTTTTACACATTTAAGCCAGTCCAAACAACATTAAACAGATCTGGGAATGCTAAGGAAAGATTCAAAAATTAAGTTTTCCAAAAGCATGTAATGTAAGGCACTCCTAATAACTAGTTCCTCTTAAAATTAATTCCTAATTAAAGAACATTCCTAGGACCAATTTTATCCCTTTTGGAAGATGGAAATATAACCCTTAGGTTAGTAGCAAAACTAGAGGTTTCATTATTAAGGTTTTAGTCATAAAAGAACCATTCTTTGATATTTGGGAGTTATAAATCCGTTTAGGTATTGTCTTGGGAGTTAAAAATGAACACATTTCCATTCTCTTGTTTTAATGTCCAAGACTCCTATTTAGAGTATTTACTCTAAAACATCGATCAACTTTAAGGTTGAAAGGAGTCAGTCTTGAACTTAAGATAATTAAGTGATGACACAAACATATCAATCCATTTTTGCTCAACCTTTTGCAAACAAAAAGGAACCCAAGACTTTAGGCTCTCAATGGTCTATCATATGAAGGTTTTACAACCATCACCAAGATCTATTATCATCAAGTCATGGTTCCAACATTTTATTGACAACTACAGCCAAAATTAGAAAGAAAGAAGGAATACCAAAATTGAAAATGGTGAAGGAAAAAAAAACAAAATCAACCATCATTCATCATCAAATAAAAAGGAAGAACACAACATCCCAATATGCCAAAGATTTTGAAAATAAAGAGAGATTAAGAAAGAAAAACCAAACAAACATCCCTACCAAAGAAAAGAGAGAGCTTGGTCTTTGATGGAAAAATGAGAAAAACAACTCCTTCTTTGGAGCACTTCAAGTTCTGGCCAAAAAGAGAAGAAAAGGAAGAAAGGTTCTCCTTGAGTTTTTGATCTTGGAAGGAAAAAGATTATGTGTTTTAGGGAAGATCTATGGTGGTTGTGTGGTGGTTTAGGGTTAAAAAGTGGTGGAGGGTGGTGGCTCTTAGAAGAATGAAGAAGAAGAAGAAGAACTCTTTGAGAAACTAGAAAGAAACTTAAGTGATTAAAAGTTGCAAGAATGATCAAATGGCACTTTGAGCCTTCCTTGAGGATGTATTTATAGACACATTTTAACATGTGAGGATGAAAATAGGGGGAGAGTGTCGCGGCCTCCTTGGGAGAACTTGGGGGGCAAGTTTCATCTTAATGTAGGTTAGGATGTGTATTAGAGGTAGATTTAATTAGGAAAATGGTTAGGAATGGGTACTTAGGTGTTTAGGTTGATAATCATGCATTTAGACATTTCAAGATCATGATTAAATAGTGGTCACAAATATTTAAAAGAGTTAAGTTCATTTAATTTGAATTAAACTCAATTATTTTGAATTCTAAAAATCAACATAATTCCTTAAATTAGGGAATTGGAGAGAGAAATTACCATTCATTATGACATGACATAATGTCTTGGATTAAAAATAGGATTTTGAGTTTCCTTAAGCAATCTTAGGTTCAAATTAACCTCAATTAATTATTTTGACTCAAGATTAATAATTAAAATTAATTAATCTTTAATTAGAGCCTAATGTTGCTTAGGTTTTGTTAATCATGAATTAAGCTCATTATGCCCTTAATTAGGGCAAAACGGTAATTTTTCATAAAAACTCCCCGGGACCACCCAAGCTTATACCGACACCGTATATTCCTTAAAAACAACATTCCAAACTTCTGAGTGAAGTCCGGGCCCAATTGATAATTAATTCTGTGTTAATTAGCCACAGAGGCATTTTGGTAATTTCGCTCAGAACAAAACCAAAAACTGAGATTTTCACCTCTAACATAATGCATAACACAATTAATCCCCTTCAATCATAAAACTAACCCCTTGAGGTTAGCCAGGACTGATTGTCCTCGATTCCCGAGCAGAAATGACCTCAGGGGCATTTTGGTCATTTGTACATAGGGAAGAAAAAATCGGGGCGCTATAGGATAGAAAGGTTAAGTGTTTGGGTTGCCACTCAAATTAACCTACACTTAAGTTTCCTTACCATATCATAAAAGATTCCTGGGAAAAACTTGAATAACTTCCTTTTTCTATTTCCTCCATAGGAAGAATATAAATCTAACTAAGAGTATAGGAGGAAGATTTTCTTCACACTTCAAGGATCAAACTGATTACAAATAAAGATTGAATATTCTGGGCAGTGGGAAAAGTTTTTTTCAAAGTTTCCTCTCTTGAATCTTCAAATCTCTTATCTGTCTTCAAGCTTAGCATCTCCTTATATAATGGTCTTTCTTTGTGACCATTGCCATAGATCAGTTTCTCAAGTAACACGTGTTGATCATCAGTTGTGTCTTGAAAGAACTAGCTAGAAGAGAGGTTGACAGACCTGTCATATCAGTTGCAAAAACTGTTGTAAAGTTGAGTTTTTTTATCTTCCTTTAGAAACTACTTTTCTACTTTTTGAGCAAGTTTTCTGAACTCTTCCTTCATGAAGGCAGGGTAGTTGATCAAATAGGCAGAAGAGATGACGTGTCAGTTTAAAACTGGGTTTGACTTGATTATTTGAAATTCAAATTTCAAATTTCCCTCCCTTTCCTGTAGCCTTCTTTGCTCCACTCACAGGTGAACTCTCTAATGTACACAATCAGTCCCTTGAAGAGTTTTTCTTGTACTAGAAAAAATACTTTTCTTACCCTAGAGCTGAGTAGGATAATAGTAATATTACTAGGTTTGTATTTTGTGGAATCAGTGAGGTATTTTGACACTTCTTCAACACTCACCCTAAAGGAATTAGTCCAATCTTCATCAATAAGATAGTTGACTCCGACAGCAGGAGTCCTAACCACAGTTGCCAAGTCTAATAGATCTATCTCCATGAAGACATCCCTGATTATGTTGGAGAGAGTGGTTCAATTCTTTGCTTCCAAAAAGCAGTAGAAAGTACTGACCATTCCTGGAAAGATTCTATCAGAGATGTCTAGAAAGTATTCCCATCCTTGGAACCTAAACACCTCCTTAAGAATCAGCACTTGATCTAGTAAGACATTGCTTAACCTTTATCCAAGGCTATGGTCCTTCAAGAAAAATCTTCTACATATGTCTCCTGCATATACGGCTCATTGTACATAAGAAAAGCTCTTTGTTTAGATGTATCTTTTTCTATTTCTTGACCTTCAGCCATGAAAAAGACCTTGAAAAAAAATAAAAGCGAGTTAGGGTTTGGTGAAATAGGAGAGAGGACAGGGATAGAAAAGATGAAGAAAAGCTGAGAAATGATTTGCAGATACTGAGGTTCGTGAAGAAGTAGAAAAGGTTTCAGGAAAGAGATAGTAAGAGGGATAATCCAGTGTTTGAGGTTAGGATAATGGTGAGAAAAAAAAAATTGTTCCAGAAGATGAAGGTAAAAATGAAAGGCAAGACGTGGGGGTTTAAAGAGATGTGACATGATTGAAGGTGAAGCGACGTGGGAGAGAGAAACTTTGACATATTGGGTTAAAAAAATCCTGCCTTTTCATCCTTTATTCAAAAGAAGAGTCTTCTGACTCTCAATCTTTCTTTCTAAAGAAATTACTTTCTAAAGCTCTAAGGTTACTTTTTAACCAACTGAAGAATCTTTATATCTCATCCCAAATTCATCTTCCTGCTTTGGATTTGATGCTTCAATATAACAATTATTCTCTGATCCTCAAAAAACTTCTTTCTGACCAAACAAACTTCTTCTAAACACATCGCCTTCTTTCCGATTAACCCATCTTCAAACTAAACATGCTGATTCCTTTCTAATCTTGCAAACTAATACACCATTCTTCATAGAGATATATGGTCTTGCATACTAACTTCTAAAATATATCCTAGTAAACCTGATCTTGCAGACTAATCTTCTGACATTCTTGCAAACTAATAAGCAGTGTCTTCAGAAGGATATGTATTCTGATGATTATGATTGCTTTGCTTGATCTTCATAAGGGAGTAGTGGAAAGAAAAACCACCCAAAGATGTTTTATATAGAAACGCATATGCACATATGAAAACAAAAAAACTTTTCCAAGCCAGAAAAATAACCAAGAGATCTTTAGTCATAGATATTGTGAATACATCTTGATACATGATCTTCAGTAGACATATCTATTTACTAAGCATCCCCATTTCTAAAGAAAAATATAAAAAAGAATTTTACAAAAATAACTAGAATATAGAGTACTGGATGGATTCTTGAAAAGATAAAAAGCATAGCATTATCTTTAGAGGATAGGAAGGCAACTTACCTCAAGAAATGGTCGTGCAATTAATTCCTTATTCACAGCATCTGGGTTCAAAGATCTTAGCATGCTTTGGCTTTTTCTTTTTAGTCATTTTCTCTTGTATGGGTATGCTTGCCCTGATGATATCAGATTCATCCAAATGGTCCTAAAGATTCTTCTTAGTATGAATAATGATATCTCGAACATGATGAGTAGACTTTGCCTTTTTCTTGAGCTTGGTTAGCATATTCAACATAACTTCCACCTAACTTTGATAACTTAAAGCTTTCTCAACATATATAGATATCGTGGTGATGAAAGAATGGTTGATAAATATCCAAGGAATGACTTGGTTCTTATACCCTTGGAGATACTCCAAGAACTTTGACAAAAGAAGATTATCTTTAAAACAGAACGTTTATGAAGTTACTGTATATTCAGATCTTCTAGCTTCTATGTCATCTTCAAACTGCTCATGTTGTATTTTAGAAATTTTTACTTCCTAATCATCTTGAATGGTCCAACCATACTTTCTGAAAGACTGAGGTCCTAGGGCTCACTTTCTGAAGCTTTTGGCTTTCATCTGCTAGCTTTCTAGAGTTACCTTGAGATAAAAAACCTTAGGACTTTCTTCAGGATAAACAAGATTATCAACAAAGTCTTCCCTAGGCTTTTCATCATCATCATACATGAGAGATTCTTGAGAGGATTATCTCTTAGGAATTGTGATAACTTCTCAGGTTCTAAAAACCTGATATCTGGAATGATCGTCATTAGTGCGTTTCTTTGAAGATTCAGCCAAAGAGATTTTTTCAGATATACTTGCAAGAAAGAGTATGAATTTTGGTACCCAGACTTTCATGGATCCTTTTCATTTAGCTTTAGAGGAAGAGATTTTTCCAACCTTTCTAAAGGAATTCCTTTTTCGGGTTCATTTGTTGCAAAGGTATCTCTTTAAACATCTTGAAGAACAGAAACAAATGATGCATATATGTATGTATATATATATATATATATGGATGAAGTTGCATGGATTTTTCACTTTCAATTTCCCCTATATATCTCAGTCCAATTTCTAGAAAAAATAGTTGCTAACTATTTTCACAAAAACATAGTTTTTGAATTTTGTCAAACAAAACAGGTCAGATCTTAGGATACCATGAAGTCCTCTCAAGGATTCAAAGGAAATTTCTTACATGTTCATATAGCTTCTTAGAGGCTTTAGAAACATGTAACTTAAGAAGAGTAAACTCTCTTTGGAGCATTTCTCTCTTTCAGCTTACCAGTTTCAGACTAGATCTTCTCAAGTGTTCATGGTAACTCTATGAGTGTTTTGATAGGTTGAGATATATAGATGAATAGGCTTGATATCTTTCTAACAACTCATCTCTTGAAGTAAAAAAAAAAATTATAACAATGGAGAGATGCTGAAACATTTACCTCTTATGTCTTGGATGATGTTCTTCAGCCGTGAAGCACATAATAGCAACAAGTATTAGCACAATAAGTCCTCCTGGAAAAGGCTTTCTAGATGTCTGGCATATTCTTCTTGTTTGCATAGGGATATGATGATTAAGCACTAGATAGATAGTGTAACATCCTAATTTTTAACCCAATACTCTAGAACATACTTAAGTTAATCATTAGTCTGTTACTTCATAGTTCTCATTCTTACATAGAAATACTTAGCGGAAAATACGGGTAAATTTTTTTTTTGAAATACAAAGTGAGAGCCGCGTGATACGATATATCATGTAACGATCAAAACATACATCTCATAACGTCATAGCATAAAGCACACCATGAATAACACTGAATATCATCTCATATATATAACTTGCCCACTTGTAAGTGTGGGACTTAATTTAGTACAAGGGAAATACATGAAAGGAAATACAACATAAACATGAACATGATCTACTCCCCTACCCGAGTGCTTCTAATGGGATAACCTCTAAACAAAAGAAGGTTTATCCCCATCTAAGTGGTGTGTGCTCTAACCGGGTACTTCATCGGTCAATCGTCACCTCCTACTAACGTCCATCTCGTGAACGAGGCAAGTATCCGGGAAACTGGGCGAGCTCCTCGGGCGTAAAGAGGCGGAACGGGGATCGAGAGTGACCCCCGCGGTGTGGCCGCATCTCTGGTTGCCGTGCAAGTCGTGGCTGAGTCACGGTATCCTCACTGCCCTCCCTCATCAATGGTGGAGATGGGGCAGAGCTCTCGCTATATGGATAGGTAGGCAGGTCCTCGGACGGGTCGGTCTCCGAGAAGTAGGTCCGGGGCACGTAATCGGGATAGTTTCTCATGGTTGAGGCGGCGGTGTGCATGCGGAGCACTCTCGCCACGCCAGACGCCGCATGCGCTCAAAAACCGCCGTCGTCGCCATAGGGTGCGGTCGGGAGAAGTGATGGGTGTGCACGGATGAGCGAAGGGCGTCCTACGAACATGAAAACCCGCGCAGTGCGCCCCTCAAAATGGTATGACCCGTGAGCCGGGTCATAGTGCACCTCCCATGTCGGGGTGTCCACGAACACTATGAACGTCGCCATCTGAAGACGTGACGGAAAGAAAGAGATAGAGGGAGTGAAAATCTTGCTAAAGAATCTCAATAGGGCCTCCTACTACCTAGGCGTCATCATCTACGTCCTCAGGAACCTTGGGTTTAATTATACAAAATGACTGAACATGCATTAAGTTCATTTTAAACTTTAAAAATATACTTTAGCCAAGGTCCATTCATTTTAGGATGATCTTAATGTCATGATTGCAACATAATAAAAGATGTATACATGGCACTACCTAATGCACATACATAAAACATAACATCAAGCATCATCATACCTAGTGGCATAAAGTGGCAATAGTAATGTTCATATGGGACAGACTTAGTGACATAATCATAATCATGAAACATCTCTTCCTCATGGGCCACCCTAAAAGACAATCGAACTAGGGGTGCTCGGCCGAACCGGTGTCACCCAGAACGTGTCACATATCTAGGTTATGAGCTCATACCTTAACTAGTCGTCACTAGTTCTTACTTACCACTTAATGATAAGCGTATCATAAATCATAAATCCCGACTATCTGAGTACGGGTTAGGGGGTAATTCTCTTAGGGGTGCTCGGCCGAACCGGTGTCACCTAAGAGTATAAATTGGTACCGATGTCACATGAGTTCTATGGAGGTGGTCGGTCGAACCGGTGTCATCCTAGAACCCATCTTAGTACCTTAATTTTCAAAATCTCTTTAAGTCCCCAAATTTGTCAGGAATTTGGCGGCACAAAGGCATTATGCCGAATTCCTTCCAAATTTGCTTTATGCCACATAAACATATATCCTCATGAATTCCTCATATGAATAACATCATCATCATCTACATACCACATGCATCATCATGGAACATTCAACCGTTTATCCTTACGGTAGCTTATGCTTTGACCCTTACAGGTCTTAATCATGAGATATGGTTCTCTAACATCCATCGCTCGTATTTTATGCACCTAAGGGCTCATAATTAAACATCATTCATAATCCTCATGTTCACACTTAAATCTGAAAAGCATAGGGCAGAATTCCTAACTTGTGATTACGGGGTTCTAGAACTTACGTTTTAGACCCTTTCTCGGTTCCGTCTTCGCCTAAGGCGCTATGAATTAAATCTAAATCAATTATGAGGCATTCCTATGCTTAAGGACTAATTATTAATCACGTTTATCAAGTTGTAAGGGTGCTGGACAGATTCCAGAAAAATAAATGTTCTAAGAGTTCTAAACTTGCACTTTTACAGTTTTCTAGTTACTAGTTTCCCTATAGGTGCTAGAATTCGATTCTAATCCAAATGTTACCAAGTTTTTCATGTCTAAACAATCCTAATTTGATTATGCTCCCATTAAAATAGTTTGTATAAGTTCCAAAAATAAATGGGTCAAAACTATGTTAAATTCTAGCTTTACGGTATTTCTAGTTAGCTAGTTTCTTACCTATTATGCATAGAATCATTTCTACATCATTATATGATATTTTCACACATTCTAACACATCAAAACATCATCATACAGCATCACACTCGTCATATCAAAACCGAAAACATTTAGCTTCAGTAAAGGATTTAAATTGACATTTCTAGGTACATAAGTTAACTAGTTTCTCTTGGAATCAATTTACAATTTCTAAAACTCTTTGCAAATCATTTTAATTCATCAAGAGGCTAAGAGAAAGCCTTAGGTCAATGACCAAAATATATTTCATCTTCTAAAAGGGAATAAAGTCATATCTCATGATAACATAACCTTGTAAAGATTGTAAAGCTTTTAAGAAAACCTTAGAACATAGACTATTGGTCCTTGTAGCTAGATGAAAACTCATTGCAAGTCCATCATCACTACTTGGCCGAAAACATGCATTCAAAGAAAGCATTCACATTAAACTTTAACTTGAAATGAAATGGGCAAGTCTTTGAGCTCTAGGTTCTTAAGTTATGACATAAACTAAACGTGCTCATGCTTTTCATTTTTAATCTTGCTTACAAAATAAAGTGATGACTTAAACTAAATATGCAAGGCATAACCTTAAACGTGCAAGCTTGAAAGTAAATATGCGAGGCACAAACTTAAACGTGCAAGCTTGAAAGTAAATATGCAAGGTTCAATTCTTTATTTTAGTGCTCTTGGCCCAACAACAATCGAATTTAAGGCCGAAATAGATAGGCATTCGAGAAATTAATTAGGTGATAATGCACGTTCAATTCTTTATTTTAGTGCTCTAGGCCCAATGTAACACCCCGATTTTTCTGTCCGAGGGAAATGACCAAAATGCCCCTGAGGTCATTTCCTGACCCGAGTTCGAGGGTAACCAACTCGGTCGTCCTCGAAGGGTCAACTCAATGTTTGAAGGGGATTGAATGGCCTTTGAATACTCCCGGAAGCGAAAATCTCGTTTTCCGCAATTTCGGGTCAAAATGACCAAAATACCCCTATAGCGTTTTTACGCGGGTAAAGGTGCCGTTCGAGCCCGGAACTTTCCCCAGAGGTTTAAAAACATGTTTTCATGTGTCTAGAGGTCTCTGATCAAGTCCCGGTGGCCCCGGGCAGTTTTAGTGCAAAATTACGATTTTGCCCCTAGAATAGTGTTTTTGAGCTTAATGACGTAATTAAGCAAACCTAAGCAATATTAGGCTCTAAACAAAGATTAATTAATTTCCCTAATTAATCTAGAGTCAAAATAATTTATTAAAGTTAATTAGAACCTAAAATTACTTAGATTAAACTTAAATCCCTTTTTAGAACTCAAGACTCCTAGTCTTGGAATCTTGAATAGTGTTTTCTCTCTCCAATTCCTTAAATTAAGGAAATGTGTCTAGAGTTGTTTAGACTCTAAATTGAGGATTTAACTCACTAATGGTGCAAGACCACTTCTTAATTATGTCTAGGCCACCTTAATTATCCATTTCCCTTACCTAAACACTTTCTTACAAATTCCTAATCTTAAGCATAATCAAAGATACACCTAAACACAACTCTAAACCACAATTAAAATGCAAAGAACCCTCCCCCATGGGCTGATGCATTTCGGCCACCTCCTCCCCCATTGACCACATGTTTAATTATTTTCTCACTCAAAGAACCATGTTTGAGGCCATACCTTGAACCATACCTCACCATACCTTAAGCCATACCTCACCATGCCTCAAGAACACATTATCTCACCTCATGGAACTCATGGATGCCTCCATTCTGCACCCTCATGGCCGAACACCTTCAGCCCACACACACACTCCATTTGTTTCATTTCTCTATAAATAGAATGCCTTGAGGAGCTTGCACCACTTTTAGATCATTTGCTAAGTTTAGGAACACTCAAAGCTTTTCTTTTTCTCTCAAAGTTCTTGTGTTCTTCAAGTTCTTGGAGTTCTTCACCATCTTCATCTTCTTCTTCCATCTTCAAGTTCATCACATCAAGTAGGGATTTTCTTTCATGTATTCTTTTCTTTAGAGTTCTTGTTTCAAGCTTGATGTTCATAGTTTCTCTTGGTTCCTTTTAGAACTTCTTTTCTTCTCCTTCTTCCTCTTCATGTTTCGGCCATGGGCCTTTGGGAATGAAGGAATGAGAGCTTGATGATGAGAGTTTCATGATGATGTTCATCACTTGAAACAAACTCTACAGCTTGATCTTTGTTCTTGAGCAAAAATGTTTTTAGTTTTTCCTTTCTTGAACTCTTGAGAACTTTAGCTTTGATGATGTTTTAAAATGGCTCTATGAACTCAATGATGAGGACTCATGATGTTGGTGTTAATATATCATCAAGATCATGAACTCTAGAGTTCTAAAATGTTCCTTTTTCTTCTTGAAGATTTCGGCCATTTCCTTAAATTTTCTAGGCTTCATGGTTTGTTTTCCTAAAAATGTTATGTTGAATTTTAAGAACTCTAAGCTTGACTTTACCTTGTTTGGATGAGTTTGGGTTATGGTTTAAATTCCTTTAAAGTCTTATTAAGAGCTCTAGAAAGATAAAATGAACTTGCATAATTTATTTTATGCTTGCATTCATATTTACATTCTTGCTATGCATCTTTACTTTCTAGCTATCACCTAAGAACATAAAGATTAAAATGGAACTTGCATCATCACTTAATTTAATTCTCGAAGCCTTTCTATTTCGGCCTTAAAGTCGATTGTTGTTGGGCCTAGAGCACTAAAATAAAGAATTGAACTTGCATCATCACTTAATTAATCTCTCGAATGCCTATCTATTTCGGCCTTAAAGTCGATTGTTGTTAGGCCAAGAGCACTAAAATAAAGAATTGAAACTTGCATATTTACTTTCAAGCTTGCACGTTTAAAGTTTATGCCTCGCATATTTACCTTCAAGCTTGCACGTTTAAGTTTATGCCTTGCATATTTATCTTACGTCATCACTTTATTTTGTAAGCAAGGATTAAAAATGAAAAGCATGAGCACGTCTATTTTATGTCATAACTTAAGAACCTAGAGCTCAAAGACTTGCCCATTTCATTCCAAGTTAAAGTTTAATGTGAAACCATTCTTTGAATGCATATTTTCGGCCAAGTAGTGATGATGGACTTGCAATAAGTTTTCATCTAGCTACAAGGACCAATAGTCTATGTTCTAAGTTTTCCTTAAAGTTTTACAAAGCTTTTCAAGGTTATGTTATCATGAGAGATGACCTTATTCCTTTTAGAAGATGAAACATATTTTGGTCATTGATCTAAGGCTTCCCTTAGCCTCTTGATGAATTAAAATGATTTGCAAAGAGTTTTAGAAATTCTAAATTGATTCCAAGAGAAACTAGTTAACTTATGTACCTAGAAATGTCAATTTAAATCCTTTACCGAAGTTAAATGTTTTCGGTTCTGATATGATGAGTGTGATGTTGTATGATGATGTTTTGATGTGTTAGAATGTGTGAAAATATCATATGATGATGTAGAAATGATTCTATGCATAATAGGTAAGAAACTAGCTAACTAGAAATACCGTAAAGCTAGAATTTAACATAGTTTTGACCCATTTGTTTTCGGAACTTATCCAAACTGTTTTAATGGGAACATAATCAGATTTAGATTGTTTAGACATGAAAAACTTGGTAACATTTGGATTAGAATTGAATTCTAGCACCTATGGGGAAACTAGTAACTAGAAAACCGTAAAAATGCAAATGTAGAACTCTTAGAACATTTAATTTTCTGGATTCTGTCCAGCACCCTTACAACATGATAAACATGATTAATAATTAGTCCTTAAGCATAGGAATGTCTCATAATTGATTTAGATTTAATATATAGTGCCTTCGGCGAAGACGGAACCGAGAAAGGGTCTAAAACGTAAGTTCTAGAACCCTGTAAATACAAGTTAGAGATTCTACCCTATGCTTTTCAGATTTAAGTATGAACATGAGGATTAGGAATGATGATTAACTATGAGCTCTTAGGTGCATAAAATATGAGCGACGGATGTTAGAGAACCAAATCTCATGATTAAGACCCGTAAGGGTCAAAGCATAAGCTACCGTAAGGATAAACGGTTGAATGTTCCATGATGATGTATGTTATGTAAATGATGATGATGTTATTCATATGATGAATTCATGAGGATATATGTTTATGTGGCATAAAGCAAATTTGGAAGGAATTCGGTGTAATGCCAACGTGCCGCCGAATTCCCAACAAATTTGGGGACTTAAAGAGATTTTGAAAATTAAGGTACTAAGATGGGTTCTAGGATGACACCGGTTCGGCCGAGCACCTCCATAAAACTCATGTGACATCGGTACCATTTTATACTCTTAGGTGACACCGGTTCGGCCGAGCACCCCTAAGAGTTTTGCCGCCTAACCCGTACTCGGATAGTCGGGATTTATGATTTATGATACGCTTATCGTTAAGTGGTAAGTAAGAACTAGTGACGACTAGTTAAGGTATGAGCTCATAACCTAGATGTATGACACGTTCTGGGTGACACCGGTTCGGTCGAGCACCCCCAGTTCGATTGTCTTTTAGGGTGGCCCATGAGGAAGAGATGTTTCATGATTATGATTATGTCACTAAGTTTGTCCCATATGAATGTTTCTATTGCCACTTTATGCCACCAAGTATGATGATGCTTGATGTTATGTTTTATGTATGTGCATGAGGTAGTGCCATGCATACATTTTCTATTATGTTGCATTCATGACATTAAGATCATCCTAAAATGAATGGACCTTGGCTAAAATATATTTTAAAGTTTAAAATGAACTTAATACATGCTTAGTCATTTTGTATAAATAAACCCAAGGTTCCTGGGGACATAGATGATGACACCTAGGTAGTAGGAGGCCCTGCTGAGATTCTTTAGCAAGATTCTCACTCCCTCTATCTCTTTCTTTCCGTCACGTCTTCAGATGGCGACGTGCGTAGTGTTCGTGGACACGCCGACATGGGAGGTGCACCATGACCCGGACCACGGGTCATTCCATTTTGTGGGTCGATGCACGGTTAGAGTATTCATGTTCATGGGTCGACCCTTCACTCCCCCTGTACATTCCCATCGTTTCTCCCCAGCCTCATCTTTTGCCGATGACCCGGTGTTCGAGCGCCAAGACGTCCCCTAGAGGAGAGGCTTCGCCGTACCCCATCATCCACGTCCGCCGCTCGAGACTACCCCCAGTATGTGCCCCATTGCCCGTCGTCTTTTTCGGAGACGGATCCTTCCGAGGATTCGGTAACCCAGGCACCCTCCGAGGGATCTTCCCCCACCATACCCATGGACCTTGGGGAGGAGAGTGAGCCTTCCGTGACTCAGCCGAGGCTTGCACGACGACCGGAGATGAGGCCACGCCATGGAGGTCACACTCAATCCCCGTTCCGCCTCTTCACGTCCGAGGAGCTCGCCCAGTTTCCCGGACATTTGCCTCGTTCGCGAGATGGACTCCAATAGGAGGTGACGATCATCCGATGGAGTACCCGGTTAGAGCACACACCACTTAGATGGGGATAAACCTTCTTTTGTTTAGAGGTTATCCCATTAGATACACTCGGGTAGGGGAGTAGATTATGTTTATGCTTATGTTGTATTTTCTTTTATGCATTTCCCTTGTACTAAATTAAGACCCACACTTATAAATGGGCAAGTTATATATATATGAGATGATATTCAGTGATGTTCATGTTGTGCCTCATGTTATGATGTTGTGAGATAATTGTTTTACTTTACATGGTTTACCGCTTATCGCATCACGCGGCTCTCACTTTTTATTTCAAAAAAAAATTTTACTCGTATTTTCCGCTAAGTATTTCTAAGTAAAATTGAGAACTATGAAGTAACAGACTAATGTTTAATCCAAATATGTTCTAGAGTATTGGGTTAAAAATTAGGATATTACACCCAACAACAATCGACTTTAAGGCCGAAATAGATAGGCTTTGAGAATTAAATTAAGTGATGATGCAAGTTCCATTTTAATCTTTATGTTCTTAGGTGATAGCTTGAAAGTAAAGGTGCATAGCAAGAATGTAAATATAAATGCAAGCATAAAATAAATTATGCAAGTTCATTTTATCTTTTTAGAGCTCTTAACAAGACTTTAAAGGAGCTTAAACCTCAACCCAAACTCATCAAACCAAGATAAAGTAAAGTCTAGAGTTCTTAGAACTCAACATAACATCTTTAGAAAATCAAAACATTTTGCATGTAAAAGAAAAAGAAATGGCCGAAATCTCAAGGAACAAAAAGAACATTTTGAAACTCTAGAGTCCATGATCTTGATGACATATTAACACCAACATCATGAGACCTCATCATTGAGTCCTTAGAACCATTTTAAAACACCATCAAAACTAAAGTTCTCAAGAGTTCAAGCAAGGAAAAACTCGAAACATTTTGCTCAAGAACAAAGATCAAGCTCTAGAGTTTGTTTCAAGTGATGAACATCATCATGAAACTCTCATCATCAAGCTTTCATTTCTTTGAACTTCAAGGCCCATGGCCAAAAATGAGAAAGAAAAAGGAGAAGAAAAGAAGTTCTAAAAAGAATCAAGAGAAACTATGAACATAAAGCTAGAACAAGAACTTTAAAGAAAATAATACATGAAAGGAAATCCCTACTTAGTGTGATGAACTTGAAGATGGAAGAAGAAGATGAAGAACTTTGAAGAACTTGAAGAACACTAGAACTTTGAGAGAAAAGAAAAGCTTTGAGTGTTCCTAAACTTAGCAAATGATCTAAAAGTGGTGCAAGCTCCTCAAGGCATTCTATTTATAGAGAAATGAAACAAATGGAGGGTGCTCATGGAGGAGAAGAGCTGCGGCCATGTGTGCAGAATTGGAGGGCATCCATGAGTTCCATGAGGTGAGATGATGTGGTCTTGAAGCATGGTGAGGTATGGTTCAAAGCATGGTGAGGTATGGTTCAAGGTATGGCTCAAGCATGGCTTCAAGGAGTGAGAAAACAATTCAATCATGTGGCCAAAGAGAGCATGGCTGTTCGGCCATGTTATAGCCAAGGGGAGGTTTGTTTTGCAATTTAATTATGATTTAGAGTTGTGTTTAGGTGTATCTTTGATTATGCTTAAGATTAGGAATTTGTAAGAAAGTGTTTAGGTAAGGAAAATGGATAATTAGGGTGGTCTAGACATAATTAAGGAGTGGTCTTGCACCATTAGTGAGTTAGATCCTCAATTTAGAGTCTAAACAACTCTAGACATACTTCCTTGATTTAAGGAATTGGAGAGAGAAAACACTATTCAAGATTCCAAGACTAGGAATCTTGAGTTCTAAAAAGGGATTTAAGTTTAATCTAAGCAATTTTAGGTTCTAATTAACTTTAATAAATTATTTTGACTCTAGATTAATTAGGGAAATTAATTAATCTTCATTTAGAGCCTAATATTGCTTAAGTTTGCTTAATTATGTCATTAAGCTCAAAAACACTATTCTATGGGCAAAATCGTAATTTTGCACTAAAACTGCCCTGGACCACCAGGACTTGAACAGAGACCTCTAGACACATGAAAACGTTTTTTTAAACCTCTGGGAAAAGTTTCGGGCGCAAACGGCACTTCTACCCGCGTAAAAACGCTATAGGGGTATTTTGGTCATTTTGACCCGAAATTGCGAAAAACGAGATTTTCACTTCCGGACGCATTCAAAGGCCATTCAATCCCCTTCAAACATTGAGTTGACCCTTCGAGGACGACCGAGTTGGTTACTCTCGAATTCGGGTCAGGAAATGACCTCAGGGGCATTTTGGTCATTTCCCTCGGACAGAAAAATCGGGTGTTACAGATAGATTATATGTTTTATTACTGCTATAGGTAGATGTTCTTTCTCATGATGATCTTTGTCCAGATCTATCATTCATGAGATTGATGTCTTCTTGATATAGTCGTTACAGACTTCAGACATATTTCATAGACAGAGAATTCATCTCTAAATCCAATCTTAGATAACAATATCATATCTTTATACTTCATCGAGAAGTTCTAGCACTTTTCATTGCTCCATCATTGCAAAACATTTGATATGTTACTATTAAGATCAAAGATATCTTGATGCAAATTGAGATCCTTTAACATCAAGTGCAGATTGTTTCATATAGCCTTTCATATATAGCTAGAAATTTAAGCTTAGGGCATATATGAACAAAGACTTTGACTTGTTGGAACCACAAAACCTTCTCCTTAATAAGGTTCTTATCAATAGGTTTCCTCTAAATCCCCTTCATCATATGAAAGAACTATGCCATAACCTAGAGTCTTATCAGTAAAGGATGATCGGATAAAAGATTGATCTTGTGAAGATGATGTAGGCCATTCTGTCCCTTAGATCTTTGTCCTCTGCAATCGTTAGATTGCTCAACTCCTTAAAGGCCTTGCTCTAATACCACTTGTAGGTAAAGATGTACAAGAAAAGAGGGTTTGAATTGTGCATTGATCCTTCTCATATTTTTTGAAACTTCTTAAAACAAATATTGTCAAGTATAAAACTTGTAGTGCAGCGAAAACATGGTTAATAACGTCAGAAAGTAGATTTTTGAACCTTATAAAATAAGATGCTCATTATTAAAAAGGATAACGTAAAAAAAGTAGGGTATATCAAATAAAGAGTAAGCAAAGGTGCAACAGATACAAATAAAGGAGATCAGAGAAAAAGAGAAAAGACACAAAGGATTTTATACTAGTTCGGCCAACTTGCCTACATCTAGTACTCAACAATAGTAGAGGTTCCATTCAAAACAACTTTCTCAACCTGAGAAAATAAAGTTGGATAGTCTTTACATTAGCCTTTCCAAGCTCTCACTTGTGCTAGCAGACCAAGTCAGAGATTGTTACAAGTTGAGTATTCTTTTTTCAAGCCTCTCTAGGCTAAACCAAGTAGTATTGTACTAGTCTCTCCAAGCTAACATGAGTAGTATTGTACTAGCCTCTCTGAGCTAACCTGAGTAGTATTGTACTAGCCTCTCCAAGCTACCATGAGTAGTATTATACTAGCCTTTCCAAGCTAACCCATGATTATTAGCTACCCCTACTATCACACTGAAAGTAGTCTTAACACTGGCCTCTCCAAGCCAAACTATGAGCAGTAGCAACCTCTACTGTTATGTTGAAAGTAGTCTTGACGCTGGCGCCTCCAAGCCATACCATGAGCAGTAGCATCCTCTATTGTCACCTTGAAAGTAGTTTTGACAGTGGGCTCTCCAAGCCAAACCGTGAGCAATGGCAATCTCTACTGTCACATTGAAAGTAGTCTTGACACTGGCCTCTTCAAGCCAAACTGTGAGCAGTAACGACCTCTACTGTCACGATGCAAGTAGTTTTATATAGCCTCTCCAAGCTATCTCACAACAATCACCACTAGATCGAGGATACAAAGGTTAAGTGTCTAGGCTGCCACTTAAACTAACCTATACTCAATTTCCTTAACATATACATAAAAGATTCCTAGGAAAAACTTGAATGACTTCCTTTTTCTGTTTCCTCTATAGGAAGAACATAAATCTAACTAAGAATATAGAAAGAAGATTTTCTTTACACTTCAATGATAAAAGTGATTACATGATAAAAATTGAATATTCTAGGAAATGAAAAGAGATTTTTACAAATTTTTCTCTCTTGAATCTTCAAATCTTTCATCTGTCTTCAAGCTTAGCATCTCCTTATGTAGTGGTCGTTCTTTGTGACTGTTGCTATAGATCAATTCCTCAAGTGACACATGTTGATTATCAGTTGTGTCTTGAAAGAACCAACTAGAAGAGAGGTTGACAGATATG
This sequence comes from Dalbergia cochinchinensis, assembly GCA_031216125.1. Lineage (NCBI taxonomy): Eukaryota > Viridiplantae > Streptophyta > Magnoliopsida > Fabales > Fabaceae > Dalbergia > Dalbergia cochinchinensis. Next base: position 17,439,088 of record CM062370.1, read on the forward strand.
TGACATTGGTAGGAAAAGCCAATGTAGAGTTGAGTTTTCTGATCTTCCTTCAAAAACTACTTTTCTACTTTCTGAGCAAGCTTTCTGAACTCCTCCATCATGAAGCCAGGGTGGTTGACCCAATAGGCAGAAGAGATGACGTGCCAGTTTGAAACTGGGTTTGACTTAATTATTTGAAATTCAAATTTCAAATCTCCCTCCCTTTCCTGTAGTATTCTTTGCTCCACTCATGGGTAAGCTTTCTTATGTACGCAATTAGTCTATTGAAGAGTTTTTCATTTTCTGATCTTTAATCACATCTTCATTGCTAACTATTTTTGTTGATTGTGATGATTAAAAATTAAGTAACGCGTTGTTCTTGGACATGAGTTGACATCTTCATCTTGAGTGTTCTTTCTGATTTCTTGTTCTATTTTCTAAAGTCTCTGAACTTAGTTCCTTGTAGCTTTGAAAACTTCTTCTCATTATTAGCTATAATTACTTGGCAATTTCACTTCTGTCTTATTTTAGATCTCATAACATGAGATTAACATGTTTACACATGTATAGTGAAATATATTCTAATTTGAGTAAACCTTGCTCTTGCTAAATGATATAAACTTATTATAATCTTACATGGAACTCAATAGAGACATGAGTTATTCTTCAAATCATTTTTTTTAAATTGGCTTTGCTGTCATTCAAAACAAATAAGCACAAAGGGTTATGGAGCTAACAGTTGCTTGGGGAACCAAAGCTTCTGGTCGTGATAGCCGAACAGGAACTTGTTCTCCAGAATGGAGAAGATTTTGTAGCTCAACCTATTGGTCTCAATGCTCGGCTTATGCATTTGCATGAGGGCTGGCCCATGGCCCATGAGGGCTGCCCCACCATTTTAATAGGTTTAGTAGGTTAGGGGCTTATTAAGCCCCCTAAGCTGTGGGCTTATTAAGTCCTGCATAGGAAAAGCTGTCGGTGGGGTACAGGGGATCCGCTCCTCTTGAAGGCGTGCGCGCTCGAACACGAAGTCGTCGCCGAATGGTGAGGCAGGAGAGAATCGATGAGTATGTACAAAGTGACTAAAGAGCTGCCTAACAAACATGAATACACGAACGACACAGTAACCCACAAAATGGTATGACCCATGGTTCGGATCATGATGCACCTCCCATGTCGGGGTGTCCACAAAAATCACGAACGTCACCATCTGAAGACGTGATGGAAAGAAGAGATAGAGGAAATGAGAATCTTGCTAAAGAATCTTAGTAGGGCCTCCTACTACCTAAATGTCACCATCTACATTCTCAGGAACCTTGGGTTTAGTGTATAGAATAAGTGAGCATGCGTTAAGTTCATTTTTAAGCTTTTAAAATATAATTAACTAAGGTCCGTTCATTTTAGAATGAATCTTAATGTCATGAATGCAATATAGTAAAGGATGTGTGCATGGCACTACTTAATGCAGGAATATTCATCATAACATCAAGTAACTTCATAATAATGGAATAAAGTGGCAATTGAAATCTCAGGTGGCGAAAACTTTGTGACATAATCATCATACTTCACTTTCTCATAAGGTCACCTTAAAAGACATTCGTTCTGGGGGTGCTCGGCCGAACCAGTGTCACCCAGAACATGTCACATCTCTAGGTTATGAGCTCATACCTAACTATTCGTCACTAGTTCTTACTTATCAATCCCGATAAGCGTATCATAAACATAATCTCGACTATCTAGTATGGGCTAGGGGGCATTTCTTAGGGGTACTCAGCCGAACCGGTGTCACCCAAGAATACATCTTGGTACCGATGTCACATGAGTTCTTTGGAGGTGTTTAGCCGAACCGGTGTCATCCAAGAACTCATCTTAGTACCTCATATCTTATAAATAAAATCTCATAGGCTTTTCAAAAACTTTCTAAGTCCCCAAATTTGTCAGAAATTCGGCAACATAACAGTACCACGCCAGATTTCTTCCAAATTTACTTTATGCCACATAAACAAGTAGAACACGTATCCTCAATCATAATTCCATACGTTTACATATTCATTCTCAAATAAAACATGCGTTCACATGTAACATTGAAACTCATTATGCTCTTGATCCTACAGTATCTTATGCTTTGACCTTTTTGGGCCTTAAACTTGAGATGTAATTATTCTATCATTCTCTATCAACTTATGCACCTAAGGATTCTCTTCTAACAAATCTTACTATCATTTATGTTCTTTAATAAATCTAGGTAGCACCATACTCCAAGGGCAGAGTTATATATCTATGATTGCGGGGTTCTAGAACTTACGTTTTAGACCCTTTCTCGGTTCCGTCTTCGCCTAAGGCGCTACAAATTAAATCTAAACCAATTATGAGGCATTCCTATGCCTAAGAACTAATTATAAATCATGTTTACAATATTATGAGGTTGCTGGACAGAATCCAGAAATTAAATGTTCTAAGAGTTCTAGGAACTTTTACGGTTTTCTAGTTACTAGTTTCTCTATAGGTGCTAAAATTCAATCCTACTTCAAATGTAACCAAATTTTTCATGATTAATCAATCCTAAACTGATTGTTATCATACTAAAATAGTTTTGGCATTGATTAGGATTGAAGGGGTTAAACACACATTAAATTCCAACTTTACAGTTTTCTATGAAGCTAGTTTCTCTCCTAACATGCATAGAAGTGTTCCTACCTCATCATATATCATTTTCACACATTCTAACACATCAAAACATCATCATACAGCAACAAACACATCAAGATAGAACCGAACTGTTCAAGTCCAAAAAGACACATAATTTGACATTTCTAAAGCATATAAGTTGCTAGTTTCCCTTGGAATCATTTTAGGACTTTTAAAGCTCTTTGCAAACCATTTTATTTTATCAAGAGGCTAAAAACAACCGTAGGTTAGTAACCAATTTAATTTTTCTTTAGAAGAGGATTAAAATCATAAATCTTGTTAGTCATAACTTTATAAAACTCATCAAGCTTAAAGAAAATCCTAGAACATAGGTTGTTGGCCCTTGTAACTAGATGGAACTCATTCCAAGCTTATCATTATTACTTGGCTGAAATTATACATTCAAAGAATACTTCCATATTAATCTTTAACTTGAGATAAAATGGGCAAGTCTTTGAGTTCTAAGGTCTTTAAGTGATGACAAAATATAAATATGCTATGCACTTCATTTTTATTCTTCATTACAAAGTAAAGTGAAAACTTTAAAGTAAATATGCAAGACTTGGAAATAAATATGCAAGGGTTGAAATTTAAATATGCCAGACTTGAAGTAAATGCGCAAGGCTTGAAAGTAAATATGCAAGACTTGAAGTAAAATGCAATACAAGTTCATTTCTTTATTTTAGTGCTCTAGGCCCAGCAACAATCGACTTTAAGGCCGAAATAGAAAGGCTTTGAGAATTAATTAGGTGATAATGCAAGTCTTGTTTTAATCTTTGAGTCCTTAGGTGATGACTTGAAAATAAAGGTGCAAAGCAAGAATATAAACATGAGTGCAACCTCAAAATAAATATGCAAGTTCATTTATATCTTATTAGAGCTCATTCAAGACTTTAGAGGAACTTTAACCTTAACCTAAACTCATCATAACAAGATAAAGTGAGGTCTAGAGTTCTTAGAACTCAAGATAACATTCCTTAAAAATATAACCATAAATGAAGTTTATAACACCTTTATGAAAACTCAAACTTTAGAGATTTCTTTGTGGTGAACATAAAGTCACCAACTAGAACTCTCATCATCAAGCTATCATGAGGGTTCATCCAACAATTGTTGGCCGAAAATTTTAGAGAAAAAGAAAAGGAAAGAATCCGAAACTTAAAAACAAGAAAGAACCATTTTGAAACTCTAGAGACCATGATCTTGATGACGTATTGACATTGACACCATGGGTCCTCATCATTGAGTTCACGAAACCATTTTAAAACATCATCAAAGTTAAAGATTTCAAGGTTCAAGAAAGAAAGAACTATAAACATTTTTAACTCAAGAACAAAGATCAAGCTTTAGAGGTTGTTCAAGTGATGAACATCATCATGAAACCCTCATCATCAAGCTCTCATTCCTTTGTTTTCAAGGGCTCAAGGCCGAAAATGGAAAAGGAAGAGAAAAAGAAAAGAAGTTCCAAAAGATTCAAGAGAAACCATAAAACACATAACTAGTTTAAGAACTTAAATGAAAGAAACACTTGAAAGAAAATCCCTACCAAGAGATTGGAGGTTTGAGATGAGTGAAGAGGATGAAGAACTTGGACACTTGAACTTTGAGAGAAAAAGAAAACTTTGAAGTGTAACGCCCCGATTTTCTGTCTGAGTGGAAAATGACCAAAATGCCCCTGAGGTCATTTTTGGCCCGAAATTCGAAGATAGCCGACCCGGCAGTCCTCAAAGGGCCCACTCAATGTTTGAAGGGGATTGAGTGACCCTTGAGTGGTTCCGGAGGCAAAAGTCTCATTTTTTGAAGTTTCGGGTTAAAATGACCAAAATACCCCTATAGCGTTTTACGAGGATAAAGGTGCCGTTTGAGCCCGAAACTTTCCCCAGAGGTTTAAAACCATGTTTTTACATGTTTCAAAACATCTGTTTGAGTCCCGGTAGTCCCAGACAATTTTAGTGCAAAATTACGATTTTGCCCCTAGAATAGTGTTTTTGAGCTTAATGATGTGATTAAGCAAACCTAAGCAATATTAGGCTCTAAACGAAGATTAGTTAATTTTCATAATTAATCTAGAGTCAAAATAAATTATTAAAATTAATTAGAACCTAAGATTGCTTAGATTAGATTTAAATCTCTTTTCTAAAACTCAAGATTTCACTCTTGGAATCTTAAATAGTGTTTTCTCTCTCCAATTCCTTAAATCAAGGAATTGTGTCTAGAGTTGTTTATACACTAAAATGAATTTATAACTCACTAATGATGCAAGAACACTCCTTAATTATGTCTTGACAACCTTGATTACCCATTTTCTCACCTAAACACTTTCTTACAAATTCCTAATCTTAATCCTAATCAAAGATACACCTAAACACAACTCTAAACCACAATTAAAATGCAAGAGAACCCTCCCCACGGCTGATGCATTTCAGCCCTCTCTTTCTCAATTACCACACATGTTGAATTGTTTCTCACTCAAAGAATCATGCTTGAAGCCATACCTTGAACCATACCTCACCATACTTTGAACCATACCTCACCATGCCTCAAAACCACATTATCTCACCTCATGGAACTCATAGGCTGCCCTCCATGCTGTATGGCCGAAGCCTTCCTCTTCATTTGCACCTTTCATTTGCTTCATTTCTCTATCAATAGCTTGCTTGGGTGAACTTGTATCATTTTGGATTCATTTGCTAAGTGTAAGTTTTCAAAGAACACTTCAAAGTTTCCTTTTTCTCTCAAGTTCAAGTCTTCAAGTTCTTCAAGTTCTTCATCCTCCTCTCTCATTCCAACCTCCTAATCACTAGGTAGGGATTTTCTTTCAAGAGTTCTTTCATTTAAAGTTCTTAATTTCTTTATGTGTTCATAGTTTCTCTTGAATCCTTTTTAGAACTTCTTTTCTTCTTCCACTCCTCTTTGTTTTTCGGCCATGAGGCTTGAGAATCAAAGGAATGAGAGCTTGATGATGAGAGTTTCATGATGATGTTCATCACTTGAACAATCTCTAAAGCTTGATCTTTATTCTTGAGTTAAAGATGTTTTTAGTTTTTTTCTTCTTGAATCCTTGAAAACTTTTCACTTTGATGATGTTTTAAAATGGTTAACATGAACTCAATGATAAGAACTCATGGTGTTGGTGTTAATGCATCATCAAGATCATAGTCTCTAGAGTTCCAAATTTTTCTTTCCTTCTCCAACAATTTCGGTTCCTTTTCCTTTTCTTTCTCCAAGATTTCGGCCATATTGGCCAAGGAGGTTCACAATGGCTTGATGATGAGAGCTTCTAGATGATGACTATGTGTTCATCACAATGAGGCCCCTAGAGCTTGAGTTTTAATAAAAATGTTATTTATGTTTACATTCCAAGAAAAGAAACTTTGTGTTTTAAAGAACCCTTGAGGTTCACTCTTGTTTTTACCTTACCTTGACATGATAAGTTTGGGTTGAGGTTTAAGTTCCTTTAAAGTCTTGTATGAGCTCTAATAAGAAATAAAATGGACTAGCATTCATATTTAAATTCAAGCTTATGCATTACATGTTTAATTTGAGCTTTGCATTCATATCTAATTTCCAAGCCATCACCTAAAGTTAAAGGCTAAAGAATGGAGTGCATCTCATATTTATATTCTTGTCTAGCATATTTACCTTTCATCACTAAAGAACATAAAGATTAAAATGAGGACTTGCACTATCACCTAACTAAATCTCAAAGCCTTTCTATTTCGGCCTTAAAGTCGATTGTTGCTGGGCTTAGAGCATTAAAATTAAAGAAATGAACTTGCATATTTATATGTCAAGCCTTGCATATTTATATTCCAAGTCTTGCATATTTATTTCAAGCCTTGCATATTTATATTTCAAGTCTTGCATGTTTACTTTAAGCTCTCACTTTATTTTGTAATGAAGAATAAAAATGAAGTGCATAGTATGTTTAAATTATGTCATCACTTAAAAGATTTTAGAGCTCAAAGACTTGCCCATTTTATCTCAAGTTAAAGTTTAAATGAGGGAGCATTCTTTGAATGCATGATTTCGGCCTTGTGATGATGATGAACTTGGAATGAGTTTCATCTAGCTTCAAGGACCAATAAGTCAAGTTTTAAGAATCCTTTTAAATCTCATAAATTTGTTTGAGTTCAAGACCAACAAGGTTCTAAGAATTTAATTCTTTTGAAGGAGGGATTAAGTGGTCACTGACCTAAGATTGTTTTTAGTATCTTTCAAAAAATAAAATGGTTTGCAAAAGAGTTTTAGAAATCTTGAAAATGATTCCAAGAGAAACTAGCAACTCATGTGTTTTAAGATATCAAGTTATGTATCTTTTTAGGACTTAATGTTTTGGTTCTTCCATGATGTGTTTGCTGCCATGTGATGATGTTTTGATGTGTTTGAATGAGTAAAAATTATGTATGATGAAGTAAGAACATTTCTATGCAAGTTAGGAAAGAAACTAGCTTTCTAGAAAAACCGTAAAGTCAAGATTTAACATAGTTTTATCCCATTTATTTATGGACACTGCCCAAACTGTTTCAATGGGAATATAATCAGATTAGGATTGTTTAATCATGAAAAATTTGGTTACATTTGAAATAGGATTGAATTTTAGCACCTATAGAGAAACTAGTAACTAGTAAACCGTAAAACCGTAATTCTAGAACCCTTAGATCATTTAATTCTTAGAATCTGTCCGCCAACCTTATAATGTAGAGAACATGGTTTAAAATTATTTCTTTGATATAGGAATGACTCATAATTGGTTTAGGTTTAACTTATAACGCCTTAGGCGAAGACAGAACCAAGAAAGGGTCTAAAACGTAAGTTCTAGAACCCCGCAATCCTAAGTTTAAAGTGCTGCCCCTAAGGAGGGATGATGTTCAGATTTAATAGAGAGCATGAATAATAATAAGTTTTGTTAAAAGAGAACCCTTAGGTGCATAAAAGTTTGACGGAAGATGATAGATTAATTACATCACAAGTTTAAGGCCCGTGAGGGTCAGAGCATAAGACACCGTAGGTCCAAGTGCATAACTAATGTTAATGTTGCTTGTGAAAGTATGAGGATGATTATGAGAATGCATGAATTTATGATGAAGGATGCATGTTTGATTGACTCATGTGGCATAAAGAAGAATTTGGAAGAAATTCGGCATGCAACAGTTATGCCGTCGAATTTCTAACAAATTCGGGACTCAGAAAGTTTTTGAAAACCTATGAAATTTTTATGAGGTACTAAGATGAGTTCTCGGATGACACCGGTTCAGCCAAGCACCTCCAGAGAACTCATGTGACATCGGTACCAAGGTTAATTCTTGGGTGACACCGGTTCGGCCGAGCACCCCCAAGAAATACCCCCTAGCCCGTACTGGATAAGTCTGGATTATGTTTATGATTATGTTACGCTTATCGGGATTGATAAGTAAGAACTAGTGATGACTAGTTAAGGTATGAGCTCATAACCTAGAGATGTGACACGTTCTGGGTGACACCGGTTCGGCCGAGCACCCCCAAAGCGATTGTCTTTTAGGATGGCCTATGAGGAAGTTATGATGATTATGTCACAAAGAGAATTTAATTGCCACTTTATGCCACTATTATGATGTTCTTAAAGATATGATGATTATTCTTGTATTAAGTAGAGCCATGCATACATCCTTTAATATGTTTACATCCATGACATTAAGAATCATGCTAAAATGAACGGACCTTGGCTAAATTATGTTTTAGAACCTAAAAATGGACTTAATGCATGCTCACTTATTTTGTTTACTAAACCCAAGGTTCCTGAGGACGTAGATGATGACACCTAGATAGTAGGAGGCCCTACTGAGATTCTTTAGCAAGATTCTCACTCCTTCTATCTCTTTCTTTCCGTCACGTCTTTAGATGGCGACGTTCGTGGTTTTTGTAGACACCCCAACTTGGGAGGTACATCATGATCCGGACCACGGGTCATACCATTTTTTGGGCCGCTGCGTCGTTCGAGTATTTATGTTCGTTGGACGGCCCTTTAGTCACCCCGTACATAGCCATCGATTCTCTCCTGTCTCACCCTACGACGATGACTTCGTGTTCAAGCGCGCACACCCTCAAGAGGAGCGGATCCGCCGCACCCCACCGACGGCCTTTGCCATCCGGGACTACCCATAGTATGTACCTCGCTCGCCCTCATCATTCTCCAAGACGGACCCTTCGGAGGACTCTACCACCCAGGTACCCTCCGAGGGATCTTCCCCCACTGTACCGATGGATGTTGGGGAGGGTAGCGAGGCTTCTGTCACTCAGCCAGTACGTGGAGGATGGGTGAGGATGATTCCCTGCCGTGGAGCTCACGCCCGACCGATGCAGTGCATCGGCACTCCGGCCGAGATCGCCCAGTGGATTGGGTACATGCCTCCTTTCCAGAGAGGCCCGCAGTAGGAGATGACCGTCGCGTTTTGGCACCCGAGCTTTGACTAGGCACGGATAGCCCCTTTTGTCTTAAGGCTATCTATATGTAGGCGCACTAGAGTTAGGAGAGTTTCTTTTACCACCTTTGTTGTACTTTCGTTTCCATGTATTTTCATTCCAGTTGTACTAAACTAAGTCCCACTCTACCTAAGTGGGCATATCACATATTATATAAATATGTAGTTCAATGTTATTATGATGTGCCTTTACTTGCTTATGCCATGTTGCTATGAGATGCTTGCTTTGTTACTTTTCATGCATTATTAATTAACGTGCCGCGCGGCTCTCACTTTGCTTTTATAATTCAAAAAAAAAAAATTTACCAGTATTTCCGCTAAGTATTTTAAAGTAATAAGGAAGCTATGACGTAACAGACTAATGATTAACCTGATTATGTTCTAGAGTATTGGGTTAAAAATTAGGATGTTATATGAAGTGCTCTTTGAAAACTTACACTTGGCAAATGAACCCAAAGTGATGCAAGTTCACCCAAGCATGCTATTTATAGAGAAATGAAACAAATGAGGGGTGTTTGGGGAAGGAATGGCTTCGGCCATTTACAGCCATAAAGAGGAGAAAAATATCTTCTCCAAGGCATGGTTCAAGGCATGGTGGAAAGCATGGCTAGGTATGGGTGCAAGTATGGGTCAAGCATGGTTCTTTGAGTGAGAAACAAATCAACATGTGATGCAAATGGGGGAAGAGGTGGCCGAAATGCATCAGCCATGGGGGAGGATTTCTTGCATTTTAATTGTGGTTTAGAGTTGTGTTTAGGTGTATCTTTGATTAGGATTAAGATTAGGAATTTGTAAGAAGGTGTTTAGGTAAGAAAATGGGTTGTCAAGACATGTTTAAGGAGTGGTCTTGTATTATTAGTGAGTTATCAATTCATTTTAGTTCATAAACAACTCTAGACACAATTCCATGATTTAAGGAATTGGAAAGAGAAAATACTATTCAAGATTCCAAGATTGGAATCTTGAGTTTTAAAAAGAGGTTTAAGTTTAATCTAAGCAATTTTAGGTTCTAATTAATTTTAATAGCTTATTTTGACTCTAGATTAATTATGGAAATTAATTAATCTTCGATTAGAGCCTAATATTGCTTAGGTTTGCTTAATTACGTCATTAAGCTCAAAAATACTATTCTAGGGGCAAAATCGTAATTTTGCACTAAGACTGCTGGGACCACCGGGACTTGAACGGACACTTTTAAGCACATGAAAATATTTTTTTAAACCTTCGGAGAAAGTTTTGGGCTCAACGGCACCTTTACCCACGTAGAAACGCTATAGGGGTATTTTGGTCATTTTGACCCAAAACTGCAGAAAAGGAGATTTTCGCTTCCGAAACCATTCTAGGGCCATCTAATCCCCTTCAAATATTGAGTTAGCCCTTCGAGAACTGCCGGGCCGGCCATCCTCGAAATCCGGGCAGAAAATGACCTCAGGGGCATTTTGGTCATTTTCCTCTCGGACAGAAAAATCAGGATGTTACAAGCATCACGCAGAAACCACATATTTTGCAACAGTCTTTGTGCCTGTAAAAAGTAGCATTGACATTGCCAAGATACTCTTCTAGAGGACTTTTCCTCAGACACAAAACATAGACCTACATATGTCAAAAGGAACCAAAATCAAGGGGCAACAGTTTGATTTGAAGATCAAGTATAAAAGGATGTCAAGTGCTTATAACTAAGATTTCTACAATAAAAATGCAAATCCTTCTTCTTCTTCGGTAAATCATATTACCAATTGTAATCAATTTTTGCATCTGTAAAAATTTTCTTTCTGGCTCTGATTAGATAATATGTTCTTCTTAGGAGGAATTGTTTAGAAAGAAGTCACTCAAAGTTTTCCAAATGTTACACTGTTTCAATTATAGTAAAACTTGTTCATTTGTTAAAGAGAATCAACCTTGAACAAATCATTGTATGCTGATCCATTAGTGATCGTTGTGAGGTTAGCCTAGAGAGGCTAGTCAAAGACTACTTAAAAGTGACAGTAGAGTGAATAATTAGTATATGTGTTAGCTTGGAGAGGCTAGTCAAATACTACTTCAAAGTGATAGTAGAGTAGACTATTGGCCACAGGAATAGCTTAAAAAAGGCTAGACAAAAACTATCGATCCTTCTCTAGGCTGAGAAAGGGATTGAATCAAACTCAATGGGTTGTTGAAAACTAGATGTAGGCAGACTTGGCCAAACCAGTAAAAATTCTTGTGCAGTATCTCTCTATCCCTTCTCATCTATCTTATATTCTAGTTTTGTTATTTGTTCATATACATATATCTAAAAATCATTTTAAAACTATTTCTAAGTTTCTTTATTAGTTCAAAAAGCAGCTTTTTGAAATAGACTAATAAAATTTTTTGATGCCTTCAATTGAAGAACTTGATAAGATCTATTTTAGTGTTTCATATTTCAAAAGAAGTAAAAGCACAATTCAATCCCTCTTTCCCGTGCTGTTTTCAACCTACAATTAGCATCAGTGCTCAAACCTCTAAGGAGTTGAGCATTGAAATGAGTGTAGAGGTTAAAAATCTAGAGGACAAATGGCATAGAACATTCACATTATAGAAGGACACTCCATAAACAGACCAATATTCTTTGATGGTGAAGACTATGCCTACTGGAGGGACAGGATAGAGTTATTCATCAAATACACAAGTCTTGACTTGTAGGAGATAATACAAGAAAGAGATTATGTTACTATGGAAAAAGTTTTAGGAGATGAAGATGCACCCTCCACCTCTAGAAAAGCTCCGATGAGTAGGTGGATAGAGCAACATAAAGCAAGAGTTCAGCTGAACTCCAAGGCTAAATACCTACTCAACTGTTCATTTAGCAAAGCAGAATATGATAAAATCATTGCTTTTAACATAGCAAAGGAAATCTGAGATAGACTACACATATTGTATGAAAGGACAGATCAGGTTAAAGAAACCAAGATCAACATGTTAGTCCATCAATACGACATGTTTAAAATGACTGAACAAGAGAGTATTGATGACATGACCACCGGGTTCATGCACATTGTGAACTAGCTCAAAAGTTTGGGTAAAAGGTACTCAAACTCAGAGATGGTGAGAAAAATCTTGAGAAGTCTCCTAGCAAAATGGCTTCCTAAGGTCACAGTCATCACTAAAGCTAAGGATCTTAAAACAGTTAGCTTAGATGCACTCATTAGGTCTCTTAAAACCAATAAGGTTATGCTCTCTGAAGTTCATAGTGAATCCATGAAGAAGAGTAAATCTATGGCTTTGAAGTCCTCTCATAAAAAGTATATCAAGGGAAAACAATGAAAGTTGCTGAAACCTCAAAAGAAGAAGAAGATTCAAGGGATGAATTTGAAAAAGAAGATGGAGACGAGATCTCCATGCTTGCGAGAAAAAGTACAGAGCCTGGAAGGGCAAAATCAAGAAAAGAAAAGACTTCAGCTTTAGAAAGGACAAAAAAGGCAAAGGGAAGCTGGAGAACATGAGTTGTTATCATAGTAGAGAGAAAGGATATCACAAGACAAACTGTCCCAAGCTTAAAGTATAGGTTGAAAAATGCATGAAAAAGGGGGTTGAATCGTGCTTCGACTTGTCTTTCTATTTAATTTCCTAAGGAACTTAAACGGATACTATCAAGTATAAACTCGAAGTGCAACAGAAATAACGTTAGTGTACTTCAGAAAGTAGCTTTCTGAGCTATAACAGAGATGTAAAAAGGCACGTTGAAAAGGTTTTTTAGAAAATACTATATAGTATGCATACGGCAGTAAAAAAAAAAGAAGAGTTAAGGAACGAGAAGATACTGTATAGGGAATTTTATACTGGCTCAGCCAACTTGCCTACATTCAGTTCTCAACCACTGTTGAGTTCAACTAAAAATCTTTCCCAACCTGAGAAAGGTAGATAGTCTTTATAATAGCCTTCACAAGCTTTATCCAGTGACCAATAGCTCACTCTACTATCACACCCAAGTAGTCTTTAACTAGCTTCTCCAAGCTAACTCCATGACCGATAGCTCACTCTAATGTCACTTATAAGTACTCTTTGCTTAGCCTCTCTAAACTAACTCAGTGACTAGCAGCTCACTCTGCTATCATACTCAAGAAGTCTTTACTTAGCCTCTCTAAGGTAGCTAACAATGATCACTACCAGATCAGGGTTACAAAGGTTTATGTTTGGGTTGTTTTACTCAAACCATAATCCTTCAAAAAGCGGTAATGCAAAGTGTTTTGAATTATAACACAAACAATTTAGAGAAATTTTTTGAAGAACAACTAATGTTTCCCTTGAGTTTTCTTGAAATATCAAACAAGTTTTTTCATTTGCATAACACGTTTCTTGAAGTGAAAATAATTTCAATTTACATGTACAAACATGATTTATCTCATTTAAAGAGATAGGAGCTCAATGAAAGTGAAAATTATATCGTAAATTGAATATATATATACACACACACACACACACACATGCTTAATGGACTAAAGAAAATCATTGTATATAAGAAAATCAGAAAGTAGACACGACTTCAAAAAGTACACTTCATGTGAAGATTTCAACCTAGCTCTGAAGTAAGTGTGTTCTACAACCTTCAATCATCATAATCACTATCATTTCATCATCTTCAAGATATGATTGAAGACTAGAAAATCACACACAAATACACATACACACACACACACACACACACACACACACATATATATATATATATGTATATATCAAGGAACTGATACTGCACTTTAGAATGTTCACTTCACACTGAAACAGTGGACTCTATAGAAAAATTAGGGAAATTTGAATTTCAAATTTAAAGTCAAATCCAATTACAGACTGGTATGTCATTTCTTCTGCCAACTTGATTAACCACTTTAGCTTCTAGAAGGAAGAGTTCAGAAACCTTGTTTAGCAAGTAAAAAGTTGTTTCTAAAGGTGACCTCAAAAACCTCTATTTGATGATGGCTTCTGGAATAACTCTGACAGACAACGAGCTACTCCTTAGACTATTTTTCCAAGACACAAACGAATGATCAATGCATTTCACTTGGACAATTGATCAAGGGCAACAGTCATAAATGAAGACCATATATAAATAAAGATATATGCTCAAAACGAAATAGATTGAGACACTGCATAAGAGCTGAAATGCCGTGAAAATTTATCCTCATCTCTTATAATGTTCATTACATCTTGTAATCAGTTTACATTCTTAGTATATCATACATTCTTTTAAGGAAGAATTTTAGAAAGAAGTCATTCAAGTTTTTCCTAGATCTGTTATTGTACATTTTACAAAAACTTGAGTGTAGGTTAGTTTAAGTGGCAAACCTAAACACAAACCTTTGTATCCTCAATCCAACAGTGATTACTGTGAGTTAGCTTGGAGAGGCTAATCAAAGACTACTTGTAACATGATAGTAGAGTTTGCTACTAGTCATGGTTTAGCTTAGAAAGCCTAGTTAAAGACTACTTAGGTTGTGACAATAGAGTGTACTTGATGGTTACTGATTCAACTTGGAAAGGCTGGTCAAAGACTACTTGGTTTGTGATAGTAGAGGTTGCTACTAGTCATAGGTAAGAGCTTGGAAAAGCTATTGTAATGATTATCTATTATTTCTTTGGTTCATGAAAATTTTAGTGAAACTCAACAGTTGTTGAGAACTGGATGTAGGTAGGATTGGCTGAACAAGTATAAAAACTTTTGTGCACTATCTTTTTCTCCTTCCTCCTTTTATTTACCCCTTTGTGTTTATCTTTTTATGCCTTCTAAATAGCTTGCTCCTTCTTGCTTTATTATACAGATATTCGAGTTCAGAAAGCTTATTTTCTGACATATCTGACATTGTTTTCACTGCACTTGATAGTAATCTATTTACGATTTTAAGAAACTAAGAACAAAAAGAAAAGCGAAGTGTAATTCAACCCCCCTTTTCGTGCATTTTTCTCCCTACAAAACTAACCAACACTCAAGTTTTCATTGAATAAACATTATCAAAGCTGGAAAACTTAAATGACTTCTTCCTATCTATTCTTCCTCAGAAGAATAAAGTTATGTAAAAAGAACGTAGAAAGAAGATTTTTACAAGGGTGAAACTGATTACAAGCAGTAATAACTTTACATATGATGAGATCAAATTTCTTCAGCGTTTCAGTACTCTTGATTATAAGCTTCGAAGTTCTTCATTTGATCATCTTTTTGTGACCATTGTCCTTGATCTATTTTCCCAATGACATGTGTTAATCTTCTTTTTGTGCCTTAGAAAAGAAGTCTAGAAGAGTAGGTCAGTGTGTTAGAGCAGTTGCAAAAGCAGTTGTGTAATAAAGGTTTTTGAGTCCACCTTCAGAAACTCCTTTTTACTTTTTGAACGAGGTTTCTAAACTTTTCCTTCTATAAGCTAGGCCAATTGACCAAGTTGACAGAAGAAATGTCACGTCAGTTATTGACTGAGTTTGACTTTAAATTTGAATTTCAAATTTTCATCCCTTACCTATAAAGTGCACTGTTTATAGTGAAACATGCTTTCTGAAGTGCCATCTTAGTTTCTGCATTTCTCTTTGATCTTCTATGCTTTAATTGTAACATCCTAATTTTTAACCCAATACTCTAGAACATATTTAGGTTAATCATTAGTCTATTACTCTTTTAGTCTCATTCCTTACAACCTTTCATTAAAATACTTAGCGGAAAATACGAATAAATTTTTCTTTTTGAAACTTGAAAGCAAAACGCGAGCCGCGCACTAACCTAACGTTCGTCATAACCATCACGTGCAAGAAAAAGTAACCACACCATTGATAATCATGAAACATAGTATTATACATAACAATCATAATATCATCACATCTTCGTAGATACATAGACTACTAACATCATTGTACCATCATTTACATCAAAACATGCCCATATAAGTGAAGTCATCCTTATCCACCTATGAGGTTAGATAAGTGTCAACCCAAAAGCTAAGCTATCTATGCCTCCGCAGCGACCCTCTGCTCCATCTGCTAGTGTGTCCCTTAAGCGCGCGCCTCAAAAGAAGTCACGAGCCTCGTTGTAATCCTCGTCTAGAGACGACACGGAAGAAAAGGAAGGGATGAGAAACTCATTCGAGATTCTCAGTATAGGATTCCCGACTCTAACACTAGTGTCATCGTCGTCGTCCCCAGCCACCTCGGTTTTAATTATGAAAAAGGTGTACATGCATAAGGATTGGTTTTAGGCTTTACAAATCTATTTATCCGAAGTGAGTGTCTTTTAGTATGTGTCTTAATGACATGAATGCAACAGATATTTGATGAATGCATGACAATACCATATGCACATTAACATGAAAATCGTAATACTTGGGCACATCATAAAGAAACATAAATCGTATACGCGGCATAAAAAGGCATAGTACTTTTCATGTGACATCTTTCTCATAAGTAGAACTCTTAAGTTCCTTTTTCTTAAAGACCACCCTCTTAACATATCCACCAAAAGTCCAACCGATTCACCGGCCCGGCGATAATCTGGTCACCAAACTACATCTCACCTATCGCCTAGGAATAAGCTCAATCCTAACTAGTCGTCACTAGATTTAATATGGGCTAATAGAGGGGGTATACATAACTTTCTTGGATCACCTATCTTAGGATCATTTCCTTCTTTGAAACGCTCTACTGGTATCTAGTACACAGCGAATTGTCCGCTTTGGCAAGCTCAATGTCAATACCCTCACGGATTTGTTTCCTCCCCACCGTAGCGGGAGAAATACGTCTCAGTGTTCTGTCATATCTGTTCTGAGGGTACTCGGCCGAACCGGTGTCACCCAGAACCTTTCCTGGGGGTGCTCGGCCGAACCGGTGTCACCCAGGAGTTTTCACAAACTTTTCTCAAATTCTCAAGTTTGATGGGAAATTCGGCAACATAACGGCGTTACCGGATTTCCTTCAAACTTGCTTTATGCCACAGAACTTGTAGGACATGCACAACCATTCATCATCATCATCATAAGACATCAAATCATTCTCGTAATCAATCATACGTCTACTGGAAGTCATAAGGTTCGTTATGCACTTGGTCCTACGGTATCTTATGCTTTGACCCTTACGGGCCTTATACTTGGGATGTAGTTAACCTATCATCCCCTATCAAACTCTTATGCACCTAAGGGCTCATAATTAATCATCATTCCTAATCCTCATGTTCATACTCAAATCTGAATAGCATAGGGCAGAATTCCTAACTTGTGATTACGGGGTTCTAGAACTTACGTTTTAGACCCTTTCTTGATTCCGTCTTCGCCTAAGGCGCTATGAATTAAATCTAAATAAATTATGAGGCATTCCTATGCTTAAGGACTAATTATTAATCATGTTTGTCATGTTGTAAGGGTGCTGGACAGAATCCAGAAAAATAAATGTTCTAAGAGTTCTAAACTTTGCACTTTTACGGTTTTCTAGTTACTAGTTTCCCTATAGGTGCTAGAATTCGATTCTAATCCAAATGTTACCAAGTTTTTCATGTCTAAACAATCCTAATCTGATTATGCTCCCATTAAAACAGTTTGGATAAGTTCCATATATAAATGGGTCAAAACTATGTTAAATTCTAGCTTTACGGTATTTCGAGTTAGCTAGTCTCTTACCTATTATGCATAGAATCATTTCTACATCATAGTATGATATTTTCACACATTCCAACACATCATAACATCATCATACAGCATCACACTCATCATATCAGAACCAAAAACATTTAGCTTTAGTAAAGGATTTAAATTGACATTTCTAGGTACATAAGTTAACTAGTTTCTCTTGGAATCAACTTAGAATTTCTAAAACTCTTTGCAAATCATTTTAATTCATCAAGAGGCTAAGAGAAGCCTTAGGTCAATGACCAACATGTATTTCATCTCCTAAAAGGGAATGAAGTCATATCTCATGACAACATAACCTTGAAAAGCTTTGTAAAACTTTAAGGAAAACTTAGAACATAGACTATTGGTCCTTGTAGCTAGATGAAAACTTATTGCAAGTCCATCATCACTACTTGGCCGAAAATATGCATTCAAAGAATGGTTTCACATTAAACTTTAACTTGGAATGAAATGGACAAGTCTTTGAGCTCTAGGTTCTTAAGTTATGACATAAAATAGACGTGCTCATGCTTTTCATTTTTATTCTTTGTTTACAAATTAAAGTGATGACGTAAGGTAAATATGCAAGGCATAAACTTAAACGAGCAAGCTTGAATGTAAATATGCGAGGCATAAACTTAAACGTGCAAGCTTGAAAGTAAATATGCAAGTTCCAATTCTTTATTTTAGTGCTCTTGGCCCAACAACAATCGACTTTAAGGCCGAAATAGATAGGCATTCGAGAAATTAATTAAGTGATGATGCAAGTTCAATTCTTTATTTTAGTGCTCTAGGCCCAACAACAATCGACTTTAAGGCCAAAATAGATAGGCATTCGAGAAATTAATTAAGTGATGATGCAAGTTCAATTCTTTATTTTAGTGTTCTAGGCCTAACAACAATCGACTTTAAGGCCGAAATAGAAAGGCTTTGAGAATTAAATTAAGTGATGATGCAAGTTCCATTTTAATCTTTATGTTCTTAGGTGATAGCTTGAAAGTAAAGGTGCATAACAAGAATTTAAATATGAGTGCAAGCATAAGATAAATTATGCAAGTTCATTTAATCTTTCTAAAGCTCTTAACAAGACTTTAAAGGAACTTAAACCTCAACCCAAACTCATCCAACCAAGGTAAAGTAAAGTCTAGAGTTCTTAGAACTCAAAACAACATCTTTAGAAAATCAAACCATAAGGCATATAAAAGAAAAGGAAATGGCCGAAACATCTAGGCAAGAAAAGAAATATTTGAAACTCTAGAGTCCATGATCTTGATGATATGTTAACACCAACATCATGAGACCTCATCATTGAGTCCTTAGAATCATTTTAAAACACCATCAAAACTAAAGTTCTCAAGAGTTCAAGAAAGGAAAAACTAGAAACATTTTTGCTCAAGAACAAAGATCAAGCTCTAGAGGTTGTTTCAAGTGATGAACATCATCATGAAACTCTCATCATCAAGCTCTCATTTCTTTAAACCTCAAGGCCCATGGCCGAAAATGAGAAAGAACAAGGAAAAGAAAAGAAGTTCTAAAAAGAATCAAGAGAAACTATGAATATTAAGCTTGAAACTAGAACTTTAAAGAAAAGAATACATGAAAGGAAATCCCTACTTGGTGTGATGAACTTGAAGATGGAAGAAGAAGATGAAGATGATGAAGAACTTGAAGAACACTAGAACTTTTGAGAGAAAAGAAAAGCTTTGAGTGTTCCTAAACTTAGCAAATGATCTAAAAGTGGTGCAAGCTCCTCAAGGCATTCTATTTATAGAGAAATGAAGCAAATGGAGGGGGTGAGGGGCTGATGCATTTTCGGCCAAGGGGAGTGCAGCCCATGAGTTCCATGAGGTGAGATAATGTGGTCTTGAGGCATGGTGAGGTATGGTTCAAAGTATGGTGAGGTATGGTTTAAGGTATGGCCTCAAGCATGGTTCTTTGAGTGAGAAACAATTCAACATGTGAGGTAAAAGAGAGAGAGGTGGCTGAATGTGCATCAGCCATAGGGGGAGGATTTCTTGCATTTTAATTGTGGTTTAGAGTTGTGTTTAAGTGTATCTTTGATTAGGATTAAGGTTAGGAGTTTGTAAGAAAGTGTTTAGGTGAGAAAATGGGTAATTAAGGTTGTCAAGACATAATTAAAGAGTGTTCTTGCATCATTAGTAGTTATAAATTCATTTTAGTGTATAAACAATTCTAGACACAATTCCTTGATTTAAGGAATTGGAGAGAGAAAATACTATTCAAGATTCCAAGAGTGAAATCTTGAGTTTTAGAAAAGGGATTTAAATCTAATCTAAGCAATTTTAGGTTCTAATTAATTTTAATAATTTACTTTGACTCTAGATTAATTAGGGAAATTAATTAATCTTCGTTTAGAGCCTAATATTGCTTAGGTTTGCTTAATTACGTCATTAAGCTCAAAAACACTATTCTAGGGGCAAAATCATAATTTTGCACTAAAACTGGCCGGAACCACCGGGACTCAAACAGATGTTTTGAAACATGTAAAAACATGGTTTTAAACCTCTGGGGAAAGTTTTGGGCTCAAACGGCACCTTTACCCGCGTAAAACGCTATAGGGGTATTTTGGTCATTTTGACCCGAAACTGCGGAAAATGAGACTTTTGCCTCCGGAACCACTCAAGGGTCATTCAATCCCCTTCAAACATTGAGTTGGCCCTTCGAGGATTGCCGGGTCGGCCATCCTCAAATTCCGGGTCGAAAATGACCTCAGGGGCATTTCGGTCATTTTCCACTCAGACAGAAAATCGGGGCGTTACATTAGTCATAGCTTATTGTGAATGACATATTTACAATCATGATGATTGAAGATGATAAAACATATTTGCTTCAGAGTTGAATTGAAATCTTCACTTGAGTTGCACTTTTTGAAGTCATATGTTACTTTTTGAAAACCTGAGTCTTGGTTTTTTGTACTTGAGAATTTTCTTTCATCCATTGAGCATATTTACATTCATTTCACGATATATTTTTCACTTTCATCAAGTCTAAATCTCTTTGAATGAGATCAAACATGTTGGCAGATGCCACTGTGAAAATAATCTTGTTTTAGGAACGTGTATGCTAATGTAAAAAGACGTAACTGTTGCTTCAAGAAACTCAAGGAGAAAATTAGTCATTCTTCAAAATATTTTCACGAAACTAGTTTCGTTTTCACTCAAACGTTTAGCACTAACACTTTCTGAAGGGTTCTAAAGCTAACACAAAGGCCCACAGAAGAAGTACCCTTCCAAGAAAAAAGGGTTGCTTGCCACCTAGAGTGACTTAGAGGAAGATAATAAGGGATTGAAAAGTCAAGATGAGCTCAAAGACGTGGCCAACCTATGCTTCATGATTGACTACACTTCAGAAAGAGAAACTGAGGTAAATAAGCCCTCTGAAGCTTATCTTTCTTATGATAAAATGTTAGCTTTATATGATGAGTTGTTTGAAAACTCTCAAACCCTAACTTCTCACTATCTCAACCTCAAAAAGAATCATCAGAAAGCAGTTTTAGAGCTTCAGAAAAGCTAAAACAGATTATGAGAACCTAAGACTTTAGAAAGAGAAAATACAAGGAAAAAATAAGTTTTAAAATATAAAACTCAAGTCCTTGGAAAAAGAAGTTTCTAACAAAGATTAGAAGACTTAAAAAGTTATTTCTAAACTAAAGAAAACTTCGAAGCTTCTCAAATCAAATTTAGAAAAGATGGTAAATTGCTCTAGGAATCTTGATCTGATGCTTGTGGTCAAAGACCTTATTTTCAGAAAACAGGATTGGGGTATGAAAATGAAATGGATGAGAAAGGTAAAGCAACCTCATTAAAGAAAATCAAGAGTAAAAAATCTTGTAATTTCTATCACAGAAAAGGACACCTACTTAACAAATGCTTTATAAAAAAGAAATCAATGAAACAGGTTGGAAAACCTCCTCCAAAAACAACTAACCCAAAAGGACCCAAGAAAATATAGGTACCTAAAAAAAAAAATTTCTTTGTTATAGACATATCCAAGAATGCACTTTGAGAAGGACGCCAAGTGGTACATGGAAAATGGTTGCTCCAGATACATGTCAGGAAGCAAAAAGTGGTTCAGAAACCTAAAGTCTAAGGACTCAAGTTCTGTAAAATTTGCTAACGAAGGAAAAGCCAAAGTCGCTGGTATTGGAAATGTTGGTAAGGATGATTCTCACCAAATTTCTGATGTTTTGTTAGTTGATGGTTGGCTCACTATTTGTTGAAAATTAGCCAATTTTGTGATAAAGGCTTCAATGTCTGGTTTAATGCCAAGGCATGCCATGTAATGAATCCTACTAGTAGACAAGTCATTTTGTCTGGTAGGAGACATGATAACACTTATGTGTTATTCTTGGATGACCTTCTAGATCAAGATTTAAAATGTCTTGTATCATTCATGGATGATAAATGGTTGTGGAAAAAGAAGCTTAGACATGCTCATATAAAGCAAATTTTAGAGTTATCTTAAAATGAGCTCGTTAAAGGCTTGGCTAAGATCAATTATGACAAGGATTCCACTTCTGATTTCTATAAAAAGGGCAAGCAAACCAAAACTTCTTTCCATAATAAAAATGTTGTGTCAACTACAAAGCCACTGGAGCTTTTACACATAGATCTTTTTGGACTAACTAAGACTACAAGTCTTGCAAGGAAAAGATACTATCTTGTCATAGTAGATGACTATTCTAGATTTACATAGGTTATTTTTTCAGCTTCTAAGGATGAGGTGGCTAAGAAATTCAAAGATTTTACAAAACTAGTTTGTAATGAAATTTTTTTTTTAGATTACCTCTATCAAATCAGATTATATTTTTGAAGAGTTTTGTAAAAGCTATGGCATTTCCCATGAGTTCTCTGCTCCTAGAACACCCCAATAAAATAGGGTTGCTGAAAGAAAAATAGAATCTTTTAGGAAATGGCTAAAACAATGCTTTTAGAAAGTGGCTTATCAAAAGGTTTTTGGGTAAAGGCTATCAATACCTCATGTTATATCCAAAATAGAATATTTCTTAGGCCAATCCTCAAGAAAATGCTTTATGAGCTATCAAACGGTAGAAAATCCAACATCTTATATTTCCATGTCTTTGGATCTAATTGTTTCATTCTTAACATTAAGGATAAGCTCACAAAGTTTGATCCTAAGGCAGATGATGAAATTTTCTTAGGATATTCGTCAGTCGCTAGAGCTCATATGGTATATAACAAAAGGACAGTTTGTGTTGAAGAGACTATCCACATCAAGTTCAAAGAATTCAAGAAAGACTTCACCGATGATCTAGTGGACTTAGAAGAAAATCTTGAAAAATAGAGTCTCAAGGAGTCCTTGGAAAGCAAGCATGAGAAAGCACAATCTTCAAAAAGTAGGCTCTAGAACGTAGTCAACTCAGAAAGCTTACTAAGAAATTCAAAGCATTTAGAAAAGTGATATTTCTGAACATGAAGATGAACAATCTGAAGATGATAAAGAAACTACATACCAACATGGGTATAGAAACTATAAATGAGTTTCTAGGTTAAGAGAAGTTTCTAAGAATTAGGTTCTAGGGGACATTTCTAAAGGTGTCAGGATAAGATCATCCCTTAGAAATGAAATCAATTGTTCACCATTGAACTAGAAAATATTGAAGATACTTTGAACGACCAAAGCTGGGTGGAAACTATGCAGAAGGAACTAGATCAGTTCGAGAAAAGTAGGATGCTTGTGGACAAGCCTAAAAGAAAAACCATCATTGGAACCAAGTAGGTATTCAGAAACAAGTTGCATGAAGGTGGAAAGGTTATTCAAAACAAAGGAAGATTAATGGCACAAGGTTATAATAAACAAGAAATAATTGATTATGATAAAATATTTGCACCAGTAGCAAGGCTTGAAGCCGTCAAATGCTACTTGCCTTTGCAACTTTTAAGGGATTTACTCTAAACCAAATAGATATCAAGTCTGCCTTTCTAAATGGATTTCTCTCTGAAGAAGTCTATGTGAAGCATCCTCGAGGTTATTAAAGTAAAGACCTTCCCAACCATGTCTTTAAATTAATAAAGGCACTTTAAGGTCTAAAACAAGCTCCTAGAGCTTGGTATAAAAGAATGAGTACCTTCTTACAAAAGAATGGGTTCAAAAGAGGTAACGTGACATAACCTTATTTACATTACAACAAGATAATCACTTTCTGATAGACCAAGTATATGTTGATGACATCATATTTGATGCTACTAGTCCTTCTCTATGTAAAAAGAGTTTTAAACTAATGTAAAGTAAAGTAATGATGAGCATAATGGATGAACTAAAACTCTTTCTTGGTTCACAAATAAAATAACAAAAAGAGGGAACCTTGAGCCATCAAGAAAAATATACAAAAGTGCTTTTGAAAATATTTGACATGGATCAAGCTAATTAAACCTTTGAGCACTCCTATGCATCCATCTCAAGCCATTGATACAGATGAGAATGGAGAAAAGTATTAGAAAGTAATTATAGAGGAATGATTGGCTCATGTCTGTATCTCACAGCAAGTAGGCTAGACATTTAATTAAGTATGGGTATTTGTGCTAGATTTCAATATAACCCAAAACAATTACACTTAAAATGTTGTTATCAGATACTTGACCTTCAGTATTCACAAAATTTTGCTCAACATCTCCTTTCTGAATATGATCTCTGATAAAGTGATGTTTTACATCAATATGTTTTGATCAAGAGGACTAAATAGGATTCTTTGCAAGATTAATAGCACTTGTATTCTCACATAATATAGGGATTTTGGAATACTTCAAGTGATAATCCTCCAGCTGGTTTATGATCCAAAGCATTTGAGTACTGCAATTTGCATCAACAATATACTTAGCTTCAGTTGTTAAGAGAGCTATTGTATTCTACTTTTTGCATGACCAGGTGATGAGGCATTCTCCAAATAAATGGCAACATCCATTCATGCTTTTTCTGTCTACCCTACCTACAGTGAAGTCAGCATCACAGAAACCTACAATCTTACAAGAAGTACCTTTGTCATACCATAAACCATTAGCTAAAGATCATTTTTGTTATTTAAAAAAGCTTTTAAATCTCAAATGTTGTTGAAAAGCCTACATCACATGCATACATGAAACTTTTTGGAGTGCCGTAATAAGACTTTGAACTAAGGCCTATGAAGAAATTCATTAAGATAAGTTCAGAATGTCAGTTTCCAAGATCAAAAAGTGGATCAAAGGTTCAACTATATTTAAAAAGCTACATGGGTTCAAAATGAAGAAGATATTTCAAAAGATGACTCAAAGAATGAGACGAGAACTTAGAAACTACACCTCAAGTTCAGATACCACATTTGGTTTCTAAAGTATTATTTGTAATGCCCTGATTTTCTGTCTGAGAGGAAAATGACCAAAATGCCCCTGAGATCATTTTTGGCCCGGAATTCGAGGATGGCCGGCCCGGCAATCCTCGAAGGGCCAACTCAATATTTGAAAGGGATTGAATGGCCCTTGAGTGGTTTCGGAGACAAAAGTCTCATTTTCTGCAGTTTCAGGTCAAAATGACTAAAATACCCTTATAGCGTTTTTATGCGGGTAAAGGTGCCGTTTGAACCCGAAACTTTCCCCGAGAGTTTAAAACAATGTTTTTACATGTTTAGAAGCGTCTGTTT
This sequence comes from Dalbergia cochinchinensis, assembly GCA_031216125.1. NCBI lineage: Eukaryota > Viridiplantae > Streptophyta > Magnoliopsida > Fabales > Fabaceae > Dalbergia > Dalbergia cochinchinensis. Next base: position 17,464,461 of record CM062370.1, read on the forward strand.
AAGTCCCGGAGGTCCCAGGCAGTTTTAGTGCAAAATTACGATTTTGCCCCTAGAATAGTGTTTTTGAGCTTAATGACGTAATTAAGCAAACCTAAACAATATTAGGCTCTAATCGAAGATTAATTAATTTCCATAATTAATCTAGAGTCAAAATAAACTATTAAAATTAATTAGAACCTAAAATTGCTTAGATTAGATTTAAATCCTTTCTAAAACTCAAGATTCCAATCTTGGAATCTTGAATAGTATTTTCTCTCTCCAATTCCTTAAATCAAGGAATTGTGTCTAGAATTGTTTATGCACTAAAATGAGTTTATAACTCACTAATGATGCAAGACCACTCCTTAAACATGTCTTGACAACCTTGATTACCCATTTCCTCACCTAAACACTTTCTTACAAATTCCTAATCTTAATCCTAATCAAAGATACACCTAAACACAACTCTAAACCACAATTAAAATGCAAGAAAACCCTCCCCCATGGCTGATGCACCTTCGACCACTCCTCCTCCATTTACATCACATGTTGATTTGTTTCTCACTCAAAGAACCATGCTTGAGCCATACCTTGAACCATACCTCACCATACTTTGAACCATACCTCACCATGCCTCAAAATCATAACATCTCACCTCATGGACCTCATGGGGATGCCCTTGCTTGGCCAAAACCTCTCTCCCCATTTGCACCTTTCATTTGTTTCATTTCTCTATAAATAGCACACTTGAGTGAACTTGAAACACCTTTAGTTCATTTGCTAAGTATAAGTTTCCAAAGAGCACTTCAAATTTTCCTTTTTCTCTCAAGTTTAAGTGTTCAAGTTCTTCAAGTTCTTCATCCTTTTCTGTCATCCCAATCTTCAATCACTTGGTAGGGATTTTATTTCAAGAGCTTCTTTCATTTTAAGTCTTTATTTAGTTATTTACTTGATGGTTTCTCTTGAATCTTTTAGAACTGCTTCTTCTTCTCCTTCTTTGTTTCATTTTTGGCCAAGGCCTTTAAAGGACTTGGAAATGAGAGCTTGATGATGGGGATTGCATAATGATGTTCATCATTTAGGCAACTTCTAAAGCTTGATCTTAGTTCTTGAAGAAACCATGCCTTTAGCTTCTTTTCTTGTGGTCCTAAAGAGCTTAACTTGGTGATGTTTTAAAATGAGTAAGTGAACTCCATAGCAAGGGCTCATGATGTTGGTGTTAATACATCATCAAGATCATGGTCCCAAATGTTTCAAATGGTTCTTTTTCTAGCCCACAGTTTCGGTTCCTTTTCCTTTTCTTTCTCCAAATTTTCGGCCATGTTGGCCATTGAGGCTCATAATGGCTTGATGATGAGAGCTTCTAGATGATGACTATGTGTTCATCACAATGAGGCCTCTAGAGCTTGAGTTTTAATAAAAATGTTATTTATGACCTCACTTCAAGAAAAGAAACTTTGTATTCTAAATAACCCTTGAGGTTCACTCTTGTCTTCACTTTATCTTGTCATGATGAGTTTGGGTTGAGGTTTAAGTTCCTTTAAAGTCTTGAATGCGCTCTAATAAGATATAAATGAACTTGCATATTTATTTTGAGCCTTACATTCATATTTATTTTCCAAGTCATCACTTAAAGTTAAAGGATAAGAAATGGAGTGCATCTCATATTTACATTCTTGTCTAGTATATTTACCTTTCATCACTAAAGAACATAAAGATTTAAAATGAGAGCTTGCATTATCACCTAACTAATTCTCAAAGCCTTTCTATTTCGGCTTTAAATTCAATTGTTGCTGGGCCTAGAGCACTAAAATAAAGAAATGAACTTGCATGGCATATTTATTTTAAGTCTTGCATATTTAAATTCCAAGCCTTGCATATTTAAATTTCAAGTCTTGCATATTTATTTGAAGCCTTGCATACTTATATTTCAAGTCTTGCATATTTACTTTAAATTCTCACTTTACTTTATAATGAAAGATAAAAATGATGCGCATAGCATATTTACATTTTGTCATCACTTAAAGACCTTAGAGCTCAAAGACTTGCCCATTTTATCTCAAGTTAAAGTGTAATGTAGGAGCATTCTTTGAATGCATAATTTTGGTCATGTAGTGATGATGAACTTGGAATGAGTTTCATCTAGCTATAAGGGCCAACAATCTAAGTTTTAAGATTTTCTCTAAGCCTCATGAACTTCATGAGATTAAGACCAACAAGATTTATGAATTTAATTCTCTTTTAAGGAGGAATCAAGTTGGTTACTGACCTAAGGGTGTTTTTAGCTTCTTGACAACATAAAATGGTTTGCAAAAGAGTTTTAGAAGTCCTAAAATGATTCCAAGGGAAACTAGTAACTTATATGCTTTAGAAATGTCAAATTATGCATCTTTTTGGGACTTGATGTTTTGGTTCTGCCATGATGAGTTTGCTGCTATGTGATGATGTTTTGATGTGTTAGAATGTGTGAAAATTATGTATGATAAGGTAGGGACATTTCTATGCATGATAGGAGAGAAACTAGCTTTCTAGAAAAACCGTAAAGTCAAGATTTAGCATAGTTTTAGCCCATTTGTTTTTGGATACTGCCCAAACTGTTTCAATGGGAATATAATCAGATTAGGATTGTTTAATCATGAAAAATTTGGTTACAATTGAAGTAGGATTGAATTTTAGCACCTATAGAGAAACTAGTAACTAGAAAACCGTAAAATCGCAATTCTAGAACCCTTGGAACATTTAATTTTTAGAATCTATCCAGAAACCTTATAATGTAGTGAACATGGTTTATAATTAGTTCTTAGGCATAGAAATGCCTCATAATTGGTTTAGGTTGAATTTATAGCGCCTTAGGCGAAGACGGAACCAAGAAAGGGTCTAAAACGTAAGTTATAGAACCCCGCAATTGTAAGTTTATAACTCTGCCCTTAAAGAATGGTGCTGCCCAGATTTAATAAAAAGTATAAATGATAGTAATATTTGTTAGAAGTAAATCCTTAGGTGCATAAGAGGATGATAGAAAATGATAGAATAATTACATCTCAAGTTTAAGACCCGTAAGGGTCAAAGCATAAGATACTGTGGGATCAAGAGCATGATGAATTTTCAATGTTGCTTGTGAATGTATGAGAATGATTATGAGAATGTATGGAATTATGATGGAAAATGCATTTTTGAGTGACTTATGTGGCATAAAATAAATTTGGAAGAAATTCGGCATGCTGCTGTTATGCTGCCGAATTTTGACAAATTTGGGGACTTAAAAAGTTTTTGAAAACCTATGAGATTTTTAATTATGAGGTACTAAGATGAGTTCTCGAATGACACCAGTTCAGCCGAGCACCTCCAAAGAACTCATGTGACATCGATACCAAGATGAATTCTTGGGTGAGACCGGTTCGGCCGAGCACCCCCAAGAAATGCCCCCTAGCCCGTACTAGATAAGTCGGGATTATGTTTATAATTATGATACGCTTATCGGGATTGATAAGTAAGAACTAGTGACGACTAGTTAAGGTATGAGCTCATAACCTAGAGATGTGACACGTTCTAGGTAACACCGGTTTGGCCGAGCACCCCCAGAATGATTGTCTTTTAGGGTGGCCTATAAGGAAGTAAAGTATGATGATTATGTCACAAAGTTTTCCCATATGAGATTCAACTGCCACTTTATGCCACCACTATTATGATGTTCTTAATGTTATGATTATTATTGTTGCATTAAGTAGAGCCATGCATACATTCTTTAATATGTTACATCCATGACATTAAGAATCATACTAAAATAAATGGACCTTGGCTAACTATGTTTCAAAGCTTAAAAATGGACTTAATGCATGCTCACTTATTCTGTATACTAAACCCAAGGTTCCTAAGGACGTAGATGATGACACCTAGGTAGTAAGAGGCCCTACTGAGATTCTTTAGCAAGATTCTCACTCCTTCTATCTTTTCTTTTTGTCACGTCTTTAGATGGCGACGTTCGTAGTTTTGTGGACACCTCGACGTGGGAAGTGCACTATGATCCGGAGCACGGATCGTACCATTTTGAGGGACAGTGCACGGTGCGAGTCTTCATGTTCATTGGACGTCCCTTCGCTCACCCTGTACATACCTATAGCTTCTCCCCGACCGCACCCTACGGTGACGACGAGTGGGTTTTTGAGTATGCGCGTACGCACAATGAGAGAGTGCTTCGCATGCACACCACCGCCTCAGCCATGCGTGACTATCCCGACTACGTGCCCCGGACTTACTTCTCGGAGACCGACCCGTTGGAGGACCCGCCTACCCAACTGTACAGCGAGAGCTCCGCCCCCACTCCACCACTATGAGAGAGGGCAGTGAGGATACTGTGACTCAGCCACGGCTAGCACGACGACCGGAGATGCGGCCACATCGTGCGGGTCACTCTTAATCCCCGTTCGGCCTTTACATGCCAGAGGAGCTCGCCCAGTTTCCCGGATATGTGCCTCGCTTGCGAGATGGACATCAGTAGGAGGTGACGTATAACCGATGGAGTACCCGGGTAGAGCACACACCACTTAGATGAGGATAAACCTTCTTTTGTTTAGAGGTTATCCCTTTAGTTGCACTTGGGTAGGGGAGTTTGTTTTTATGTTTTCCGTTGCACTTTCCTTGTATTATCTCTTGATGTATTCGTTACTTACTGTACTAAACTAAGTCCCACTCTTCATGCGTGGGCATATCATATTATATAAATATGCAGTTCAGTTTTATTGTGATGTGTCTTTACTTGCTTTATGTTATGATGTTATGAGATGGTTGCTTTTTGCATCCATGCTTTATTGCTCATCGTGTTGTGCGGCTCTCACTTTGCTTTTATAATTCAAAAAAAAAATTTACCAGTATTTCCGCTAAGTATTTTAAAGTAATAAGGAAACTATGACGTAACAGACTAATGATTAACCTAAATATGCTCTAGAGTATTGGGTTAAAAATTAGGATGTTACATTATTAATGTCAATAATTCTCTCTCACGTTGTTTCAGGTTCTAGACTTTTTGTCATGTCACATTAGTAACTCCCCATACCTCACACGTCTCACGTCAAAACCATTCATCTTCAATCTCAAACACTTTTTCCTTAGACTTATAAACCATTCACTTCTTTTACAAACCCTTACTCCTTTAACTTCTCCTCATCTTAAACCCTTATACTCATTCTTTTACTCTTCTCAAACCTCAAACCTAATGGCAGAAGGAAAGTAACTCGACCACACTATAACCAAAAGTGGTCCATTCCTGTAAGATTAATGTATGATGGCTAGCATTAGTGTCATTCTCCATCTCAAGCATATAAAAATTAGTAGAGAATATTAAATCATTTCCCTTTACAAGGACATCTTCCAATATTTCCTCTAGCCTAGTGATGTTGTGGTTAGCAAGTCGGATTTGCAACCCAATGGGCTTAGGCTCGCCAAAATGAAAGGATTGATAAAGTGATTTTGGCATAATATTGATGTTAGTCCCAAGATCAGCCATAGATTACTGTATGCACAGATTTTCAATAGTGCAAAGGACCTGGAATGTGCCTGGATCCTTACACTTAGGTAGCAGATTGCATGGCTTGATAATGGAGGAAGCATTTATCCCTAAAGTCACATTCTCCTTCTCACTACCATTTATTCTCCTCCTATTAGTACACAAATCTTTTAAAAATTTTACATACTTTAGGATCTAATTGATTGCATTTAATGGAAGTATATTCATCTCGACCTTTTAGAAGGTTTCCTAAGCTTCTAGATCAAGTTCTGATGTAACTGCTTTCTTGGGTTTCATCCTCTAAGGGAATGGCATTGGTGGAATGAGATCTTGATCTCTCATAGGTTCTGTGAGTGCTGCAGTGCTCTTTGAATACTATAGCGCTTAATAGAAAGATTCTCTATTGCTTGCTTATCCTTGGCTGAGCACTGTGGCACTAAGCACAAACTTTTTCAAGTTCATTTTTTTCTTTTTTTCTTCTTTGAAGGCCTTGTCACCTCTAGAATTTTCGTCCCTGACCTCAGGCTGATTGCACTGACATTTCCCTATGATTGGGCATAGTTTGAGAGGGAAGCTGGGAAGTTAGGGCTGCTGACTCTAATTATTCTTCATTTGAGTCATCTATTCTCTTAGCTGGGCATTCTCTTTCCTTATTTCCTACATCTGTTCCATCATTATCTTCATAATCTCAGTCATAGTGGGATCTGAGCAAGAAGATACAAAAAAGGCCTGTCGCCTCTAATAAAGTGCCTGGTACTTTTGATGTGATACTTGGCCTGTCACCTCTTTTTCTTTCCCTGCTCTCAGTGTCCGTGGTGGCTTTTTCAAGAATTGCATCTCTTATCCTCAAGCTCTGTCTCCTAACACTGGTTGTGGCAACACCAGTGGCTCTCCTCAGAGTCTTGAAGGAGTTCAGAGTATACTCAGTACCTTCCATATACTCATACCACTCGCTTTCCAAAGGGTAGTTCTAGTGTTGGAAGATGCTGGTCAACAAGACTCCATAAAGAACAGCAGCAGTTCTCTTTTTGGTCTATGGAGATGGCACTGAGCATGTAGTCAAATATTAGTTTGGGCAAGTTTGCTTTTCTCTTTTCTAGTAGACAATAGAGCAACATGTAGTCCTTCCCAACCAGTAAGTAGGTGCTTCCTAGTCTTGGGAGGAGAGAAAATTGGACAACAGTAAAGACTTACCATGCCATAGAGGTCAGCAATATAGTTGTAATCTCACTGGGCTGGTACCTAGGAGAGTCGGTAAGACATTTAAAGACCTTCTCAGTCGAGACTCCAAGTGTCGTAAACCAATCGTCTTCAGACAAACATTTGATTCCCATGTCAGGTGCTTAGATGATGTTGGAAAAGTCAGTGATACCTAACTCCTTGTCAATGCTTCTAATAGGACAACCTCAACATAGCTTTATACACTTGCTCTAATTGGGAGTAGAAGGCGGTTGCTATCCCAGTGAAAACTCAGTTTGAGAGATCTAGGAATCTCTCCCAGCCTTGGAAGGAGAAGACTTCGAGCAAACTGAAGACCACATACATCAGCTCTCAGCTTAGTCTTGGTACATGAGCAAGGTGCCCATGTGAGCAATGCGACCGTCAAAATGTTTGCCATCTTCCCTTGAAGGTTATGTATGTGAGGGTAAATGAAATGTTGAAGCTTGAGAGGGTTTGTGAAAGAGAACTGTAAGATTGTATAGAAGAAAGTTGTTCAAGAGAATAAGAAATGGTTGAGGTTTCAGGTGCTAGAGGTTGAAGATGAAGGTAACCGTGTGACATGTAAGAAGTAAGGAGTTATTTAAGTAATGGGACGTAATGACTAAAGGTGAGGCGATATGAAAGAGAGAAACTCAAAATGAGTGGGAATTATCCTACCATTTTCATTCTTTCAAAATAAGTGGTTTCTGAAGTATGGAACGACTTTCTAAACAATGTTACTTTCTGAGCTCTTTTCTACTTTTTAACCCATGGAGTATCACTGCTTTCTCACGATTGATAGGTTTTCAGATTCTGAACCCTGTGAGACAATAAATTCTTTTTTTTCTGAGCATCTCATATGCTCTGTGATCTTGCAAATTGACTTTCTAATCTTCTATATGATTCTCTGGTCTTGTAAACTGATGTCTTTGTTTGGGCTTCAATTCAGAGCGGTGATGGGGAGTACCCAAAGATGTTTATGCATGAATTCTTATGCAAATTTAAAAACTTTTAGGTTCAAAAGCCTTTTCAAAACACAAAAGCGTTCTTCAGCTAATGGTTTAGTGAATATATCAGACACTTAGTCTTCAGTATTCACAAACATTAACTTAATGTCTCTTTTCTGAACATAATCCCTAAAAAAATTATGTTTAACATTGATGTGCTTAGATCTAGAATGCTTGATAGAATTCTTAGCAAAATTTATAGAACTAGTATTATCACAGAAGATAGGGATTTTGGAATACCTCAAGTGATAATCTTTTAGCTGTTTTTTTACCCATAATAATTAATTCTTGTATTGGATTAGAAATATAGGTCCGATACCTCTACCCAAACCTTGAGAACCCAAACATGGGGCCCAATGATCGCCCACGTGGCATCAGGTCTCTTGTTGATTCGTCCCTAATTTAGTTGAGGACATCTCCTAAATCGCATACAAAATCTCTCTATATCGCTCATTATCTCTTTGTATCTTCCATATGGATCATATCTGCTATTGATACGAAATATATATCTAGCACTAATTAAATTGCAAAAATATCTTCCTCATTCAAAGAAGATTGTCTCCAGATTTAATATGGGGTAACCCTCACTATATAAGAGGGCTAATGCCCCCAGATATGACACTTAATTTTTATCATTTTTATACACTTTACTACTCCCTACTTCATTCATCCATTGACTTAAAAGTCGGAGTGTCTTTACAGGTACCCCACTCTCTACTTTTATGGGCGTTGGAGCTACTTACATTCTTGTCTTGACTTCTAGGTAAAAACAATTCTATTAAGGGAAAATATTGTAATGCATTATTATTTTTTTTTATAATACATTACAATATTATATACACATTTTTGTGCTAATATATATTAAAATATATATCCTTAAAAACTATAATATTTTCTCTCTAAAACGTGAGCGCATAGCCTATATCAGTACAGTTAAATAACATTTTCATGTATATTTCTCAATGTTTTGAAAATCAACTGGGTAGCCGTTTGACTAGTTGAATCGAGGCAAGCGTCTTATCTTATTCGGGTGGGACTAAAAAACCACCTTATAAAAAATCGCCTGAAACCAGAAGCGAGTAAAGCCTACCAAAAATCAGTCCAGCCATTTTTATTTTTTGTAAAAAATGTAAAATTTCATCATTTTAGGATTTTTTTTAAAAAAAAAAAAAGCCTAAAATCTCTTTTTTTTTTTTCTAATATGAAAAATAATAACTTGAGAAATTTGATCCATATGAATAATGTTTATTTTGACATGATGACTTTTGGATGAAAACAAATAAAAAAAAAACACCACGAACAGACAAAGGATGAAACATTGAGCGATTCGGACACGAGTCCAGGACGTTATCCAAAAGAATAAGAACACGAGTTTAAGAAATATTTTTTAAATATATTTATGAAAATAATAACGATAAAAGCAAGAAAAAGTAACTTCTGAACCTTTGTATCTCCCTCAACAATCACCGACCGCAATCCTATTACTCACAGGCAAGGATGAGCGCTTCCTTTGCTGCCACAACCTCAGCAATTGCTGTATCCACATCACGATGCATCTTCTGTCGCGGCAATGTAACGGACCCCAGGCAGTCTCCAATCATTATTTAATTTTTTATCCTTACAATAATTATTATAGTTATTAAAAAAGTTAGTGAAAATTATAACAAGGTTTTATTTTTTTGGTAGATAAATTATAACAAGGCTTAAATTCAATATAAGAATAATTTAGTGAAATTAATATATTTTTAACATAATCCAAGTCATTTAATAAATTATATTCTTGTTACATTTTTCCCATTTGTTCTTTTGTGTGCTATGATCAACTGTGAATTTTATTAAACATTTAATTACTTGATAAAATTCCACTTCATCAACATTAATTAATTAAAACTATTGGTTCAAGTTTGCATTAAACTTTAACCTTGAACAAGAACTATGAAATATGGACTCTGAACATGAAGATGGGACATCGCATGACAAGGAAACGAGAGACATACCAAATTGAAAAATTATAGAATACAGGCATAATATATATATACCTAAACATTTAAAGAAATGATAGATTTTTCTAAATATCATTTAAATAAATTTTATTTATACTTTATTTTCTTATAAACTCAAAATATTATATATTATTTTATTTTTATAAAATTGTTTATATTGTATTTTTTTATGTTAGAGTAAGAAAAAAATAATAAATTTTAAATAAAATATATAGAAATATGTGTCATTAGTGTGTCATGTAAGATTCAATATGAACATATATCTGCCACCTAAATACAATACTCTAATGGTGTGTCTATACTTTATAGAATAAGAAGAGAGGCAGCATTCCTCCTTGAGAGCATCATCTGCGAGTCCCATTAGTGGCTTTAGCTACAAAGAGGTTTTTGTTTTTTGGTAGTGAAAATTTTAGAATGAAATGACACAGTCTTAGTCAAAATCAAGGAAAGGTTTTTGACTTAGAGAACACTTACTTACATTTACCTTACCCCAACAAAGTGACTGAGGATTCGAACCTGCAACTTGTCAAATATGAGACCTTGTTATGTTTTATTCGACGAACACTTGGGGTTATTATGAAGAGTCAAATAGCTACCATTAGTCCGTCCGTCCTTAAATAATTATTCATTTAAAAAAATATATCTAAAAATTATTATTCATTTTAAAATTTTAAGTAGTATTAATTTTTTTCTTTTCAATAATATCCCTATTAAATACTATTAAAGGAAAAGAAAAATATAATAAAGGAGGGAAGAAAAAATTGATTTATAAAAAAAAATAATTCAATAAATTACTTTTAACTCCTTCATATTTTTCTAATTGTTGCTCAAATTTCAGTACGCATTAATTCCTGAACAATTATTCAATAACATAGGCAGGTAATTGCTTGGTACTCTGGTTTTCGTAAGGTGATTGTGGAGGTGGGCTCGGCTGGTGCTCATGCCCTCAACAACTCTTGTGTTCAAAAGCATGCACCCTTACTGTAGTGTCATTCTTCGAAGTAATGAAATGATTAATGGAAGCTGGGAGCTGAACTTCAGGCATATTACCGAGAATAAAATTGAGTGGCAGGCCGCTTGGCCAACATTGGTCATTAACAGAGACTTGGTTTGACTAGTTTTTTCACTCCTCCTTTAGCTATTGGTTGGTGCCTTCGAAGGAAGTAATTTTCCTGATCTATAATTAACAATTCACCAGAAAATTTCTTATGCAAAAACCTCTGACAAGCATGCCTTTGTTTTTACGATTTTAAGAATGCTTAATTTATTACATACCATCCCTCATGTGCTTAAAAATGTCCTTCGCTGCGCCAGGACCATGCGATATAAACTCAAATTAAGTGTACTTAGAAAGATACCCCCAGTCTCCTGCATGGTGTCAAAGCTAGCAAGTATTTGGACACGAGCACCGAACACATCTTCAGCTGTTGTTTTAGGAAAATTGTCAGAATGTAAGAACTTTATCTCATGAAATAAATGGCTGTCATATCGGTATCAAATAAATTAGTCTTTTTTTAAGGTGGAAAATAAATTACTCTTGCTCCAATAAGCATGTCGCCGAGAAAAACCAACTAGAAAGAAATTATCTACTTAATTTCTGATAATATCAAATATCAGATACACCCTATTCCCTAAATGGAAGACATGATGGAAAGATGACGTGGCATGTTGAACCATTTAGCAGAAGTCCCTCGTTTCCATCACCTGCGCCTTCTCCACCTCCTCCTCCATTACTCCACCTCTCACACCCACCCAATCTTCGTCTCTTTTTCCATCACATCGCCAAGATCAATTTTTTTAAAATCACAAATTCCTTAAATTTTCAACACCATACAACACCTTCATCAACAATAGTTTTTCCAAAAGAAAGGATAATATTTCACTATCCATGGCCAACCTAGCTCAATCAATGCCCCTGCAAACGTGGATTTGGCAAGACCCACCAAGGATTTTGCACCAAAATCAGAATGTCAAGATCAAGCACAATGGAAAAGAAGGAAACCCCAATTTTTTCCTCTACGGTTTCCAACTTTTGTTGAGTCAAATCAACTTCAATCAAAACCCCACCAAAAAAAAATAAAAAATAAAAAAACCAGCTCTAAACAAATAAAAGAAAGCTCAAACTTGAGCTCTTAAGGGAGATTCAAAAAACAGGGTTGTTGCTTCTCCCAGGAATCCAAAGGGAAGCAGCTTAAAGTAAAAAAGAGCTATAATGTTGAATGTGACAATGTCATTTTTATTTTGGGTGTGAAAATTTTGAATTTTGTTTGGGATAGGTGTGATTAGGGTGTGTGGAATTTGGTTGGCTTGTCGAAAAATTTGGGGAATGTAGGGTTAAAATAAATTGATCTTGGTGGTATCAGTGATGAAAATTTTAGTCCAATTCATAATGTGACAAATGTTATAATCGAGATTAGGTGTTTAGAATTACTTGGAACGGTCGAGGTTGATGAGTCCATGACTGGGTTCTTCCTTTTACTGTGAAAAAAGCAATCAGCTGCAGAGAGAAATCCAGAGAGAGAGCTCCTCCTATCACGCTTTCAGATCCCAGAAATTTGTACACTGTCTCAATAGGGCAACAGCCACTCTAATAAGGGTTAGGAGCAGGGGCCTCTACAGATTAATAAGAAAATGGGTCAAGCATGTCCATTATGACTAAGCCCAATAACAATAACCAAACAATACCATATCCACTAATAACGAAATAAAATCAAGCCCAATAACAAAATTAACTATAGAATTGGGCTAAATAATATGGTCAAATATATTTTGGCATCCAATTAATTTGGAATCAAATTAAAATTAAAATTACAACAAAATAATTTATACTAGTCCACACATAGAATATTCAATATTCTCCCACTTGGACAGCATAAATCAAAATATCATGATATACCAGATTAATCAACAATATGTGGCCACTATAAGATGCCAAAATAAACCATCATAAACCACGAAAGGTCCAAAATGGAACTACAAGTATCTCAACAATGCAGAAAATCATACTCAAAGGAATAGTGATATCATACATTACAAGACACTTATATCTTGTGACCCAACAACAAGGTGGAATATGGATAAATGGGAAAGCACAACAAAACGGCATGCTAAAGTTTGAACAAGGTGCTATTTTCCAACAAAATGGCCCAAGCATCCGCCCAAGATGCCATATAAGATTCAATGAATCTTATCATAATAACAAGATTGAGATTGGGTCCAAAATGTCTCTACAATATGCTATTACAATATATAAATATACAATGATAGTTATAACAATTAAACTGTGCAGAATATTCATATGGCAATAACAATAGCAACAATATCCATTATTTGAAAAATGTCTCAAATATTATTCAATACGAGGTCATAACAAAACATAAATATAAACTCTCACTAATCCAAAACATCAAAAGACCTCACTACACCCATACGGGTTACATGATCAATAAAAGCTTTAGCAGTTATGCCTTTTGTTATGGGGTCAGCAACATTAAGCTCTGTAAGGATATGCTCGACACGAGTTTTAAACTCTTGAATCTTCTTTCTCACAAACATAAACTTCGTCGCAAAGTATTTTGTCCGCTTTGAGCTCTTATTATTAAGAGAGAAGCTTACCACAGCAGAGTTGTCATAATATATGGTTAGAGGCCTAGAGATACTCTCCACAAAATCAAACTCAGCAATAAAGTTCTTCAACCATATCGCTTGACGTGTAGCCTCATAATAAGCTATATACTCTGCTTCCATGGTTGATGTAGCTGTAAGAGTCTGTTTAACACTCTTCCAAGAGATAGCTTCTCCAGGTAATATGAATACATAACCTGATGTGGACTTATGATCATCTGGACAACCACCATAATCAGAATCACTATAACCTATTACCTCAAGATGATCTGACCTCCTGTATGTAAGCATATAATCTTTTGTACCTTTCAGATACATCAAAACACGTTTTGCAACCTACCAATGTGCCACACCAAGTTTACTCAAGTATCTCCCAAGTACACCAACAACAAAAGCAAGATCAGGACGTGTACAAACTTGAGTATACATAAGGTTGCCAACAATAGAAGAATAAGGAATTTTCTTCATATCTGTCATTTCACTTTCAGTCTGAGGACATTGGGCGTTAGAAAGCTTCTCACCCTTTTGAATGGGTGCAACACAGGGCTTACAAAATTGCATATTGAACCGATTCAGGATTCTATCAATATATCCTTATTGAGACAAACCAAGGATACCGCGAGATCTATCACGGTGAATCTCAATGCCCAAAACAAAATATGCATCACCAAGATCCTTCATATCAAAATGAGTTATAAGCATCTGTTTGGTTTCATTCAGAAAACCCACATCATTACTGGCCAAAAGGATGTTATCAACATAAAGAACAAGAATAACAAATTTTCCCCCACTATTCTTCAGATAAATGCATTGATCAACTGTATTTTCCTTGAAGCCAAGAGAGCTTACAACATGATCAAACTTCAAGTACCACTGTCTAGAAGCTTGTTTCAAACCATAAATGGATCTCTTCAATTTGCAAACCATGTGTTCCTTGCCATTTTCAACAAAACCATCAAGTTGATCCATATAAACATCCTCAAATAGGTCACCATTCAGGTTGATCCAACAAAGAAACCACTAATCGTTTTAGGATCAAGTTTCTTTATTTCTGGATTGTAGAGCCTGACTTCTGCCTTACAACCCCATACACGAAAATGCTTCAGAGTAGGCCTTCTCCCTGTCATAAGTTCATATGGAGTCTTTGGAACTGACTTACTTGGCGCATGATTTAAAATATAAACCGCTGTCTTCAAGGCTTCTCCCCATAAAAAATCAGGAAGAGTTGAACGGCTAAGCATACACCTAACAATCTTCATGAGAGTATGATTTCGCCTTTCAGCGACACCATTTTGCTACGGAGTTCCAGGCATAGTATACTGTGCCTCAATGCCACAATCCTGCAGAAACCTTGCAAAGGGGCCAGGATTCCTACCAGTTTCATCATACCTTCCATAAAATTCACCACCTCTATCAGATCTAACACACTTAACTTGTGTGTCAAATTTCAACTCAACAACAGCTTTAAAATTCTTAAAAGCATCTAAAGAGTCTGATTTCTCACGCAACAAATCAATTCAGCCAAATCTTGAGAAATCATCAATAAACGTGATGAAATATCTATATCCTCCAAAAGCAATGGAAGTAATTGGCCCACAGATATCTGTATGAATCAACTGCAAAATGCCTTCACTCCTACCAACTCTTTTCTTCCTGACTCCAGCACTGAGCGTCCCTTTCACACAATCAATACAGGTATCAAAATCTGAGAAGTCCACATTATGAAGAATGTTCTCCTTGATCAACCTCTTCATCCTTTCTCGGGATATATGTCCCAACCTCTTATGCCACAACATGGAAGAATTCTCAATAGCTTTTCCACGCTTTTGCCCAACAACATTATTAACATTGGAATGTCGTTGTTCAAGAGAAAGAGGATCGAGATCCAACATGTACATGCCATTCAATTTAACACCATAGCCAACAACAATAGATTCATAATATAAAACAACTTTATTAGATCCAAAATGGAAAGAGTAGCCACATTCATCCAAAACTGAAACTGAAATCAAATTCCTTCTCATAGAAGGTACACAAATAGTGTCCCGCAAAATCAACTCATGTCCACTACTTAATTTCAAAGCAACTACTCCTATATATTCTACTTTAACATTCATCCCATTTCCAACTACAATAGACACATCCCCTTCATTTGGCTTTCTCCTGGTTTTGAGCTCCTGTACAGATTTTGCAATATGAATGGTTGTTCCAGAATCTAACCACCAAGTGTGAACACTCGATTTTGTCTGGCCAGAAAAAAAATCAAAAATTTTCATTAGTCCATTTCATTTCATTTTTCTTTGTTGTGATTGTTGTTCTTCATTGTACAAAATAAGAAAAGCCCATCTCATTTTTAATTGTGAAAAAGTGCCAGCCCATTTCTTTTCTTATTTGGATATGTCATTTAATTTAGACTAAAAAAAAAATTTCAGCCCATTTCATTTCTAATTTATCTTATTGAAATAAAAAGGGGGCCATCACATTTCTGTAAAAAAAAAAGAGAGAGAGAAAGGAAGAAAAAGAAAAGAGAAACTCATGTTCTTTTTTGATTTGTTAAGCATCGTTAACCCATTTCTTTTTTAGGGTCATTCTCACCTGTGTTATTATTTTATTACTTTCTGGTTCGTGTCATTTCAGGTTGTTGTGTCTTGAAAAATAGTAATAAAAACAAAAAGGGAGAAACCCGAGGAGTAGGTGGAAGATGACAAGCGAGGAAATGGTGCCAGGGGCGCCGGTGCTTTTGGAATTTTGAAGCCGAGAACGTGCAATGATCATCGAAAGTACAAAACTAATTGTGAAAAATCACAGCAAAGATCAGAAAATTTCTTCAATCAAATCTTCATGGATCAAAAATGGCTGCTGCCATGTCTGAAAAAGTTTTTTTTTTTATGGGTATAAGAAGGGACTGAAATACACATGCAAAAAAAAAAGGGAAGGAAAGCTGACTTCCAACACTGAAAAATTCCACTTCCATTCTCCAACTCCATCACCATTTTTCATCAGAAATATTTTGCAATAAGCACAAAGAGAAGAAAAATCACAAAGTCACAGGTAAGTTATTTGATTCATTTTTCTTCCTCAAGTGTTTATTTCCATCGTCGAAACCAGAAACCAAAACCCCTGTAACCCGAACCCATTCACAACCAAATACAACACAAAACCTGGCAATCATATTCAGATGCAGTCCAAAGTCCATCAGCAGTCCATTACAATACAATTTCAGTGCAGTACCAAGATTTTTTTTTTCTAAGAAATTAGAAAAGAAAGCAAAAAAAGGAAACATAAATGAACCAACCACCGTGAGGGGGGGAACTGCGCGGCTGGTCCACCAAAAAGTCTGGCAACCTCTCCAATCACCAGATCGGTCTCCGCTCGAGACACCGTCCTCCGCCACTGCCAGATCGTGGCGCACCCTTCATCTCCTTCCTCTATCTTTGCATCATCACTGCCTTCCATCATCATTGAATCACCTGAAAGACCAAAATCACAACCAACCATAGACTCAGGTTCCTTTTTTTTTATAAAAAAAAAAAAAGAAGCTGAAAGGAAGAAGGAGGTGGGTAGAACCACCGCCGCCAGGCCACCCACCCCGCGGATCTTTCCCTCCGCCAGCACCGGCCGCGAACCAGTCCTCGAGGCTCCGCCGCGCATCCTCCTTCGCAGCCGCGCGGCACTAGCCCGCGAAACCCAGCAACCGGCTTCCTTCGCCGCGCCACCGCTGCAGATCGGAGACTGCATCGTGGTTTCAGGCTATGGCCACCGCCGCCAGGCCGTGCCATCCCCTTTGATTCTTCCTCCACCGATCTGCACCTCCGATCTGCAGCCACAGCCACCTCGCCGCGAGAACTTCTCACCGCAGCGCCCTCATCTGTGCGCCGCGGCGGTGGCCTCTGCCCGTGCCAGTCTCACCCTTTTCCCTTGGCCGTGCACCGCGGCCTCTAGCACCGGCGAAGCTCCATCGGCCTTCCGGCGGTGCTCTCTCCTTGCGCGGCCTTCACCTCTCTTCTTCCTTGCCGTCGCGCGATCGCCGCGATCTGGTCCTGCGGCGGAGCACTCCTCTCCCTCCACTCTCACTTTCTCTCTCTTGCCTCACTCCCTCTCAACACTCTCTCGTTTCTCTTCTCAGACCCCCCTTTCCCTTCTGTTTTTTTTTTCTTCTTTCTTAGGTGAGTGTGTGAGAGTGCTATTAGTGGAGTGTATGTGTGTGCTGTGCGTGAGTTGAGTGTGAAAGTGAAAGTGGGAGGTGAGCGTGCGTGTTTGTTTTGAGTGGGGAAGTGAGTGCACGTGAGCGCGTGTGTGAGAAAGTGTGTGCGTGAGAGTATAAGTGTTGGTATTAGTATGTTTGTGTGAGTTAGAAGTAAAATTAAATTAGTAGAATTAGGGAATTTTAATTGCATTTAATTATATTTTGAAGTCAGCATTATTGGTCAATTTGTTCAGGTAGCATTAGTTTTCGATTAGTTTGTTTAAATTTGAGTTTTTAGTGTTTGTTTAAGTTTTTTTTTTGTTTTAAAATTAGTTTAGTTTGAAATTTAAAATAAATGAGTTTATTTTCTTTTGAGTAGGATTAAATAATCAAGTTGAGAGTAATTGAATTGTCTAATGATTTGGTAAATTTTATACGAAAAACCTCAAAATAAAAAAATAATAAAAAGATGGTAGTTGGAATCCTTGATTTGCTTTTAATCTTTAATTGTTATATTTGTTCATTTTTTTCCTTTTTATTTAAAAGTTTATTTAATTCATCAATTGAGTAATTGGATTTTTAAATAAATAAATAGGATTAATTAAGCCGTGACGGCTTATTAATTCTAAATTCTGGAATATTTTAGCTGTGACAGCTTGATATTCTAAAATTCATTTTTCAAAAATTTAGTTCATAAATTCACAAATATTTTACACAGAACTACGTGACTTTGAATTCTCTATTGCACCAAGGGATACGTAGGAGCAGGCGATTCCGATCCTTGTCAAGTCAAAATTAAATTTTCATAATTCATTTTACTTGTAAATAATTTTCTGATGATTTTTTTATATGAAATATTCTGTTAAAAATGTTAATTTAGCCGAGACGGCTTGTTAACTCAATAATTTGGACATTTAAGCTGTGACAGCTTAATGATCCCGAAATTCCTATAAAAAATATATTTATTCTCTTTTTTTTCTTTATTAAAAAATACTAAAAACATCTTTTTCCTTTTCTTATTTGTGAATATTTATAATAATTTTTTTATTTTTAATTTAAATTTGTTCATTTATTTATCATTTTTTTAATTCAAATAAGGAGGTTAATTTAGCCGTGACGGCTTATTAACTCAAAATTTTGGACATCTGAGTTGTGACAGCTTGATGTTTCAAAATTTTCTTTTTTTAAAAAATCTTCTAACTTTCTTGTAAATAGATATTTCAAAAGGTTATTAATAATTTGCACAAATCAATTATAGGTACCGTCTAAGGATGGGTGTACTAGGGGTGCGTAGGATTAAATGCCTGCCCTTCCCTATGCATAACCGACTCCCGAACTCAAATCTGGTTCCAAAGACCATTTTGTAAAAATAATGGGTTTTTCCATGTTTTCCCAATTTTAATAAACTTGGTGGCGACTCCATATTTCAAACAAATTCTTTTTTCATCGTCCCCGTCGTGATCCTGATTACGACAGATGGCGACTCCACTGGGGACGTATCAGTGAGAGTCAGGCCTAAAATAATTGATTGTGCATATTATTATAATCACACTTTTTTAGTTTATTTTATTTTTATCTTATTTATTCATTTCCTTTCTTTTAATGGATTGTTATTCTTTTCAGTTGTTAGAATTTTGTCACCATCATGTTTGTATAGGTTTTTTATTATTTTTGTGTCTGTATAAAAACCTTAGGATAGACGACTTTTATTTTGTGCCCATTATTTATTTATTTATCTATTTGCAACAACCCTAGGGTAGATGACCTTTGCTTAGTATTGTTTATTTTGCAGGTATTGAGCATGGGTAGTTTTAGGATTCCAGGTTTGTATGCTCCCTTCACACACAACACTCACACATTAATCACACACGAGTGGGGCCCTATACCCGGGTCTGAGTGCAACTTGAGATAGGTAAGAGATTGCGTAGCAATAGTCATATTGGATGTACGTCCTATTTGGTTATTGCGAAAATCTCGTCTAGAGTTTGACTCTTTTGGAATGTCCTACACCTAGCGGTTCACCTTTGTTGTAGATAGCATTTCGGAATGAGCTCTTAGCTCTAGAGACCGTTAGAATCCTTAAATCATAGACCCACACCTGGTAAGAGGTACACTAAGTAGAAAGCCCAGGAGACCATAGAGCCCTCAACAGTCTACCTAAAAAATAGGACACAAAGGGAGCATACCTCTTCTTTAACTCATATTCCTTGTACATAAATTCTTTATATGCTCTAAGTGTTTATTCTTTTTTTTCTCATAATTAAAATACAAAATCATTCTTTTCCTCTTTGTTACAACAGGTTTGTTAGAAAATCATATCCTAGTCTCGTTGTGAGTATCTTTGGAAAATGGAAGTAAACATGAGACCAAACAATCTTGAAGAAAAGAAACTGAAAAAGACTTTACATCTTAAAGCCAAGAAACCTGACACAGAAAGCCTGAAATCCTTGAGTCAGCTGTTGAAGGGACCACAACGTCTTTCTCTTACTAGAAAGTATGGAAAAATTTTCAGCCTGTTGGAAGTAGAAGAACAAGTAGGGGCAATCACAGCACTAGCTTAGTATTATGATCCCCCACTCCGATGCTTCACATTTCAAGATTTCCAGTTGGCACCAACCCTTGAAGAATTTGAGCGGATCTTAGGGTTGTCATTAGAAGGAGAAAAGCCTTACATTTACCAAGGACATTATGCTTCTTTGCACACTATAGCAAATGTTCTAAAAGTAAATGCAAGAGATTTGCATGAGGTGCAAAAATGTAGAAATGGGACCAAGGGATTCACAAAAGACTACTTGGAGAAACATATGCATCATCTAGCTCAAACTGAAGATTGGGACACTTTTTCAGATGTGTTGGCCCTCACCATTTATGGAACTGTCTTGTTTCCAAATATTGACGGTTTTGTAGATCTTGCAGCAATTGATTTGTTCTTTGCTCGAAAATTTCATAACCATAATCCTGTTCCAGCCCTCCTAGCAGATGTATATTGCTCCTTGAATTTTTGCTATGAGAGGAATGGCAAGAGAATTTTGTGTTGTTTGCCAATATTATATATATGGGTTACCTCACACATATTCCAAAGGAGTTACAAGGCATCTTGTCCTATTGATGATCTGAAAATGCAACATATTAAGAAGAAAAGTGGACGAGAATGGGCGGAAATATTTGCAAAATTGAATGAAAAAGGGATTCGATGGTACCCTTGGTGGGAAGATGGACAGACATTGATTTGTCAATGCGGGAGCTTTCCAAATGTACCCCTCATGGGAACCCGAGGATGCATAAATTATAATCCAGCACTGGTATTACGCCAACTCGGTTACCCTATAATGGAGCCACCTTCTGAAGCTGCAATAACTCCTTTTATCATATACTACTTGGATTCCAATGACAGTGACTTACTACAGAAAGTCCGATCTGCTTGGAACAGTGTTGTCAGAAAAGGAAAAGAATTAGGAGTCAAGGTCTGCAAAGGAAAGAAAGCTACCAAATGGGTAAAAACAGGCTCAAGAGGTTAAGTTGCCATTCAGAATTTTATGATTACTTCTAATATGGCATCAACCTCACATCTCAAGACAATGAAGAGATCAAAGAAATGAGAGAAGGGTTGGACAAAGTTAAGCAAGAAAAGATGCAAATTGAGGAGGAACTGAAAAGCGCCTACCATAATTACACAACTCTGAAGCGAGAAAGCATTGAAAAGAGTCATGTTCTAGAAGGGACCGGTAAGAAATTGAAAATGGAGCATGAGCACATGATGAAGACCAGAGAATGTCTCAAAGCAGCCAATCAAGAGTTAAAGCTTCGAAGGCAAAAGCGTGATGAGGCGTTGGCTGAAAATCGACGACTAAAGAAGCTACTCCATAATGCGAAGGCAGTTGAAGCAACTACGCTCGTAAGTAAGGAACAGATGAGGCAAGAAATAGAAGAAATGAGCAAGGAACATCAGAAAGAGATTGCAGAACTGAAACAACACATGGAAGATGAGATGATGAGTTATCAAGCTGCATTAGGAGAAGAAAAGAGGAAAGTTGCAGACTTAAAGTTTGAAGTGCAAAATCAAGATCACATTGTTCATAACTTGAAGACTCGCTTTTCAAACTTGGCAGGATTGGCTAATGCAGCAATAGAGGATATTCCAAGATACCTAGAAATGGCTGAGCAAGAAATAATTCCTTTTGACACCCCAGATGAGATTTGTAACTTTGTATACTACTGCAAAGATTTGATTGGGAAGATAAAGCAAATAATTAAGGGAAGACGCTGAGGAAGCACAAGTAGATTGGTTTTTAGGAAGTACTGATGCGTTGGCTTTATGATGCATTTTCCTTTTTGAATGATTGTACACGAACAATGATTGCAATGCACAATGAATGAAAAAAGGGTTGATTCTTTGTGTTAGTCTCATGCTCATATCCATGACTTAGTACCTTTGAACGGGACGTTCTGGGGAACAGTTATTATCAAAGATACTCACGTCAAGACTAGACATGATTGAAGGACTCTAACAAACAGCAATGTACTTTTCCTTTCTTTTTAATAAAATTCTTTATCACAGGTAAAACTTCGTCACCATTGGGCGCCCAAGGAAGACAGAAATCGATCAAACTCGTACTTACAATACAAGAGCTCGGACCAAGATGCGTCGAGGAGGAAATTCTGAAACAGGAAAGACACACTCAATTGCAACCACTATTGAACCAGGAAGGAACCTAAGCATGGAGGTGGATGAAATAAGGGGGCAGTTGAATATGATGACTGATACCCAAGCAAGAATGGAAGAAATGATGAGAGTCATGAAAGAGTCACTTGATCTGTTGGGAGCCTATCAAAGCAGAGATACGTCAGTAAGTGTGCAACCAAATGTCACCATGGTAGCCATGCCAGTGATATCAAGTGCACCTCTGAATATCACCCAGGAGATGAATGATATGGGAAGAATACTGAATAACCCTCATGGACAACCACCACCAACAATGCCAATGGTGATTCCCATCGGAGAAGGCTATCATCCTCTAGAAAATGAATATACAGAAGGACACGGGCATGCTATCCATACCTGGGAGCAGCCACGTGTCGTCACTCAGAAGCAGCCACTTCACTCGTAAAAATAGTCATGTAGAGGCAGAAAAAGACAAGATAAAAGAAGATTGGATGAGGAAAATTCAGGAGCAAATTAAGGCTATCCAAGGTCCTAGCTCCTATGGTTACGTGGAGATTGAACAATTGTGTCCTCCTGAAGACTTAATAGTCCCCAAAGACTTCAAAGTCCCTGATTTCTCAAAATATGATGGGACTGGTAACCCTTTGTTTCACTTGAAGAGTTACTGTACTAAAATGGCAATATGGTCAAAGGATGAAAAATTTCTCATTAGCTTTTTCCATGAAAGCCTGACTGGACCCGCCTTGGAATGGTATATTCAACTAGACCATTCAAAGATTTCTAGCTGGAGAAAATTGGCAGATCAATTCATGAGCCAATACAAGTTCAACATGGAAGTGGCACCTACTCGTGAGCAATTGACCATGATGCAGAAAAAGAAAGACGAGTCATTCAAGCAGTATGCCCAGAGGTGGAGAGCTTTGGCTGCTCAAGTACAACCGCCACTTATCCCATCTGAAATGTGCTCATACTTTTTGGGGACCTTGGGGTCTCCTTACATTGGGGCAATGGCAGGAGCAGCTTACAAGGATTTCTCTGGTGATAACGGCTGGAGAGAGAATTGAAGGCTTAGCTAAAGCTGGTAAACTTCCTACAAGCAATGAGGACACAAAAAGAATATTCCCACCAAAAAAGAAAGAACCTGAAATAAATCTTGTACAAGGTCAGCAATCTTCTGTCCCTAGATACACATCAACACCCAAAATTCCAAAACCCACAATACCAATCCCCTGTCCCTTTTTACCGAGCCACAAACACTACCCCATACCCTCAGCCTCAAGTTAACAATATCCACATAAGGCCGCATCAACCATCTCGCCCAACCTATACCTATAACCCGACCACGCATCCTCAAAACTACCCAAACACTACACCACCACGACCAAATTTCCAAAATCAGAATCGGAATCGATTCCCAAACCTTCCGCCTTTTCCGAAATTATCCATTTCTAATACTGACCTCTTCCAAAGATTATTCGAGTCTCATTTGATATCACCATATCCCGTACGTCCATTGGAACCACCATTCCCAGCATGGTATAACCCGAATCTGACTTGCAAATATCACATGGATGTTAGGGGACATTCAATTGAGGACTGTGAAGGGTTTAAGACGGCAGTGAGAAAATTAATTACTTGTGGGAGATTAGACCTTCAGGAAGAATCAAAGCCTGATATTGTCAATAATCCGATCCCAAATCATGAAGGAGGAGGTCGTGTGAATGCCTTGGAAATAGAGGAATCTTTAATTAAGAAGGTGCTGAGTCTTAGAACACCCATGGAGGAAATTTTCATTGGTTTGAATAAGGCTGGTTACAACATGAGAGCACCTGCTATTGCAATAAAGGAGAATGAGAAGTATGACATGAAATCAAGCTGCACATATCACTCTGGAGGTCCTGGTCATGATATAGAAAGTTGTTGGGATTTCAAGGCTCGAGTACAAGAATTGCTCAACTTAGGTGTGATTCAGGCGAAAAAGAAGTCAAATTTCTCTGAAGAGGTGAATGTAATCGAGCGTTTCATGCTCCGAGTACCGCCACTTAACCCAGCTCCGAAACAGGAAAAAGTGGTAATCACTGTGAAGAAGCCGATGCCCTTCGATTACGAGAATACTCATGCCGTGCCGTGGAATTATGAAACGAAGGTAGAGACAAAAGGAGATATAAGAGAAACCTCAGAGGGCCGAATAGGTGGAACGGTAACTAATATAACAAGAAGTGGAAGGTATTATGGTCCTAGAGAGCTGGAAAAAGGAAAGTTTATTGACAAAGGGAATGGTGAAAATAGCTCTAATTTAGAGACAAAAGAAAAAGTAGAAGATGAAGAAATGGAGTTCCTAAAAATTATGAAACAAAGTGAATATGATATACTGGAACAATTAAAGAAAACTCCTGCCAGAATATCCCTGCTGTCACTAATCTTGTCATCTGAATCTCATCAAAAAGCCGTGCTTAAAGTCTTGAAGGATGCCTATGTGAAACCTGATGTCTCATTAGAGAATGTGGTGAATATGGTTGATCCGGTGAGGCGTGTTAATATGATTACATTCTCAGATGAAGAAATTGTATCTCAAGCTAACCCACGGGCACTGTACATAACTCTGAAGTGCAGAGGCTATATAGTGCCTTAAGATCTCATCGATGGAGGGTCGATCAACGTCTTACCAGTATCAACCCTAAACTACTTGTCAATAAGCAAAGATGATATTTCACCACAAGTAATGATTGTGAAAGCTTTCGACGGAGCAAAGAAAAGCATTCTTGGGGAAATAGTCTTGCCATTGGAAGTTGGCCCGAGCAGGTTCGAGGTGTTATTCCAAGTAATGGAGATTGAATCCGATTATAATATGTTGCTGGGAAGACCGTGGATTAGCAATGTTGGTGCCGTTCCTTCTACCTTGCATCAAAAGGTTAAGTTCATTGAGAATGACTCAGTCATTACAATCCATGGAGAGAAGGAGATCATAGTATCTAAACCAGTTACGCTGCCATATGTTGAAAATGTGGAGCTAGTTGAAAGCAGTTTGTGGCACAATCTGGAGGTTGTAGGGATGAAACAAAAAGAAAAAGAGTTCCCATGGCAGGATATCAATCAGGTAGTGGCTCACATCATGACTAAGAATGGTTATCTGCATGGCAAAGGATTGGGGTCATTGCAGGGTATCAAAATACCTCTACCTATCTCAGGGAAGCATAACCGATTCGGTTTAGGATATGAGGCATCAGTGGAAGAGCAAATGAAGACTATGGCTCTTGGGCAAAAGAAACAGAATGAGAGGAGGAAGCAGATCCCTCGCCTAAAAGAGACATTTCCTTACCCAGCTGAAGTGATCATAGCCGGAGAAGATCGCCCCTAGCCATTGTCCAATCATCAACATGGTGGATGCTGAGGAGTCTGAAGAGCATAACAATACTCATGCTGCTAACAATGATGAGATGCTGATGAACTGGACATTTGAACCAGTGATTGATGTTGTTGCTTCAAAGTAATTATTGGTTACATTAATAAGGATTTGTTTGTGCTTCTGTTTATGCTTCTCCGAGACATCATAATGAATTTGCATGATTTTTCAATAATTATTCTTTATGTCTTCTTTTTGCCTCGTTTCTGTTTCCTTTTTTTAATTTTCCTTTTATTCCTCTAACCATTCTTAGCTTATTTATTAATGTTCTTCCATACTATTCCCATTTATCCCTCTATTTTACTTTTCCAACCCCACACCATTGCTCTCCAGGGATTTAAAAATTATGTCACATGAAAGAGATCTTGGAAGCTTATCAATTGACTCTCTTGCTGCACTTGATCGTGAAGATCATGAATCTGATGAGGATGGAGAAATTGTCGAGCAATTCTCAGACCTATTAGAACATTCTGAAAAAGAAATTGGCCCAGATAATGAAGTGATTGAGTTGATTAATATGGGGACTGAAGAAGAGAAGAAAGAGCTGAAAATGGTTGAAAACCTAGAACGATCAGAAATGATTGCATTGTTCAAAGAATTCATGGATGTCTTTGCATGGTCTTATCATGATATGCCAGGGGTGGATCCAGAAATAGCTTCACATAAGATCCCTTTATATCCAGGAGTTGAACCGAAAAAGCAGAAGTTAAGAAGGATGCCGGTGGAAATGTCATTAAAAATAAAAGAAGAGGTGTCTAAACAAATAGAGGCTGGATTTTTGGAGGTATCAAGACATACTAATTGGGTGGCTAATATTGTGCCTGTGCCTAAAAAAGATGGGAAAGTCAGAATGTGTGTAGATTACAGAGACCTAAATAAAGCCAAATTTCAAAAGATAACTTTCCTCTCCCTCACATTGATGTCCTTGTTGACAATCTTTGCAAAAATCATCGATTTTCATTTATGGATAGCTACTCAGATATAATCAAATCCTCATGGATGTCGATGACAAGGGAAAGACAACTTTCATAACTCCGTGGGAACATTCTCGCTATACGCTTATGCCATTCGGATTAAAGAACGCTGGTGTTACATATCAGTGCAATGGTTGCACTTTTCCATGACATGATGCATAAGGAGATTGAAGTGTATGTAGATGATATGGTTGCTAAATCTAAAGAGGGAGAAAGCCATGTGGCGATCCCTACGAAAGTTATTCGAAAGGCTCGTAAAATACAAGTTGAGGCTGAATCCAAACAAATGCATCTTTGGAGCTTGTACAGAGGCTATTGGGTTTTGTTGTCGCAGAGAAGGAATAAGAGTGGATCCGCACAAGGTGAAAGCGATACAAGATATGCCAGCTCCCAAAACTGAAAAGGAAGTGAGGAGTTTTCTTGGAAGGCTTAACTACATTGCTAGATTCATCGCTAATTTGACTAGCACTTGTGAGCCTATTTTCAAGTTGTTGCGGAAACATCAACCTGGAGAATGGAATAATGAATGCCAAGAAGCCTTCGATAAAATAAAGGCTTATTTAATGGAACCTCCAGTTTTGACTCCACCTACACCAGGTCGTCCATTAATATCAGACCTTACAAAGGCTACCAACATCAATGGGAGCAATGTTAGGACAAGATGATGAGTCGTGAGGAAAGAATAGGCAATTTATTATCTGAGCAAGAAATTCAATGACTGTGAATCCCGTTACCTGGCAATTGAAAGGACATGTTGTGCATTGGTATGGACCTCCAAGAGGCTGAGACAGTATATGTTATACTATACCACTTGGCTAATCTCTCGAATGGATCCATTGAAATACATATTTGATAGTCCCCATGTGTCATTAAGAATGTCAAAATGGCAAGTGATACTGTCTGAATTTGATATCAAGTATGTGACTCAAAAATCTATTAAGGGAAGTGCAATTGCTGATCATCTTGCTGAAAACCCTCTTGAGGATGGTGAACCAGTTGTATCAGAATTCCCTGATGGTGAAGTGATAGCAATAGAGGAAGAAAAGCAAGAAGAAGAATGTAGATGGAAGATGTATTTTGATGGAGCTGCCAATATGAATGGGTGCGGAATAGAGTCAGAGTAGTGTCACCAGATGGGAAGCAATACCCAGTTTCTATCAAATTAGATTTCGAATGTACCAACAATATTGCAGAATATGAAGCATGCGCTAATGGTTTGCAAGTTGCAATTGATTTGGGAGTGAAAGAATTAAAAGTCTTTGGAGACTCTGCACTCATCATTTATCAAGTTAATGGGCAATGGCGAACCAAGGACCCAAAATTGATACCTTATCAAAAGTACTTGTCTCGACTAATTGAGCAATTTGACGAGGTGTCATTCTCCCACTTAACTCGAGACAAGAATCAATTTGCAGATGCTTTGGCAACCTTGGCTGCAATGACTAAATTGGAAGTCCACACTAACGTCCAACCTATCCATGTAGAAGTGCAAAATGAACCAGTTTACTGTAGCAATGTGGAGATTGAGCCAGATGGCCAGCCTTGGTATCATGACATCAAGCAATATATTCAGAAAAGAGAGTACCCAGTCGGAGCAAATGAAGTGAATAAGAAGACAATTCGTCGACTGGCTATGGCCTTTTTCTTGAATGGTGAAGTCCTCTATAAGAGAAATTATGATGGCACCCTCTTAAGGTGTGTAGATGCTTGTGAAGCTCGTGTGATCATGACAGAGACACATGAAGGAATTTGTGGAACCCATGCTAATGGGCATATGATGGCACGTAAAATCTTGAGGAGTGGTTATTATTGGTCCACCATGGAAAGTGACTGCATCAATTATGTTCGGAGATGTCATAAATGTCAAATATATGCAAACCGAGTCAATGCTCCTCCACTTCCGTTACACAGCATGGTATCTCCCTGGCCTTTCTCAATGTGGGGCATGGACGTTATTGGCCCAATCAATCCCAAGGCATCCAATGGTCATCGTTTCATCTTGGTAGCGATAGACTATTTCACTAAATGGGTGGAAGCTGTTTCATATGCTAATATCACACAGAAGGTGTTTGTCAAATTCATCAAAAGGGACATTATCTATAGATATGGAATTCCAGAAAGAATTATCACAGACAATGCTCCTAATCTTAATGGCGCTGAGGTTCAGAAGTTCTTTGAGGCTTTCAAAATCAAACATCACAATTCAGCTCCCTATAGGCCTCAAATGAATGGCGCGGTCAAAGCTGCAAATAAGAACATCAAGAAAATTGTCGCCAAAATGGTAGTGAACTACAAAGATTGGCATGAAATGCTGCCTTATGCTTTCCATGCATATCGTACCAACATACGATCAAGCACAGGGGCAACTCCTTTCTCATTGGTGTATGGAATGGAAGCTGTATCTCCCATAGAAGTGGAAATCCCATCATTAAGGGTTCTGATGGAGGCAGAGTTAGAAGAATCTGAATGGGTGAAAGCTCGGTATGAACAATTGAGTATGATAGAAGAGAAAAGATTGACAGCTATTTGTCATGGCCAGTTGTATCAAAGCAGAATGGCTAAAGCTTTCAATAAGAAGGTCCGCCCCAGGGATTTTTATCCAGGAGATTTGGTTCTGAAGAAAATTCTCCCTAATCAAGAGGATGCACGAGGAAAATGGGTTCCAAGCTATGAAGGCCCTTACATCGTCAAACAAGCATTTTCAGGAGGGGCATTAATCTTGCAAAATATGGATGGACAGGAACTATCTAGACCAATCAATGCGGATGCAGTCAAAAAGTTTAATGCTTGAAAAGATGGTGTAAAAGCTGGTTGGGTTGAAAACCCAAAAGAGTGGCCTAAACAAAAGATAGGATGAGAAATAAATTAAAAGAAAAAAGAAAAGCCCGTTAGGTCGAAAACTCGAAAGAGCGACCTAAGCAAAAGTTAGGGTAACATAAAAAGAAAATGCCTGCTAGGATGAAAACCCGCAAGGGTAGCCTAGGCAAAAATTAGGGCAAAATAATGAGCATTATCTCAAGCATCCTATACTGGGGCAATTTTTCAGTGATGAATCAGTCCTGAGGACCAAAATTGTCGATGGGGCAAATTCTAGGGATTCAGGTGAAAAAAGAAAGGGCTGGAAGACATGCCGTCAGATACAATGTTTATGACAGTCAATGATAGCAAGGGATCAATTGAATGAGTAATCAAGAATCGAAATGGGGCAAAATTTTGTGTCCCTAATAGTGATGTTTCTTTTGTTTCATTCGTGTTCCATTCCAACCTTTTGAAATTACCCTATTCTTAAAAGTTTTAGATACACAAAGCAATAAAATTTATTCTTTCCCTTCTCTCTTTCTTAAATGTATATTCATTTATGATGTCTCAAGTAAGCATGAATTTAAGTATGAATTATGCAGTCTAACCATATTTGCAGCAACACGTCAATGACTAGCATTTCACTAAGAATACCCAGAAGCTTCAAACTAAGCTTGGCAGGAAGAAGTCGGGTAAAAAAGAAAGAATGATGAAGGAAGTGGGCAAAATTCATAGAAGAAATGAAAAAGTCTCGTCTGTGCCAAAAGGTCCAATGCATGAGCTGCAAGTTTGATCGGTTAAAGTCTCCCTCAAGGGTTGCTTCAATAGGGTAAAAGTTGTTTCACAAAGGTATTTTCGAAAAAGAGGTCAAAGAAAAAAGACATCTGAACAATTTACTTTTCCAGTCGGCCTCAGATTGCCAATTTAATTTTCAGCCGGCCTCAGATTGCCAATTTAATCTTCAGTTAGCGGCCTCAAATTGCCAATGTAATCTTCAGTCGGCCTTAGATTGCCATTAAATTTCCCAGTCGGCCGCAGATAGCCATTAGCGGCCTCAGATTGCCAATTTAATTTTCAGTCGGCCTCATATTGCCAATTTAATTTTCAGCCGACCTCAGATTGCCAATTTAATCTTCAGTTAGCGGCCTCAGATTGCCAATGTAATCTTCAGTCGGCCTCAGATTGCCATTTACTTTCCTAGTCGGCCGCAGATAGCCATTAGTGGCCTCAGATTGCCATTTTCCAGTCGGCTTCAGAGTGCTAATTTACTTTTCTCGATGGCTTCAGATTGCCATTGTCGGCCTCAGATTGCCATTTACTTTTCAGTCAGCCTCAGATTGTCAATTTACTTTTCTAGTCGGCCTCAGATTGCCAATCTATTTTTCAATCGGTCTCAGATTGCCAATTTTAAATTTCTGTCCGCCCCTGATGGCTTTTAAATTTCTGTAGGCCCCTGTTGGTTTTCGAACTCATTTTAGTCCCATTCAGCTTTTAATCACTCTCTCTCATCTTGTGGGTTTGTAAATTTCATGTGTGAATGTGAGTATTTGTGTATGTGTGTGTGCATGCGTGTGCGTGTGGGTGTTTGAATTGATGAGTATGAGTATGTGTTGACTTGTATCCAGTTGATCACAATACTCTTCATTTCCTGTTGCTTGCTGAACTATATTCATATGGTCGCAAGATCTTTCATTTCTTGGGGGTTGTTGCGGTGGTCACAAAGTTTGTAAATTCCTGTCAACCCCTGTCGTTTTTTTTGAATTTCCTGTCAATCCGTTTGGTTCTTACATCTTTTTTCTAGTCGGGTCAATTGCATAAATTGCACGTGGCTTGCCCAAGTGTTTAGTTTCTTTACATGTTAGAATTTGATTTTTCTTGCATTTGCATTTCATGCATCGTCGAACAAAATCTTGTTCATGTCTTTACTTATTCCTTACGAAGACGATATGTAAAAACTTAGATTTTTCATATTCTCTTGTAAGAAATAAGTAAAGAGGGGCAACTGTGAACACTCGATTTTGTCTCGGCCGTAAAAATCAAAAATTTTCATTAGTCCATTTCATTTCATTTTTCTTTGTTGTGATTGTTGTTCTTCATTGTACAAAATAAGAAAAGCCCATCTCATTTTTAATTGTGAAAAAGTGCCAGCCCATTTCTTTTCTTATTTGGATATGTCATTTAATTTAGACTAAAAAAAAAATTTCAGCCCATTTCATTTCTAATTTATCTTATTGAAATAAAAAGGGGGCCATCACATTTCTGTAAAAAAAAAAAAGAGAGAGAGAAAGGAAGAAAAAGAAAAGAGAAACTCATGTTCTTTTTTGATTTGTTAAGCATCGTTAACCCATTTCTTTTTTAGGGTCATTCTCACCTGTGTTATTATTTTATTACTTTCTGGTTCGTGTCATTTCAGGTTGTTGTGTCTTGAAAAATAGTAATAAAAACAAAAAGGGAGAAACCCGAGGAGTGGGTGGAAGATGACAAGCGAGGAAATGGTGCCAGGGGCGCCGGTGCTTTTGGAATTTTGAAGCCGAGAACGTGCAATGATCATCGAAAGTACAAAACTAATTGTCAAAAATCACAGCAAAGATCAGAAAATTTCTTCAATCAAATCTTCATGGATCAAAAATGGCTGCTGCCATGTCTGAAAAAGTTTTTTTTTTTGATGGGTATAAGAAGGGACTGAAATACACATGCAAAAAAAAAAGGGAAGGAAAGCTGACTTCCAACACTGAAAAATTCCACTTCCATTCTCCAACTCCATCACCATTTTTCATCAGAAATATTTTGCAATAAGCACAAAGAGAAGAAAAATCACAAAGTCACAGGTAAGTTATTTGATTCATTTTTCTTCCTCAAGTGTTTATTTCCATCGTCGAAACCAGAAACCAAAACCCCTGTAACCCGAACCCATTCACAACCAAATACAACACAAAACCTGGCAATCATATTCAGATGCAGTCCAAAGTCCATCAGCAGTCCATTACAATACAATTTCAGTGCAATACCAAGATTTTTTTTTTTCTAAGAAATTAGAAAAGAAAGCAAAAAAAGGAAACATAAATGAACCAACCACCGTGAGGGGGGGAACTGCGCGGCTGGTCCACCAAAAAGTCTGGCGACCTCTCCAATCACCAGATCGGTCTCCGCTCGAGACACCGTCCTCCGCCACTGCCAGATCGTGGCGCACCCTTCATCTCCTTCCTCTATCTTTGCATCATCACTGCCTTCCATCATCATTGAATCACCTGAAAGACCAAAATCACAACCAACCATAGACTCAGGTTCCTTTTTTTTTTATAAAAAAAAAAAGAAGCTGAAAGGAAGAAGGAGGTGGGTAGAACCACCGCCGCCAGGCCACCCACCCGGCGGATCTTTCCCTCCGCCAGCACCGGCCGCGAACCAGTCCTCGAGGCTCCGCCGCGCTTCCGCCTCCTTCACAAGATCCTCCTTCGCAGCCGCAAGACTGCACCCGAACCCAAAGAATCGGCTTCTTCGCTACGCCACCGCCGCAGATCGGAGATCGTGATCGCGGTTTCAGCTATGGCCACCGCCGCCAGCCGTGCCATCCCTTTGATTCTTCCTCCGCCGACCGCACCTCCGACCAGAGCCTACACCCACTCGGGCCATGAGAACTTCTCACCGCAGCCTCATCCTGGCGCCAAGGCGGTGGCCTCCGCCCGTGCCAGTCTCACCCTTTTCCCTTGGCCGTGCACCGCGGCCTCTAGCACCGGTGAAGCTCCATCGGCCTTCCGGCGGTGCTCTCCCCTTGTGCGGCCTTCACCTCTCTTCTTCCTTGCCGTCGCGCGATCGCCGCGATTTGGTCCTGCGGCGGAGCACTCCTCTCCCTCCACTCTCACTTTCTCTCTCTTGCCTCACTCCCTCTCAACACTTTCTCGTTTCTCTTCTCAGACCCCCCTTTCCCTTCTGTTTTTTTTTTCTTCTTTCTTAGGTGAGTGTGTGAGAGTGCTATTAGTGGAGTGTATGTGTGTGTGTTGTGCGTGAGTTGAGTGTGAAAGTGAAAGTGGGAGGTGAGCGTGCGTGTTTGTTTTGAGTGGGGAAGTGAGTGCACGTGAGCGCGTGTGTGAGAAAGTGTGTGCGTGAGAGTATAAGTGTTGGTATTAGTATGTTTGTGTGAGTTAGAAGTAAAATTAAATTAGTAGAATTAGGGAATTTTAATTGCATTTAATTATATTTTGAAGTCAGTATTATTGGTCAATTTGTTCAGGTAGCATTAGTTTTCGATTAGTTTGTTTAAATTTGAGTTTTTAGTGTTTGTTTAAGTTTTTTTTTTTGTTTTAAAATTAGTTTAGTTTGAAATTTAAAATAAATGAGTTTATTTTCTTTTGAGTAGGATTAAATAATCAAGTTGAGAGTAATTGAATTGTCTAATGATTTGGTAAATTTTATACGAAAAACCTCAAAATAAAAAAATAATAAAAAGATGGTAGTTGGAATCCTTGATTTGCTTTTAATCTTTAATTGTTATATTTGTTCATTTTTTTCCTTTTTATTTAAAAGTTTATTTAATTCATCAATTGAGTAATTGGATTTTTAAATAAATAAATAGGATTAATTAAGCCGTGACGGCTTATTAATTCTAAATTCTGGAATATTTTAATTTGTGATACTTGATATTCTAAAATTCATTTTTCAAAATTTAGTTCATAAATTCACAAATATTTTACAATGTAACTACGTGACTTTGAATTCTCTATTGCACCAAGGGATACGTAGGAGCAGGCGATTCCGATCCTTGTCAAGTCAAAATTAAATTTTCATAATTCATTTTACTTGTAAATAATTTTCTGATGATTTTTTTTTATATGAAATATTCTGTTAAAAATGTTAATTTAGCCGAGACGGCTTGTTAACTCAATAATTTGGACATTTAAGCTGTGACAGCTTAATGATCCCGAAATTCCTATAAAAAATATATTTATTCTCTTTTTTTTCTTTATTAAAAAATACTAAAAACATCTTTTTCCTTTTCTTATTTGTGAATATTTATAATAATTTTTTTATTTTTAATTTAAATTTGTTCATTTATTTATCATTTTTTTAATTCAAATAAGGAGGTTAATTTAGCCGTGACGGCTTATTAATTCAAAATTTTGGACATCTGAGTTGTGACAGCTTGATGTTTCAAAATTTTCTTTTTTTAAAAAATCTCCTAACTTTCTTGTAAATAGATATTTCAAAAGGTTATTAATAATTTGCACAAATCAATTATAGGTACCGTCTAAGGATGGGTGTACTAGGGGTGCGTAGGATTAAATGCCTGCCCTTCCCTATGCATAACCGACTCCCGAACTCAAATCTGGTTCCAAAGACCATTTTGTAAAAATAATGGGTTTTTCCATGTTTTCCCAATTTTAATAAACTTGGTGGCGACTCCATATTTCAAACAAATTCTTTTTTCGTCGTCCCCGTCGTGATCCTGATTATGACACCAAGTATGAGAAGAAACATCAACAAGATTAGATTCAAAACACACTAGAGCTAGATGAATACCTTACTTTTTCTTCTCTAGCCACTTCTTAAACTTAAAACAGTCAGATCGTTTGTACCCGAATGCATCACAAAACTTGCGGGTAGCCTTGGGTTTTTCACAATTTTGCTCTCAATACTCGATGAAAATTCA
The DNA here is from genome assembly GCA_031216125.1 of Dalbergia cochinchinensis. Classification (NCBI taxonomy): domain Eukaryota; kingdom Viridiplantae; phylum Streptophyta; class Magnoliopsida; order Fabales; family Fabaceae; genus Dalbergia; species Dalbergia cochinchinensis. Next base: position 17,499,446 of record CM062370.1, read on the forward strand.
TGATTTTGGTGTCAATGAGTTCGAAATTTCATCCTCTACAAAAGCCCTAAGGTAATTGAAACAATTTCGCACAAGTATGGGTTCAGGTTCGTCAAATTGAAATCAGGTTATTCTAGGGCTCTAATTTTCAAAGATAAAATTCTCTCTATACACTCAACCATTTTACATAATCTTTATGTCGATTTGTTCAGAAAATTATTAGCAACAATAACCCTCAATCAATTTCGAGATTAAGCGGTCAAATCGTAAAATCCCAAATTAGATACTAGGGTTCATATCATATACGAAAATACATCATTAACACCTAATTTGAAACAGCAAATCACTGTCATATCAAAATTGGATTGGCTCTGATACCACTTGATGAAAATTTTAGTCCAATTCATAATATGACAAATGCTATAATCGAGATTAGGTGTTTAGAATTACCTGGAACGGTCGAGGTTGATGAGTCCATGACTGGGTTCTTTCTTTTGCTGTGAGAAAAGCAATCAGCTACAGAGAGAAATCCAGAGAGAGAACTCCTCCTATCACCCTTTCAGATACTAGAAATTTGTGCACTGTCTCAATGGGGCAACAGCCATTCTGATAAGGGTTAGAAGCTGGGGCCTCTACAGATTAGTAATAAAATGGGCCAAGCCTGCCCATTATGGCTAAGCCCAATAACAATAACCAAACAATACCATATTCACTAATAACGAAATAAAATCAAGCCCAATAACAAAATTAACTATAGAATTGGGCTAAATAATATGGTCAAATGTATTTTGGCATCCAATTAATTTGGAATCAAATTAAAATTAAAATTATAACAAAATGATTTATGCTAGTCCACACATAGAATATTCAACAGTCAGAACAAGGAGATGAAGATTTAGTGTGTGTGGGAAATGAAGGAGTTTGGGGCAGAGGTGAAAGAAGGAAGGAACTAATTGAGGGTGTTGGTAAATATTAGGAACTAATTTGTCCTCTTATTAAATGATTCAACTTGTCACATCATCTCTCTCTCACATTTTTCATTTAGGAACTAGTGAGTGTTTAATATTTGATATCATTAAGAGCCAAATATGTTATTTCTTTTTATCAAGGACTAAATTATCTGATGAGAAAATTATTAGGGACCTGTTTGCGGTTTAATCAAGATTAACTTTTACAATTAAAGTATTCTTTTTTAGTTTTTAAATGAAACAAATTATAATACCTATCTAAATTTTAATCTGCATTTCTGAGATATTCTTACTTGCTTAATATATTTTACAATGTTTCGGTAAAATTTGGAGTAGCAAAAACATTATAAAACTAACATTTATCTTATGATTTAATTAATTTATCATTTATAATTTTATATTTTTATAGAATATCTTCTCATATTCATATTCTAGCTTGTACAAAGTTTTCGTACTCTGCTTGTATCTATATGCCCGACTATGCAACAAAGACTGTATGTCCCCCGAGTTCATCCATAGTGGCATCTTATATGCATAAGTCTTCACAAATTATCTTTCTTGACCTGCAATATTTTTTCTTTTTTACCCTTCTCATGTACCGCTGATCTCAATTTATAGCAACTATATTTATGCTGACAAAATAGTGAAAAAATGAGGAATAACTGCAACGACAATGAAATATCAAATTTTAACAAAGGCCTAGAAGGACATGCAGCTAGCTAGATACAGAAGTTTATGCGAATACAGATAGTAACGTTACAACAGAATAAGATTATAAATCCTTATTAATAAGCAAACTTTTTCCTTAAAATGTAATTAAAGGCTTAGGTTTAGATCATATACAAGAGGTCCTAGGTTTAGAACCTTATTGTGATTGATATAATTTCAAAAGCAAAAAAAAGGACTCAAATGCTAAAATCAAACCACATTGCAAACATATTTATAGACAAAAATAGCATTTTATGAACTGTTACTTTTTTAAAATAAAACTTACATCATATTTAGTTTCACATTTGTAGAATTGATTTTATGTAGAATTGATTTAATCATAATCGATTTAATTAGAATTGATTTTAAAGTAAAGTGATTTATATTTGGTAGTTCTTTCGGAACTGATTCTGACAAAAAATAAATAAATTTTCACTTTTTTTCAAAATTAATTCTACATGCTAGAATTGATTATGTGATTTGAAAACCAAACAACATTAAAAAAAAAAACTTTTAGAATCAATTTGAGAGGTAAAAATCAATTGTAACCCACCTAATCGTAAATCCAAACATGTTATTAGTCACTTGAAAAATAGCACTATAGTAATAAGTACGTTAGTTATTCTCTAATAGTGATGATCGTAAATATATGAATTATATATGAACATATTTTTCTAAAAATTATAACGTATTATAAGTTTAGAGGAAATTAATCATATTTTATTATTATATAGTAACAAAATAGGGAAAAAGATGAGGAATAATTGCAATAACAGTGACGAATCAAATTTTAACGAGCGTCTTGAAGGACATGCAGCTAGCTAAAAGCAGAAAGGGTGTCCCAATACAGATAATAACGTGACTACAACAGAATAAGATTACAAATCCTTATTCATTAGATATTTATATCTGAGAATAAGCAAATTTTTTCCTTAAAAAGTAATTAAATGCTTAAATGCTAAAATCAAACCACATTGCAAACATATTTATAGACAAAATAGTATTTTATGAACTGTTACTTTTTTTAATCGTTAACGTTAAAAATTTAACTATGAGGTTAAATTTTTTAAATTAAACTTATGTAGTCAATTGAAAAAATAGCACTATACTTTATGGTAAGTTAAAAATACGTTAGTTATTATCTAATAGTGATATGGTAATAAATATACGAATTATATATGAATATATTTTTCTAAAAATTATAACGTATTATAAGTTTAGAGGAGATTAATCATATTTTATTATTATGTACCGATATAGAATGAGAGACATCTTCATGATCCAAGTTAGCATCCACTACAAAAATATAACTTTCACATATATTGAGCAGATAATCTTATATTTACTTCCCCTATTCTTAAATAATTATTCAATTATAAATGTGATAATTAAAAAAATATCAAAGTTAGAAAAAATTAAAATAATTTACTAAATTACTCTTTTTTTTTTAATATTTCAGTTTTCACTTTTCTACTTCACTATATCTCTCTTCCTTCAATAGTAATTAATAAGGGTATTATTAAAAAGATATAACTAATATTATTTAAATTTTTGAAATGAATAATTATTGCTAGGCAAAAAAAATTTAAAATTGGTAATTTTTTAAGAGTAGAGGGAGTAATAACTAAAATCAACAGAAGCCACATTCCAAAACAAGAATGCTTGTTGGGATTTGAGATTTGCCTGGAGTGGTTGCACTCAACTAGAAGTATACTATATTACAACAAAAATGTCTTTCTTAAACAGCCGTATTAAGAACGAAGCATAGAGGCCACAAAAACGGTTGAATGGTGGTAATGCAGAAAAAGAAGACAGCAATAGGTTGCCGACCATGTGAATGATGATGGTGGTTTCTTTGTATTGAATTGCCTAATAATAGTGCTGTTGCTTTCTAGTTTCTATTGATTATATATGACCCAGCAGCAATCTTACTCTGCTCTTCTTTTAGAGGAGCTTGGGCCTTATTTTGTTAGCATATGAAACAATAATAAAAGCCACGTTCCAAAACTGGTCGGTGACCCTAAATCTTTAGTACTGACAGCAAGGCAATAAAAATAAAGTCAGGAAACAAATCTTCAACAATTCTGAGAGCATGCAAAATAATACATTTATATGTTTGGTTAAAGATAAAAAAATTATAAATAAATTTTGTATGTAGTTTTATATATGTAATTTTGTGTATAGAATTTTATATATGATGCCCATTTATGAAATTTTCGATACATTACCACTCAAACAAACTTGTTATGCTCAGTTGTTTCAGTTTGACATGGTTAGTTGGTTACTGAAATAGTAAAATTCAACATAATCAAACGGTTGGATCAAGAACAAAAAATATCATTACAACACTTAAAATTAGATATCTAAATAAAATATTTATTCTATTATTATTAAATATATAATAATTATTATTATTTTTATTTATTTATTATATCTAAAATTAATGGAGTGGCCAATATTAAGCATTGGAATATAAATAACACTATAGGAATCCACGTGCTCCTTGTGATAATATATAAGATTTCGGCGCATGACACAGCTGCTCATGTAGCATCGCCCATTCCTATCCACATCAGTACGGGTAGACACCAATTCTTCTTCTTTTTTTGGGTCTTTTTCCAATTTTTTTTACGCTTTGGCTTATGTCATAGCCAGCATCATTGTTAATTTTCAGCTTATGGACCACGTGCTCAAGTCTACATTGTTCCATTCTGACAAACTTTCAGTGGTCTGCGCCCCATTTCTCTCCACGTCTTCCTTACAACTATATATAGCGTCCAGCACTCCATTCTCTTCCACTCAACCCATCTCTATCTTACCCCACTCATATTCCAACCTCAGTGCATGAGTATTACTGTTCTCAGTGACTCACCAGAGCCAGCAATATAATGTTCACTTTCATTGCGCTTTTCTTCTTCTTAGGGCTTCTCCTTTTCTACATCCCTTCCTCACTATTCAACTCGCATCCTCACCATAATCACAACAAGCCCAATAAAACAACCCGTGGTCATGCCCCTCCCTCATACCCAGTCATTGGTTCCCTCATCTCTTTCTACAAGAACCGGCACCGCCTCTTGGACTGGTACACCGAGCACTTGTCCCAATCCCCAACGCAAACCATCGTGGTGCAGCGCCTCGGCGCGCGGCGCACTATCGTGACGGCTAACCCTTGCAACGTGGAACACATCCTCAAGAACAATTTCCACAACTTCCCCAAAGGGAAACCCTTCACGGAGATCCTAGGGGACCTCCTCGGCTGCGGCATATTCAACGTGGACGGCGAGTTATGGTCCACGCAGCGCAAATTGGCGAGCCACGAGTTCAGCACGAGGTCCCTCCGAGAGTTCATCGTGAAGACCCTCGAAGAAGAAGTCCAACATAGGCTGATCCCGCTGCTCGAATGGGCTTCCAATGGCGGCCACACCGTGGACTTGCAAGATATACTAAGGAGGCTCACCTTCGACACCATCTGTAAAGTGTCACTGGGCAACGACCCTTGTTGCTTAGACCTGTCTCAACCGCTGCCACCTCTCGTAGTCGCATTCGACAGCGCTTCCGAGATAAGCGCCATGCGTGCAGCGGAGCCTGTGTTCCTTCTGTGGAAGATCAAGAGGGCGTTGAACATGGGCTCCGAGAGGTCACTCAAGGAAGCTGTCAAGCTCGTGCATGAGTCAGTGCTCGAGATGATTAGAATAAAGAAGAAAGAAATCGCTGAGAATAATAAGAAGAAGAATAGCAACAACAATAATAATGACAATGGCAGCGATTTGTTGGCAAGGTTGCTGGAGGCGGGGCACGATGAAATCCTGGTGAGGGACATGGTCATCAGCATGATAATGGCGGGCAGGGACACGACATCTGCGGCCATGACGTGGCTCTTTTGGTTGCTGTCCAAGCACCCTAGCAAAGAGGCACTGATCGTGAAGGAAGTGAAGGAGGTTTTTGGAGGAGGCAGAGAAGATGTTGAAGAGTTGATGATGAGACCTTTCGATTACGAGGGTTTGAAAGAGATGAGGTTCCTGAAGGCTTGTTTGTGCGAGTCCATGCGGCTGTACCCGCCGGTGGCATGGGACTCGAAGCATGCTGCCGACGGGAACTTGCTGCCGGACGGCACATGGGTGGGAAAAGGAGATAGGGTGACCTATTTCCCGTATGGGATGGGGAGGATGGAGGTGTTGTGGGGAAAAGATTGCTATGAGTTTAAACCGGACCGATGGTTCGATGAATCGGGAGATGACAATGGGGTTTTGAAACGTGTGAACCCTTTCAAGTTTCCAGTTTTTCAGGCTGGCCCAAGAGTGTGCCTTGGGAAGGAGATGGCTTTCATTCAGATGGAATATGTGATGGCTTCCATTTTGAGTCGGTTCGAGATTAGGCCGGTTTGCGTGGACCAGCCGGTTTTTGTTCCTCTTCTAACGGCCCATATGGCAGGTGGGCTCAAAGTGACGGTTCACAAGAAAACCTAGAGTGAAAATCGACGTAGCATGGGGAGAAAGTAGAATAATTTTTCAGTTATATATTATTTATACATATTTAATGAGTGGGAAATGATATTTTGACATTAAAAAAAAGTAGATATCCCCACTCACTCAACTCAAAAATCTCATTCAATAATAATAGTAATAATAATAATAATAATAATAATAATAATAATATGAATGTTAAAATAACATTACTCTTAACTAACACATGTTGAACTATGAGACAGAATGTGTTATTTATAATACGGACTTAATGTTGATTAATGGAAAATAGGAAGGATTGCGCAGGTAGGCGATAATGATATCGTCCATCGAAAATTTATGTGGAAATAAATGAAGGATTCACATACATAAATACACAATTAAGAAAATAATATTTTCATTTATCATTGTAATTACTTGATTCTCCATTAATCAATATAAAATTTTCAATAGTAACAATTGTGCTTATCACCCCTCTTCTCCACAAAAAATAAAAAAAATAAAATACATGTACTTTAATTTGTAGATGGTCCCTTAAAAATATTATGTACAAATATTATTGTTCTATTTTTCAAGTCTTGCATTTTAATTTTGGTGCTGAATTAGTTTGTTGTCATATTTGGAGAAAGGCATGTTCTTCATATAAGTCATCATGTTATTTAATGTGATTTATTCTGATGGACTAAGTTAGTCATATAATAGTACTAATCGTTTCACTCGTGCGATGCACGAGGAGATAACAAAAAATAATTTATTAATTATTATAAAAAATAAATGATAATTTATTTACATATATTTCATAAAAAATTGAGTGTATAAATTTATTTTAAAAGTAAGTTGTAACACCCCGATTTTTTCTCGTTCGAGGAAATGACCAAAATACACTCGAGGTCATTTCAATTCGAATTCGAGGGTAACCAACTCAGTCGTCCTCGAAGGGTCAACTCAATATTTGAAGGGGATTGAATGGCCTTTGAACGCTTCCGGAAGTGAAAATCTCGTCTTCCGCAGTTTCAGGTCAAAATGACCAAAATACCCTTATAGCGTTTTACGCGGGTAAAGGCGCCGTTTGAGCCCGAAACTTTTCTCAGAGGTTTAAAAACATGTTTTCATGTGTCTACAGGTCTCTGTTCAAGTCCCGGTGGTCCCGGGCAGTTTTAGTGCAAAATTACGATTTTGCCCCTAGAATAGTATTTTGAGCTTAATGACGTAATTAAGCAAACCTAAGCAATATTAGGCTCTAAACAAAGATTAATTAATTTTCCTAATTAATTTAGAGTCAAAATAATTTATTAAAGTTAATTAGAACCTAAAATTGCTTAGATTAAACTTAAATCCCTTTTTAGAACTCAAGATTACTAGTCTTGGAATCTTGAATAGTGTTTTCTCTCTCCAATTTCTTAAATCAAGGAAGTGTGTCTAGAGTTGTTTAGACTCTAAATTGAGGATCTAACTCACTAATGGTGCAAAACCACTCCTTAATTATGTCTAGACCACCCTAATTATCCATTTTCCTTACCTAAACACTTTCTTACAAATTCTTAATCTTAAGCATAATCAAAGATACACCTAAACACAACTCTAAATCATAATTAAATTGCAAAACAAACCTCCCCTTGGCTGTAACATGGCCGAACAGCCATGCTCTCTTTGGCCACATGATTGAATTGTTTTCTCACTCCTTGAAGCCATGCTTGAGCCATACCTTGAACCATACCTCACCATGCTTTGAACCATACCTCACCATGCTTCAAGACCACAACATCTCACCTCATAGAACTCATGGGCTGCACTCCCCTTGGCCGAAAACACATCAGCCCCTCACCCCCTCCATTTGCTTTATTTCTCTATAAATAGAATGCCTTGAGGAGCTTGCACCACTTTTAGATCATTTGCTAAGTTTAGGAACACTCAAAGCTTTTCTTTTTCTCTCAAAGCTCTTGTGTTCTTCAAGTTCTTGGAGTTCTTCATCATCTCCATTTTCTTCTTCCATCTTCAAGTTCATCACACCAAGTAGGGATTTTCTTTCAAGTATTCCCTTCTTTAAAGTTTTTGTTCTAAGCTTTATGTTTATAGTTTCTCTTGATTCTTTTTAGAACTTCTTTTCTTCTCCTTTTTCTTTCTCATTTTCGGCCATGGGCCTTGAAGTTCAAAGAAATGAGAGCTTGATGATGAGAGTTTCATGATGATATTCATCACTTGAAACAAACTTTAGAGCTTGATCTTTGTTCTTGAGTAAAATACTTCTAGTTTTTCCTTTCTCTAACTTTTGGAATCTTTAACTTTGGTGATGTTTTAAAATGGTTTTAAGGACTCAATGATGAGGTCTCATGATGTTGGTGTTAATATATCATCAAGATCATGGACTCTAGAGTTTCAAAATGTTCTTTTTGTTCCTTGAAATTTTCGGCCATTTCCTTTTCTTTTACATGCAAAATGTTTTGATTTTCTAAAAATGTTAAGTTGAGTTCTAGGAACTCTAGACTTTACTTTATCTTGGTTTGATGAGTTTGGGTTGAGGTTTAAGTTCCTTTAAAGTCTTGTTAAGAGCTCTAGAAAGATAAAATGAACTTGCATAATTTATTTTATGCTTGCATTTATATTTACATTCTTGCTATGCACCTTTACTTTCAAGCTATCACCTAAGAACATAAAGATTAAAATGGAACTTGCATCATCACTCAATTTAATTCTCAAAGCCTTTCTATTTCGGCTTTAAAGTCGATTGTTGTTGGGCCGAGAGCACTAAAATAAAGAATTGAACTTGCATTATCACCTAATTAATTTCTCGAATGCCTATCTATTTCGGCCTTAAAGTCGATTGTTGTTGGGCCAAGAGCACTAAAATAAAGAATTGAACCTTGCATATTTACCTTCAAGCGTGCACGTTTAAGTTTATGCCTCGCATATTTACTTTCAAGCTTGCACGTTTAAGTTTATGCCTTGCATATTTAATTTAAGTCATCACTTTATTTTGTAAGCAAGATTAAAAATGAGAAGCATGAACACATTTATTTTATGTCGTAACTTAAGAACCTAGAGCTCAAAGACTTGCCCATTTCATTCCAAGTTAAAGTTTAATGTGAATGCATTCTTTGAATGCATGTTTTCGGCCAAGTAGTGATGATGGACTTGCAATGAGTTTTCATCTAGCTACAAGGACCAATAGTCTATGTTCTAAGTTTTTCTTAAAAGCTTTACAATTTTTACACGGTTATGTTATCATGAGATATGACTTTATTCCCTCTTAGAAGATGAAATATATTTTGGTCACTGACCTAAGGCTTCTCTTAGCCTCTTGATGAATTAAAATGAGTTGCAAAGAGTTTTAGAAATTCTAAATTGATTCCAAAAGAAACTAGTTAACTTATGTACCTAGAAATGTCAATTTAAATCCTTTACTGAAGCTAAATGTTTTCGGTTCTGATATGATGAGTGTGATGCTGTATGATGATGTTTTGATGTGTTAGAATGTGTGAAAATATCATATGATGATGTAGAAATGATTCTATGCATAATAGGTAAGAAACTAGCTAACTAGAAATACCGTAAAGCTAGAATTTAACATAGTTTTGACCCATTTGTTTATGGAACTTATCCAAACTGTTGTAATGGGAGAATAATCAGATTAGGATTGTTTAGACATGAAAAACTTGGTAACATTTGGATTAGAATCGAATTCTAGCACCTATAGGGAAACTAGTAACTAGAAAACCGTAAAAGTGCAAGTTTAGAACATTTATTTCTCTGGATTCTGTCCAGCACCCTTACAACATGATAAACGTGATTAATAATTAGTCCTTAAGCATAGGAATGCCTCATAATTGATTTAGATTTAATTCATAGTGCCTTAGGCGAAGACGGAACCAAGAAAGGGGCTAAAACGTAAGTTCTAGAACCCCGTAACCACAAGTTAGAAATTCTGCCCTATGCTTTTCAGATTTGAGTATGAACATGAGGATTAGGAATGATGATAAATTATGAGCCCTTAGGTGCATAACATATGAGCGACGGATGTTAGAGAACTATATCTTAAGATTAAGACCCGTAAGGGTCAAAGCATAAGCTACCGTAAGGGTATGCGTTAGAAAGTTCTATGATGATGCATGTGTTATGTAAATAATGATGATGTTATTCATATGAGGAATTCATGAGGATATATGTTTATGTGGCATAAAGCAAATTTGGGAGGAATTCGGCGTAATGCCATCGTGCCGCCGAATTCCCGACGAATTTGGAGACTTAAAGAGATTTTTGAAAATTAAGGTACTAAGATGGGTTCTAGGAAGACACCGGTTCGGCCGAGCACCTCCATAGAACTCATGTGACATCGGTACCAATTTATACTCTTAGGTGACACCGGTTCGGCCGAGCACCCCTAAGAGAATTGCCTCCTAACCCGTACTCAGATAGTCGGGATTTATGATTTATGATACGCTTATCGTTAAGTGGTAAGTAAGAACTAGTCACGACTAGTTAAGGTATGAGCTCATAACCTAGATATGTGACACGTTCTGGGTGACATCGGTTCGGCCGAGCACCCCCAGTTCGATTGTCTTTTAGGGTGGCCCATGAGGAAGAGAAGTTTCATGATTATGATTATGTCACTAAGTTTGTCCCATATGAACATTACTATTGCCACTTTATGCCACTAAGTATGATGATGCTTGATGTTATGTTTTATGTGTGTGCATTAGGTAGTGCCATGCATACATCTTCTATTATGTTGCATTCATGACATTAAGATCATCCTAAAATGAATGGACCTTGGCTAAAGTATATTTTAAAGTTTAAAATGAACTTAATGCATGTCCAGTCATTTTGTGTAATTAAACCCAAGGTTCCTAAGGACGTAGATGATGACACCTAGGTAGTAGGAGGCCCTACTGAGATTCTTTAGCAAGATTCTCACTCCCTCTATCTCTTTCTTTCCGTCACGTCTTCAGATGGCGACGTTCGTAGTGTTCGTGGACACGCTGACATGGGAGGTGCACCATGACCCGGACCACGGGTCATTTCATTTTGTGGGTTGATGCACGGTTAGAGTATTCATGTTCATGGGTCGACCCTTCACTCCCCCTGTACATTCCCATCATTTCTCCCCCGTCTCACCTTTTGGCGATGACCTGGTGTTCGAGCGTGCACGCCCCCAAGAGGAGAGGCTTCGCCGTACCCCACCGTCCACGTCTGCCGCTCGAGACTACCCCAAAGATGTGCCCTGCTGTTCGCCGTCTTTTTCGAAGACGGATCCTTCCGAGGATTCGGCAACCCAGGTACCCTCCGAGGGATCTTCCCCCACCATACCCATGGACCTTGGGGAGGGTAGCGAGCCTTCCGTGACTCAGCCAAGGCTTGCACGACGACCGGAGATGAGGCCACACCGTGGAGGTCACTTCCGAGCCCCGTCCCGCCTATTCACGCCGGAGGAGCTTGCTCAGTTTCCTGGTTACGTGCCACGCTCGAGGGTTAGTAGCCAGTAGGAGGCTGTGGATGGCCCGGGTTAGAGCACACACCACTTAGATGGGGATAAACCTTCTTTTGATTTGAGGTTATCCCATTAGATGCACTCGGGTAGGGGAGTAGTTTATGTTTATGCTCATGTTGTATTTTCTTTCATGTATTCCCTTGTATTAAATTAAGTCCCACGCTTATAAGTGGACAAGTTATATATCTATATGAGATGATATTCAGTGTTTCCCATGATGTGCCTTATGCTATGACGTTATGAGATGTATGTTTTGTCCGATATATGTTATATCGCATCACGCGGCTCTCACTTTGTATTTCAAAAAAAAAAAATTTACCCGTATTTTCTGCTAAGTATTTCTAAGTAAAAATGAGAACTGAAGTAGCAGACTAATGATTAACCTAAGTATGTTCTAGAGTATTGGGTTAAAAATTAGGATGTTACATAAGTTAGTAGTTAAATAATTAAATAAGTGGACAAAATATAAATATGTCATTCTATTTTATATCTTATATTAAATATCATGTTTATAACATTGAAAATATCTTGATAGATGACCTATAACTAAAAATAAAAAACCTATTTTATGAAAATTTTGCATATTTCGAAAGTTGAAATTGTTGAATAAAGAAAGAGAATAAATGGATAATTTTACTATATCATGAACCGTTTATAGGGATGACAATAAGTATCAATGAGAAAGGGGACATATCCCACTTGTAACATTCTAATTCTTAACCCAATACTCTAGAACATATTTAGGTTAATCATTAGTCTATTAATCTTTTAGTCTCATTCTTTAAAACCTTTCATTAAAATACTTAGCGGAAGATACGAATAAATTTTTCTTTTTCGAAACTTGAAAAACAAAACGCGAGCCGCCCGCTAACCTAACATTCGTCATAACCACATCGTGCAAGAAAAGTAATCACATAATTCATAATCATGGAATATAGTATCATACATAACAATCATAATATCATCACTCCTTCATAAATACATAAATTACTAGCATCATTGTACTATTATTTACATCAAAACATGCCTATATATATGAAGTGATCCTTATCCACCTATGAGGTTGGATGAGTATCAATCTAAAAGCTAAACTATCTATGCTTCCGCGGCGACCCTCTACTCCATTTGTTAGCGTGACCATTAAGCACGAGCCTTAGAAGAAGTCATGAACCTCGTTGTAATCCTCGTCTAGAGACGACACAGAAGAAAAGAGAGGGATGAGAAACTCATTCAAGATTCTCAGTAGGGATTCCCGACTCTAACACAAGTGTCATTGTCATCGTCTCCAGCCACTTCGGTTTTAATCATGAAAAAGGTGTACATGCATAAGGTTCAGTTTTAAGCTTTCCAAATCTATTTATCCAAAGTGGGTGTCTTTCAGTATGAGTCTTAATGGCATGAATGCAACAGATATTTGATGAATGCATGACAATACCATATGCACATTAACATGAAAATCACTGCTCTTGGGCTCAACATAAAGAAACATAAATCATATACGTGGCATAAAAGGCACAGTACTTTTCATGTGACATCTTTCTCATAAGTTGAACTCTTAAGTTCTTTTTCTTAAAAACCACCTTCTTAACATATCCACCAAAAATCTAACCGACTCATCGGCTCGGTGATAATCTGATCACCAAACTACATCTCACCTATCACCTAGGAATGAGCTCAATCCTACTAGTCGTCACTAGATTTAATATGGGCTAATAGAGGGGGTATACATAACTTTCTTGGATCACCTATCTTAGGATCAATTCCTTCTTTGAAACGCTCTACTGGTATCTAGTACACAGCGAATTGTCTGCTTTGGCAAGGTCAATGTCAATACCCTCACGGATTTGTTTCCTCCCCACCGTAGCTGGAAGAATGCGTCTCAGTATTATATCACATCTATTCTGGGGGTGCTCGGCCGAACCGGTGTCACCCAGGAGTTTTCGCCAACTTTTCTCAAATCCTCCAGTTTGGTGGGAAATTCGGCAGCGTAACGACGTACACTGGATTTCCTTCAAACTTGCTTGATGCCACGAAACATATAGAACATGCATAGCCATTCAACATCACCATAAGACATCAAGTCATTCTAATAATTAAACATACATTCTCATGTAACATTATAGCTCATTATGCTCTTGAACCTACGGTGTCTTATGCTTTGACCCTTACGGGTCTTAGACGTGAGATATGATTATTCTATTGTTCTCTATCAACCTCTTATGCACCTAAGGGTTCACAACTAATAATTCTTACTAGCATTTATGTTCATTAATAAATCTAGGTAGCATCAAACTCTAAGGGCAGAATTACATCTTTATGATTACAGGGTTCTAGAACTTACGTTTTACACCCTTTCTAGGTTCCGTCTTCGCCTAAGGCACTATAAATTAAATATAAACCAATTATGAGGTAGTCTTAAGCCTTTGAACTATTTATAAATCATGTTTACTACATTATATGGGTGCTGTACAGAATTAGAAAATTAAATGTTCTAAGAGTTCTAGAATTGCATTTTTACGGTTCTCTAGTTGTTAGTTTCTCTATAGGCTCTAAAATTCAATCCTACTTCAAATGTAATCAAATTTTTCATTATTAATCAATCCTAAACTGATTGTTATCATACTAAAATAGTTTTGGCATTGATTAGGATTGAAGGGGTTAAACACACATTAAATTCCAACTTTACGATTTTTCTACGAAGCTAGTTTCTCTCCTAACACGTATAGAAGTGATCCTACCTCATCATATATCGTTTTCACACATTCTAACACATCAAAACATCATCATACAACAACAAACACATCAAGGTAGAATCGAACTGTTCAAGTCCAAAAAGACACATAATTTGACATTTCTAAAGCATAAGTTGCTAGTTTCCCTTGGAATCATTTTACGACTTCTAAAACTCTTTGGAGACCATTTTATTTTATCAAGAGGCTAAAAACAACCTTATGTCAGTAACCAATTTAATTCTTCTTTAGAAGAGGGTTAAAATTATAAATCTTGTTGGTCATAACTTTATAAAACTCATCTAGCTTAAAGAAAATCCTAGAACATAGGTTGTTGGCCCTTATAACTAGATGAAACTCATTACAAGCTCATCATTATTACTTGGCCGAAATTATACATTCAAAGAATGCTTCCATATTAAACTTTAACTTGAGATAAAATGGGCAAGTCTTTGAGCTCTAAGGTCTTTAAGTGATGACAAAATATAAACATGCTATGTACTTCATTTTTATTCTTCATTACAAAGTAAAGTGAGAACTTTAAAGTAAATATGCAAGACTTGGAAATAAATATGCAAGGCTTGAAATTTAAATATGCAAGACTTGAAATAAATATACAAGGCTTGAACGTAAATATGCAAGACTTGAAATAAATATGCAATGTGTAACATCCTAATTTTTAACCCAATACTCTAGAACATATTTAGGTTAATCATTAGTCTGTTACGTCATAGTTTCCTTATTACTTTAAAATACTTAGTGGAAATACTGGTAAATTTTTTCTTTTGAATTATAAAAGCAAAGTGAGAGCCACGCGACTTGACGAACAATGAAGCATGAACGGAATGAAACGCAATCCAAATAAACACATCATAAACATCTGATCATGAAACATGTAAATGCACAGGATAATTTAGCAAACTGCATAAGTAGATATATATATCATGCCCACCCACGAAAGGCGGGGCTTAGTTTGGTACAATAGCAATACATGGAAAATGAAAGTACATCAGAAGGCATAAAAAGAAACTCTCCTAACTCTAGTGCGCCTACAAATAGATAGCCCCAAGACAAAAGGAGGCTATCCTGGTCTAGTCAAAGCTCGAGTACCAGAACGCGACAGTTGTCTCCTACTGCGGGCCTCTCTGGAAAGGAGGGATGTATCCGATCCACTGGGCTATCTCGGCCGAGGTGGCTATGCGCTGCATCCGTCGGGCATGAGCTCCACGGCGGGGAATCATCCTTACCTGTCCTCCACGTAACGGCTGAGCGACAGAAGCCTCACTACCTTCCCCAACGTCTATCGGCACAGTGGGGGAGGATCCCTCGGAAGGTACCTGAGTGGCAGAGTCCTCCAAAGGGTCCATCTCGGAGAATGATGAGGGTGAGCAGGGCACATACTCTGGGTAGTCCCGGATGGCAGAAGCTGTCGGTGGGGTGCGGCAGATCCGCTCCTCTGGAGGGCGTGCGCGCTCGAACACGAAGTCGTTGCCGAAAGGTGAGGCAGAAGAGAATCGATGACTATGTACAGGGTGACTAAAGGGCCGTCCAACGAACATAAATACACGAACGACGCAGCGACCCACAAAATGGTATGACCCGTAGTCCGAATCATGATGCACCTCCCATGTCGGGGTGTCCACAAAAATCACAAACGTCGCCATCTGAAGACGTGACGGAAAGAAAGAGATAGAGGGAGTGAGAATCTTGCTAAAGAATCTTAGTAGGGCCTCCTACTACCTAGGTGTCATCATCTACGTCCTCAAGAACCTTGGGTTTAGTGTACAAAATAAGTGAGCATGCATTAGGTCCATTTTTAAGCTTTTGAAACATAGTTAGCCAAGGTCCATTCATTTTAGTATGATTCTTAATGTCATGGATGCAACATATTAAAGAATGTATGCATGGCTTTATTTAATGCAAGAATAGTAATCATAACATTAAGAACATCATAATAGTGGCATAAAGTGGCAATTGAAATCTCATATGGGAAAACTTTGTGACATAATCATCATACTTTTCTTCCTCATAGGCCACCCTAAAAGACAATCGTTCTAGGGGTGCTCGGCCGAACCGATGTCACCTAGAACGTGTCACATCTCTAGGTTATGAGCTTATACCCTAAATAGTCGTCACTAGTTCTTACTTATCAATCCCGATAAGCGTATCATAATCATAATCATAAACCCGACTTATCCAGTACGGGCTAGGGGGCATTTCTTGGGGGTGCTCGGCCGAACCGGTGGCACCCAAAAATACATCTTGGTACCGATGTCACATGAGTTCTCTAGAGGTGCTCGGCCGAACCGGTGTCATCCGAGAATCCATCTTAGTACCTCATATCTCATAAAAAGAACCTCATAGGTTTTCAAAAACTTTCTAAGTCCCCAAATTTGTCAGAAATTTGGCAGCGCAACAGCAACATGCCAGATTTCTTCCAAATTTACTTTATGCCACATAAACAAATAAAACATGCATCCTCAATCGTAATTCCATACGTTTACATAATCATTCTCAATTAACACATACGTTCACATGTAACATTGAAACTTATTATGCTCTTGATCCTACGGTATCTTATGCTTTGACCTTTACGGGCCTTAAACTTGAGATGTAATTATTCTATCATTCTCTGTCAATCTCTTATGCACCTAAGGATTCTCTTCTAACAAATCTTACTATCATTTACGCTCTTTAATAAATCTGGACAGCACTATTATTTAAGGGCAGAGTTATAGACTTGCAATTACGGGGTTCTAGAACTTACGGTTTAGACCCTTTCTTGGTTTCGTCTTCGCCTAAGGCGCTATAAATTAAATCTAAACCAATTATGAGGAATTCTTATGCCTAAGAACTAATTATAAACCATGTTTTCCATATTATGAGGTTGCTGGACAGATTCTAAAAATTAAATGTTCTAAGAGTTATAGAATTGCATTTTTACGGTTTTTTAGTTACTAGTTTTTCTATAGGTGCTAAAATTCAATCCTACTTCAAATGTAACCAAATTTTTCATGATTATTCAATCCTCAACTGATTTTTATCATACTAAAATAGTTTTGGCATTGATTAAGATTAAAGGGGTTAAACATACGTTAAATTCCAACTTTACGGTGTTCCTACCTCATCATATATCATTTCCACTCATTCTAACATATCAAAACATCATCATTCAGCATCAAACATATCAAGATAGAACTGAATTGTTCAATGTTCAAAAGACACATAATTTGACATTTCTAAAGCATATAAGTTGCTAGTTTCCCTTGGAATCATTTTACGACTTCTAAAACTCTTTACAAACCATTTTATTTTATCAAGAGGCTAAAAATAACCTTAGGTCAGTAACCAATGAATACTTCTTTAGAAGAGGAATAGAATCATAAATCTTGTTGGTCATAACTTTATAAAACTTATCAAACTTAAAGAAAATACTAGAACATAAGTTGTTGGCCCTTGTAACTAGATGGAACTCATTCCAAGCTCATCATTGTTACTTGGTCGAAATTATGCATTCAAAGAATGCTTCCATACTAAACTTTAACTTGAGATAAAATGGGCAAGTCTTTGAGCTCTAAGGTCTTTAAGTGATGACATAATTTAAACATGCGATGCACTTCATTTTTATTCTTCATTACAAAGTAAAGTGAGAACTTTAAAGTAAATATGCAAGACTTAGAATTTAAATGTGCAAGACTTGAAATAAATGTGCAAGGCTTGAAATTTAAATATGCAAGACTTGAAGTAAATATGCAAGGCTTGGAATTTAAATATGCAAGACTTAAAAATAAATATGCCATGCAAGTTCATTTCTTTATTTTAGTGCTCTAGGCCCAGCAACAATCAACTTTAAGGCCGAAATAGAAAGGCTTTGAGAATTAATTAGGTGATAATGCAAGCTCTCATTTTAAATGTTTATGTTCTTTAGTGATGGAAAGTAGATATGCTAGACAAGAACGTAAATATGAGATGCACTCCATTTCTTATCCTTTAACTTTAAGTGATGGCTTGGAAAATAAATATGAATGCAAAGCTCAAAGTAAATATGTAATGCATAAGTTTGAATATAAATATGAATGCTAGTTTATTTTATTTCTTATTAGAGCTCATACAAGACTTTTAGAGGAACTTTAACCTTAACCCAAACTTATCATGACAAGGTAAAGTGAGGTCTAGAGTTCTTAGAACTCAAGAGATCATTCCTTAAAAATATAACCATAAATAAACTTTATAACACCTTTATGAAAACTCAAACTTTAGAGATTTCTTTGTGGTGAACACAAAGTCACCAACTAGAACTCTTATCATCAAGCTATCATGTTGGACCACCTAATGTTGGTTGGCCGAAATTTTAGAGAAAAGGAAAGGAAAGAAATCGAAACTTGAGAGCAAGAAAGAACCATTTTGGAATTTTAGAGACCATGATCTTGATGATGTATCAACACCAACATCACGAGTCCTTATCATTGAGTTCATGTAACCATTTTAAAACATCATCAAAGTTAAAGTTTTTAAGGTTCAAGAAAGAAAGAACTATAAACATTTTTAACTCAAGAAACAAAGATCAAGCTTTAGAGGTTTGTTCAAGTGATGAACATCATCATGAAACCCTCATCATCAAGCTCTCATTCCTTTGCTCTTCAAGCCTCATGGCTGAAACAAAGAAGGAAGAGGAGAAGAAAAGAAGTTCCCAAAAAGATTCAAGAGAAACTATGAACACATAAAGAGATTAAGAACTTTAAATGAAAGAAACACTTGAACGAAAATCCCTACCAGGTGATTGAAGGTTGGGATGAGAGAAGAGGATGAAGAACTTGAAGAACTTGAACACTTGAACTTGAGAGAAAAAGGAAACTTTGAAGTGCTCTTTGAAAACTTACACTTAGCAAATGAACCCAAAATGATGCAAGTTCACCCAAGTATGCTATTTATAGAGAAATGAAACAAAATAAGAGGTGTAAATGGAGGAGGGAGCTTCGGCCATTTACAGCACAAGGGAGGAGAAAATATCTTCTCCAAGGTATGGTAGAAAGCATGGTTAGGTATGGGTTCAAGTATGGGTGCAAGTATGGGTCAAGTATGGTTCTTTGAGTGAAAAACAAATCAACATGTGATGTAAATGGGGGAGGAGATGACTGAACTTGCATCAGCCATGGGGAGGGTTTCTTGCATTTTAATTGTGGTTTAGAGTTGTGTTTAGGTGTATCTTTGATTAGGATTAAGATTAGGAATTTATAAGAAAGTGTTTAGGTGAGAAAATGGGTAATCAAGGTTGTCAAGACATGTTTAAGGAGTGGTCTTGCATCATTAGTGAGTTATAAACTCATTTTAGTGCATAAACAATTCTAGACACAATTCCATGATTTAAGGAATTGGAGAGAGAAAATACTATTTAAGATTCCAAGATTGGAATCTTGAGTTTTAAAAAGAGATTTAAGTCTAATCTAAGCAATTTTAGATTCTAATTAATTTTAATAGTTTATTTTGACTCTAGATTAATTATGAAAATTAATTAATCTTCGATTAGAGCCTAATATTGCTTAGGTTTGCTTAATTACGTCATTAAGCTCAAAAATACTATTCTAGGGGCAAAATGTAATTTTACACTAAAACTGCCTGAGACCATTTGGTCTTAAACAGATGCTTTTAAACATGTAGAAACATTGTTTTAAACCCTCGGGGAAAGTTTCGGGCTCAAACGGCACCTTTACCCGCGTAAAAACGCTATAGGGGTATTTTGGTCATTTTGACCCGAAACTGCAGAAAATGAGACTTTCGTCTCCGAAACCATTCAAGGGCCATCCAATCCCCTTCAAACATTGAGTTGGCCCTTCGAGGACTGCCGAGCCTGCCATCCTCGAATTCTGGGCTGAAAATGACCTTAGGGGCATTTTGGTCGTTTTCCTCTAAGACAGAAAAATCGGGGTGTTACACAATGCAAGTTCATTTCTTTATTTTAGTGCTTTAGGCCCAGCGATAATCGATTTTAAGGCCAAAATAGAAAGGCTTTGAGAATTAATTAGGTGATAATGCAAGTCTTGTTTTAATCTTTGAGTCCTTAGGTGATGACTTGAAAACAAAGATGCGAAGCAAGAATATAATCATGAGTGCAACCTCAAAATAAATATGCAAGTTCATTTATATCTTATTAGAGCTCATTCAAGACTTTAGAGGAACTTAAACCTTAACCCAAACTCATCATGACAAGATAAAGTGAGGTCTAGAGTTCTTAGAACTCAAGATAACATTTCTAAAGAATTAAACCATAAGTGAGCTATATAACATTTTTATGAAAACTCAAGCTTTAGAGATTTTATTGTGGTGAACATAAAGTCTCCATCTAGAACTCTCATCATCAAGCTATTATTCCTTTGTTTTCAAAGGCTCATGGCCGAAAATGAAGAAGGAAGAGAAGAAGAAAAGAAGTTCCAAAAGATTCAAGAGAAACCATAAAACACATAACTAGATTAAGAACTTAAATGAAAGAAACACTTGAAAGAAAATCCCTACCAAGTGATTGGAGGTTGAGATGAGTGAAGATGATGAAGAACTTGAAGAACTTGGACACTTGAACTTTGAGAGAAAAAGAAAACTTTGAAGTGCTCTTTGAAAACTTACACTTAGCAAATGAACCCAAAATGATACAAGTTCACCCAAGCATGCTATTTATAGAGAATTGAAACAAATGAGGGGTGTTTGGGGAGGGAATGGCTTCGGCCATTACAGCCACAAGGAAGAGAAAAATATCTTCTCCAAAGCATGGTTCAAGGCATGGTGGGAAGCATGGCTAGGTATGGGTTCAAGTATGGGTGTAAGTATGGGTCAAGCATGGTTCTTTGAGTGAGAAATAAATCAACATGTGATGGAATTGGAGGAGGGATGGCCGAAACATGCATCAGCCATGGGAGAGGATTTCTTGCATTTTAATTGTGGTTTAGAGTTGTGTTTAGGTGTATCTTTGATTAGGATTAAGATTAGGAATTTGTAAGAAAGTGTTTAGGTGAGAAAATGTGTAACGCCCCAATTTTTACTATAATTTTTACTGTCATTAGAAATTACTCAATTACAGAATTACCGTAGGTAATTATTACATAAGATTTGAGGCTGAACAATCCTCAATAAAGGAATATAACATTAGCAGAGAGGTTAGGAACGATTCATGCGAGAGTCGCAAATCCCAAATTTCTGTACGTATAAAATGACCAAAATGCCCCTGAAGTTATTTTACTCAGAAAATGAGGATCGTGGGCCCCACCTATTCTCAAGGGGATATTTTGAGGATAATAAAGGATTGTTTGTGTTATGTGTGTTAATAGAGCAGAAGGATCTCAATTTTGAGTTCCGACGCGCGAAATGACCAAAACGCCTCAAGTGTTTAACTTCGATGTGCGTGCCGACTCAGCCCGAACCTCACTAAAATGTTTTAAAATGTGTTTTTAAGCCATGATTAACCATTGGTTAAGCTCGGGTGGCCTCGAGCAGTTTTTAAGTGAAAGTACGATTTTACCCCTGTTTTTGGGCAGTTTTGCGAATTTCGGGATTTTTGATTTGTATACCGAAACCTAAGCAATATTAGACTCAAATTAAAGCTTATTAAATTATAAATATTAATCTAGAGTCAAAATTATGTATTTAGATTGATTAGAACCCAAAATTGCTCAAAAACACCCAAATTGCTTACTAATTCACTTAAACCCTTAACCGTAAATTCCCTAAATTACATGAATACCTTGCCTACACCTAAATAATGCATGGAACACACAAATTTCACTTCTTTGGGCTGTAATGGACGAAATTATTGATGCCATTATGCAGCTGAATTATTGCCAAAAGTTGCACTAAAACAAAATGCCAAAATGTCACCATAAGAGACATAATTCCTTAATTTCATACAACTTTGTCTAAAATGATTTTTCCTCCCTTATTTCTCCTGCAAAATTCCGTCCACTACCTCATCATTTTGGCCAATTAGAAGCCTCAAAATCTTCTATAAATAGGCTTGCTTGAGTGGTCTTGGAATGCTTGGTTCATAACTAGTTTTTAGGAGCACCAAAAACTTTCTTTCTTCCTCCTCTTTGGCTGAATTCTTTCTTCAATTTTTTCAAAGAGATTTTGTTTCATTTCACTTCAAGAAACCAAGTTCTCTTCTTCTTCTTCAACTCAGATTAGGTAGGGAGTAGTTTCTAAATTTATTTCTATGCTTTGAGGAGTTGTGTTTTTAGCTCAAAATGATGAAATTATGAACTTACCTTAGCTTTTTATTTTGGTTTTCCTCTTCAATTTTTCTTTAACCAATTCAACCATATGGCCTAGGTGGAACTAAGATGATGGCTTGATGATGAGGACCTTGAGGGTGGGTTGTAAATCCATCACAAGTTAGGCCTCTAAAGCTTGAAAATTCCACTTGATGCAAAACTTTAAAGAATAATGCTTTATGATGCTAAAACAAAGATTTTTAGTTTAGAACTTGAAAGATGTATTTTCCCTTTATGTTTTATTTCTTGTTAAGATATGTATTGGGTTGAATTTATAATTCTTTTAAAGTCTTGAAGGAGCTCTAGTAAAGAAACAAAATGAATTTGCATCCATGATTAAGTTTATGCTTTGCATAACCATGTTTACCTTCTATGTCATCACTAAATTTTCAAGAATGAATAAATGAACTTGCATTTCTCATGTTTAAATTCCAAGCTTGTATTTCATGTTTATGTTTCAAGTCATCACTTAATCTTTCAAGATAATAAAGAGGTTGCATCTCATATTTAATTTATGCTCTCACTATATTTTATAATGGCTAAAAGAATCAACTCATGGCATGTTTATTTTATGCCATCACCTAAAGATCCTAGAGCTCAAAGACTTGCCCATGTATCACAAGCAAAGAAATATGATTATTGGAGTTAAAGAATTTATTCTTTAAAAAGTCTTGAGATTGGAGCTTAAAAAGATGTAATAATAATTCTCTTCTCCCTCTGCTTTGGTCACATGCGGACTACCACCGCTCCGGTTTCTTAATATTCTCTTCTCCCTCTCTATGGTCTGTGCGGACTACATGCTCCGGTTTCACTCCGGTTTCTTAATATTCTCTTCTCCCTCTACTGGTCCTGTGCGAACTACCGCCGCTCCGGTTTCTTAATATTCTCTTCTCCCTCTACTGGTCCTGTGCGGATTACAGCCGCTCCAGTTTCTTGTATCATGTTTATATTTCAAGTTCTTGCATCATGTTTAATTTTCAAGTCATCACCTTAAATCTTAAAGATAAAGAAATAGAATTGCATATCATGTTTATAATTCCAAGCTATCACCTTATAAAGACAAGATTAAAATAAGGTTGCATAGCATGTTTATAATTCTAAGATGTCACCTAAATCTCTAAAGCTCAAGACTTACTCCTTTTATCTTAAGTGAGAATTTTAATTGTGAAGATCCTCCCAAATTTGACAAAAGAACTAGTTTCTAAATGAGTTTTAAGGCTTTGCAAGGATTTTACGGGGAATTAGTATTTTATATGCACTTAAAATATGATTCTATGTAATTGTATAAGTTTCATGATTCGGCCACTGATCTGAGTTTAGTATCAATGTGTGATAATGATTTGATATGATTGAAGTTGTGATAATTATGGTTTATTGTTAAGAGAATGATTCATAATTGGTTTAGTAACTAATTAGTTCTATAATTGATAATTCTATGTAAGGATTGGATGCTTATTAAGTACTTGATATCATTGAATGATTTCCTGGCTTGCATGTTATAGTTGCTGTTGCAAATAATGAGAATGCTTATACATGAAATATTCTTTATTATGTAAAATTTACCTTTGTTGCTAGAAGAAAGTGTATCATTGTAAAAGTGTAATTTGGAAAGGTTCTGGCTAAGGAAAGACTTGGTATTTAAGCGTGTCCATTGTGACCCACCTCTCTTTCCTGGGAATCTCCCATATGCATGATTACAGTTGATATATATTATTCTAGCTTAAGACTATAAATGAGAAAATGTTATGATGTTTATGAATTGTATTGTGATATAACATGCAAAGATTTAATGGTGACTTAAACTTATAAGAAAATGATCATTTGGAACCATCAGACTATAGGTGGTGAAAAGGTGATTTTAGCCCCCTAACCCGTTCTCTCAAAAGGGTAGAGTCGGGACTTTAGCTTATCAAAAGGGATAAGTATATGCTAGTGACGACTAGTAAAGTATGAGCTCATAACCTAAATTACTCCCAAAAGGGTGGAGTATAGGGTGGCCTAAGGAAAATAATGATGATGATAAGATTTTAAGTCATCTAAGGCACTAAAGAAATGAAATATGTGCACTATGTCCACGTGTAGCTAATATTACATGATGTTCTTTTATGCATGTTATTTGATAATGATGATGAGGAAAATGATGTAATGATAAAGGAAAAGTTCATTGTAAATATGACATGTTAAGATTATGATGCATTATAAGACGCATGATTAAAAATTGACAAACCTCGGTTAAGTATTTGTCCGAACTTAAAATGAATCTTTGCATGCTCACTATTTTAGAATAATCCCGAGATTCCTGGGGACTTTGATGATGACATTGTAGAAGGAGGTACCTTACTGAGAATTCTTTAGCAAGATTCTCACTCCCTTTTCTTTATTTCCATCATTGTCTCCAGATTCAGATGGCGACATTCGTCCTGTTCGTTGATACCCCTACTTGGGAATTTCACTATGATCCGGTGCATCGCTCATATCATTTTGAAGGGAGGTGCGCAGTTCGTGTTTTTATTTACATAGGTCGTCCATTTGCACATCCCATCCCTAGTTATCGATTTTCTCCTACTTCTCCCTATGGCAATGAAATGGTTTTCGAACATGCACGTCCACTTGATGAAAGGATGTTACGTTCTTATCCCGCTTCATCTGCTGTCCATGGATTTCCAGAGTATGTTCCCGAGACGAGATATTCTGAAACTGATCCTTCAGAGGACACTCCTACTCATGTATATTCTGAGAGCTCTGCTCCTACTCCCACATGTGTAAGAGAGGGTAGTGAGGAAACAGTTGTTCAGCCGAGGTTAGCAAGAAGGCCGTCCATGCGACCCCAGCCTGGTGCATCTCCTGTGTCCCCTCCCGAGGGAGCTCATCAGTGGATCGATTTATTCCCATTTCCAGGACAGTGGCCATAGAGGGTTCTTAGTAGATTTATGTGTGATCATGCACCCTAGTTTTAGGATAACCTTCCCTGCTTATGGAGTTATCTAGTTTAGGGGCATGTATTTCCTTAAGTATATTTTCTTTTATGGGTTTGCATAAGATAATAATGTATGAACATAACCCACCCTTTGAGTGAGGTTATTGTATGTAAATATATGCTATAATGTGCTTATGGATGTTATATGATGGAGCCTAAGTGATATGATGTGATATATTCTTAAACGTCTTATTATATTCCGCTTACTCGTTCACGTTGTACTCGGCTCACGTTTTCAATTATGTGTTTAAAAAAAAAATGGCTCGTAATTTCACTAAGTATTTTTAAATTATGAAGAAAGAACCAAAGCAAGGAGTAAAGTCTAGTCATTAATCAGATTCAACCTAGGTGTATCTGGTTAATTACTAGAGTGTTACAAAATGGGTAGTCAAGGTTGTCAAGACATGTTTAAGGAGTGGTCTTGCATCATTAGTGAGTTATAAATTTATTTTAGTTCATAAACAACTCTAGACACAATTCCATGATTTAAGGAATTGGAGAGAGAAAATACTATTTAAGATTCCAAGATTGGAATCTTGAGTTTTAAAAAGAGATTTAAGTCTAATCTAAGCAATTTTAGGTTCTAATTAATTTTAATAGTTTATTTTGACTCTAGATTAATTATGAAAATTAATTAATCTTCGATTAGAGCCTAATATTGCTTAGGTTTGCTTAATTACGTCATTAAGCTCAAAAACACTATTCTAGGGGCAAAATCATAATTTTGCGCAAAACTGCCCAGGACTATCGAGACTTAAACAGACGCTTTTAAACATGTAAAAGCATTGTTTTAAGCCTTCGGGGAAAGTTTCGAGCTCAAATGGCACCTTTACCCGCGTAAAAACGCTATAGGGGTATTTTGATAATTTTGACCTGAAACTGCAGAAAATGAGATTTCGTTTCTGAAATCGCTCAAGGATAATCCAATCCCCTTCAAACATTGAGTTGGCCCTTCGAGGATGGCCGAGATGTCTTTCCTCGAAATCCGGGCAGAAAATGACCTCAAGGGCATTTTGGTCATTTTCCTCTCAGATAGAAAAATCGGGGCGTTACACCACTTCTCCCGTCACCGTTTAGAATTTTGTCTCGCATCCGTATTTTCAACCCTCTTATGGGTCCCCATTTTCCATTTTCCATTTCCTGTGGGGATTTTGAATCCCTATGGTATTCAAGGGTTTATTAACAAATTTAAAAAAGAGAAAAACTTTAAAAATATTTTACAATTTGAAACATAAATATCCATAATAACAAATACTGTTAATACAACATAATCCAAATTAAAATTTAAAATATATACAAAAAGTAAATATAATAGAAATAATTAAAAAATAAATATGTATTATCCATGTCCCTATCTCGTTTAACAAACGGGGACTTAACCCCCATAAATCATTCTTATAAATGTGCCAATTCCTTTTCCTATTAGATAATTTTCATGTGTATCTATTTTTAATTTTTTTTATCATCCCTAGCCATTTATATCTTTTTGGTAAATTAAAATATTTAATTTAAAAATATAAAAATATATTTTCTAATTAATAAAAATAACACATAAATTTTATTTATATGATTTTAATTACACATCCTTTCTATGTACATCTTTTTAACAAATTAAAATATCAATTTTAAAATATATGTTATAATTAATATGTAATAATTAGTAAAAAATTATTTATAATTCTAATTTATATAATCTCAATTATTGGAGTAATATATCAATTATAATTTTTTTACAATAAAAATAATATAATTATTTACTTTATAAAAATTAATAAATATTTAATATAATTATCAAAGAATTATAAATTATAGAATTGATTTTTTAAAAATATTTTAGTGTTAAAAAGTTTAAGGTATTTTTTTTCAAAAAAATTAGTATGAAACAAATTATAGAATTGATAGATTGGAATGTTTAAGTTGTAAAAAATTAAATAGAATATAGTGATATATGTAGATAGATAATTTTTTTATTATGATTTTCAAAAGTTCTAAATTTAAAATTAGAAAATTTTCTCTAATCTCATCTTCATTTATTATTTTGCCTCTATTCTCATGCACATCTCGGTCACGGGTCCTCATTTTTCATTTCACATGGAGATTTGAACCTCTATTGATATTTACGGGTTTATTAAAAAAATCTAAAAATGAAAAATTTTAAAAATACTTTGAACTTCAAAATATAAATATCTATAATAACAAATACTACTAATGCAATACAATTATAATAAGTTTGTTATCGTTAATACTATAACTATATATATAAAATTTATTATGGTATAATATATTGAATTATAATTTTATTTATGCTATTTTTTATTTTTTATATTTATTTTGTTAATGTTAGAGAGATATGAAGGTATGGTTGGAAAAAAAAGAATTGATAATTAGAAGGTAAATTAAATTCAAAAACTTACTTTAAGTATTAAGATTATGAAAAGGGTGAGATATAATTTTTCTATAAATAGCACATGGAAGACTTTTTATGTAATAAGTTTTAAATATTAGTATTATATCAATTATTATCATGTTTAATTTAGAATAAATTATTACATTAATATTATAATGTGTCTTAAATATTTGATTAAGAAAAAATTTGGTATAAATTAAATCTTGAATTATTATCATATCAAAATCAATCAATTAGTAATTTGTTAATAATTTGACCTACCCGTTTTCTTTAAAAAAAATATGTTTTAAAGTTCTTAATAATTTTAAAAATATTTTCTTTATAATTTTTTATATTACCTTCATAATGTAAGGCTATTAATGGTTCTTAATTTAATTGTAGAGCATAATTATATTAACATAGGTTCTCTCTTAGTGTAAATTATAATATTTAATGATTGTAATATCTGGTTTTATTTCATATGAAAAATAATTAATAAGTACATCATAAATTAAGTTTAAAAAAATCTTTAGACATAAAGATTGAGAAAAGTAGGGCCTAAATCACTGTATGAATGATATATGAAGCCTAAATCACTATATAAATGACATGTGTAATAGTTTTTATGAAATGAATTTGAAATATTAGTATAGTAGATTTATACAATCAGTAAATTTTATATAAAATCTTAATCATTAATAAGTTCTAATTATAAATAAGATTCTGATAAATTTCTATCATTTTTTTAAAATCTTCTCCAATTTTTTTAATTTTTTTCAACACTAACTTTTTTTTTTTTTCAAAATTCATCCAAACTTTTAAAGTATAAAATTATCAAAATTGTAATGAATTGTATGATCGATTTTTTTTTCAAAATTCATTCAATTATTTTAAAATATAAAATTATCAAAATTATTTGCAAGAGCTCAGAGGTTATTGAATATATAATTTTATGGTACCCAGGATTTTCATTTTCACTTGCGTACATATATACATTTTTTTTTTATTGAATTAACATATTCTTGGTCTTCAAATCATTAAATTAGTCTATATATATAATCAAATAATGTCATCACTAATGACACGAAAAAATATTCTGTCTTTAAATAATTAAATTCATCATAATTTTATTATTAATAAAAAAGGTAAATGATATAACCTAGCACATATATTTTACATCTTTCTTATAATTTATATACTTAATTTCATAAATTTAATATAATAGTATTCAAATGAAAATCACCACCCACATCAAATATAAAAATTTTAGCATTGTAATAATTAAAGATATTTAATTAATATAATGCAATCTTATTATTAAATATGGATGATTATCAATGATATGCTAATAATATGTAATAATTACAGTTTTATTTTTTGCAAAAAAATTAATGAATAACTTCTTAAAAGATGTGGGTCTTAAAACATTCTCATTGCGACACGTGTAAAACTTTCCCTTAAACAACTCTGAAATATTAGTATTATAGATTATAGATTTATGCTCGTGCTTATACAGATTCATTTTGATCTCCTTTTTTAATTACAATTTTTTTTTATTGTTTACTCATTGGTTTTGTTTATTTATTTTTAAAAATAAATCATATCTTATTTCGTTTATTACAAAATCAAAATAAGTTTCTTTCATTGAACATATAATGACCTTTTAATAGCAATTGAGATTATTTTATTAAGCTAGAAGTCCTAAACGTAATAGATAAACTAACATTTTAAGGTTCCAATACAAACTTGAAATAGAAATATTCGAAACTTGATACTATAGTCGACCACCACTCCTTTATAATTATATGATAAGCCAAAAAGTGAAGTTCTAACACGATATCTATAGAGGTGGAAACATGATACACTTTTAAAAACTCACTTAAGTTTAATTTGTGGGTGATATAGCATGCCCTAATCGTCTAGCATCAGTAAACTAATTACGCTAAAAGCAAGAAAAAGTAACTTGCCATTAAACTTCTTATGGTATAATGTGCATCCTACAAAAAAGAAACTTTATCTATAAATTATAAAAAACTAGAAAATTAACAATTAATAAGTGATAAGATTTTGATATATTAATTAGCTCTAATACATAGTCTTTTGTGCCTTGTTTGCACTTAACAAATCAATATTTGACCTATGTTATAAGTTTGTGTTACGATCCATGACACCGGGACCCGAAACCCGGGCAGATTGTCATGATCCATGACGTCGGGCCTAGGAACCCGGGCATGGGCACAAGGTAATAGGTGCCTAGAGCCCACTAATGCTCTCGGAGTGCATTCAAACGAGGAAGAATCTCTGATATGACACAACCCCAATGTTGGGACGAGCGCGAGTTGAGCGCATTGTCAGCGAGGATCATTATACAAATTCTAGAAGATCCCACTAACGATATTTCGTACCATTTACATACTACAGCTTAGCTCTAAATATTCTATTTTGGACATAATCGAGTAGTATAAATGGAGAAGGGAAATTCCGTGAGTGGTAAACTCTTCATTCGAATTGTCTATTTCCTTTTCGCCTCATCACTCTTACTAACTTGGGCGTTGGAGGCCTTTTGCAAGTACCTACTCTCGATGCTCAATCAATCACGAGGAGAAAACTGCCAGAAGATCCACTGTCCGTGCATCAGAAAGTAGTCCCAGCTAATAGCACGTTACAGTGTGGGTTCCAATTGAGCTTAATTTACTTTAACATTATTGGGATTTTTCACTACTTTTGTATTTTAGGAATATCTTGTGTAACACCCTAGTAATTAACCAAATACACCTAGGTTGAATTTGATTAATGACTAGACTTTACTCCTTGCTTTGGTTCTTTCTTCATAATTTGAAAATACTTAGTGAAATTACGAGCCATTTTTTTTTTAAAAAAAACATAATTGAAAACGTGAGCCGAGTACAATGTGAACGAGTAAGCGGAGTATAATAAGACGTTTAAGAATATATCACATCATATCACTTTGGCTCCATCATATAACATCCATAAGCACATTATAACATATATTTACATACAATAACCTCACTCAAAGGGTGGGTTATGATCGTTCATCATTGTCTTATGCAAACCCATAAAAGAAAATATACATAAGGAAATACATGCCCCTAAACTAGATAACTCCATAAGCCGGGAAGGTTATCCTAAAACTAGGGTGCATGAACACACATAAATCTACTAAGAACCTTCTATGGCCACTGTCCTGGAAATGGGGGAATAAATCTGATCCACTAATGAGCTCCCTCGGGAGGGGACACACGAGATGCACCAGGCTGGGGTCGCATGGACGGCCTTCTTGCTAACCTCGGCTGAACAACTGTTTCTTCACTACTCTCTCTTACACGTGTGGGAGTAGGAGCAGAGCTCTCAGAATATACATGAATAGGAGTGTCCTCTGAAGGATCAGTTTCATAATATCTCATCTCGGGAACATACTCTGGAAATCCATGGATAGTAGATGAAGCGGGATAAGAACGTAACATTCTTTCATCAAGTGGACGTGCATGTTCGAAAACCATTTCATCGCCATAGGGAGAAGTAGGAGAAAATCGATAACTAGGGACAGGATGTGCAAATAGACGACCTATGTAAATAAAAACACGAACTGCGCACCTTCCTTCAAAATGATACGAGCGATGCACCGGATCATAGTGGAATTCCCAAGTAGGGGTATCAATGAACAGAACGAATGTCGCCATTTGAATCTGGAGACAATGACGGAAATAAAGAAAAGGGAGTGAGAATCTTGCTAAAGAATTCTCAGTAGGGTACCTCCTTCTACAGTGACATCATCAAAGTCCCCAGGAACCTCAGGATTATTCTAAAATAGTGAGCATGCAAAGATTCATTTTAAGTTCGGACAAATACTTAACCGAGGTTCGTCAATTTTTAATCATACGTCTTATAATGCATCATAATCTTGACATGTCATATTTACAATGAACTTTTCCTTTATCATTACATCATATTCCTCATCATCATTATCAAAATAACATGCATAAAAGAACGTCATATAATATTAGCTACACATGGACACAAAGGCACATATTTCATTTCTTTAGTGCCTTAGGTGACTTAAAATCTTATCATCATCATTATTTTCCTTGGGCCACCCTATACTCCACCCTTTTGGGAGTAATTTAGGTTATGAGCTCATACTTTACTAGTCGTCACTAGCATATACTTATCCCTTTTGATAAGCTAAAGTCCCGACTCTACCCTTTTGAGAGAACGGGTTAGGGGGCTAAAATCACCTTTTCACCACCTATAGTCTGATGGTTCCAAAGGATAATTTTCTTATAAGTTTAAGTCACCATTAAATCTTTGCATGTTATATCACAATAAAATTCATAAACATCATAGCATTTTCTCATTTATAGTCTTAAGCTAGAATAATATATATCAACTATAATCATGCATCTGGGAGATTCCCAGGAAAGAGAGGTGGGTCACAATGGACACGCTTAAATACCAAGTCTTTCCTTAGCGT
This sequence comes from Dalbergia cochinchinensis, assembly GCA_031216125.1. Lineage (NCBI taxonomy): Eukaryota > Viridiplantae > Streptophyta > Magnoliopsida > Fabales > Fabaceae > Dalbergia > Dalbergia cochinchinensis. The sequence goes on from CM062370.1 coordinate 17,531,888, forward strand.
AACCTTTTCAAATTACACTTTTACAATGATACACTTTCTTCTAGCAACAAAGGTAAATTTTACATAATAAAGAATATTTCATGCATAAGCATTCTCATTATTTGCAACAACAACTATAACATGCAAGCCAGGAAATCATTCAATTATAGAACTAATTAGTTATGCACCTAAGGGATTTATTACCATCCTTACGATTATTTATAGGCCTTAAGAACACTATTAAATCAAATGGGGTAGCATAGGTAGTAAGTTGTTCCTAAGGTTTTACGGTATGCTAGAAGTTATGTTTTAAATCCTTTCTTGTTGCCAGCTTTCCCTATGATGCTGAAATTAGTTACTAAACCAATTATGAATCATTCTCCCTTATTTAAACATAATAAAACCTGGTTCTTATCGTTGCTAAAGATTCTGGATAGAATGCATAAATTTCATTCCCTAGAGTTCTAGAAATCTTGTTTTTACGGTTTTCTAGTTGCTAAGTTCATTTTTAGTGTTCGGGATCAATCCTTGTCTAATTGATACCAAATTTTTCGTGGCTAACTAATCCTAGACAGAATTATAACATACTAAAACAGATTTGGCATTGGCTAAACTTAAAGGGGTCAAAAACTAGGTAAATTCCAGCTCTTCGATTGTTCTAGGGAGCTAGTTTTATCTCTAACATGCAGTGAATCATTCTCTTAACAATAAACCATAATTATCAAAACTTCAAACATATCAAATCATTATCATACATTGATACTAAACTCAGATCAGTGGCTGAATCATGAACCTCATGCAATTACATAGAATCATATTTTAAGTGCATATAAAATACTAGTTCCCCGTAAAATCCTTGCAAAGTCTTAAAACTCATTTAGAAACTAGTTCTTTTGTCAAACTTGGGAGGATCTTCACAATTAAAATTCTCACTTAAGATAAAAGGAGTAAGTCTTGAGCTTTAGAATTTAGGTGACATCTTAGAATTATAAACATGCTATGCAACCTTATTTTAATCTTATCTTTATAAGGTGATAGCTTGGAATTATAAACATGAAATGCAATTCCATTTCTTTATCTTTAAGATTTAAGGTGATGACTTAAAAATTTAACATGATGCAAGAACTTGAAATATAAACATGATGCAAGAAACTGGAGCGGCGGTAATCCGCACAGGTCCAAGAGAGAGGAGAAGAGAATATTAAGAAACCGGAGCATGTAGTCCGCACAGACCTATGAAGGGAGAAGAGAATTATTATTACATCTTTTTAAGCTCCAATCTCAAGACTTTTTAAAGAATAAATTCTTTAACTCCAATAATCATATTTCTTTGCTTGTGATACATGGCCAAGTCTTTGACCTCTAGGATCTTTAGGTGATGGCATAAAATAAACATGCCATGCGTTGATTCTTTTAGCCATTATAAAATAAAGTGAGAGCATAAATTAAATATGAGATGCAACCTCTTTATTATCTTGAAAGATTAGGTGATGACTTGAAACATAAACATGAAATACAAGCTTGGAAAATACATCTTTCAAGTTCTAAACTAAAAATCTTTGTTTTAGCATCATAAAGCATTATTCTTTAAAGTTTTGCATCAAGTAGAATTTTCAAGCTTTAGAGGCCTAACTTGTGATGGATTTACAACCCACCCTCAAGGTCCTCATCATCAAGCCATCATCTTAGTTCCACCTAGGCCATATGGCCGAATTGGTTAAAGAAAAATGAAGAGGAAAACCGAAATGAAAAGCTAAGGTAAGTTCATAATTTCATCATTTTGAGCTAAAAACACAACTCCTCAAAGCATAGAAATAAATTCAGAAACTACTCCCTACCTAATCTGAGTTGAAGAAGAGGAAGAGAACTTGATTTCTTGAAGTGAAATGAAACAAAATCTCTTTGAAAAAATTGAAGAAATAATTCAGCCAAAGAGGAGGAAGAAAGAAAGTTTTTGGTTCTCCTAAAAACTAGTTATGAACAAAGCATTCCAAGACCACTCAAGCAAGCCTATTTATAGAAGATTTTGAGGCTTCTAATTGGCCAAAATGAGGAGGTAGTTGGCAGAATTTTGCAGGAGAAATAAGGGAGGAAAAATCATTTTAGACAAAGTTGTATGAAATTAAGGAATTATGTCTCTTATGGAGACATTTTGGCATTTTGTTTTAGTGCAACTTTTGGCAATAATTCAGCTGCATAATGGCATCAATAATTTCGTCCATTACAGCCCAAAGAAGTGAAATTTGTGTGTTCCATGCATTATTTAGGTGTAGGCAAGGTATTCATGTAATTTAGAGAATTTACGGTTAAGGGCTTAAGTGAATTAGTAAGCAATTTGGGTGTTTTTGAGCAATTTTGGGTTCTAATCAATCTAAATACATAATTTTGACTCTAGATTAATATTTAGAATTTAATAAGCTTTAATTTGAGCCTAATATTGCTTAGGTTTTGGTATACGAATCAAAAATCCCGAAATTCGCAAAACTGCCCAAAAACAGGGGCAAAATCGTACTTTCACTTAAAAACTGTCCGAGGCCACCCGAGCTTAACCAATGGTTAATCATGGCTTAAAAACAAATTTTAAAACATTTTAGTGAGGTTCGGGCTCAGTCGGCACGCACATCGGAGTTAAAACAGCTGCAAGGGCGTTTTGGTCATTTCGTGTGTCGGAACTCAAAAGTGAGATCCTTCTGCTCTATTAACACACATAACACAAACAATCCCTTATTATCATCAAAACATCCCCTTGAGAATAGGTGGGGCCTACGATCCTCATTTTCTGAGTAAAATAACTTCAGGGGCATTTTGGTCATTTTATACGTACAGAAATTCGGGATTTGCGACTCTCGCATGAATCGCTCCTAACCTCTCTTCTAATGTTATATTCCTTTATTAAGGATTGTTCGGCCTCAAATCTTATGTAATAATTACCTACAGTAATTTGGTAATTTCTAATGACAATAAAAATTACAGTAAAAATTGGGACATTACATCTTGAGTTATATATAGGCATATGAAATTAAAAATGTTATATTGTATGAAAATTAAAAGAAAGCCACACAACTTTGATGAAGAACTCAAAAGCTAATTCAGATGTTTAATTGGACAAATAGAGCTATAAAGTCAGAAAACAGAGTTGCTATTGTAACCCGATTAGTGTGTGTACTAGTTATTGGGCCGTAATAACTTAGGTTATAGATATCAAAATGTGGTGAAATAAGAACAAAAAAAAATCTATGGCATAAGTTTGTAACTTTTCTTCATATCATTAAACTAAAAAATTGCATTTTGAGGATTAATTATTTAATTGCTTGGAGATCACAGTTTCTACCGAAGATATTAGTGGAGTGTTATTAGCATTAATCTCTTATCAAACCTCCAATTAATGCAAATTATATAATGAATTAAAGCTAAGAGGTAGACGATAATGTTTATTCCGAAGATAATATAGGGTTTATGTTTTTAGGGTTTTTATTTAAGGAAAACATAGAAAATGAAAAGAGTAAGCTAAGTAGTGTTAGGTCAAAGTTGTAGGTTGAAAAGTATACTAGAAGGGGGGTTGAATCATACTTAGACTTTTTTTTTTCCTTTTTTATTTCTAAAAAACTTAAACAGATACTATTAAGAAAGAACTTGAAATTTAGTGGATATAACGTTAGTATACATTAGAAAGTAACTTTCTAAACTATAACAAAGATATGAAAAATGCATTAAAAGGGTTTTCCAGAAAACACAACATAATAGGCATGAAGCAGTAAATAAAGCAGAGTTAAAAAAGAAAAAGATACTGCAAAGGGGTTTTTATATAGGTTCGGCTAATTGCCTATATCCAGTTCTCAACAACTGTTGAGTTCCACTGAAACCCTTTCTTAACCTGAGAAAGCTATATAGTCTTTCTATAACCTTTTCAAGTTATCTCCATGTGACCAGTAGTTCACTCTAATCTCACTTCCAAATAGTCTTTAATTAATCTCTTCAAGCTAACTCAATGTGACAAACAGCTTACTTTATGTCACTTTTCAAGTAGTCTTTGCTTAGTCTTTTCAAGCTAACTTATAGTGATCACTACCGGATCGAGTTACAAGAATTATGTTTGGATTGGATCACTCAAATTAACCAACACTCAAGATTTCTCATAATAAACAATGTTAGAGCTGAAAACTTAAATGACTTTTTTCTATCTATTCTTCCTAGGAAGAACATATGATCTAATAAGAATGTAGAAAGAAGATTTTTTGCAAAGCTGTAATAGTCTTACAGAAGATGAGAGCAGATTTCTTTAGCATTTCAGCACTTGTGATGGTCAAAAGTTCTTTTTGTTGTAACCTCTTCTTTTATACTTGATCTTCATTTATGGCTAATGCTTTTAATCTGTTTTCCTAGTGATATGTGTTGATCTCCTTTTTTTGTCTTGGAAATGAAGTTTAGAAGAGAAGCTCTGCTTGTCAGAGTTACTTTTTATATTTGTAGAAGCCATTGCCAATAGAGATTTCCGAGTGCACCTTCAGAAACTACTTTTTACTTTTTGAATGAAGTTTTTAAAATTTTCCTTCTAGAAGCTATGGCAATTGACCAAGTTGATAGAAAAGAAGTTACATTAGTCCTTGACTAGGTTTGACTTTAATTTGAATTTCAAAATTTCCCTCTCATTCCTGTAAAGTACACCATTTACAGTGAAACGTGCTTTCTGAATTTCCATCTCAATTTCTGGACAATCTTTAAATCTTTCTTCCTTCAATTAGAGCTTATTGTGAAGGGAATGATCACGATCATGATGATTGAAGGTAGGCATGCTTTTCTTTAGAGCTGGATTGAAATCTTCACTTGAAACTTGCTTTCTAAAGGCCTGGATCTTGATTTCTTGTTCTTGAGAATTTTCTTTCACGCGTTAAGCATACAAACGATCATTTCATGATTTATTTTCACTTTCTTTGAGTTCCAAGTCCCTTCAAAAAAGATTAAATATGTTTGCACATGTCATTGTGAAAAATAATCTCGTGTTAGGATCATGTATGCTAACATGAACATCTTGTTTGGTGCTTTAAGAAACTCAAGTAATGAATTAGTCCTTTTTCAAAATGTTTTCATCGAAATATTTAACATTGATGCTTTCTGAAGGATTCTGGAGCTAACAATCTCCCCCTTTTGATGATGATAAACCAATTTTTAGAAAATCTTTCAAAGAGATTTTGAAAGAAATATATGAAAAATGTAGAGCAAGATAAACCTATATTCTTTCAAAATACATTTGATAGGATTTTCAGAAAGTCTCATTCTTAAGGGGTGATGTAGATGAAATCAAACCATTTCGCTACCTTAATTGAATGAAATCAGAGCTATTTTATTTCTAAGAAGGTTCTGAAATTAGTCGGAATACTTTTTGAGAAGTATCAGAGCAAATTTTTGAAAAGACAACTTGATTTTTAAGTCATTTGAACTTTCTGAACTTGGACAAGTTTGAATAAAGAGAGTAATATATTTACTCTTGATCTTGAATCCATATATGGAACATCTTTATCCAAATAGATTTTTGAAACACGATGCAATCAAAGTGCATGAAAACATGCAACATATAAACTTTGCATACAAGGGAAGTTTCTGAAGCCCAAAAAAAGTTGATAACATATGTATCAGAGCCTTGAGATGTATATCTATATAGAAAAACTTCATTATTGTGTGTCAGAGTATATATGTGTATCTGAGAAAACTTTTAAGTTTGTGTGCCTAAACATACATATCAGAGCATTTACAATTAAGTATAAAATAGAGCTATAAATTATATGTATCAAAGCTAATTATTAAATACATCAGAGCACATGATGGATATTAGAGCATGCATTCAACACTCATAATAAATACATACGCAAGATATATTAGAGCTTTATAACTTGGAAAAAAAAGATAAATTGATCATATATGTACTTAAAGAGATAATAGTCCAGGATATCAGAGCAATAGTAAAAAGGAACGTTCAAACAACAATGTATGGAAAAAATGCTAATGCTATAAAAGATGAAGTCTCTGGCGTTGAGCTCCCCCTCAATTTAATCCCCTTGTAGTTCTCAACACACAAGATTTTTATCATTTCTTTTCTTCTTCATTTATTCTTTTGTCTCCCATTTTTGTCATTAATAAAAAGAGGGTGTGCTGGACACCATCATCAGCCCCTTCTCTGAAGTTCTTGAAGAAGCTAAATCAAAAACTTTTCATGTCTTCTAAGATGTCTTCTGTGCTTCTAAGTTGTCCACTAATCTCCCTAGTTGAGGCTTCAACCCTATCGAACCTTGAGGCCATATCTCTCTGATTATGTAAAAGAAGCTGGACCTCGGGAAGACTTGGTGAAGGTTCAGATAAGGGCTGGTGTGGAAGGCAGATGGTGGTTGGTGTTGATGGGGCAGCCTTGGGTGTAGGCTCAAGAATGTCCAAGGGTATATTGTCTCTAGACTTTGCAAGTTAACATCAATATTAGCAATTTGAGCGGTAGATGGTGGAGTGGATGGTGGTTCATTCTCTATTAGTGGAATGGTTATTGTAAGGAAGGTTATAGTGTGTGTAGGAACATGTGGAACATCAATGGTAGAAAAAAGAGTAGTAGGCATTGATTCAGAGATAGGAACAAAAATAGAAGCAAGGACATAGCCAAAACTAGGAATAGTGGGAGGAGCTTCAATAGGAGGGAAGATGGTTTCTGAGGTCTTATCTTCTTTCTCTTCCATAAGAGTTATTCTTATGGAAAGAGGAGGTTGAGGTACCATCATAATTATAGCATTTTTTGGTTCAACTGCTTCCTTAATAGGCTTTTCCATGATAGGTTCCAGGATTTGAAAGATCTCTACTTTAGCTGTTTCTTCTTATTCTTCGTCTAAAGTGTCAATTATCTTATATCCTGTAGTTTGATACCTTGCCATCTTCATGAGAAGTATAGTGGTTGAGGGAACATCTTTTGGCAAATTCCTGAGTTTGTTCACAATATCCTTTTTCTTGATGATTTTGGATGATCTTCTTCTTATTGTATCATCATATTCAGAAGATCTTCCTGAATTTTTTAAGCTTTCTAAACAGTCTGAGGTCTAAGTTGTCATACGAAGCTCTTGTTTATGAAGGCTCTCTTGCCTTTGCTTGGTTCTTCTTTCTCTATTCAGAGGAACTTAACATATTCTTCTTCTTTTGAGTTCTTAGACCCACTTTCAATAAGGATTAGCTTCCTTTTTCCTTTTTCCATTTTCTTTTCAGTTTCAGCCTTCTTAGAAGATTTTTTTGGCTTTCTCACTCCTTATTCTAGGACTTTGCCTTGTTGCACTTGTCTTTGAGGTCATAGGTTTTCTCCTTATTATTCTAAATGAGGCTGGTGTGTGATTAGTAACTTCCATATATTCAAACCACTCCTCAACAATAGTTCAAATGCTGGAATATTCTTGTTAACAACATTCTATAAAGTACTCTAGCTGTTCTTCTTTTATCCTTGGTGATTGCGCTTAGCATATAGTCCATTCCTAGCAACACATCAGTCGATAATTTTCAATTTGATTCCTTATCACAAAAGATAGGGATTTTGGAGTACCCCATGCCGATAATCTTCAAGTTGATTCCTTATCCATAGATCTGGGTACAACAGTTTGCAGCAGCTACATATTCAGCTTTAGTAGAGAGTAATGGTGTTCTGCTTCTTGCATGACCAAGTGATGAGGCTCTTTCCAAAGAAACAATAGTATCTACTGGTTTTCTTTCTCTCTACTCTGTCTCCAGCAAAGTCAGCATCACAGTACCTTACAATCTCATGAGATGTACATTTCTCATACCATAAACCAAGATTAGTAGTATTGGATAAATATCTTAAAATCCTTTTAATAGTATTTAAGTGTGATTGCTTTAGGTTAGATTGAAATTTAGAACAAATTCCTACACTTAACTGAATGTTAGGTCTACTTGCTGTAAGATGCAGAAGTGAACCAATAATTCCTCTATAGTTGCTTTCTGATATCTTTTCGCCGTTTTCATCAGCATCGATGACTTGAGATGGATGCATAGGATTACTCATGGGTTTGGCTTGATCCATATTAAACTTTTTCAAAAGCTCTTTTGTATACTTTTCCTGATGGATCAAAGATCCTTCCTTTTGTCATTTTATTTGGAGTCAAGGGAAAAACTTGAGTTCACCCATCTTAGATTCATTTTCCATTAATTTTGAAGACTTTTCAGGAAGAGAATTATTAGTGGCGCCAAATATATTGTCATTAACATATATTTGAACTATCAGAAAGTGATTATTTTGCTCAAGAGTAAACACAGTTATATCAATTTTACCTTTCTTGAACCCATTCTTCAGCAAAAAAAAGTACTTAGCCTTTCATATCAAGCTCGGGTAACTTGTTTTAGACCATGAAGTGCCTTTGTTAACTTGAAAACATGGTTAGAAAGGTTTTCACTCTAAAAACCTGGAGGCTGCTTCATGTAAACTTCTTCAGAGAGGAATCCATTTAGGAACGTAGACTTAATATCCATTTGGTAAAAAGTGGAGGCAGCAAAAGTAAGTAGCATTCTTATGTCTTCAAGCCTAACTACTGGTGCAAAGATTTCATCATAATCAATTCCCTTTTGTTGATTATAACGTTGTGCAACCAACCTTGCTTTGTTTCTTACAACCTTCCTACTTAATCAAGGTTGTTTCTGAACACCCATTTGGTTCCAATGATGGTTTTTTCTTTGGGCTTTTCCATGAGCACCTAGAATTTGTTTCTCTCAAACTGGTCCTACTCCTCTTGTATAGCATCCATCAAACTTTGATCGTTCAAAGCATCTTTAATACAGTTAGGCTTGATGGTGGAAATAAAAGCACAATTGGACACATTTCTGAGGAGGGATCTTATTCTCCCACCCTTGGAAATGTCCCTTAGAACTTTGTTCTGAGAAACTACTTTTAGATTAGAAACTCTTCTATAGTTTCTATAACCTTGATGTTCTTCAGGTTCTCTTTCTTCTTTAGATTGTTCTTTTTCATGCTTAGAAATATCACTTTTTGAGGACTTTCGAGTTCTTAGTAAGCTTTCTAGATTGCCCTTGTTCTGGAGCTTACTTTTTGATGATTGCGCTTTCATCTGCTTGCTTTTTGAGGGTTCCTTGAGGTTTAGTCCAAAAAGATCTATTTATAAAAACTCAAGTGGCTTTGTGGTTGAAACTATATTTTTGTTGTGGAAAAAAGCTTTGGTTTATTGTCTTTCTCACAGAAATCATAAGTTAAATCATTATCAAATCTGATCTTCGACAAGCTTTTAACAAGCTCTTTCTAAGATAGCTTAGAAATAAGCTTCCTAGTCCAAGCTTCTCATGCCACAGCCATTTTGTTATCCATGAAGAATACATCACATTTTACATCTTGATCTAGAAGGTTGTGAACACCATATTTTGATCGGGTATCTTTTCTTTTCTCATGAAAAAAATAAAAATAATGTGTATGTCAACTCAATTCCTTTAGCTCAAGTTTCCAGCCTGTTTTAGTTCTTTTTCCAGCCCAAGCATTTTGATCCGTTAACACAAAACACAAAAAAAAAAAAAAATAGAAGGAACGAAAAAAGGATATGCACAGAATCTAGGACAAAATGAAAAGAATCAAAGGATTAGGGAATCAAAAGGCAATTAGTATCAAATCCCCTAAATCAGCAAAATCACAACAGATTGAGGTAGAATTCCTTAATCAGATCATTAGGGCTCCCAGTTATATTTGAAAAAATCAATCAGGGACTGGAGAAATTAATTAGCAGGTGTGTGTATATATATGAGCTCATCATCAGAGAAGAAAGGAAAAAAGATTCATCAAAAACTACCCACAGAGATACACAGAAAAATTAGAGAAGACACAGGGAGGGATACAGAGAGAAGCGTGCATTTTATGAAGGTCTGGGCATTCTCAACAGAACAGCTTCATGCTACCGTTTTTATTTTTGTTTTACACTGTTGTCCTATTTTTTGTTGTGTGAGCTTTTTAAATCATATTTTGACTAGAATTCTCACTGCAATCAAATTTGCATCATTCCACCATCAAACAAAGTGGAAAAAGAGGAGGGAAAGAGCAAGAGACTCACCATCGCCGCCTAGGAATCTCACTGCCGCCATCATTGCCTTTGATGCCCAGTTGATGTCGTGCTGTCACCGCCCAACCCTCACGTACTAACCACCGTGGCATGTGTAACATCCCTTGCTGCTTTATGATTTGACGACTGTCCCTACAAACTAACATGGATCCTTTCAGCATGCTTTGTCCTCACTTACATGCTTCCCTGGAAAACTTCTTAGGAGCTCACTCATTCCAAAATTGTTCCAAGTCAAGCACGCTTAACTGTGGAGTTCTTTAGTGATAGGCTACCAAAAAGAAGATGCATCTTGTTGGTATAGGTAGTACAAATCAATTCATATAAACTTTCCTTAACTGTATAGTCCCATACCTACACAGTCTCAAGATCTTTCTCATTCAAGTGTGTAATCAGTTCATTCATGTACCCCTCTGCTTGGAAGTCTGCAAGGAGCCGCTCCTTGTCTATGCCTTCTTTTGCACTAGCAATCACTCTCTGATTTTGTCCCCGGGCGTTACATGCTCATCAGCTTCGACTTGGTTCGTTCTTGAACCACACCGTACTAGGAAAGGTGCAGGCTGTAATACCATTTGTAACATCCTCTGCTGCTTTATGGATTAATGACTGCCCCCACAAACCAACATGGGTCTTTTCTGCATGCTTTGTCCTTACTCATACGCTTCCCTAGAAAACTTTCCAGGAGGTTACTCATCCCAAAATTGCTCCAAGTTAAGCACGTTTAACTGTGGAGTTCTTTAGTGATGGCCTACGGAAAAGAAGATGCATCTTGTTGGTATAGGCAGTACAAATCAGTTCATATAAACCTTCCTTAACTGTATAGTCCCATACCTACATAGTCTCAGGATCCTTCTCATTCGGGTGTGTAATCGGTTCATTCATGTACCCTTTTGCTTGGAAGTCTGCAAAGAGCCGCTCCTTGTCCATGCCTTCTTTTGTATCGGCGATCACTCCCTGACTTCGTCCCCAGGCATTACATGCCCATCAGCTTCCGCTTGGTTCGGCCCTCGAACCACACCGTACTAGGAGAGGTACAGGCTTTGATACCATTTGTAATATCCCCTGCTGCTTTATGGATTGATGACTGTCCTCACAAACCAACACGGGTCTTTTCAGCATGCTTTGTCCTCACTCACATGCTTCCCTGGAAAACTTCCCAGGAGGTTACTTATCCCAAAATTGCTCTAAGTCAAGCATGCTTAACTGTGGAGTTCTTTAGTGATGGGCTACCGAAAAGAAGATGAATCTTATTGGTATAGGTAGTATAAATCAATTCATATAAACCTTCCTTAACTGTATAGTCCCATACCTACACAGTCTCAGGATCCTTCTCATTTAGGTGTGTAATCGGTTCATTCATGTACCCTTCTGCTTGGAAGTCTACAAGGAGCCGCTCCTTGTCTATGCTTTTTTTTGCACCGGCGATTACTCCCTGACTTCGTCCCCAGGCATTACATGCCCATCAGCTTCCGCTTGGTTCGGCCCTCGAACCACACTGTACTAGGAGAGGTGCAGGCTCTAGTACTATTTGTAGCATCCCCTGCTGCTTTATAAATTGATGACTATCCCTACAAACCAACACGGGTCTTTTCAGCATGCTTTGTCCTCACTCACACATTTCCCTGGAAAACTTCCCAGGAGGTCACTTATCCCAAAATTGCTTCAAGTCAAGCACGCTTAACTGTGGAGTTCTTTAGTGATGAGCTACCGAAAGGAAGATGTATCTTGTTAGTATAGGTAGTACAAATCAATTCATATATGCATTCCTTAAATGTATAGTCCCATACCTACACAGTCTCATGATCCTTCTCATTCGAGTGTGTAATCGGTTTATTCATGTACCCCTCTGCTTGGAAGTCTGCCAGGAGCCACTCCTTATTCGTGCCTTCTTTTGCACCTGTGATCACTCCCTAACTTCATCCCCGGGCATTACAGCATGCAACACTATGAAAACCATTAGTAGTGGAGCTATGCTATCATGACCTCTACTGCATGATTGATGCCACGCCATCGCTAGGCATCACGCACAGTTGATGCTACCGCACCGGTCTCACTACCACCACGGGTGAACCAGGTGTGAATCGCAGCCCTACATTACACCTCCTCGCCTCCGCCCTGCACCTCCGCGCTACTGCCTTCCACTGCTTCCTCTGCCCAGCCACTGCGAGTTGGGATGCCATCGCTATGAAAGCTTCTCCCTTCCTCCTTTGTGTGCACCGCCACTTTTCTATTTGGAGGCTTCAATTTTATAGAACTTGAGAAGAAAAATCTCGTTGTAATATTTCTCACCTAATCTTAAGCTTTTCAACTTCATGCTTGATCTTCTCAAGTTTCAAGGTAACCTTCTGAGTTCTCTTTAATTGGTTGAGATATTTAGAGGAATGGGCTTGAGAAACTTCTAGCAACTCATCATACAATGCATGTAATAAGTAATATAAAAAATTGAGTTCAAATACTTTTACCTTACAATCTTCTGTTGAACCATACTCAAGCCATGAATCATAGGTGTGTAGCATCTTCCAACTCATCATAACTTTCTAATCCATTCCTTTTATTTCAGAGATATTCCTGGTAGCCAGCAAGCCTTTCACAGTTAGTTGGTTGCTGCTTTACTATTTACTATGCCTTTTTTGTCTTTTCTGAGATTGGCATTTCTCCCTTTCTTGGCTTTCCTTTCTTAGGCTTTTAGGCATTTTTCTCATAAGTACAGAGATCTCATTCCCATCTTCAATCTTAGATCTTTCATCAGTTTCTTCTTCTTCATTGAATATTTCAATAACTTTCAATGCTTTAGCTATATTCTACTTTTGATATGATGACACTAGGGACAAAGGCTTGCTCCCTTTTATGGATTCATTATGCATTTCAGAAAGCACATTTTCATGAAATTTAAGAAATCCAAAAGAGAGCTTCTAGGACAAGAGTGTTAGAATCTTTGGTTTAAGATCATCATGCAGCATGTGTAGTTTGTCCTGTATTCCCTCATTGTGTCACAAGCAATTATTTTATCATATCTAGCTCTGCTTAGTGCACATACGAGTGACTGCTGGGCTTGGGAGATCAACCTAACTATTAGCTTTGTTGTGCTTGTCCACCTGCTTCTTAGGACTTCTCTTGATGTTGAGAATGCCTTGTCAAGTCCTAGAAATTCATCAAACAAGACAATTAACTGATAGAATATTTTTCTACTATATGGATTTATGTCATTCTGTCCCTCAGATCTTTGTCCTCTATAATCATTGGATTGCTCAACCCCTCAAAGGCCTTCCTTTGATACCACTTGTAGGTACAAAAGTGCACGAGAAGGGGGGTTGAATCATGCTTTACTTCTTGTTCACATCTGAAATGATTAACAAAATACAATCAAGCATTAACCTTGAAGTGCAGCGAAAATGAGATTAGTTATTTTAGAACATAGATCTCTAAAGCATAGAGCAAGTAACAGAATAGTTAAAACGTTATTTCAACATATATTAAATAGTAAGGCGTAACAAAAAAAAATAATAAAAGAGATCAGAAGAAGAAGATTTTACGCAAATATTCTTATACTGGTTTGGCCAAATCTGCCTACATCTAGTACTCAACACATGTTGAGGTTTCACTAAAGAATCTTTCTCAACCTGAGAAAGAAAATAGGATAGTATTTATATTAGTCTTTCTAAGCTCTCACTTGTGACCAGTAGACAACCCTTACTTTCACAAGTTGAGTAATTATTCATTATCATCTCCAAACTAAAACCTGTGACCAATAAACAACCCTTACTATCACAAACTGAGTAGTTATTCACTAGCCTCTCCAAGCTAAACCAAGCAGTTATTCACCTCTTCAAGCTAAAACTTGTGACCAGTAAACAAGCCTTACTGTCACAAACCGATTAGTTATTCATCAGCCTTTCCAAGTTGAACCAAATAGTTATTCACCAGCATCTTCAAGTTGAATTGAGTAGTCTTTGACCAGTTTCTCCGAGCTAAATTGAGTAGTGTTTAACTAGCCTTTCCAAGCTAAACCGTGACCATTGAAACACCTTTACTGTCACGTTGCAAGTAATCTTTGACTAGCTTCTCCAAGCTAACTTACACCAATCACTGCTGGATCAAGGATACAAAGGTTTTGTGTTTGGGTTGCCACTCAAACTAACCTTCATTGAAGTTTTCTTAAGATTTATAGTGAAGGACCTGGGATAACTTGAATAACTTCTTTTATCATTTCTTCCTAGGAAGGACATATACCTATTCAAGAATATAGAAAGAAGATTTTTACAAGTAAGGAAACTGATTACATGATGTGCTGAATGTTATGTGAGGAGAGATTTTCACAGAGTTTTCACTCTTGTGCAGCATCAATCTCATATTTAGTTTGAGCACAACATCTCTATTTATAGATAGTCTTACTTGTGACTGTTGCGCTTAATCAGATCTCCAAGTGACACGTGTTGATCATCTATTTGTGTATTAGAAAAGCAGTTTGAAAGAGTAGCTTGATAGTTTGTCAGATTTGTTGCAGAAACCATTGTGGCATTAAGGTTTCTGACATTTTTTCAGAAACTACTCTTACTTTTTGAACGTGATTTCTGAACTCTTTCTTCTAGAAGTTGGGTTTGTTGATCTAGTTAGCAGAAAAGATGATAAGCCAGTTCTAACGTGGTTTCCTTCCTTTTCTAGTAACGTTTAGCACTCCACATTCAAGTGAGCTTTTTGACGTATGGTATCAGTTCCTCGATAATTCTTTGATCTTTTATTCTTTAATCCAAGCTTTATCATGATGAAAGAATTGCGATCATGATGATTGAAGATAGTGTAACACGTTCTCAGAATTTGCTTGATATCTTCATTGTAGGCGTACTTTCTTATGTTCAGTGCTTCTTTCTAAAGACCTGTACCTTGGTTTCTTATTTTTGATATGATTTTTTTTTATCTGTAAGACATGTATGTGGGCTTTACATGATATAATATTCACTTTCTATTAGGCTCAATCCTATAAAAGAGATAAATCATGTTTGCACATGTGAAGTGAAATTATTTTTGTTTCAAGTGTATGTCATGCAATCCAGAAATACCTGTATCCTATGTCAAGAAACTCAAGATAGACATTAGTAATTCTTCAAAATATTTTCTTTAAATTGGTTTTGTTATCATTTAAAACATATTACCTTAAAGCTTTCTAAAGAATTCTAGAGCAAACAATCTCCCCCTTTTTGATGATGATAAATCAATTTGAAAAAAATCTTTTGAAGAGATGTTGAAAGAAATAGAATTGAATATGATAGGATAGTTGTGTTTCTTTTAGAACATCACAGGTTGTAATTTCAGGAAGTCCTTTTCTTAAGGCATGATATAGATAGGTTCAAAAACATTTTATAGCCTTAAGTAACTTAAATCAGAATTGATTTGGCTGTACATGAAATTTTTGAACTTATTCAGAGTACTTTCTTAGATGTATCAGAATTGGATATCATTGTTTAAATCCTTTTTACACAAATAGCTTGATTTTTAGTTACTTAAAGAAATTTTTTGAAGAAATTTTGCTTGAATAGAAAAACAAGTAATACATGTGATATTTTATGTTGATCAATTCTGTATTCAGCACAGGTTTATCCAAATGAATTTTTGAGATGGATGCTCAAAGATATATGTTAAATGTAACAGAGTATGCATGATTGAGAGAACATACTGTGCTTAGAGAAACCTTGATACAATTTTATCATTATATTACTATGCAAGCTCATTAAGGATCAATCCCAAATAAGATGTATATAAAGTAAGATGGAGTTTTTGTACCAGTATAAAATAAATAAAATCATATATTATGTATATACCTTGATATTAAAAGTATTACACATTTGTCCTATTTTTATTTTTATAGAAATCAGTTTAAATTGATTCAAGTGTAAACAATAATGATACTCATGTGGATTTGGTCAAGAATTAGCTTAAATCGATTCGCACAAATCGGTTTGAATCGATTAAATCGGTTTGAACTGATTTTTGACTCGTTCTAACACACACTGACATATCAGAGTGTAATTGGTTTGAAGCGATTTGACATTGTCAAATTTTCAAAATTGAGTGAAATCGATTTGAAAATTTGTAAACCATTACATAAAGATTGCTCCATGGGCATTTAGTAGAAGGAAACAAAAAAAAAAGAGTGGTTACTGAAGAAGTTGAGCAACAGTATGGCAGAGTGTAGTATAAATATTCTTGTTCATTATAATGGAGAGATTGTAAACACAGTAAAGGGTGAGACATTCATAAGTGATGATCAAGTTTGGTTGGTTGTTAGTCCACCTATTAGTTTGTTAGAGTTACAGAGCAGAATACTAGAAGAGTTTGATGGAAACAACAAGAAAATTGCAAATATATTTTATAGGATGCCAGTAGACATTGGACCGAATGGGATCCGATATACGAGGTTTCGAATTCGGAAAGATGAGCACGTAAGTCACATGTTTTCTTATTTTCACTCATTTTCTGATGTTTATAGAATAGATATATTAGTCGAACTCCACTATGGACCTTTCTACTTCAAAAGACCTTTCATCTGCAGCACATCATGCATCCTTGTCTTTTGAAGTGTCTCGTGATCATGAGCAAAGTTCATATGCAGCAGATGAAAATTTGAATTCTATAAGCTTTGCATATCTTACAAGGTAAGTTAAAGACCTATTGCCATTAAATCGCTTACCATTAGCACTTTCTGGCCTAGTTCAGGATTTTGATTTTGATGTTGACCATGGGGGTATCTATAATGAGGAAGAAAAGGAGCTTGATCATGAAAGAAATGATGATAATAAAGAGGAGGATGAGGAGTTATTTTATGTTCAAAACTTGGATGAACAGTTCATGTCGCCACTTGAATCTTAGTCTTAGTCTCGAGAGCATCCCAGTCACTATTCTGTGATTGATTTTGATGCAATGAGGTCTGACTTAGTTGGATCTGCATCAGGATCAGGTTTTGGAGGAGAAAATAATCTAGCAGTTGAACAAGTGTTTCGTAATAAAGAAGAAGTGTTATTTGCTATTAAACATTATAGCATCTGAAAAGGCGTCCAATACAAAGTTCATGAGTCTGACCACATAAAGTTTCATTACAAATATGTAAAGTTTGAGGATGGCTTTAATTGGAGTATATGTGTGACACTTCGCACAAAATCATGATTGTGGGAAGTTAGGAAATTGAATGGACCACACACATGTGCCTTTCCTGAGTCTTTGAATCAGCATACCCAGATGGATTATCATATTATCTGTGCCCACATTTATCCATTGGTGCAAGTGGATCCAACGATTGCCATCAAGTCACTGCAAGTATTAGTAGAGTGAAAGTTGAGGTTCAAGACAACATATAGGAAGGTATGGCTAGCCAAATAGAAAGGAATTGTCATGATTTATGTTGATTGGGAGAAATCATATAACGAGCTTCCTAGATGGTTCGGTAGGTTACAGTCTTATACGCCAAGAACTATTGTCCAGCTACAAACTGGACCACACTATGTGGCTTATGTTGTACATCAAAATTCCATTATGTTCCATCGTCTTTTCTGGATATATCCGCCATGTATAGAGGTGTTCAAATATTACAAACTTCTTATTTCAATTGATGACACTCACCTGTATAGCAAGTATAATGGAACACTAGTGATGGTAATTGCCCAAGATGATAACTTAAACATTTTGCCAGTTGCATTTGCCGTGGTGGAGGAAGAGACAAAGGAAGCCTAGTCTTTTTTCTTGAGAAATCTCAGGCAACATGTGACGCCATAAATGGGCATTCTTGTAATATCTAATAGGTATTAAGCTATAAAAGCAGCTTTAGACGCAGAGGGGAGTGGTTGGCATCCTCCATCAGTATATCATATATATTGTGCTTGCTGCATTAGGGCGTCATGATAAATTGGTTTGCCGTATTAGGGCAGGTGGATCCTGTAATGTGCATGTGGGCTAGCAACATTCCACTTGAGAAGTGGGCGCAGTACGCTAATGAGGGCCATCAGTTTAGACACATGACTACTAATTTATCGAAGTGTATGAATGCTATCATGAAAGGCATCCACAATCTTCCTATTACAACAATAGTAAAGTCCACTTACTTTCATCTTATTTAGGTTTTTGTTAAAAAGGGGACAGAGGCAAAGGCCCAACTTGAAAGTAGGAAAAAATTTTCATTCACTTTATTGAATGTAATTGAGCAAAGCAGACGACAGTTCGGCAATATAAGTGCCACTCCAATGAACTGAGAGAGGTCGGTGTACTTGATATTTGAGCGAGATGACATTGGAAGCCATGGTGAACAGGAATTTAGGGTGGATTTAGCCGGGCAACAGTGTGACTATAGAGACTTTCAAAAGTTGCACTATCCCTGCCATCACGCCCTTGCTGCATGTGTTTATGCCTGCAAAGAGTGGACGTCTTTTGTTCATGAAGTCTATACCATGGAATCGGTGTTCAATGTTTACAAAACTGAGTTCTATGCTATTGCTAACAAAGACATATGGCCTTTGTATACAAGGCCTACTTTAAGGCCAAATCCCGCGTTGAAACGCGTTCTCGAGGGTCATCCAGTTTCGATGAGGATTCATAATGAAATGGACGGGGTTGAGCCAGGCCGTCCAAATCGTTGTGGCCTATGTCGGGGAACAGGCCACACCAGACAATCATGCCTGTAACATCCCCTACTGCTTTATGGATTGACGACTGTCCCCACAAACCAACACGGGTCTTTTCAGCGTGCTTTGTCCTTACTCGCACGCTTCCTAGGAAAACTTCCCAAGAGGTCACCCATCCCAAAATTGCTCCAAGTCAAGCACGCTTAACTGTGGAGTTCTTTCAGTTTGGGCTACCAAAAAGAAGATGCAACTTGTTGGTATAGGTAGTACAAATTAATTCATATAAGCCCTCCTTAACTGTATAGTCCCATACCTATACAGTTTCAGGATCCCTCTCATTCGGGTGTGTAATCGGTTCATTCATGTACCCCTCCGCTTTCGAAGTCTGCCAGGAGCCGCTCCTTGTCCGTGCCTTCTTGCACCGGCGATTACTCCTCGACTTCGCAATCCCCGGGCGTTACAATGCCCACACGCTCCATCCTCTACCTAGTGTAGCTGAATCCATTGCATACTATGTGTAATATTTAGTTTTGTTGTTGTCTCGTTGGTGTTGTGAACAGTGCAGTGTATTCATCTTTCTTTTAAAAAGCATTAGTATGCATGAATTTATATTTTGTTCAATGGTACTTCGTATTTCTCATTTTGTATATTATCTAAATTCAATTTTAAATAAACTCCTTTGAAAAAAAAATTGTGTTTTTGGCTACAGTACAAAAGGAGTTTTCTTTTTTTTTTTTTGCGAACCAACAAAACCAGTTTATTTTTTGGGCCGAGGAAAAAAAAAAGATAGAACTTTAACTTTCTTGTTATTGATCTTTATATAAATACAACCACCTATTTTATATACTTAAATTAAAATAAATAATTATACTGCATAATCATAATTACCAATCAATCAAAATAAGACATGGACTGCAACGGCATAATCACTAGTCATCCGAAGTACATAAAATAAAGTCCATAATCGTCATAAGTACATAACCACAAGCTAATTGCAATCACTGATCCTCCTGTCCAATGCGTCTAGGGGCTACAAAGTGACTCTCTATATGACAACACCTGCATATAATCTGTCATGCAAGTCTACGCTGTCCCTGTCCCTTAGCTTGCCCTTGGACCGGGTCTTGATCTTGATTTGGCTCCTGATCCTGATCCTACTGCAAGTCCTGCTCCTGATCCTGATCCTAGTCCTGATTGTGCTCCCGATCCTGAACTGGCTTTTGATCTTGGTCCATTGATGTGCGATATATCTCATCCGAATCAAGGTGGGCCATCACTTGAGAATATGTGATGCTGACGAGGCTAAATGATAGCTGCCGAGCTATGTCACTCTGGGACAAACCTGTAACAAACTGCTGTGTGGGGCTCCCCTAAGTCAATGGGTTGGAGATAAACTGGTGTGAGAGACCTGTCATGTACTAATGGCTGGGGTCGACCATGAACTGCTGTGAGGGGTCAAAATGGGGGCCTCTCATGAATTACTGACTAGGGCCTCCAACAAACTGTTGACTGGGGCCTCTGATAATTTGTTGAGCAGGGTCAGGACTAGGGCCTCCAATGAACTGTTGACCTATACCTCATATGAATTACTGACCCATACCTCCCATGAACTGGTAGCCGACCTTTCCTATGAACTGCTGACCCAAATATAGGTAAAGATGTGCACGAGAAAGGGGTTGAGTCATGTATTGATTCTTTTTTGTGTTTTTTGAAGCTTCTAAAAATAATTACTATCAAGTGTAAAACTTGAAGTGCAGTGGAAACATAGTTAGTAGCTTTAGAAAGTAGATTTCTAAACCTTATTAAATAAAATGCTCATTATTAAATGAAATAACAGAAAGCAAGAAAGATATATAAGATCAAGTGTAAGTAAATGATACAACAGAGATAAATAAAAGAGATCAGAGAGAGGGACAAAAGACACAAGGGATTTTATACTGGTTCAGCCAAACCTGCCTACATCCAGTACTCAACAACTGTTATGGTTCCATTCAATAACAACTTTCTCAACCTGAGAAAGTAAAGATTGATAGCCTTTACATTAGCCTTCCCAAGCTCTCACTTATGCCAGCAGACTAACTCAAAGACTAATACAAGTTGAGTACTCTTTCTTTAAGCCTTTCCAGGCTAAATCGAGTAGTATTGTACTAGCCTTTCCAAGCTAATCAGTGATCAGTAGCCACCCCTACAATCATGTTGAAAGTAGTCTTGACAGTGGCCTCTCCAAGCCAAATTGTAACGCCCCGTTTATCTCTAAACTTTTAAATGACCAAAATGTCCCTGAGATCATTTTTACCTAAAACATGAGGACGACCAGCCTCGGCCATCCTCACAAGGCTTTTACGATATATGAAGGGGATTATATGTTTATGAATGTTAACAAGGCAGAAAAATCTCATTTATGAGATTTCTATGTATAAATGACCAAAATACCCCTAACCTGATTTAAGGCAGTTTTAAGTTTTAACTTCGACCCGGACTCATCCCGGAGATTAAAAATGATGTTTTAAGGCATGAACTATGATGGTTTAAGTCCCGGAGGTCCCGAGTAACTTTTGATAAAAATTACGATTTTACCCCCGCTTAGTGCATTTTAAGTCTAACGAGTTACTTAACTCAAACCTAAGCAATATTAGGCTCTAATGAAAAGTTAATTAATTTCCTTAATTAATCTAGAGCTAAAATAATTATTTAAGGTTGATTAGAACCTAAAATTGCTTAAGAAAATTTACAACTCAATTCTAATTCTTTTCTTTCTTTAAAGAAAAAGCAACTATGAATAGTATTTTTACTATTCACACTTCCATTCCCAAGAACACTTTCATTCCTAAGAAAAAGTTGTCACACTTTAATCAATAGTCATAGGAGTTTGACTCCATTAATCCTACAAGATCACTCTTAATCCAAGGTATTAATGGTCCTAATCACCTACTTAGTTCACCTAAACACTTAGGCACACAACCTTAATTAGTGACCTAACCTTGTTTACTTCTAAACACTTCATTAGTGCATGATTAAATTGAATGAAATCTTTCCTCCCTTGGCCTTATAATTTTCGGCCACTTGCCCCCAAAAATTCAAAAGAATGATATTTTATGTGGTCAATCAAATTGTCCTTCAAAAGCCACCCTAAGACCCATGATCTATGACACCATGAATGACAACACAAGAGATTTTTCTTCCCTCCTTCTTCTTGGAGAAGTTTTGGCCAGCCCCTCCCCCTCCACTCCTTCATGATTTATTTGCCTATAAATACACAACACTACACAACTTTATTCCTTTGCTCACTTCTTGCAAAATCTCTAAAAGTCTCAAGCTTTCTTACTTCTTTTTCTCTCAAGCTTCCAAGAGTTCTTCAAGCTCAAGTTCTTCCTCTCTTTTTTCGAAAACACAAGGTAGGGAACCTTTCGAAATATGTCTTTGCTTTTTATGTTGAATCTTGTTGGGAAATGATGAAAAGTGGAACCTCCATGTTGCTTCTTCTTTTCGGTTTCTTCCTTTTCTTTTCCTTTGATTTTCGGCCTCAAGGCCTTGAACATGATAGCTTAATGATGAGTGCTCTCTAAAAGTGACTATGAGCTCATCTCACATGAGACCCCTAAAGCTTGAGTTTTTCTTAAGAAAAGTTTCATCTTTTACAAGTTTAGTCAAGAATGAGGTTATGTTTCTCTTGAACATTTGGAACTTCCCTTTTCTCCTTTATGTTTCGGCCATGAAGGCCTTTGGCCCTTGGAACAATGAAAGCTTGATGATGAGGGTGTTATGATGGTGCTTGTCACTTAACAACCCCTAAAGCTTGAATCTTTCACAAGGAAAGTTTCATCCTTTTTCAAGGATGAGTAAAAGAGGAGTTTATGTTTCTCTTGAACATTTCTTAGACTTCTCTTTTCCTTTCATATTTTCGGCCATGTAGGCTTTCAAGGCTTGGAAAAATGAAAGCTTGATGATGAAGGTTTCATGTTGATGCTTGTCACATGAACAAACTCTAAAGCTTGAAACTTTGATTTTAAACCAAGCATAGTTTCGGTTTTGCTTTCTTCTTTAGCATAAACTTTGTTTAATTGTTGGTTTTGAAGGAAGCTATGTACTCAATGATGAGGACTTAGGGTGTTGATGTCATAGATCATCAAGATCTTGGTCCTTAGAGTTTAAGAAATGGTTCATTTTTCATGATGGAGATTTGGCCACCTTCAAGATTTTTAAGGTTGTGATTTATTTTGAGTGTTCTAGCACTGGTAGTTCTCTTTTCTCGTGAGGATGAGGTTTGGGTTGGAACTATATTCCTTTTTAAAGTCTTGCAAGAGCTCTAGACAAGATATAAAAGTAACTTGCATTCACGTTTACTTTATGCTTTGCATAGCACGTTTATTTTCTATGCTATCACTAAACCCCAAGATAAAGAATGAACTTGCATAATGCACGTTTAAATTTCAAGCTTTGCATTTCATGTTATTTTTCAAGCCATCACTAAACTCAAAGACTAAAATGAGGGTGCATCTCATATTTATTTTGAGCTATCACCTTACTTCCTAATGGACTATAAAAATGGAATGCATAGCACGTTTACTTTTATGCTCTCACCCAAGATTACTAGAGCTCAAAGACTTGCCCATTTCATCTTGAGGAAAGTTAAATCAAGGAGGTACTCTCTTGAAAATGCATTCGGCCATGCGATGATGAAAGCTCTAGGATGAGTTTTCATTAGTTACAAGAGCCTATAGTTTATGTTTTAAGTTTTTCCTAAACATAAGTGACATTTAAAAGTATATTGAGTATGTTCTTATATTTAGGATTTCAACCATGAGAAAAAAATTAAAGAGCTACTGCCCCATGTATTTTATAAGAGTTCTTGACAAGATAAATTGATTTCTAAGATGTTTTTGAAGTCCTAAAATTGTTCCAAGAGAAACTAGCTATCTATGTACATTGAAAAAGAAGTTTATACATGATTTAATGACTAACCATTTTCGGTTCTGCCATGTTTATTTCCAGCACCTTAAATAATGTTTTGGGTGGTCTAAATATGTTTGAATACCTTGCCAAGTATATGATAATTGTTCTAGACATTTTGGAGCATGCTTAGTTACTTGAATTGCTTGAAATATGAATTCTAGAACCCCATAGGTACAGAAAATATGGATTCTGTCCCAGCATTATTAACACCCATAGAATCACATTATATGATGTCTAGATCAGTGAGAGTGACTCATAATTGGCTTAGGTATTAATTGTTGCATCATAGAAAAAGTCAGATGTGAGAAAGGGTTTAAAATGCATCTTTTAGAACACCGTAATTCATTTAACTTAGCTTACCGCCAATGCTATCCAGTCATGATTGATTAGGTCTTAGGACTTAATAAATTATGGTAATGAGGTTAATCAATCCCTTAGAGGTATACGAAAATAATTTAGAAGTTTGAGATTACCCAATTGAGGGTTCTCACTCTTAAGGGAAAGGTTTAAGCATTACTCTATGAATGATGAATTGGTGTTTACCTCATGACTTATATGATGCTATGTGAGCTATTATTCCCAAATGATAGTTTTATTATTGCATGTGATTGTTCTTTGAGAACTTAAAGATGCCTATGTTGTAATAAAAGATATGTGACATGCATGAAACTATGTGGCATCTTAATAAAATATGCTAAGACTTAAGGTGACTTAAACTATGTGAAAATGATCCTTGAACTACCAAACCAAGGGTGGGGATGAGGTGATTCTAGCCCCCTAGACCTGTACTTTAAGTCGGGACCTTTAACTTATCAAAAGGGATAAGTCCATGTGCTAGTGACGACTAGCGTGGTATGAGCTCATAACCTAGAAGTTTCTCCAAAGGGAGATCAGTTAGGGTGGCCCCAGGAAGAAAATGATGAGGTTCTAATGTCACCTAAAGTAACCAAGATAAGTTACCATGTACCATGTTCTAAGAACTATGATTTTATGCACCATGAATTATGAGTTTAAGTGCCATGATCCATGATATAATGAACCATGATTTATGATTTGAGTTTCATAATTTATAGACTATGTAACTAAGAGGTTTTCATAATTAAAAGGAACGGGCCTTAGAAGTTAACATTTTCGAACTTCATAATTGAACCATTATATGCCCATGTTTTTACTAAGAAACTGAGGTCCCTAGAGACGTATATGATGACACTTAGATATGAGGAAAAACCCTATTGAGTTTCTTTAGTAAGAAATCTCACTCTTTCTATCTCTTTCTTTCTGTTACGTCTCTAGATTCAAATGGTGACGTTTGTGCTCTACGTTGAGACACCCACATGGGAGTTCCATTACGATCCAGAGCACGGATCGTATCATTTTGAAGGCCACTGCACTGTTCGCGTCTTTATGTTTCCCGGACGGCCATTTGCCCACCCTGTAGATAGCTACCTCTTCTCACCGATATAGCCCTATGATGATGACATGGTTTTTGAGCGGGCTCGCACATGCAATGAGAGAATCCTCCGGACTTACACTGTAGGGTCGGGTGCCGTACCCGAATACGTACCCCGCTCGTAGCATTTGGAGGAGGACCCTTTGGAGGAGCCACCCACCCACATGTATAGAGAGGACTCTACCCCCACTCCCCCACGTGTGCTAGCAGGCAGCGAGAAGACGATTACCCAGCCACGAAGGGCTCAGATGCCCAAGATGTGACCCCAGCACGGAGGACGTGTCCGAGTGCCCACTCCTGCCGCGCTTCGCCTTTGGATCGGCTATGTCCCACCTTACCTGTGACTATAGCCGTATGGTTTAGAGGGTAGTCCTTAGTGCACACACGACACGTAGTTAGGATAAACCTTCTTTTGTATTGAGGTTATCCATTTCAGATGCACTTGGGTATGGGTGTTCTCTTGCATGTATCTTTTATATTTTTATGTATTTCCTACTTTTCAGTTGTATTGTACTCTATGTATGGAACAGTCCCGCCATTATTGGTGGGCATTTTATATATTAATATATGAGGTATTTTAGTATATGTGTCCATGATGCTGTGTATGGAACCTTTTATGTGTTTACATTTCCGCACTTTATGATATCGTTCGATTACATTACACGCAGCTCATACTTTATCAAGGTTTTGTTATAAAAAAATTTGGCTCGTATTTTCAGTAAGTAATTTCAAAGATAATAGAACTAAATCAAGAAATAATGACTAATATTTAGCCTCAGTACATGCTAGTAGTATTGGGTTGAATATTAGGGTGTTACACAAATCGTGATCAGTAGTAACATCTACCATCACATTGAAAGTAGTCTTGACGCTGGCCTTTTCAAGCCAAACCGTGATCAGTAGCAACTTCTACTATCACGTTGAAAGTAGTCTTGACATTGCCTTTTCCAAGCCAAACCATGACCAGCAGCAACCACTACTGTCTCGTTGCAAGTAGTTTTACAGTAACCTTTCCAAGCTATCTCACAGTGATCACTACTGGATCAAGGATACAAAGGTTAAGTATTTTGGTTGTCACTTAAACTAACCTACACTCAAGTTTCCTTAACATATACATAGAAGTTCTTGGGAAAAACTTGAATGACTTCCTTCTTCTACTTCTTCCATAGAAAGAGCATAAATCTAACTAAGAATATAGAAGGAAGATTTTCTTTACATTTCAAGGATGAAACTGATTACATGATAAAGAAGAACATTCCAGGAAGTGGGAAAATATTTTTGTAGAGTTTCCTCTCTTGAATCTTCAAATCTCCCATTGGTCTACAAGCATAAAATCTCCTTATATAGTGATCTTTCTTTGTGACCATTATCGTAGATCAGTTCCTCAAGTAACACGTGTTGAACATCTATTGTGTCTTGAAAGAACAGCTAGAAGAGAAGTTGACAGATCTATCACATGGATTGTAGAAACCGTTCTAAAGTTGAGTTTTCTGATCTTTCTTCAGAAACTACTTTTCTGCTTTCTGAACTCTTCCTTCGTGAAGCCAAGGTGATTGATCAAAAATGCAGAAGAGATGATGTACCACTTTGAAATTGGGTTTGACTTGATTATTTGAAATTCAAATTTCAAATTTCCCTTCCTTTCTTGTAGCATTCTTTGCTCCACTCATAGATGAGCTTTCTGATGTACACAATCAGTCCTTTGAAGAGATTTTCTGTTTCTGATATTCAATCAAATCTTTTTTGTTGATAATATCTTTGTATTTGTAATGATTGAATATTAAGTAACATGTTACTCTTGGACATGAGTTGATATCTTTATCTTGAGTGTACTTTCTGACGTTAGCTATTCTTTCAAATGTAGCTATCAAATGCTTGGTTATTTCACTTCTGATTTATTTTAGATCTCATAACATGAGACAAACATGTTTACACGTGTAGAGTGACATATATTCTTATTTGAGTAAGCTTTGCTCTTGCTAAATGATAGAAACCTGTTATAATCTTTACATGAAACTCAATACAGACATCAGTCATTCTTCAAAGCATTCTCTTTAAATAGGCTTTGTTGTTATTCAAAACAAATAAGCATAAAGGGTTCTGGAGCCAACAATCTCCATCTTTTTGATGATGACAAACCAATTTGAAGAAAAGCTTTTAAAGAGAATGTAAATGAGATATGGATATTCTTTCAATATATCAGAAAGAGAGATTTTCAAGAAGAGCTTTCTCTTAAGGCATGATATGGATCATATAAAACTTTTCGCCCTTAAATGGCAATTAATCAGAGCTGTTGTTGTTTCGCTTGAAACATAACTAGTCATACTTTTTGAACGTTATAAGAGCAGATGTTAAAGAGAAAAATGTTTAAGTTGTGGATAAACAACCACCTTGATCATTTGTCAAAAGAAAGGAGCTTTCTAAAAATCCTCATGCTTGAAAAATTAACAAGTACTACTTGTGATATTTTTTCTTAACTAGATCCGTTTTCAGCAAGTCTTAATCCAAAAGAAACTTTGAAAGGAATGCTTAAAGATATGAAGAAAAAAAATGAAACAGAGCATTTGTAATTTTTGAAAAACAAATTGATGCTTATGTAGTTTTTGATGCTCAGAGAAACCATAAGAAGTATAATATCAACATATTGCTATGCAAGGTTTCTAAAGCTCATATAGGGATCAATCCCTGAATAAGCAAGAATGAGCTTTTGTATTAAGCTATGAAACTTTCCTATAAGAAATAGATCACGAAAAAGATGTTTTCCATAACACCCTCCCAACTACCATGTTTTACTTGAGTGTTAATATAGTAATTAGAAAAATATTACTTACATTCATGATCTATGCTAGTCGAAAGAAAGGAAATCAAATGATTTAGACACATATATCGCCAAACTCGTATATACATATATGAATATCATTTTTAAGTTTGCAATATGTACATTGTACTGATACTACACTGGTTAACTTCTAAGCTCATCAAGAACTTAGTTCACAAAAGAAAGGAACACCTACAGTATCTAATCTAACCTGCTCAAAGTTGAGGTCTAGCAAAATTTTATACAAACAGAAATAAATCTCACAACATTTAATACGATCAATCTATAGGTTAGTGGGTCACTAGTACTAACTACCACTATATACATATCAAGATTCCCTAAAGATCTCGCATCCTACTAGATGAAACCATTGGCCATCGGTATGATAGCCTCACCTCCGCTCGGGGCATCAGGACCTTCTGGTGGGTCTGAGTCTGAAGACGAGGATGAAGAAAGATCATCTGTTGGAGGGGGTGCTGGTGGTGTAGGTGGGACATCAAATATCACTGGGTGTGCCAAGTGGAGAGGCACACCATCATAAGGGAAAACAGGGTCAAAGTCAGTTGTAAATACTGATGTATTAAAGGAACGGCTGAAAAACACATAGACATGAACTTGCGAGTAACCCACTACATATAGAGAGTCGAGAGCAAGATCATAATGCCACACCCACTGTGGCGAGACGAGATAAAATACTAGTGACGGCATCTGCTGGATCTGATTAACACAAAGTAAATGCAACCGTAGGGATGAGAATATTATAAAATCCCCAGTAGGGTATTCCCTCAGGTATAATGTGAAACATAATTGAGAAGCTCATTCATGTGGGAATACACATGCAAAACTATGTGTATCAATATCAAGGTATATACATCATGTAAAATCAAGTACAAGTATAATAATGATTCATGCATTGTTCTTTTTCTCATTAACATAGGGAAGGCTTAATCTCACATCAAGTGATGTCTGTAGTGGAATCACTCCACAAGAACTATTGACTACTGAGACATGAGCTCATTCCTATATGTCAATACGTCTATTGACTCATCAAATTCCCGGGAAGCTCTTACTTTTGCTTTCCCCCTTCAACCACATAAGCCTTGTCTCCATTTTCCCCATATGTTAAAAATTTGCACAATTACCAATCATATTTTCTCTTCTATCACCATAATACTCATATCATATATTTCTTTTATTCAAGGGCATTCTTACATCACAAATAAGTATTTAATTCCATTGGAGTCTCATAAGCATTCCTTTAAAATAGATATCCTGTATACATATATCATGTACTTGAATTAAATGCCATACCATTATTAAATTAAGACATTCTCACAGTTTCAACACCCTAGCAGATCTACTACTCCAGGAACAATATTTAATTTCCAAATCAAATGACCAATTAAAGAGCCATAAAAATTCTCTATGACACATCAATGTGTCTAAAAGGCCCTGCACAAATTTCCAAACAAACGGTGTTCTCTAACCTTATCAAATAAATTTTGGAAATCTGGTGGTTAGAGACCACTTGTTCATAGCTTAGATCAGGACTCTCATAATTTTCGACCCCACCAATTGATTAAATCAACTCAAAATAAAATTCACAGTCGCAATTCAATGTGTTATCAGCTTCTCATAAAAATTTCGAAGAATAACTCCATCGTTTACTATGATAATAAAATCACACAATTTTACTGCCTCAGCTTCAACATTTCAGGCAGCATAGTCACAACTTTGGTTCTTGACTTTTTAAACACAGAGAAAGTGCCCAGAATGACCCCAAATTTTTACTAGAGACTCCTTAACATGTAATTACATCCCATAAAATTTTCAACTGAATCTAAGATCTGTAAATATATTAGAAAATTTGACAAAATTTGCTGCTTCCTTCAAACCGGGATTTTCCAGTAACAATGTTCAAGAATCATAAATTTTTTTCAAGCAGAGAAAATCCTTAACATGACCCAAGGAAAATCATGGGGTTGTCTTAGGATGTTACCTTCAACATATAATTTTTATAGCTAAAAAAACCGAACACAATTGCACTAGAAAATTTGTCAACAAGTCCTGCGTTGTTGAAATCCGAAAATCCAGCAAACTAATTCAAAGTCTCTCTTGATAAAAATGATTTTTCCACAACACCAAAGACTCCACCAAAATTAATACATCAATATCAACATATGATCAATCAATAAAATTAGAAATCTTAGGATAAAACCAATCATAATTTTCAGAGTAAAGTTTGAAACAAAAAAGGACAAATAAACCCTACCCTTGGAAGCTAATGTTTCTTTAGCTTTTGTATGCTCCAAGATAGATGTTCTCCACCCCAAAACTCTTGAAACACACTTAGATCCTCCCCTAATCAATGATGGGTGAGGTATTAAAGTGAGGTTTTGAAAAATCTAATCGGTTATATTTGTGGAGGTTGAACTGTAGAACAAGTTTGCTTAAGGAAGTTTTTGATTCTAACAAGATTTGGTCTAGGATTTTGGTGGTTGAAATTCAAAGTTAGCAAAGGTTTTTAGATGAGAAGAAATGGGTTCTTTGCTGCTTCTCTTTTGGCTGAAGATGAAGATAAAAGAGATAAGGTTAGGTGAGTTAAATATATTTATTAAGGAGTGTTTTGATTGGTTGAAACATAAAATATAGTTCTTTCCATTAAAAAGGTTTAAAATCAATGGCTAGGATATGATCTTTCATCCAAGATGAAATCCTAGCCATTCACTTGGTATTCAAGTGGATATACTTCATTATTTGTAGATATTAACTAGTTTTCGGTGTTAGAAATCGAACACCGAAATTTTATCAAACGGGCGAAACAATGTACCCGAGAAATCAAACATTGTCCGAAAAATAATTTCGGGTATAAAATCATTATTCCTACCTATTTCTAAACATAATCTTATAATTTCTTAATTTTGGGCATATCCGAGGCCCAATTCTAGGGTTTCGGCTGTCTCGGCGGACCTACGGGGCTCACAAAATACTATTCACATTTTTTTTTGCATCCTTGAATCATTCTCATCATTTCCACATCTATCAAAATCTTAAAATTCTCATTAATAAAACCTCATTTAATTTCTAAAGAGAATTAGGGTGTTACATTACCACCCACCTTAATAAAAATTTTGTCCTTAAAATTTCATACCTATAAACAACTCTGAATAATCTTTCTTCATGTTTGATTCTAATTCCCATGTATATTCTTCATTTTCAGGTCCACCCCAAGCCATTTTACAAGTTACACAGATTTATTTCTAAGTTGCCTGACTTCTCTATCGACGATCTGAATAGGAGGTGTAACACCCTAAAAATTAGTTAAAAAAATTATTTGAGCTTTATTAGTTGTAATTTCAAAAATCTGACAGTTTTAACACTGATGAAGACGGTCCAATGGTTTTGTAAAAAAAATGTGAATAGTGTTTTGTGGGCCCCGCGGGTTGCCGGGACAGTTGAAACCCTGGAATTGGGCCCCAGAGATGTCCAAAATTTAGAAATTATAAGATTATGTTTAGAAATAGGTAGAAATAAAGATTTTATACCCGAAATTATTTTTTGGGCAATGTTTGATTACCCGGGTACACTGTTTTACCCGTTCGGTAAAATTTCGGTATGCGGTTTCTAACATCGAAAGATAGTTTAATCTTTGTAAAAGGATAATGTTTATCTTTTAGAGCCAAGTGTAAGGCTAGGATTTAATCTTGAATTACAAGATCAAATCCTAGCAATATATCTAATTTTCTTTTAGAAAGAATTATCTTTTGTAATTAAATAGATGTTTCCAACCTAATATAAGATAAACTCTAGCCACCTAACTTCAGTATCTCATCTTCTCATCCTCGGCCAGCAAGTATAACTAGCAGCCACCATTCTTGCTTCACTAATAACATCAAATAACTTGCTTTAAACCTTTAAATCCTTGCCTAGACTTGCAAAAAGCCATAAACTTCCTTCATAAAACTTGTTCTACACATCAATATCTACCATTCTAACCGATTAAAATTTCAATTCCTCACTTTGATATCTCATACTCCTCTGCCTAAGGAAGGTTTAGGACTGAAATTGGTGTCTTGAAGTGAAGGGAGATCACTTAGAACATCCTTTGAAGTATCAAGCACAAAAGCATTCAAAGTAGGGTTTTCTTTGATCTTTTCTTTCCAATTTTATGCTGGACTTTTCTGATTGTGTTTGGTTTGAAATTTCTAGATATATTGGTTGATAATATGCTGATATTGATGTGTTAATTTTGGTGGAGTGTTTGGGGTTGTGGAAAAATCATTTTTATCAAAAGAGATTTTGAGTTGGTTTGCTGGATTTTCGGATTTCAACATGGCAGGTGTTGTTCATGAATTTTCTGGGCATGTTGTGGGCAGTTTTGTGAGCTACAAAAAATATATGTTGAAGCTAACATCTTGAGGTAGTCCCATGAATTTTCTTGGGTTCTGATTTTGAGTCAAACTGCTTTAAAAATATCAAGAACCGAAATTAAGCATATGCTGCCTGAAATGCTAGAACAGAAGCTGTAAATTTTGCTAATTTTGTTACCATAACCAATGATGGTTTTACCAGGATTTTTATTTATAATTTTCTGGGGTCAATTGCTAGGGTTAAAAATTATGAATTTTGGTTCTTGAGCTGAGGTTGAGTGGTTTCTGGCCACCAAATTTTTCTAATTTTATTAACATAGTTAGAGAATTATTTTTACTCTAAAATTTTTACAGAACCTTGGGGATACATTGAGGTGTCTTGGATAATTTTTATAGCCTTTGAAATGATTGTTTTATGTGCAAATAAATTTGTGCCACAATAGTGTGAAATCTGCCATTGTGCAGAAAATAAATTGATGCTTTGAATTGATGAAATAGTGGCATTTTGTACTAGTATGACATGAGTACCTGAATATGAGGATGAATAATTGAGCATGTGAACTTATTGATGAGGTTAGGTACACATAGATATGAATGATTATTATAATTTCTTATATGCGAAAGAAAAGCATAAGATTATGTTTCTTGGACTGGAGAAAGTAAATCCAGTTTGTTAGGGAAAGTAAACCTAACTACCAAGAAAAGCATAAGATTTATAATCCTTGGGCTGGAGAAAGTAAATCCGGTCTGTTAGGGAAAGTAAACCTGACTACCTTTTAATTGAGTCGGGAAAAGTAAACCTGGCTAGGAATAGGTTTGTATGAGAATTGGAGAAAGTAAATCCAATGATCATGTATAAGAATGAACTCAGTCTTGAAAATCAGTCTATTACCCATTATTGCCACACTGGGGACGGCGGTAAGTAATGCCCAGATGTGACAAGATTAGTCAAGGGCCAAGGTAAGTTTAAGAAGTAAATTTTATAAGAAATCCTTTGTCTTATATGTCGAGTGAAGAAGTTTAGTATTGATATTGAGACTAATATATTTAAGTGGAAAGTTAGTAGTATATGATGTTGAGTAGTATGGTATATGTACATTAAGTGATTGTAAGAGAAAGGTTTATAATTGTGCCACATTGTAAAAGGAAGGTTTATAATTGTGTTAAGTTGGACAAAATGTACTCTTCGGCACTTGTCCTCTTAGTGTATGCAATTGCTCTTCTTTGACTTGAGGTTTAACCCTATTGGCCTATATTTTTATCCACCTTCACATAAGCCCTATTACAACCAAAGGTAAGTCTTCTTAATTCAGTATGCATATGTGTATGACAAAATGGAGAATGAGACTCGTAGTAAGCTTATGATAATGTATTTTCATTTGAGGTGATTGAATGTGCAACATAACCCAAAACACTTGAGTGAATAAAGGGCAAATACAAACCTTGAGAGGATTTTTGTACTTGATTCATGCATCATGTATGGATTCTACCTTGTGAGACTATGTTGGTGATCATGCCTTGCTTGTTGTAATTCTTTTGATTGTTAGTGTGAAAGCTTACTGTTGAACCTCTAAGTTCATTAGATTGCTGTATTGTCATTTAATTTCATGCATCATGAATTTTAGGTTAGGAGTCTAGTGTAGTTCTTGTTTACTGCTTCTCATCCATGCCTTGGTTTAATCTTAGTTTCACATGAGGACATGTAAAAAGCTTAAGTGTGGGGGAGTTTGATAAGGGGCATTTGTGCCACTTATCTTACTTCTAAACCTTACCTTTTTACATGAGTTTTACTATGTTGTTGACAAAATTAATAAGGATTTTGATTTATTCCTCATTGTCTAATTTTGATAGAATTGATGACTTTTGCATTGATTTTGGGATAATTCTTTGGATTAGAGGCACATTGCGTTTAACTTGTCTCTTTGAGTATGGTTTTTATATATAGGAGCTTTGGATTGAGTGCAAATGTTAAGAACAAGAAATTAGATTAAGACAAATAAAGATGTTTTGAAAGCTCAAGAAGTCCTCTAAAACTTTTATGTTCAGCTCAAAACTCAGTTCTAAGAGCATGTTGGTGAAAATTGAATTGCAAGATTAAAGGTTGCTGATGTTTTAATGTTGTCAAACTTGACTGCCAGTTAGTATTTTTACAATATCTAGAGCTACAGATGTTTGATTGAGGTGATTTTGGTGGCATTGGAAAACCTATTCAAAGGGCTACAATAGTGCCAAGGACATATTCAAATGTTTTAGGGGGAAAAATGACCAAATACGTGAAGATGTTAATTCTGTCCAGCGCTGCACTCGTGAGATGATAGGATTACAGCTCACTTATCTATTTTTGGGCCTACTTTGGCCCATTATTAGAGAGTAGTACTTAAGGGATTATTATAGACTTTTACCCTAGCTTTTTACTCAGTTTTAAGTCGCCACTTTAGTTGCTATTATTCTTTTTCTACATCTCTTTCTTCTCCTTCTCTATTCTTCTTATTCTCTATTCTTCTCTCTCTTAGGGATTCCATTGGTGAAGGTTCTTTGTCTTGGAGATTATGGCAAGGATTACTGCTATTATTTTCAGGTTCTTTTATCTTCATTGTTATAATCCTCCAGAGATAGAGGAGTAGATTTCTTTACTAGTGTAGGGATTTCCAGATGGATTGCAATGACATTTGAGACCCTTTGTGTATATTAAATGCATTGATTTTCTTAATGTTCTGTAGTTTCTATTTCTTTAATTATTGTGGTGATTGCTATAATCTTTATTGGAATAATTGAATTAGCGATCATCATTTAGGAAAACCCTTTGGGCATAACTTGATAGATCTATTAGTTTATGTTTGAGGGAGAAGATTAGAATTAGCTTTCCAATTGGCGGTTAGGCTATAGCAATTGGCTCATTAAAGTAATTTGATTTCTAAATGAATTGAGATCTCGTTTATTAGTTATTTGCATTGGTCAAATTCTAGAGGTCAATTGATCACTAGTAGAATTACCGGTAATTTATTACTGATAGCCGCCAATGGGTTTAATATTTAGCCAATGATAATTGATTTCTAATCCTAGGAATACCTTGCACTAGTATTTGCCTTATTGTTGCTATTATCTTTGAATTTCCATTGCTATAATTTCATTCTTCAAAACCCCCAATTTTCATGACTAAGGATTTAAGCCTCCTTGAGAGACGACCTAGGTTGTGCCCTTTACTACATTTTTGGTACAACTTGGTATTAAAATAAATTTCTAATTTGAAGAGGTAGGGGACAACTTACCTCTATTCAAGTTGTTAGATTGCTCAACCCCTTAGAAGTCAAGCTCTGATGCCACTTATAGGTAGAAAAGTACACGGGAAGGGGGGGGTTGAATCGTGTTCTTTCTTTTTTTATTCTTGATAAACTTCTGAAAAACTTTATCAAAAACTATCAAGTGTAACATTTGTAGTGCAGCGAAAAGTAGCGTTGGTGACTTCAAAAAGAGATATTTCTGAACTGGATGAGTAACATAGAAACGTAAAGCAATTTTTCAAAATAGATGTAGATAGTAAGACAGATAAGGAAATAAAAAGGAGATGAAAGGGAAGAAAGATACGATACAAGAAGATTTATACTAGTTCGATCAATCTTCACTACTAGAAAACTGCTGTTACCAATAGATTTTACCGACCGACGGATTTTTTGAGTTATCGACTGATTTTGTCAACCGGTA
This sequence comes from Dalbergia cochinchinensis, assembly GCA_031216125.1. Taxonomy (NCBI): domain Eukaryota; kingdom Viridiplantae; phylum Streptophyta; class Magnoliopsida; order Fabales; family Fabaceae; genus Dalbergia; species Dalbergia cochinchinensis. The sequence continues at coordinate 17,567,851 of CM062370.1, forward strand.
ATAACATCGTCGCAAATTATTACTGACAGAAAAAATCCGACGGAAATTTTTACCGGCGGATTCTTCGACGGATTCTTGCAAAAAAATTCGTCGGTAATTTAATTAACAAATTTGTCAGGAAAATCATTGATTGAAATTTTTACCGACAGATTTTTTATTTAATTTTTAATCAAATTTCAGTTTTTTATAATTTTTTAAATTTACAGACGGATTTTTCGTCGGTAATCGTAAGAAATAAAATTTTAAGTTTTATTTCTTTTTAATTTTACCGAGGGATTTTCCATCAGTATTATTTTAAATTTTTTTATTTTTTAAGTTTTACCGATGGAAAATTCGTCGGTAGTTATAAAATCTGAATTTTTTATTTTTTTATTTTACAAATGGATTTTTCATCGGTAATATTTTAAAATTTTTATTTTTGAAGTTTTACCAATAGAAAATCGTTCGATAATTATAAAATTTGAATTTTCAAATTTCATTTTTTGATTTTACCGACAAATTTTTCATCGGTAATTTTTAATTTTACTTTTATTTTTTAATTTTACTGACGGATTTTTCATTGGTAATATTCTTATTTCTTTATATTTTTACCCACAGAAAATCCGTTGGTAAATTTTTTATTTAAAAAAATAAAAATTTAGCAATATTTAGATTACCTAATTGTTTAAGAGTTGATATTTTATTTAACAATAATTATAAATATATTTAATAATAACAAATTATAAAAAAGATACTCAATTAATAAACACAACAAAGTTCCACCATCGTCTACAAACATAAACACAAATACAACAAAGTCTACAAGTATAAACATAAAGAAGTCAACATATGATAAATAAAGGAAAAACTGTAACTCAAATCAGGAGAAGTTAGCAGCATCGTCAGCATCACCATCGCTGCCACCACCATCAGCATCACCATCACCGCCACCACCATCATCATTATTAATGTCTGGTGGTGCGGAAGAACTTGCCTGTATCTTCTACCACAAAGACACCATCTCTTTCTTCATCTGCTTTTATAATATGATCTCCAAGGCCTTTTCGTTGTCTTCAATGTTCTTTTTCACCTCCTCCAACTCTCGCTGAGTCGCTGCATCCTCTCTCTTGCATACGATGAAGTTTTGTATTGAGCAAGTAAACTTGCTCACGGACCTTATTATCATTAGCGGTCGACCCAATGCCCGTAGATGCCCTAGTGATAGAGCTAGTGGATAAACTACTTGCATAAAATGATCCCATGTCATAGATGCGATTCTTGTAAGGACTGCCGACTACGTCCTGCCACAACTTGTCCTCATCAAGCGGTGGGCAATCCTCACCTACTGCGATCCTTTACTCTCGCTGGGTCGTGGCTTCCTCGTAGCCCTGCTAATAGGCATGCTATAAAAAAATAAAAGTATTGACAGTCAAATATATGAAATAAAAAATTATGTATATATACAATCAATAAGTGCACAGAACATATATACCCAAATATTCTCTGAGCGAGGATTGACCCATGTCTTCTCTAACTTGCACAGGTAAGTCTTTCTGAACAACTCTCTCTGTGTAGGTGGCCTCTTCAACTCATTGGTCTACATTTTGAGTGAAATAGGTAAAACATTAATATGATAAAATATAAATTTAACAAGAGAAATTAAAAGATGTTTAAAATAATGACTAAACCATCTAGCGATGTGTAGACTCGATACTAGCAGAACCACTACAATGAAGGGTGCCACCCTTATGCGACGCTCAACTCTCCTTGGCCTTCAAATACTTCACTTTGAACTTGTCACCTCTCCAGTATTGCCACAAATAGTTCAGGCTGGCCTGAGTCATCCACCTGGGGTTCTCATCCCGTCGCTCCTGAATGTCGATGTGCATGTCTTGCAGCCTATGAGCTGCCTTGGATTTGAAGTACTTAAACATAAACTCTTTATCTTTGGGATGGATGATGAAGTGGCTCTACACATAAAAATAAACAAAAAAAGGTAATTGAAAGTATTTCTGAAGTAAATCACACATTTCATAATAATTATTTTATTAACCTTCCACTCCAGAAATCAGTGCTCCTTCTCGGGCTTTGACAACTTGCTGAAGGACTCAATCAGCCGTTCATATAATTTTTGGATGGTGTGTCACCTAGTACATGGCCGTTCTGTTTGGCTCCCAACTGCTTAGCAAAAAGTACAAAACATCGGAGATCGTATGTCAAGAAATTGTTCAAATTATTACAACATGATTCATAAGAAATTGAAAAATTAATTTAATTACTTGTCACCGACACATAAGCTTTATCCGGTTATTTGTTGTGGACCTATGTCCTGATTGCCCTGCCAAGGAACCACCAACTGCCTTGCTTTTGGCACCCCCTTGTAAGTCATGTGTGGGGGTGAGCACAGGATCTACCAATGGTGATGGTGATGGAGGTGGAGGTGAGGCACTACTCTAGTTACATGCCTAGGAGTAAGTATCATAGTAAACTCCCCATGGGCACGGGTTGGTGGCATGGAAGGGATAAAAGTAGAGGTGTGAGTGGCTGTGGTGGATGCTTAAGTGGGAGGGTTAATTCTTTGATTGTTTAGGACACCCTTCCCTTTGCCTTTATTTTTGAGTTTAGGTGCCATATCTAAAAAAGATTCAACAACATATGAAAAATCAATTCATAGTATAATAATTTAAAATGAAAAGAATGTAATAAATTGAAGCCCACACACCTGCGCTTCGTATGCCAAGTGTATGGGCAAGTGTTCCATAGAATCAAAGAAATCGGGAGGAAATATTCTCTCTAATTTTGATAGAATTATAGGGATGTTTCTCTCCATAATTAGGAGATCTTCAACCCTCAAAGTGGACGAGTATAGGTCTCTAAAATGTTGACTCAACTCAGTCAATGGCTTCCAAACAGGGAGAGGTAATTCTCTAAATGCAATAGGAAGTAAACACTCCATAAATACATGACAATCATGACTCTTCATGCCAAAAAATTGTCCTTGTGCAACATTGGCCCATCTACCTAAATTTGAGGCATAATCATCAGGCATCCTTAACTTTGCGTCCTCTTACACACGGTTTGTTTCTGCACAGAAGTTAGTGTATAACTGGCCTTCGGCTTACACACACGACCGTCTGGCAACTTCCGTAAACTTAACTCAAGTCCCTTACAATACTCAGCCAAATATTTTCTTGCTTTCACATTGTCCTTAGTCTTATCGGTGTCCATCATAGTATTTATGATATTATCACACACATTTTTTTCCATATGCATTACATCAATAAAATGATAAACTAGATTATCCCCCAATAAGGCAGCTCCCAAACTATACTTTGTTTGGTCCAATTATGATCTACCCCATATCTTGGTAATCATATGGATTTTCCCAGTTCAGTTATCTTTGGAAAGTCTCTAACTCTATGCCAAACTTGGTTACCACTAAGCCTCATAAGAGGCTCATCACAGTGAACCGTATTCTTTTAAATGCGTCCTTCTTACCCCTAAATTCATGATCAATGTCCAAAAACCTCTGATGACAGTCAAACTATGAGTTTTTCTGACCATGTTTCAATGTGAATGCCTTTGTATCCTCCATACATATTGCACATGCCAATTTTCCCTACGTCATCCAACTAGACAACATTCCATAGGCTGGAAAATTAGTGATAGTCCACATCAATGCTGCCCTGAGTAAGAAATTTTGTTTCGTGGATGTAATATCCTAATTTTTAACCCAATACTCCTAGAATGTATTTAGGTTAACCATTAGTCTATTACTCTTTTAGTCTCATTCTTTAAAACCCTTCTTTAAAATACTCAGCAGAAAATATGAATAAATTTTTCTTTTTGAAACTTGAAAAACAAAACGCGAGCCATGCGCTAACCTAGCATTCGCCATAACCATAACGTGCAAGAAAAAGTAATCACACCATACATAATCATGAAATATAGTATTATACATAGAAACATAATTTCATCACATCTTCATTGATACATAAATTACTAGCATCATTGTACCATCATTTACATCAAAACATGCACATATATATGGAGTGTTCCTTATCCGCCTACGAGGTTGGATAAGTACCAATCCAAAAACTAAGCTATCCATGCTTCCGCAGTGACCCTCTACTCCATTTGTTAGCGTGACCCTTAAGCACGAGCCTTAGAAGAAGTCATGAACCTCATTGTAATCCTTGTCTGGAGACGACACGAAAGAAAAGAAAGGGATGGGAAACTCATTCAAGATTCTCAGTAGGGATTTCCGATTCTAACACAAGTGTTATCGTCATCGTCCCCAGCCACCTCGGTTTTAATTATGAAAAAGGTGTACATGCATAAGGTTTGGTTTTAGACTTTTCAAATCTATTTATCCAAAGCGGGTGTCTTTTAGTATGAGTCTTAATAACATGAATACAACAGATGTTGGATGAATGCATGACAATACCATATGCATATTAACATGAAAATCATAGTACTTGGGCCCAACATAAAGAAACATAAATCATATACGTGGCATAAAAAGGCACAGTACTTTTTATGTGACATCCTTCTCATAAGTCAAACTCTTAAGTTCTTTTTCTTAAAGACCACCTTCTTAACATATTCACCAAAAATCCAACCGACTCACTAGCCCCGGCAATAATCTGGTCACCATACTACATCTCACCTATCATCTAGGAATGAGCTCAACCCTAACTAGTTGTCACTAGATTTAATATGGGGTAATAGAGGGGGTAATACATCATTTCTTCTTTGAAATGCATCTACCGGCATCCAGTGCACAGTAATATTGTCCATTTCGACAGGCTCGATGTCCATAACCCATACGGTTTTGCTTTCTCCTCACTGTAGCAGGAGAAATGCGTCACGGTACTATGTCACATTTGTTCTGGGAGTGCTCGGCCGAACCAGTGTCACCCAGAACGTATCTCATGGAGTTTTCAAAAACTTTTCTAGGTTGTCAAATTTGATGGAAATTCGGCAACATTACAGCTATAAACCGAATTTCATCAAATTTGCTTTATGCCACGAAATACATAGAGCATGCATAGCCATTCCATATCAACATAGGATATCAAGTCATATAGTCAAACTCATCTAGCATATATGTCATCGCATCATTACTTTAACATTCTAAAAAGATAGCATGCTCCTCACTAGTTTGCTGGAATCAAGGACTGGGCTCAGCTAATGCATATGCTATGCTCAAGTCATTCTCATGATTAAACATACATCTACTTGAAGTCATAAAACTCATTATGTCTTAGGACCTATGGTGTCTTATGCTTTGACACTTATGGGTCTTAATCTTGAAAACTAATTACGCTAACATCCATTTTTATTCTTTTATGCACCTATAGGTTCATAACTAATTATTCTCAATAATTTTTATGCTTAGGAACAAAACCAAACAACTCCATACAGATTGTCAAGTTCTAAATCTTGCACTTACAGGGTTCTAGAAACTACGTTTTAGACCCATTCTACATTCCGTCTTGGCCTAAGGCGCTATAAATCAAATCTAAACCAATTATAGGGCATTCCTATGTCTATGAACTAATTATAAACCATGTTTACTGCATTACAAAGTTGCTGGACAGAAACAGGAAAGTTAAGTAATCTAAGTGTTCTAGAATTGCACTTTTATAGTTTTCTAGTTACTAGCTTCTCTATAGGTGCTAAAAATCAATCCTACCTCAAATGTTACCAAGTTTTTCATAATTAAACAATTCTAAACTGAATGTTATTCCATTAAAACAGTTTTGGCAGTGGATAAAAATAAATGGGTCAAAACTATGCTAAAATTCAACTTTACGATTTTTCTGTAAGACTAGTTTCTTTCCTAACATGCATAGAAAGGCTCCTACCTCAACATATATAATTTTTACACATTCTAACATGCCAAAATAACATCATACAACAGCAAACATACCAAGGCAGAACCGAAACATTAAAGCTCAAGCATCATTCAAAAATCATGTCCTTAATACATATAAGTTACTAGTTTCTCTTGAAATCATTTTAGGACTTCTAAAACTCATTGAAGCCATTTTATTTTATAAGAGGAGACTAAAAATAACTATAAGGCAGTAGCTAATTCAAGGAATGTTTAGAAGAGGTTTAACTCATAAATCATGTTGGTAAAAATCTTATAAAACTGTTAAGGTCCAAAGAAAATCTTAGAACATACATTGTTGGTTCTTGTGACTAGATGAAACTCACATCAAGTTCATCATCATCACATGGCCGAAATATGCATCCATGGGGATGTTTCCATGACCAAACTTTAACTTGAGATAAAGAGGGCAAGTCTTTGAGCTTCTAGAGTCTTTAAGTGATGACAAAATATAAACATGCTATGCATCCCATTTTATTCTTCATTATAAAGTAAAGTGAGAACTTCAAAGTAAATATGAAATGTAAGAACTTGAAATATAAATACGAGGTGCTAGAAATATAAATATGCAGGACTTGAAAATAAATATGCAAGACTTGAAAGTAAATATGCAAAGCTTGAAAGTAAATATGCAAGGTTTGAAAGTAAATATGCAAGTTCATTTTATCTTTTAGGATTTAAGTGATGACCTGAAACATAAATATGCTAGACAAGGAAACGTAAACATGAATGCAAGTCCAATTCTTTATTTTAGTACTCTAGGCTCCACAACAATCGACTTTAAGACTGAAATAGGTGAACTTCGAGATTAATTATTAGGTGATATGAAAATGCAACTCTTGTTTTAATCTTTATGTTTTAGGTAATGGCCAAAAATAAATATGCTAGGCAAGGAAAGTAAATATGAATGCAAGTTCATTTTATATTCTTCGCTAGAGCTCTTGTAAGACTTTAAAAGAACTTAAACCTCAACCCAAACTTATCTTAGCAAGATAAAGCAAGCTTTAGAGTTCTTGTACCAAGGTTTTCAAAGAAACCATATGGTGTGAACTTCATCATTAAGCTCAAGGAAATAGATTCCAAAGAAAACAAAACCATAAAGAAAAGGAAAAAGGGCCGAAACGATGAGAGAGAGAAGGATAAAATTTTAAAACTCTAGAGACCATGTTCTACATCATGTACTCTCATCCTTGAATCATTTTCCAACTAACATAAGCCTTTAAAATCAAAACTAGGACCAAGGAAAAAGAAAAGGAAACTGAAACTAGAGCATGGAAAGAAAAGGAAAAATCGAAACATGCTTGGTCCAAGAACCAAGTTCCAAGCTCTAGAGGTCTCACAAGTGAAGATTCTCATGATCTTCATCTTGAACCCTCATCATCAAGCATCATTTTCTTTAAAAAGAAAGGCTCCAAGGCCGAAATCAAAGAGAAGAAAAAGAAGTTCCAAAAGCCTAGAGATCCTAGCAAAAACTCATTTTTTTATGAAAGCTTTAAAAGGCCAAACTTTAAAGAACAAAATCCCTACCAAGTGATGAAGAGGAAAGCTTGGTTCTCGAAGTGAAATGAGAAGAAAAACTTCCTTCCAAGTGAGCTAGAAGATTCGGCCAAAGGAGGAAGAAAAGGAAGGTGAGGTGGTTGTTTTGAGCTTTTGTGTTTAAAGGATGGTGTATGGTTGAGAGGTGGTGGTATGAGGTTGAGGTGTGGTGGGTCTATGTGAGCTTGAAGAAGATGAGGAAGAAAAAGAGTTCTTGAGCTTGAGAGAATTCGAGAGAAACTTGAGATAACTCTTAAAGCTTGCATTTTTGCAAAAGTTCTAAAAGTGACCAAGTTCTTTCAAAGCATGTATTTATAGAAGAACAAACCAAAGGCGAAGGAATGGAGGAGGTGGCCAAAATTTTGAGGAAGTAAAGGAAGGAAAATATCTTCATCAAAGTATGGTTGTGGTCATTCAAAGGTATGGCCAAGTATGGGTTCAAGCATGGTCTTAAGTATGGTGTAGGCATGGTTCTTTGAATGAAAGAATTCAAACATATGGTGGATATTGGTGTAACGCCCTGATTTTCTGTCTGAGTGGAAAATGACCAAAATGCCCCTGAGGTCATTTTCGGCCCGGGATTCGAGGATGGCCGACCTCGCAGTCCACGAAGGGCCAACTCAATGTTTGAAGGGGATTGAATGACCCTTGAATGGTTCCGGAGGCAAAAGTCTCATTTTCTACAGTTTCGGGTCAAAATGACCAAAATACCCCTATAGCGTTTTTACGCAGGTAAAGGTGCCGTTTGAGCCCGAAACTTTCCCCAAAGGTTTAAAACCATGTTTTTACATGTTTCAAAACATCTGTTTGAGTCCTGAAGGTCCCAGGCAGTTTTAGTGCAAAATTACGATTTTGCCCCTAAAATAGTGTTTTTGAGCTTAACGATGTGATTAGGCAAACCTAAGCAATATTAGGCTCTAATCGAAGATTAATTAATTTCCATAATTAATCTAGAGTCAAAATAAATTATTAAAATTAATTAGAACCTAAGATTGCTTAGATTAGATTTAAATCTCTTTTCTAAAACTCAAGATTTCACTCTTGGAATCTTGAATAGTATTTTCTCTCTCCAATTCCTTAAATCAATGAATTGTGTCTAGAGTTGTTTATACACTAAAATGAATTTTTAACTCACTAATGATGCAAGAACACTCCTTAATTATGTCTTGACAACCTTGATTACCCATTTTCTCACCTAAACACTTTCTTACAAATTCCTAATCTTAATCTTAATCAAAGATACACCTAAACACAACTCTAAACCACAATTAAAATGCAAGAGAACCCTCCCCATGGCTGATGCATTTCGGCCCCCTCTCTCTCAATTACCACACATGTTGAATTGTTTCTCACTCAAAGAACCATGCTTGAAGCCATACCTTGAACCATACCTCACCATGCCTCAAGACCACATTATCTCACCTCATGGAACTCATGGGCTGCCCTCCATGCTGTATGGCCGAAGCCTTCCTCTTCATTTGCACCTTTCATTTGTTTCATTTATCTATAAATAGCTTGCTTGGGTGAACTTGTATCATTTTGGGCTTATTTGCTAAGTGTAAGTTTTCAAAGAACACTTCAAAGTTTCCTTTTTCTCTCAAGTTCAAGTCTTCAAGTTCTTCATCCTCTTCTCTCATTCCAACCTCCTAATCACTAGGTAGTTCTTTCATTTAAAGTTCTTAATTTCTTTATGTGTTCATAGTTTCTCTTGAATCCTTTTTAGAACTTCTTTTCTTCTTCCACTCCTCTTTGTTTTTCGGCCATGAGGCTTGAGAATCAAAGGAATGAGAGCTTGATGATGAGAGTTTCATGATGATGTTCATCATTTGAACTATCTCTAAAGCTTGACCTTTATTCTTGAGTTAAAAATGTTTTTAGTTTTCCTCTTGAATCCTCGAAAACCTTTCACTTTGATGATGTTGTAAAATGGTTAACATGAACTCATGATGTTGGTGTTAATGCATCATCAAGATCATGGTATTTAGAGTTCCAAATGTTTCTTTCCTTCTAAAAAATTTTGGTTCCTTTTCCTTTTCTTTCTCCAAGTTTTCGGCCATAATGGCCAAGGAGGATCAAAATGGCTTGATGATGACTATGTGTTCATCACAAAGAGACCTCTAGAGCTTGAGTTTTAATAAAAATGTTATTTATGTTTACATTCCAAGAAAAGAAACTTTGTGTTTTAAAGAACCCTTGAGGTTCACTCTTGTTCTTACTTTATCTTGTCATGATAAGTTTGGGTTGAGGTTTAAGTTCCTTCAAAAGTCTTGTATGAGCTCTAATAAGAAATAAATGGACTAGCATTCATATTTATATTCAAGCTTATGCATTACATATTTATTTTGAGCTTTGCATTCATATTTAATTTCCAAGCCATCACTTAAAGATAAAGGATAAAGAATGGAGTGCATCTCATATTTACATTCTTGCCTAGCATATTTACTTTATCACTAAAGAACGTAAAGATTTAAAATGAGAACTTGCACTATCACCTAACTAAATCTCAAAGCCTTTCTATTTCGGCCTTAAAGTTGATTGTTGCTGGGCCTAGAGCACTAAAATAAAGAAACGAACTTGCATATTTATATTCCAAGTCTTGCATATTTATTTCAAACCTTGCATATTTATATTTCAAGTCTTGCATGTTTACTTTAAGCTCTCACTTTATTTCGTAATGAAGAATAAAAATGAAGTGCATAGCATGTTTAAATTATGTCATCACTTAAAAGACCTTAGAGCTCAAAGACTTGCCGATTTTATCTCAAGTTAAAGTTTAATGAGGGAGCATTCTTTGAATGCATGATTTCGGCCTTGTAGTCATGATGAACTTGGAATGAGTTTCATCTAGCTTCAAGGACCAATAAGTCAAGTTTTAAGAATCCTTTTAAATCTCATGAATTTGTTTGAGTTTAAGACCAACAAGGTTCTATGAATATAATTCTCTTTTAAGGAGGGATTAAGTGGTCATTGACCTAAGGATGTTTTTAGTCTCTTTCACAAAATAAAATGGTTTGCAAAAGAGTTTTAGAAGTCTTGAAAATGATTCCAAGAGAAACTAGCAACTTATGTGTTTTAAAAATATCAAGTTATGTACCTTTTTGGGACTTGGTGTTTCGGCCTTGTCATGATGAGTTTGTTGTTGTGTGATGATGTTTTGATGTGTTATGATGTGTGGAAATTATGTGTGAAGAGGTAGGAACACTTCTATGCATGTTAAAAGAGAAACTAGCTTTCTAGAAAAACTGCAAAGTCGAAATTTAGCATAGTTTTAACCCATTTATTTATGGACACTGCCCAAACTGTTTCAATGGGAATATAATCAGATTAGGATTGTTTAATCATGAAAAATTTGGTTACATTTGAAGTAGGATTGAATTTTAGCACCTATAGAGAAACTAGTAACTAGAAAACCGTAAAACCGCAATTCTAGAACTCTTAGAACATTTAATTTTTAGAATCCGTACAGCAACCTTATAATGTAGAGAACATGGTTTATAATTAGTTTCTTGACGTAGGAATGACTCATAATTGGTTTAGGTTTAAATTATAGCGCCTTAGGCGAAGACAGAACCAAGAAAGGGTCTAAAGCGCAAGTTCTAGAACCCCGTAACCATAAGTTTATAATGCTGCCCCTAAGGAATGATGCTGTTCAGATTTAATAGAGAGCATAAATAAATAATAAGATTTGTTAGAAGAGAACCCTTAGGTGCATAAAAGTTTGATAGGAGATGATAGGTTAACTACATCCCAAGTATAAGGCCCGTAAGGGTCAAAGCATAAAATACCATAGGACCAAGTGCATAACGAATCTTTAATGTTGCTTATGAAAGTATGAGGATAATTATGTGAATGCATGAAATTATGGTGAAGGATGCATGTTTGATTGACTTATGTGGCATAAAGAAGAATTTGGAAGGAATTCGGCATGCTACAGTTATGCCGTCGAATTTCTGACAAATTCGGGACTCAGAAAGTTTTTGAAAACCTATGAAATTTTTATGAGGTACTAAGATGGGTTCTCGGATGACACCGGTTTGACCGAGCACCTTCAGAGAACTCATGTGACATCGGTACCAAGATTAATTCTTGGGTGACACCAGTTCGGTCGAGCACCCCCAAGAAATGCCCCCTAGCCCGTACTGGATAAGTCGGGATTATGTTTATGATCATGTTACGCTTATCGAGATTGATAAGTAAGAACTAGTGACGACTAGTTAAGGTATGAGCTCATAACCTAGAGATGTGACACGTTCTGGGTGACACCGGTTCTGTTGAGCACCCCCAGAGCGCTTGTCTTTTAAGGTGGCCTATGAGGAAGTTATGATGATTATGTTACAAAGAGAATTTAATTGCCACTTTATGCCACTATTATGATGTTCTTAAAGTTATGATGATTATTCTTGAATTAAGTAGAGCCATGCATACATCCATTAATATGTTTGCATCCATGACATTAAGAATCATGCTAAAAAGAACGGACCTTGGCTAAATTATGTTTTAGAACCTAAAAATGGACTTAATGCATGCTCACCTATTTCGTTTACTAAACCCAAGGTTCCTGAGGACGTAGATGATGACACCTAGGTAGTAGGAGGCCCTACTGAGATTCTTTAGCAAGATTCTCACTCCCTCTATCTCTTTCTTTCCGTCACATCTTCAGATGGCGACGTTCGTGATTTTCATGGACACCCCGACGTGGGAGGTGCACTATGACCCGGATCACGGGTCATACCATTTTGAGGGACAGTGCACGGTGCGAGTCTTCATGTTCGTAGGACGTCCTTTCGCTCACCCCGTGCATACCCATCGCTTCTCCCTAACAGCACCCTACGGCGACGATGAGCGAGTTTTTGAGCACGTGCGTACACATAACGAGAGAGTACTCCGCATCCACACTGCTGCCTCAGCCATGCGTGACTATCCCAATTACGTGCCCCGGACCTACTTCTCGAAGACCGACCCGTCTGAGGACCCGCCTACCCATCCGTATAGCGAGAGCTCCGCCCCCACTTCACCACTAATGAGGAAGGGCAATGAGGATACCGTGACTCAGCCACGGCTTGCACGACGACCGGAGATGCGGCCACATAGTGGGGGTCACTCTTAATCCCCGTTCCCCTCTTTACGCCCGAGGAGCTTGCACAGTTTCCTGGATATGTGCCTCGCTCATGAGATGGACGTTAGTAGGAGGAGACGTACGACCGACGGAGTACCCGGGTAGAGCACACACCACTTAAATGAGGATAGACCTCCTTTTGTTTAGAGGTTATCCTTTCAGTTGCACTTGGGTAGGGGAGTTGCTTTTACGTTTCCGTAGTACTTTCCTTTGTATTTTCTTTTAGTTGTATCTGTTTATGATGTATCAAACTAAGCCCCACTCTACACAAGTGGGCATATCATATATTATATAAATATGAAGTTCAATGTTATTATGATGTGCTTTTACTTGCTTATGTAATGTTGCTATGCAATGTTTGCTTTATTACCTTTCGTATATTACTAATTAACGTGTCGCGCGGCTCTCACTTTGCTTATATATTTCAAAAAAAAGTTTACCAGTATTTCCGCTAAGTATTTTAAAGTAATAAGAAAGCTATGACGTAACAGACTAATGATTAACCTAATTATGTTCTAGAGTATTGGGTTAAAAATTAGGATGTTACATTATGGTATCAGAGCAGTTCGGTTCTCATGGAGCTTGAGGATTGGACTGACTATGCTTTTAGAGCGTAACGCGATATACATGTCATGTGTAGAGCTTGCTAGAGACAAGCTATAGATTAGAGATGCATGACCCCTATTTGTTTGCAAGTGCCATGGTAACTAGCTCATTTCACATGAAACGTTGAGCCTGATTAACTCAATGGTTATTGTCTTATGTGTTTAGGAACCAATGGCACTCGGACGATAGAATAGGACCACGACCGAGGGTAACCAAGAGGATGCAACTGCCACTGGTGTCTGTGACATGGCAAGAGCCATGGAGCAGATGTTCGAAAGGATGAACCAACAAGGGGACACCGGACGTGCTCCCCCTACTGCTGAAATGGTCGAGCAAGCAAGGTTTGGTGAGTTTCGCAAGGCAAACCCACCGGCCTTTAGAGGAGCCACGGATCCCGACAGAGCTAACGAGTGGATCAAGAACATGGAAAAGATCTACTCCGTGGTCGATTGCTCGGAGGAGCAAAAGGTCACCTTTGCGGCCTACATGATGGAATTGGATGCCGAATTCTGGTGGACCAGCACCCGAAGGCTACTAGAAGCTTCTGGTACTACTGTCAATTGGGAGCTGTTCAAGACTTACTTCTATGAGAAATATTTCCCGGAGTCAGTAAGGAACGCTAAGGATATTAAGTTCATGTAGTTAACTCAAGGAGGAAAGTCTATTGCCCAGTACACGGTGAGATTGAAGAGTTGATTAAGTTCTCACGGGTGTTCCAAGGGAACCCCGACGAGGTATGGAAATGCGTTAAGTACGAAGCCGGATTGAAGTCGGAACTAAACTACACCGTGGCACACATGGAGATCAGGGACTTCCCTACCCTGGTCAACAAGTGCCGCATCTTGGAGGAAGGACAAGGAAAGCTCCAGACTGCAAGGGCGGAACGAGCTAAGAGGCTAGGACCTCAAGCCCCGAAGTTCAAGCCACAACACCAAAACCAATCGCGAAACCATTACAAACCCTACTACACCAACTAGTTCAAGCCACATCAACAACAACAAAGAACCCCTTTCCATCAATAACCCAAGCAACCCCATAGACCACCATTCCAGTACAACAACCACCGAAACAACAACAGCAGCAATAACCGGCAAGGAGTGTCGGGAGGCCCCCGGAACAACGCTCAACAAGGAGGGTCCAGTGGGACTAAGAACAAGACGCCCCAAGGAGCCCCCGCCACCTTTGCTAGGCCCACACCGGCAATAGTGTATCCCCAGTGCGGGAAAGATCATGGCAACCATCCCTGCCTGGCTGGGCAAAACGTATGCTTCAAGTGCGGGAAGCCCGGCCACTACGCCAACAGATGCAATAACAAGAGGTCAGCAAATCAGAACCCTAGACCGCAACACCAAGGGAGGGTCTTCACCCTCAACGTGGATGAAGCAGAAAGGTCCAATGATCTCATCGAAGGTACGTGCGAAATAAATGGCAAACCTTTAACTGTACTTTATGACTCTGGCGTTACACATTCTTTTATTTCATATGCTAGTGTCGAGTCTCTCAACTTAAAGACTTCCAAACATCCTTTTGATCTTATTGTTTCTACCCCCACAAATCACCCTGTAAATACTTGTTTTTGTTGTTTAAATTGCCATTTTACTGTAGAAAATAGATCATTTGTCATAGATTTAATTTGCTTACCCATGAAAGGTATAGGTATAGTCCTTGGCATGGATTGGCTCCACGTCAACCGTGTAATGTTAGATTGTAACACCAAAACAGTTGTCTTCCCTTCCCCCCTAGCGAAACTAGTCAAACTTTGAAACTCTACCTCAATGCCGTAGAGGTCAACTGTAGTGGGCAAAAGACTAAGGGATATGTTCTCCTAGCCGCTAGCAAGGTGGACTTTCAGCAGAACTTAGAGAATATACCGGTAGTAAGAGACTATCCTGAGGTATTTCCTGAAGAGATACCCGAGTTTCCCCCCAGAGAGAAGTGGAGTTCTCTATTGAGTTAGTTCCCGGAGCGGGACCAATCTCTATCGCCCCCTATAGGATATCACCCTTAGAGTTAGCCGAATTAAAAACCTAACTTGAGGAGCTTTTGGGAAAGAGTTTCATTAGACCTAGTGCCTCACCTTGGGGAGCCCCAGTTCTGTTTGTCAAGAAAAAGGATGGAAGTATGAGGTTGTGCATAGATTATAGGCAATTGAATCATGTAACAGTGAAAAACAAGTACCCTTTGCCTAGGATAGATGACCTTCTGCACCAATTGAGAGGAGCGGTAGTATTTTCCAAGATCGATCTAACGTCAGCATACCACCAAATTAGGGTGAGAGATCAAGATATACCAAAGACCGCCTTTAGAACTCGGTATGGACACTTTGAGTTCACGGTGATGTCTTTTGGGTTGACAAATGCTCCTGCAGTGTTTATGGATTACATGAATAGGATCTTTAGACCCTATTTAGATCAGTTCGTGGTCATTTTCATAGATGATATACTCATCTATTCGAAGACCCACAAGGAGCATGAGCATCATTTGAGGATAGTTTTGGAGATTTTGAAGGAGAAAAAGTTGTATGCAAAACTCTCTAAGTGTGAATTTTGGTTGGAGGAGGTTAAGTTTTTAGGGCACGTTGTGTCAAAAGGAGGTATAGCCGTTGATCCTAGTAAGGTAGAAGCCTTAATGAATTGGGATAGACCAACCACTGTAACGAAAATACAGAGCTTTTTGGGTTTAGCAGGCTACTACCGTAGGTTTATCAAAGGATTCTCCCAAATTGCCCTACCCCTGACCAAGCTAACTAGGAAAAATGCACCCTTCGAGTGGAGTCCCAAGTGTGAGAAGAGTTTCTAAGAGCTTAAGGAAAAGCTAACCACAACCCCAGTTTTGGTGCTACCAAGCCCCGATGTATCCTTCAAGGTATATTACGATGCCTCGGGGAAAGGTTTAGGCTGTGTGTTGATGCAAAATAGGCAAGTGGTAGCCTATGCGTCAAGGCAACTCAAGCCGCACGAGGCAAACTACCCCACCCATGACTTAGAGTTAGCAGCCGTAGTGTTCGCCTTAAAGATGTGGAGACACCATTAATATGGTGTAAGGTTTGAAGTTTTCTCCGATCACAAGAGTCTCAAGTATCTTTTTGATTAGAATGAGCTAAACATGAGGCAGAGAAGGTGGATGGAGTTCCTCAAAGACTATGACTTCGGTTTAAGTTACCACCCCGGCAAGGCTAATGTAGTCGCCGACGCCTTGAGCCAAAAGTCATTGCACCTATCTCACATGATGGTTAAGGAAGTTGAGCTAATAGAGAAGTTTAGAGATATGAATTTGGGGATGTCTCTAACCAATGAGGGTATGAAGATGTGCTATCTTACCGTAACAAGTGGGTTTAAACAAAGAGTCATGCTAGCACAAAAGGAAAATGAGGAATTTAGGGAGCTCATAGAGGCAGTTAAAGCGAAAAAACTCAAAGGATTCGAACAAGGTTCTGAATGGGTATGGAGGTTTGAAGGAAGAATCTGTGTGCCACAAGATGGTGACCTTCGAGAGAAGATCTTGGAGGAGGCCCATAAAAGCCATTTCACCATCCATCCTGGTGTTACCAAGATGTACCAAGATTTAAAAAGGATGTTCTGGTGGCCCGGATTGAAAAAGGATGTGGTCGCCTGGGTTAGTAAGTGCTTGGTGTGTCAAAAGGTGAAGATCAAGCACCAAAAGCCATCAGGCTTGCTACAACGCCTGTCAATCCTCGAATGGAAGTGGGAGTGCATATCAATGGACTTTGTGATGGGATTGCCTAAGACCCAAGCTGGCCATGACGCCATATGGGTAATAGTGGATCGACTAACCAAGTCGGCTCACTTTTTGCCTATTAGAGTGACATACTCTTTGGACAAATTGGCTCAGCTATACATCCAAGAGATCGTGAGATTACATGGAGTACCGTCGACGATAATCTCGGATAGGGATCCGCGATTTACGTCACGTTTTTGAGGAGCCTTTCAAAAGGCATTTGGTTCGAAGTTGTGTTTGAGCACGGCTTACCACCCACAAATAGATGGACAATCAGAAAGAATGATCCAGACCTTGGAGGACATGTTGAGAGCCTGTGTTCTGGATCAAAAAGGAAGTTGGGACAAGTACCTGCCACTGATCGAGTTTGCATATAAGAACAGTTATCATGCGAGCATCGGCATGGCACCCTACGAAGCCCTATATGGACGAAAATGCCAATCCCCTCTATGCTGGTATGAGCCCGAAGAACAGAGCATATTAGGACCTGATATAGTGAGCAAAACGACGGAGCAAATCAAGAGAATCCGGGATAGGATGCTTACAGCTCAAAGTAGACAAAAGAGCTATGCGGATAGGCGACGTAAGCCATTGGACTTTAACGAGGGAGAACATGTGTTCCTTAGGATCACCCCCACTACAGGCATAGGAAGAGCCATGAAAGTTAAAAACTTGAGCCCCCGATTCCTTGGTCCTTTCGAAATCCTTCAAAAAGTAGGGCCAGTAGCCTACAGAATAGCCTTACCCTCAAATCCTTCCAACCTCCATGACGTCTTTCACGTCTCCCTGTTAAGAAAATACGAGTCCGACCCTAGCCATGTTCTAGAGCTAGGGCATGTACAGTTAAGGGAGGACCTAACTTCCAATCTTTCGCCAACGAGGATCGTGGATCACGGAGTCAAGTAGTTGAGGAACAAGTCTGTTCCTTTGGTGAAAGTGGCATGGAGACGGGACAAGACTGAAGAATTCACGTGGGAATTAGAATCGGATATGAAGACCAAGTATCCAGAGCTCTTCTGAGGTATGAATTTCGAGGACGAAATTCTTTTTAAGGAGGGGAGTAATGTAATGCCCCGATTTTCTGTCTGAGTGAAAAATGATTAAAATGCCCCTGAGGTCATTTTCGGCCTAGAATTCTAGGGTGGCCAACCCGGCAGTCCTCGAAGGGCCAACACAATGTTTGAAGGTGATTGAATGACCCTTGAATGGTTCCGGAGGCGAAAGTCTCATTTTCTGCAGTTTCGGGTCAAAATGACCAAAATACCCCTATAGCGTTTTTACGCGGGTAAAGGTGCCGTTTGAGCCCGAAACTTTCCCCAGAGATTTAAAACCATGTTTTTACATGTTTCAAAACATCTGTTTGAGTCCCAGTAGTCCCGGGCAGTTTTAGTGCAAAATTACGATTTTGCCCCTAGAATAGTGTTTTTGAGCTTAATGATGTGATTAGGAAAACCTAACCAATATTAGGCTCTAATCAAAGATTAATTAATTTCCATAATTAACCTAGAGTCAAAATAAATTATTAAAATTAATTAGAACCTAAGATTGCTTAGATTAGATTTAAATCTCTTTTCTAAAACTCAAGATTTCACTCTTGGAATCTTGAATAGTGCTTTCTCTCTCCAATTCCTTAAATCAAGGAATTGTGTCTAGAGTTGTTTATACACTAAAATGAATTTATAACTCACTAATGATGCAAGAACACTCCTTAATTATGTCTTGACAACCTTGATTACCCATTTTCTCACCTAAGCACTTTCTTACAAATTCCTAATCTTAATCCTAATCAAAGATACACCTAAACACAACTCTAAACCACAATTAAATTGCAGGAGAACCCTCCCCGTGGCTGATGCATTTCGGCCCTCTCTCTCTCTCAATTACCACACATGTTGAATTGTTTCTCACTCAAAGAACCATGCTTGAAGCCATACCTTGAACCATACCTCACCATACTTTGAACCATACCTCACCATGCCTCAAGACCACATTATCTCACCTCATGGAACTCATGGGCTGCCCTCCATGCTGTATGGCCGAAGCCTTCCTCTTCATTTGCACCTTTCATTTGTTTCATTTCTCTATAAATAGCTTGTTTGGGTGAACTTGTATCATTTTGGGCTCATTTGCTAAGTGTAAGTTTTCAAAGAACACTTCAAAGTTTCCTTTTTCTCTCAAGTTCAAGTCTTCAAGTTCTTCAAGTTCTTCATCCTCTTCTCTCATTCCAACCTCCTAATCACTAGGTAGTTCTTTCATTTAAAGTTCTTAATTTATTTATGTGTTCATAGTTTCTCTTGAATCCTTTTTAGAACTTCTTTTCTTCTTCCACTCCTCTTTGTTTTTCGGCCATGAGGCTTGAGAATCAAAGGAATGAGAGCTTGATGATGAGAGTTTCATGATGATGTTCATCATTTGAACTATCTCTAAAGCTTGACCTTTATTCTTGAGTTAAAAATATTTTTAGTTTTCCTCTTGAATCCTCAAAAACTTTTCACTTTGATGATGTTGTAAAATGGTTAACATGAACTCATGATGTTGGTGTTAATGCATCATCAAGATCATGGTCTTTAGAGTTCCAAATGTTTCTTTCCTTCTCAAAAATTTCGGTTCCTTTTCCTTTTCTTTCTCCAAGTTTTCGGCCATAATGGCCAAGGAGGATCACAATGGCTTGATGATGACTATGTGTTCATCACAAAGAGACCTCTAGAGCTTGAGTTTTAATAAAAATGTTATTTATGTTTACATTCCAAGAAAAGAAACTTTGTGTTTTAAAGAACCCTTGAGGTTCACTCTTGTTCTTACTTTATCTTGTCATGATAAGTTTGGGTTGAGGTTTAAGTTCCTTCAAAAGTCTTGTATGAGCTCTAATAAGAAATAAATGGACTAGCATTCATATTTATATTCAAGCTTATGCATTACATATTTATTTTGAGCTTTGCATTCATATTTAATTTCCAAGCCATCACTTAAAGATAAAGGATAAAGAATGGAGTGCATCTCATATTTACATTCTTGCCTAGCATATTTACTTTTATCACTAAAGAACGTAAAGATTTAAAATGAGAACTTGCACTATCACCTAACTAAATCTCAAAGCCTTTCTATTTCGGCCTTAAAGTCGATTGTTGTTGGGCGTAGGGCACTAAAATAAAGAAACGAACTTGCATATTTATATTCCAAGTCTTGCATATTTATTTCAAGCCTTGCATATTTATATTTCAAGTCTTGCATGTTTACTTTAAGCTCTCACTTTATTTCGTAATGAAGAATAAAAATGAAGTGCATAGCATGTTTAAATTATGTCATCACTTAAAAGACCTTAGAGCTCAAAGACTTGCCGATTTTATCTCAAGTTAAAGTTTAATGAGGGAGCATTCTTTGAATGCATGATTTCGGCCTTGTAGTCATGATGAACTTGGAATGAGTTTCATCTAGCTTCAAGGACCAATAAGTCAAGTTTTAAGAATCCTTTTAAATCTCATGAATTTGTTTGAGTTTAAGACCAACAAGATTAAGTGGTCACTGACCTAAGGATGTTTTTAGTCTCTTTCACAAAATAAAATGGTTTGCAAAAGAGTTTTAGAAGTCTTGAAAATGATTCCAAGAGAAACTAGCAACTTATGTGTTTTAAAAATATCAAGTTATGTACCTTTTTGGGACTTGGTGTTTCGGCCTTGTCATGATGAGTTTGTTGTTGTGTGATGATGTTTTGATGTGTTATGATGTGTGGAAATTATGTGTGAAGAGGTAGGAACACTTCTATGCATGTTAAAAGAGAAACTAGCTTTCTAGAAAAACCGCAAAGTTGAAATTTAGCATAGTTTTAACCCATTTATTTATGGACACTGCCCAAACTGTTTCAATGGGAATATAATCAGATTAGGATTGTTTAATCATGAAAAATTTGGTTACATTTGAAGTAGGATTGAATTTTAGCACCTATAGAGAAACTAGTAACTAGAAAAAACCGCAATTCCATAACTCTTAGAACATTTAATTATTAGAATCTATCCAGCAACCTTATAATGTAGAGAACATGGTTTATAATTAGTTTCTTGATGTAGGAATGACTCATAATTGGTTTAGGTTTAAATTATAGCGCCTTAGGCGAAGACAGAACCAAGAAAGAGTCTATAACGCAAGTTCTAGAACCCCGTAACCATAAGTTTATAATGCTGCCCCTAAGGAATGATGTTGTTCAGATTTAATAGAGAGCATAAATAAATAATAAGATTTGTTAGAAGAGAACCCTTAGGTGCATAAAAGTTTGATAGGAGATGATAGGTTAACTACATCCCAAGTATAAGGCCCGTAAGGGTCAAAGCATAAAATACCGTAGGACCAAGTGCATAACGAATCTTTAATGTTGCTTGTGAAAGTATGAAGATGATTATGTGAATGCATGAAATTATGGTGAAGGATGCATGTTTGATTGACTTATGTGACATAAAGAAGAATTTGGAAGGAATTCGGCATGGTACAGTTATGCCGTCGAATTTCTGACAAATTCAGGACTCAGAAAGTTTTTGAAAACCTATGAAATTTTTATGAGGTACTAAGATGGGTTCTCGGATGACACCGGTTTGGCCGAGCACCTCCAGAGAACTCATGTGACATCGGTACCAAGATTAATTCTTGGGTGACACCGGTTTGGCCGAGCACCCCCAAGAAATGTCCCCTAGCTCGTACTGGATAAGTCGGGATTATGTTTATGATTATGTTATGCTTATCGAGATTGATAAGTAAGAACTAGTGATGACTAGTTAAGGTATGAGCTCATAACCTAGAGATGTGACACGTTCTGGGTGACACCGGTTCGGCCGAGCACCCCCAGAGCGCTTGTCTTTTAGGGTGGCCTGTGAGGAAGTTATGATGATTATGTCACAAAGAGAATTTAATTGCCACTTTATGCCACTATTATGATGTTCTTAAAGTTATGATGATTATTCTTGTATTAAGTAGAGCCATGCATACATCTATTAATATGTTTGCATCCATGACATTATGAATCATGCTAAAAAGAACGGACCTTGGCTAAATTATGTTTTAGAACCTAAAAATGGACTTAATGCATGCTCACCTATTTCATTTACTAAACCCAAGGTTCCTGAGGACGTAGATGATGACACCTAGGTAGTAGGAGGCCCTACTAAGATTCTTTAGCAAGATTCTCACTCCCTCTATCTCTTTCTTTCCGTCACGTCTTCAGATGGCGACGTTCGTGATTTTCATGGACACCCCGACGTGGGAGGTGTACTATGACCCGAATCACGGGTCATACAATTTTGAGGGACAGTGCACGGTGCGAGTCTTCATGTTCGTAGGACGTCCCTTCGCTCACCCCGTGCATACCCATCGCTTCTCCCCGACAGCACCCTTCGGCGACGACGAGCGGGTTTTTGAGCACGCGCGTACGCATAACGAGAGAGTACTCCGCATGCACACCGCCGCCTCAGCCATGCGTAACTATCCCGATTACGTGCCCCAGACCTACTTCTCGGAGACTGACCCATCCGAGGACCCGCCTACCCATCCGTATAGCGAGAGCTCTGCCCCCACTCTACCACTGATAAGGGAGGGCAGTGAGGATACCGTGACTCAGCCACGGCATGCACGACGACTGGAGATGTGGCCACATCGCGGGGGTCACTCTCGATCCCCGTTCCGCCTCTTTACGCCAGAGGAGCTTGCACAGTTTCCCGGATATGTGCCTCGCTCGTGAGATAGACGTTAGTAGGAGGAGACGTACGACCGACGGAGTACCCGGGTAGAGCACACACCACTTAGATGAGGATAGACCTCCTTTTGTTTAGAGGTTATCCCTTCAGTTGCACTTGGGTAGGGGAGTTGCTTTTACGTTTCCGTAGTATTTTCCTTTGTATTTTCTTTTAGTTGTATCTATTTATGATGTATCAAACTAAGCCCCACTCTACACAAGTGGGCATATCATATATTATATAAATATGAAGTTCAATGTTATTATGATGTGCTTTTACTTGCTTATGTAATGTTGCTATGCGATGTTTGCTTTATTACCTTTCGTATATTACTAATTAACATGTCGCGCGGCTCTCACTTTGCTTATATATTTCAAAAAAAAATTTACCAGTATTTCCGCTAAGTATTTTAAAGTAATAAGGAAGCTATGACGTAACAGACTAATGATTAACCTAATTATATTCTAGAGTATTGGGTTAAAAATTAGGATGTTACAATTGGAGGGTGAGGTGGTGCCATTCTTGGAGCATCCAAGGGGGAGGAAAATGTCTCATTAATTGTGGTTTAGTGATGTGTTTAGGTATATCTTGGATTAGGCTTAAGATTAGCAATTTGTGAGAAAGTGTTTAGGTGACTAAGGATGTAATTAAGGATTTCAAGATAAGGTTAGGGAGTGCTCTTGCTTCATTAGTGAGATAAAAACTCATTTTAGTGCATAAACAATTCTAGACATAATTCCTTAATTTAAGGAATTGGAGAGAGAAAACATTATTTAAGATTCCAAGACTAGGAATCTTAAGTTTTAAAAAGAGATTTGGGTTTAATTTAAGAAATTTTAGGTTCTAATTAATTTTAATAACTTATTTTGACTCTAGATTAATTATGAAAATTAATTAATCTTCGATTAGAGGCTAATGTTGCTTAGGTTTGCTTAATTACATCATTAAGATCAAACGGTACTATTCCAAGGGCAAAATCGTAATTTTGGACAAAAACTGCCCGGGACCACTGGGACTTAAACAGATGCTTTTAAACACATGACAACATCATTTTAATCATTCGGGGAAAGTTTTGGGCTCGCACGGCACCTTTACCCACATAAAAATGCTATAGGGGTATTTTGGTCATTTTGACCCGAAACTGCAGAAAACAAGATTTTCATTTTTGAAATCACTCAAGGACCATCTAATCCCCTTCAAACATTGAGTTGACCCTTCAAGGACTGCTGGGCCGGTTATCCTCGAATTCCGGGCAGAAAATGACCTCAGGGGCATTTTGGTCATTTTTCTCTTAGACAGAAAATCGGGGCGTTACAGTGGAAATATCATAAGTTTGTACACCTGAATACCATAGCTCTTTAAGTTCATTAATCAATGGTTAGAGGCAAACATCAATCTTGGCTTTAGGATTATTGGGACCAGGGATTATACAAGTTAGAAACATGTAAGGATCTTTCATGCACATTTCAGGAGGCAGACTGTAAAGTGTAACAACCACAGGCCAGCAGGAAGAAGGTTTGCTTTCGAAGTAAATCCATCTGTACAAAGCCCCAACATAACATTCCTAGGATCCACAACGAAATCAGGATAAGTTTGATCAAAGTGTTTCCAGGCTTCATCATGTGAAGGGTGGGTCATGACACCATCGTTTCTCTTATTCTTAAAGTGCCATCTCATGTGAGGTGCTGAACTCATTGAAGCATACAACCTCTTTAACCTTGGAATTAGGGGCAAATAATGCATTCTTTTGTAAGGAATATCCTTATATCTTCTATTTCCAGATCTTTTTGGTTTAAACCTAGGGTTTTCACAAAATTTGCATTTGGTTAACTTTGTATTATCTTTGTAGTACAATATACATCCCTTCAAACAATAATCTATTTTTTCTGATTTTAGCCCAAGTTTTGAAACTAATTTCTTGGCATGATAGAAATTCTTTGGAATAGAACTAGGTTGTGGACTAATCTCACTCATCAATGTTGCCCACTGGTCAAATGAATTTTGACTTTGGTTTGCTTCTGACTTTATAGCTAATATCCTAACCGCTAGAGACAACTCTGAGTTTACACACCCTTCCTACAAAGGGGCCCTTACAGCTTCCAATAGTGAGAAAAATTTCTCAACCTTAGCATTAGGAGCCTCGATAGAAGGTTTATAATCTGCATGAATTTGAGGACCAACTGCATCATAAATCATTTCTTCATATCGCCTAAATTTATCCTCCCAATTAAAATTTCCTGTGACATGCTCACCAATATTAACTCTACTTGAACTACCTCTAACATAGGCATTTTCAACACTAGCATGTTCAAAATTTTGTGTGGCAATTTCCCCATGCATAGTCCAAACCCAGTAATCCATCATAAAACCATCCTTATACAGGTGATACCTAATGGTGTCCATATCAAAATATTTCCTACATTTGCACCTAGCACAGGGATGCCTAACTTTCTGTTCATTCATAAATTGAACTGTCTAATAAGCCACTCTTATAAATTGTTCAACTCTTGCATAAAATTAAGGTTTGATTCCCCCTCAACTGGGGTGCACCCTGTCATACATCCATAGTCTGTTTCTGGGAATCATGGTTCTTGCTTGTGTAATTCAACCTAATAAATTCATTTAATTATTCAGAAATTAAAATTTTAATTAAAATTTTGAAAGTAAAAGTCTTTTAAGTAAATAGATTGTGGTCTTTAACTTCATAGAATATCTTCCGGTCTTTAACTTAAAAAATGAATCGACAAAACCTCCCCTTAAATTAAGACATCCTAGGAAATTGATTTCAATATACATACATATATATATATATATATATATATATATATATATATATATATATCAATCCAGTCAAATAAAGTTCACAAACAATCAAACAAACATTTAAAAATCCTAAAACCGTTCTAGAGCATACACCCTTATAACATCACAACATGCATTTCCTACAATCTCCGTATACACAATCAATCTCCACAGCAAACAATGCAAACAAGTCGGGGAAGGACCTCTACGCCCTTCCCCCCAGTCATGCAATCCCAATTTCCTACAACACTAACTTATAAATCATAAGTCTCTATTGTAACAAAAATATAATTAAATAAGGAGAAGAAACAATTACTTACCTTAGAATTGTTGGATAGTCCTTATATTATGGCCTAGCTCTTTGAATGAATTCTTCTCTTTGTGCCTGATAGAAGTAATAACCTTCAAGGAGCTCCTGAAATTAGTCATGCATCATTAAGATGATTTAAACACACAACACATCGAGGTTTTCCAATAGAAATAATGAGTCCAAAAAATTGCTATATCAACAGTGATACAATAAAGGAATTTGTTTTTCTATATAAACATCATAATTCATAAAAATCCCTTATGCTTGTTCATCATTTTAAAGGTAGGTAAAATTCAAGAATAAGCTCATACCACAAAACCCAAACAGGATAGAATTCAACAAGGGATACTTGTTGAAGCTCATATTTATCATCTTATGTTGGAATTAGCAAATAGACAACATCTGCTAAATTCATTAATGCATTAGTCGTGACTAAATACAAATGTACAAGTACTCAGCTATTATTAGGCTTACTACCCAAGGGCACTCCCTGACAGATTATAGGTAAATGTGACCATCACATATATTCCCATATTCACATGCTACAAAAATAAAATCAAACGTTAATACAAAACCCACACCTACCTTTGTTGTCCTCAGCTGCTTCTATAAATTCCTAATTTTGAGGAATGCCATACTTTCAGGAACCATTGATCCCTAATCAGAAACTCCATCTTCCATTCAAATAAACACATCTATGCAGCACAAAACCACTCCTACATTCCTAATGTCACACATGCTTGAACTTCCATAAATAAAGTCAATAGCTTAGCTTAACCTATGCAGTATGCATTATTCCTCTGCCCCTATTGATGCTAAAAATTCCAACAAAGCTTACTTCTACTTGTATTACACCTCTACTATCAAAATACAAAATGAATACACAGAAGCACAAATTTTTTCTCTTATTTATTTGTTTATTAAAAAATTAAAAATGAAAATGAAAGGCTCAGTACTTGTGAGTGACGAATCTCAAAGATGAAAGGGCATTGGTCACGGGGTGGAGGGGCTGGTTGGGGTTGCGAGCGGAGGAGCGATGCGACGCTATGGTCGCTGGACGGTTAGCAGGATGGTGACGGCAAGGCAATGGGGCATGGCCTTGTTGCGCGAGGTGGTTGGGGCCACGGTGCAGTAAGGCGGCGGTTGGCAAGGCACTGCCGGTGGTACAGAAGAGAGAGATCGACGGTACAGAAGAGAGAGATTGAGAGGAACAGAGTTGAGAGGAGAGAGATTGTTTCCTTCGAAATGAAAAGTATACAAGAATATGTAATTGTATTACCGACGGATTTTCAAATTATTGACCGAAAATCCATCAGTAATTTTCAAACCCAAACAAATCTTAAAAATAATATTACCGACGGATTTTTCGTCGGTAATTTTTAATTCCGAAAAAAATTTAAAAAATAAATTACTGACAAAAAATGCATTTGTTATTTTAAATTTTTATTAAATTAAAATTTCAATTAATAACTGACAAATTTTTCATCGGTAATTTTCAAACCTGAAAAATTTTTAAAAATAATATTACCGACGGATTTTCCGTTGGTAATTTTAATTCCAGAAAAAAATAAAAAATAAAATTATCAATGGATTTTCCGTCAGTATTTTTTAATTTTTATTAAATTAAAAGTTCAATTAATTATTGACAAAAATCCATCCGTAATTTTCAAACCAAAAAAAATTTTAAAAATAAAATCACCTATGGATTTTTCGTCAGTAATTTTTAATTCCAGAAAAAATTAAAAGATAAAATTACCGATGGATTTTCCGTCGGTAATTTTTAATTTTTATTCATTCATAATTCCAATTAATTATTGACAGATTTTCCATCAGTAATTTTCAAACTTGAAAAAATTTTAAAAATAATATTACCGATGGATTTTCCGTCAATAATTTTTAATTTTGATTCATTTATAATTCCAATTAATTACTAATGGATTTTTCGTCAGTAAAGTTAAACTCAAATAAATTTTTGACATAATTACCGACTAAAACTCCATCGGTAAAAAAAATTATGAAAAAAATTTTAAAATAAAGTTGTTGACGGATTTATAAATTTTCCTTCGGTAATACTTACGCCATACTTCGCGTAAATTGGTGCGAAATTTATCGTCAGATTACGGACTAAAAATTCGTCGGTAACGTCCTTAGAGCAAAATTTTTTTTTTCGATTTCTTGTTTTCCGTCGGTAAATCCATCAGTATTACCGATGGAAAAATTCCATCGGTAAAATCTGT
Source organism: Dalbergia cochinchinensis (assembly GCA_031216125.1). NCBI lineage: Eukaryota > Viridiplantae > Streptophyta > Magnoliopsida > Fabales > Fabaceae > Dalbergia > Dalbergia cochinchinensis. Next base: position 17,595,791 of record CM062370.1, read on the forward strand.
CGGTAACCCGTGTTTTTCTTATAGTGCTTGCCTACATCCAGTTCTCAACAACCATTGAGTTTTACTAAATCTTTCTCTAACCTGAGAAAGAACAAAGATAGTCTTTGCAGTAGCCGTCTCAAGCTATGCTTGTAACACTTGGGGATTGCGAAGTCGGGGAGTGATCACCGGTTCAAGGAGGCACGGACAAGGAGCGGCTCCTGGCAGACTTCGAAAGCGAAGGGGTGCATGAATGAACTGATTACACACCCGAATGAGAGGGATCCTATGATTGTATAGGCATGGGACTATACAGTTGAGGAGGGCTTATATGAATTGATTTGTACTACCTATTCCAACAAGATGCATCCTCTTTTCGGTAGCCCATCACGAAAGAACTCCATAGTTAAGCGTGCTTGACTTGGAGCAATTTTGGGATGGATATCCTCCTGGGAAGTTTTCCTAGGAAGCGTGTAAGTAAGGACAAAGCACGTTGAAAAGACCCATGCTGGTTTATGGGGATAGTCGTCAATCCATAAAGTAGCAGGAGATATTACAAATGGCATCAGAGCCAGCACCTCTCCCAATATGGTGTGGTTCCGGGACGAACCAAGCGGAACCTGGTGGGCATGTAATGCCTAGGGATTGCGAAGTCGGGGAGTGATCATCGGTGCAAGGAGGCACAGACAAGGAGCGGCTCCTGGCAGACTTCGAAAGTGGAGGGGCGCATGAATGAACCGATTACACACTCGAATGAGAGGGATCCCGTGACTGTATAGGTATGGGACTATACAGTTAAGGAGGGCTTATATGAATTGATTTGTACTATCTATACCAACTAGATGCATCCTCTTTTCGGTAGCCCATCACGAAATAAATCCATAGTTAAGCGTGCTTGACTTGGAGCAATTTTGGGACAGGTGACCTCCTGGGAAGTTTTCCCAAGAAGCATGTAAGTGAGGAAAAGCACATTGAAAAGACCCGTGTTGGTTTGTGGGGACAGTCATCAATCCATAAAGCAGCAGGGGATGTTACAATGCTCAGTGACCAATAGATAACCCGTACTATCACATACTAAGTAGTTCTTAACCAGCCTCTTCAACCTGAAACGAGTAGTCTTGTATTAGCCTCTCCAAGCTAATAAAACCGTGACGAGTAAGATACTCTTACTGTCATATTGTAAGTAGTATTTGACAAACCTTTTCAAGTTATCTCACACTGATCACTTCTGGATGAAGGAGACAAAGGTTATATGTTTGGGTTGCTACTCAAACTAACTTCCACTTAAGATTTCTTTGGATTTACAATGAAAAGATCTTGGAAATGCTTGAATGATTTCTTTCTAGATTTTCTTCCTCGGAAGAACGTATAATCTATAAAGTGCACAAAGAAGCTTTTATACATAGGGAATGATTTACAAATAGTAAAGAAATTTACAAAGAGATGAAGGGAAAACTTGGCAGCATTTCTGCTTTATTTTTCAACATTCGGTCATATATCTTTGAAGAGCATAACATCTCTATTTATAGAGGTCTTCCTTGAGACCGTTGCGTTGAATTAGATCTTCCAGGGACACGTGCTGATCATCCATTTGTATCTTGGAAAGATAGTCTAGAAATATAGGCTCCCTACTTGTCAGATCAGCTTAGAAGCTGTTGTGAAAAAGAAGGTTTTTGATAACCTTCAGAAACCACTTCTTACTTTCTGAACCATGGTTTCTGAACTCTTTCTTCTAGAATATTTAGATAGTTGACTTCTAAGGTAGAAGAGATGATTGCCTGGTTCTGATACTAGGATTTGACTTTTTCAAAAGTAGATTCAAATTTTGAATTTCAAATTTTCCCCTTTTCTTCTTTTTGAAAACACAATTTTACTAAGAGTAAGCTTTCTGAACTTTGGTATTATTTCCTTGATGCAAAATGAGTCTTTGTGTCTTCAATCATTGTTCGTTGATGATTCAAACTTCACGAAAGAGATGGGTGAAGATAGTAGATCACTTTGGCATCATAGATTATTTGATATCTTCCTTTCAAGTGTACTTTCTGAAGTCTCAAAAAGCTTGGTTTCTTGTAGTGCTGATATCTTCTTCAACACGTTAGCCTTTTTTAGCTTGAATAAGGATATAATATTCACTTCCTTTTCAGATCATATCTTTTAACATGATATAAGCATGTTTACACATGAAGAATGAATTTTATCCCTGTTTGAGTAAGCCTTGTTTTTGCTAAATGATGGAGACCTCTTATCATCTTACAAGAAATTCAAGACAAACATTAGTCATTTTTCAAAGTATTTTCTTTAAATTGGTTTTGTTATCATTCAAAACAAATAAGCACATATTGATAGGGTCCTGGAGCAAACAGAGTCAACACAGGAGATTTTATACTGGTTTGGCCAAACCTGCCTACATCCTATTCTCAACAACTTTTGAGTTTTACTAACTCTTTCTCCAACCTAAGAAAAAACAAAGATAGTTTTTATAATAGCCTTCCCAAGCTATGTTTAGTGATCAGTAGACAACTCCTACTATCATGAACCAAGTAGTTATTCACCAACTTCTTCAAGCTGAACCAAGTAGTATTGTGCTAGCCTCTCCAAGCTAAAATCATGACCAGTAAAAACTTTTTTACTGACATGTTGCAAGTAGTCTTTAATAAACCTCTTCAAGCTATCTCACACGAATCACTTCTTAATTAAGGATACAAAAGGTTATATGTTTAGGTTGCCACTCAAACTAACTTACACTCAAGATTTCTTTGGATTTACATTGAAAGATCTTGAAATACTTGAATGACTTCTTTCTAGATATTCTTCCTTAGAAGGATGTATGGTCAATAAAGGATGTAGAAAGAAGATTTATGAACAAGGAAAAAATTACAAGCAGTAATGAATATTATAGAAGAATGAAGGGAAAAACTTGGCAGCATTTTAGCTCTTTTTCTCAGCGTTTAGTCATTTTCTTTGTAAGCACAACATCTCTATTTGTAGAAGTCTTCCTTATGATCATTGCCTTTACTCAGATAAGGACACATGTTGATCATCCATTTGTGTCTTGAAAAGATAATTTAGAATAATAGCCTGTCTGTCCGTCAAATCAATTTGCAGAAGCTATTGAGGAATAGAGGTTTTTGTTGCTTTTCAGAAAATTGCTTTTACTTTTTGAACCATGGTTTCTGAGCTTTTTCTTCTAGAACTTTTTGGATAGTTAACTTCAAAGGTAAAAGAGATGAACAGCTGGTTCTGACACTAGGATTTGACTTTTTCAAACTTAAATTTGAAATTCAAATTTCCCTCTATTTCCTTGTAGTCTTGCATTGTTTTACTGAGTGTAAGCTTTCTGAAGTGCAGTAATCTTTCCTTGATGAAATGTGAGTCTTCTTGTCTTCAATCACTGTTTGTTGATGATCTAGTCCTTTTGATTGTGAGGATTGAAGATGGTAGAACACTTTGGCTTCATAGATTATGAGATTTCTTCTTTTTCGGTGTACTTTCTGAAGTCCAGCGCTACTTTCTGAATTCTCAAAAAGACTTGGTTTCTTGTAATGTTGATTCCTCTTCAATCGTTAGTTGTTTTCTGCTTGAATAAGGATATTATTTCACTTTCATTTCAGTTTAACTCTGTAACATGAGACAATCATGGTTACACATGCATTGTGAAATATATTCTCATTTGAGTAAGTCTTGCTCTTGCTAATGATAGAATCCTATTTATGATCTTACAAGAAACTCACGATAAACATTAGTCGTTATTCAAAGAATTTTCTTTCAATTGACTTTATTGTCATTCAAAGTAGATTAGCGCATATTAATAGGGTTCTGGAGCTAACATTAGTCAATAGATTTTTTTTTTTTATTTGATTAGAATTTGGATTTATTTTGGACCTATAAATATTATTATTAATATTAATTATAGGTATCACCCTTACCATAAATATTTTCATATTAATGTTTGTAAAAAAAAAGGGTAAAGATGTAGTATATAGTTTTGCTATCACTTTATTTAAACTAAAAATTAAGTTTAATATGAAAGGTAATCAATAATTTTGTAAAAACAAAAAAGAAAGAGAAAGGTAATCAATAATAACCATAAAAAAGATAAAAATATGAAAAAAAGAATATCATAGCATCAATATGTGAACAGAGGTGAAAAAAAATAGAAAGAATAAAAAATACCAAAGAGAATTGCAAAAACTAAGCTTAAATGAATATAATAAAATGAAAATAATAAATCATGTAAAAAAAAAAATTGAAAATAACAAACCAAATATTTTCTCTGAAAGAAAATAATAGATTAAAAGTTTAAAATATTTTGAAAAAGAAATTTAAAATAAATATAAGTAGTATAACCAATTATGTGCCCTACAAATTTGGGTAACCGAGAAATAGGGTGAATAGGGGCCACCATAATTTGAAATGCAAACAACCAAGTGAACTTGAAACAGCCTTCCCATACTCCAAGATACGTAGGTAGCTGCCATATGGGTTTCCACCTATAAATGGAAGGGGGGATAGTAAGTAAGTATTCTTACCATATACTCTAACCTATGGAATCGAAACTTACACAATTTAGTAGAGTCCTTGCAGGTACTCCCACCAACGGAGTAAAGGACGGAAGCCAATCTCGCCATTTGCATGATTTCCCATGATAACAAGTTACTATGTAACATTGGTGCCATTACCGGGGACGAATTTGGCTATTTCTCCCTTCCCTTTGCATTATTCACGAAAAGCCATGGGTCAAACCAAAAAAGCAACATGGATTACATTCTTGAAGGAGAAAGGGGCATGGGACTCATATTACACAATGGATTAACAACCTTAGAAACTACTTTACGTACTAATGGACGAGGACGTAAGAAAGCTCAAGTGAACCAAGTTGTCATTCAACAACAAAACCTATTAATCATGGATCCACCATGATCAGGTAGGGTGACCAACATGCTCCGTATCATGACTTCTCGAGTGGAGGTGCCCCCAAATTCCACTATTCCTTATTAGGAGTTGTTACACCTGGTATAAGATTAGGCCTTATATCTATAAGGCCTTGAAAAGGGAGATGGGCAGGTGAAACCAAGACACAGAGTGTTTGCAAATGGAGGAAAGCCAGGCAAGGAGAGCAAATGCCCAACTTTGGCTCTAACAAGACTGGGCTCGGGACTTGGAGACCTAACTCCGTGCGTTAACAAGACACTAGAGCCCAAGGCCAAGGCAAAGTAAGTGGCAGACTCCCAAGTCCAAGGCAAAACATGAGGCGAAGCCCTATTCCAAGATGAAGCAAGCAACGAAGTCTGAGCCCATCGTTAAGAAGGCCCTATCAGGACTCCTCTATGCACTACCACAAAAGTTGGAACCAAAATACTCTACGCCCAGAGGAACAATAATCCCTTTTCTAAGAGCACTTTGAAAATTATATGTTGCCTCAAGGATATAAATCCCTAATCGACATAAAACTATGATAGGACAACAGATCTGCAAGACCATATGGACATTTTCCGGTTTAGGATGTATCTTAACGGAGCATGGGATCTAGTATGGGTAGAAAAATTCACGAGAAAGGAGGTTGAATCATGCTTTGCCTTTTCTTTCTCTTTTCAGTTATGAAAAACTTAAACAATTTTCTATCAAGTCTTAAGCTTGAAGAGTAGCAAAAATATTTTTAGCCACTGCCAAAAATATTTTAATGGGATAATATTCAGTTTAGGATTGATTAATCATGAAAAACTTGGTAACATTTGATGTAGGATTGATTTTTAGCACCTATAGAGAAACTAGTAACCAAAAAACTGTAAAAGTGCAATTCTAGAATACTTAGATTAATCAACTTTCTGTTTCTGTCCAGCAACTTTGTAATGTAGTAAACATGGTTTATAATTAGTTCATAGGCATAGGAATGCCCCATAATTGGTTTAGGTTTAACTTAAAGTGCCTTAGGCGAAGACAGAACGTAGAAAGGGTCTAAAACATAGTTTCTAGAACCCCCATAATCACAAGATGTAATTCTACCCTTAAAGCATGATGCTATCCAACTTTGATTGATGATGTTCTTAACGTCAATAATTAGTGGTTATGATGATGATTAGTCCTTTAGATGCATAAGAAAATAAGTTGACAGTTTAAGTTACCCAATTTAAGTGTTTCGCCATTTAAGGGAATGTTTATGTGATGATGATTTGAGGTGATGCATTCATGTGATGTTTGATGTTATGTGAGGTGTTGTTATAGAGTTCATCATTTGCATGTTGTAGTTCATTTGGAATGTTAAAGATGCATGTATGAAGAGTTATGACATTTATGAGTTATGTATTGCATCTTGTTATAACATGCTAAGGTTTAAGGTGACTTAAAATATGAGAAAATGATCCTTTGGACTCACCAAACTATAGGTGATGAAAAGGTGATTCTTGCTTAAGGTGACTTAAAATATGAGAAAATGATCCTTTGGACTCATCAAACAATAGGTGATAAAAAGGTGATTCTTGCCCCTTAACCCGTACTTATCAAGTTGGGACTTCAACTTATCAAAAGGGAATAAGTTTATGCTAGTGACGACTAGTGAGGTATAAGCTCATAACCTAGAAGTACTTTCAAAAGGGAAGAGTAATAGGGTGGCCTCAAGAATGAAAAGAGACTTAAGTCACCTAATGAAACAAGGAATGTCATTCATGAACCATGGAATGTCATTCATGAACCATGCTCTATGCACATCATGTTTGCTATGAAGTTAAATGTATGTTTTAGAGTAATGTTGCATAAAGTATTGACACGCGTGTCATAAAGATGTATGATGCATTCATTACAAGACTCATGATAAAATGAACGGGCCTCGGTAATAGATGTTTTAGAACTTAGTAAATGGATCCTTGCATGCTCACTATTTTATAACTAAACCCGAGATTCCTGAGGACGATGATGATGACACGTGCGTGAAAAAGGAAGCCCTACTGAGATTCTTGTATAAGTTTTTCACCCCCATATCTTTCTTTTCCATCTTCGTCTTCAGACAAGGTCGACAACGACGTCCATGGATTGCCTTGAAGTGCCAACATGGAAGTAGCTTGATGGTTGAGGACAGAGTGGCGTAGCGAAAGCGAGGACATAGTCTTAGCCTTTTCACATCGTAGTTGTGTGTAGTTTTGATTTGTTGTAAGCTCAACCTTTATAGGTGGGCTCAATATATTTAGTGTGGTATTATTGTGGAATATTCCTATATCATTAATACTATTAATGTTGTTTGGCTTAATATTTGAAGTTAACGTTATATGATGATGTAATGATGTTTCTGATATGTTATTCTTTTTATACTTGTGCTTTACGTTAATGACCTTTTACGTTACGTGAGGCTCACATTTGTTTATGTTTTAAAAAAAATTCTATCTGTATTTTCTGCTAAGTATTTTAAAGAAAGGTTTTAAAGAATGAGACTAAAAGAGTAATAGACTAATGGTTAACCTAAATACATTCTAGGAGTATTGGGTTAAAAATTAGGATGTTACAATGACCGTTGCCCTTGATTTGTTGTCTAATTGACACATGTTGATCTTCCTTTTGTGTCTTAGAAATGCAATCTAGAGGAGTAGCTCAATGTTGTCAGAGCAGTTGCAAAAGCCATTGTGAAATAGAGGTTTCTAAGGCCATCTTTAGAAACTACTTTTTATTTTCTGAACGAAATTTCTGAAATTTTCCTTCTAGAAGCTGGCATAGTTGACCAAGTTAGCAGAAGAGATATCACGTTAGTCTATTACTAATTTTGACTTTAAATTTGAATTTCAAATTTCCTTCCTTTTCCTATAAAGTGCACCGTTTGCTAAGGAAACATGCTTTTTAAAGTACACTTATAGTTTCTAAACTTTCAGTTAATCTTCTTTTCTTCAATTAGAGTTTATTGTGAATGTTATGATTGCAAGCATGATGATTTATTGTGAAAACATGCTCATTCTAAGAACCATGTATGCTTACGTAGAAAGACCTGCTTATAGCTTCAAGAAACTCAACAAAACGATTAGTCCTTCTTCAAAATATTTTTATGAAATTGGTTATGTTATCACTTAAAACATTTTATACGAATGCTTTTGAAGGGTTCTAAGGCTAAAATCTAGTCCTTTGGTGAAAACAACTTTTTAGTGGTTCAACTGACTATTGCCGTGATCCATAGGGAGCTTTGTGGATTTGAGTGGTGGGTTTCTTGCTCGGTTTATAGTGAGTCAGAGTAAACCTACGTTGGTTACTAGCCTTCTGGGATTCAACCAAAAGGACCAAGAGTTGTTATGGGAATATGTGAAGCATTTTATTGTAGCAACTCTACAAATCAATGCCTTGGAGCACCATCGCTTTGGTTGTATTCATCAATGACCTTAAGGTTGAAAAATTTGTTAGATTCCTAACAGAAAGGGAGCTCAAGACATTAAAAGAATTACAGAAAAGGTCCAAGAAATACATGAAGATGGAGTAAGCAATACAGGTCATAGTGGAGGCTGAAAAGGGCAAAAGTGAAAAGCTAGTCCCAAAAGAGAAGATCGACCTTTGAAGAAAGCCCAAGCTAGAAAGGGGGGAAGAATCTCGAATACTCTCCCTTCCAAGTGTCATTGGTAGAAATTTACAAGGAGATATAGGTCATAGAGATATTGCAGAAATCGAGGACGATAAAACCTAAAGCTAGGATCAACAAATCAGTATATTGCGAGTTTCACAGTAGCTATGGCCACAAAACAAAGAATTGTTATGATCTAAAGGATGCAATGGAAGATCTTATCTATGCTAAAAGATTAGCCAAGCATGTGAAAGCATTCCTTAGCAAAGGAGGACAAAAAGTCTATAATGTGGAGACAGGAAAAAGAGCCACAAAATGATGAAAGGCCTGAAGAAGGAGTCATAAGAACCATTAACACTATTGTAGGTGGTTTCATCAAAAGTGGTATGTCTAGGTTGACTAGGAAAAGCAGTTTAAAAAAAGTCCCTATAATAGAGGATCCTAGCTCCTCAAAAGCAATCATTGAAATAGAGCTAGCTCCTAACCTAACGTTTTCACCAAAGGATAACCCCAAGGTGATTCAAGATTATGATAACTCGATGGTTATCTTGACAGTGTAGGTAGAAAAGTGTACGAGAACAGGGGGTTGAATTGTGCTTCGCCTTTTCTTTGCTTTTTCATTTCTGAAAAACTTGGACAAATACTATCAAGTATTAAACTTGAAGAACAGTGGAAAAATATGCTTTATGGTGTCTATTATGGACATTAACATATGCATTATAGATAAAGAGTAATTATCTATGCCTTAGGAAGCTATCTCAGTCTCGACTATAGCTGTTCTTTCTGGAGCTATGGTTGATTATGTGATGGCGTAGGTTTTTAAAGCCATCTGAATTCTGGGAGGTGTAGCAGAGATTGGAAAGGAAGAAAACCCAGATTACTGGGTCATAGGCCTTGTGGGTTATTCTTCTATGACTACAAAGGGTTTAGGAACTACAGGTCTTCTTCTTCTTCTCTAGAACCTTGAATCCCTTTCTCCCTTTCTAACTTTCTATCCTTCTCCATCTTCTTTTCTCTTGGAGAATCCTCTGCTCCTTGAGAACTCTTTCTACTTTTTCCTCATCCTCAGAAGATTCGGTGTCCCTTGTAGCAGCCCTTGTTTGTTTAGCATCACATATGTCCTTCAATATTAAAGTTGTCCTAGGAATTCCCCTAGGTAGATTTATGCATTTTTGCTCAATGTATTTTCTATGGATTGGGATTTTATCAGACCTTCTTTTGGGAAGCTCATTTTTAGAGGTCTCAGTCTTAATTTCTAAAGGCTCAGAAGGCTTGGGAATTTATGCTTTGTTCTGCTTTTTACCTTGCCTCTTTGTGCTCATCTGTTCTGCTCTGGGAGGAACTTCCTCAGACAAAGTTCCCTTAGATACTTATTCCGCCTCATTAAAACTTTCTGAGCTACTTTCAAGGAGGACTATCTTCTTCTTTATCTTTCCTTTTTTCTCCTTTTTCTTCTTTTTTGCTTCAATAGTAGCTTTTTCTACTCTAGCATCCCTGATTCGAGAGCTTTGTTTTCTGTAACTTGTTTTCATTGACACAGACTTGTTTTCTTCATTGTCCTGAAAAAGAGTGTGGTGTACTCTATGCTTGTAAGATGCTCAAACGCTCTTTAGCAATAGGGTATTCGATAAGCTTAAAAACTCTCGTCAACAACTTCCCATAGGGTACCCCAGTGTACCGCAGTGGTTTTTCTCTTCTCCTTTGTGATATTACTAAGCATGAAGTCCATAATCAACCTGGGTAAGTTTACTTTTCTCTTTTCTATTAGGCAAAATAGCAGCATATAGTCTATACCTATCAGTGCATTAGTACTGCCTAGCCTAGGAGAGAATTGTAAACTGAAAGGCAAAGAATACCTTTCTCACCCTTGAGCTCAGCATAGCCATGCTAATGTCACTAGGCTAGTGTCTTGGAAAGCTAGTGAGACATTTGGAAATCTCTTCAGTGCTCACTCTTAGGGACTTGAATCAGTCATTTTGAGCTAAACAGGTTAGTCCTGTAATAGGAGCCCTAACCACTATAGATAGTTCAGACAACCCTATCTCCATTTAGGTATCACAAATAGTGGTCTTGAGGGTGGTGTTGTTCTTTGCCTCTATATTAGAATAGAAAGCAGTGACCATACCCAGAAACACCTTATCTGAGATGTCCAAAACTCCTCATAGCCTTGGAAAGTGAATACTTCCTTAGCTCTCAGAACCTCGTTCACTATGGAGCTACTTAATCTCTTCCCAAAAGCAACTTTTCTTTGAGAAAAGTTTTCATCATGAAATTCCTTCATTACAGGCTCGTTGTACATGAGGAATTTTCCCTTTTTTGGCAATTTTGTCGAGTTGCTTTCCTTTAGCCATAGTAAGGTTGGTGTGAGACAATTGAATGAAGAAGGTTAAGGGTTTGAGAAGACAATAAAGTTATAGAGAAGAAGGTTTTATAGAAACGATTTTGGGTGAAAGTGAGAGTGCTTGAGGTTGAAGACAAGGAAGTAAGGTGTGACATGTGAGGAGTGAGGATTATTTAAGTGATGGAAAAGATTGAATATGAGATGACGTGGGAGAGAGGAAATTAAAAAGAGTGTGAATTATCTCACCTTTTTTAGTCTTCTTGAATTAAGTGGTTTTTGATGCTTGGAACCACTTTCTGAATTTTGCTTCACTTTCTAAGTCAAGGAGGACATATTATGAGCTTTCACAACTCCACTGCTTCCTTACTATAGATTCATCTTTAGATCTTGAACCTGTTTGAGACCATATAATTCATTTTCTGGCCATCTGATCTTCTTTTTGAGCTTGCAAACTGACTTTCTAGTCTTGTAATATGATCTTAAAGTCTTGCAAGCTAATCCTTTGTTCTTGCAAAGAAATGTCTTCATTTGGGCTTCAGTTTAAAGCCGTGATGAGGAGAGTCCATATATGTTTATGCATGAATGCTTATGCAGATTTAAAACTTTTAAGGTTCAAAAGCATCTTCAATCAGCAAAAATGATCTTCAGCTAATGGTTTTGTAAATATATCTGACACTTAGTCTTTAGTATTTACAAATATTAACTCCACATATCCTTTTTGAACATGATTTCTAATAAAATGATATTTAACATGCTTGGATTTGGAGTGTTGGATAGGATTTTTAGCAAGATTTATAGCACTAGTATTATCACAGAAGATATGAATTTTGGAATACCTCAGGTGATAATCTTCCAGCTACTTTTTTATCTACAACATCTGAGTGTAGCAGTTTGCGACAGATACATATTCATCTTCAGCTATAAAGAGAGCAATGGTATTCTGCTTCTTGTACAACCAAGTGATAAGGCTTTTTCCAAGGAAACAACAACATCCATTGGTGCTTTTTGTCTCTACTCTGTCTCCAATGAAGTCAACATCATAGTACCTTATAATCTCACAAAATGTACCTTTCTCGTACCATAAGCCAAGATTAGTAGTATCAGATTGATATCTAAAAATCCTTTTAACAACATTTAAGTGTGATTGCTTTGGGTTAGATTAAAATTTAGCACAAATCCTCACACTTAACTGAATGTCTGGTCTACTTGCTGTAAGATATATAAGTGAACTAATTATTCCTCTATAACTGCTTTTTAATACATTTTCACTATTCTCATCAGCATCGATAACTTGAGATTGATGTATGGGGGTAGTTATAAATTTGGCTTGATCTATATTAAACTTTTTCAAAAGGTTTTTTGCATACTTTTCTTAACGAATCAAGGTTCCTTCCTTTTGTTGTTTTATTTGAAGACCAAGAAAAAACTTGAGTTCACCCATCATGCTCATCTCAAATTCACTCTACATAAATTTTGAAAACTTTTCATGGAGAGAATGATCAAAGGCACCAAATATAATGTCATTAATAAATATTTGAACTATTAGAAAGTGATTATTTTGCATAAGAGTAAACTAGATTATGTCAGCTTTACTTCTCCTGAACACATTCTTTAGTAAAAAGGTACTTAACCTTTCATACCAAGTTCGAGGAGGTTGTTTCAAATTATAAAGTGCCTTTGTTAGCTTGAAGACATGGTTGGAGGGTCTTCACTCTCAAAATCTAGAAGCTGCATTACAACCTTCTTTTGCTAATTTTGACTAGCCTGAGTTGAAAAATTGCAAGTTGGAAGGTGTTGCCTTTTCTCCTGACAAAGGAAGAAACCCTAGGTCGGGGATTAGCCTCTTCTTTGGACGCTGAGGTTGTTGGTTTGGATAATAAGGCTGGGAAAGAAGTCTTAGTCAAAAAGGGAGGGAAGCGATTTGCCATATTCTCAGATGACTTTCCTTTGCCAGAATTCATCAACAAGCACATCTTCATAGAGGGTAGCTGCTATTAGCTATTGAGCTCCATCCTCTGGAACTAACTGTAATGGGGACACCATTCTCTTCTTTGAGCCATGACTCTTTACCACTGCGAAGACATTACCTTCGACCTTGAAACTACTTAAAAAGAGAGGGACAACCTTTGATCCTAGATTGAGGTCAAGAAAGAGCAGATGGAAAATATCAAGCAATCGATGAATGAGTATGTCAATGATAACAATGATCTTTGTACCCATGCTGAAATAGCCGAGAAGGAATTAGATGAGTTGAAGCTGAAGGTAGTAACACTGCAAAAACAAAAGGAATCTCTCAGATATCTCGTTGCTTCCCTATTTGTTGATGTCTTGCTTTTTCTTTTTGTTTAAGCTTTTCTAGGTTGTAGGCTTATAAATATTGTGCATAGTGCATATTTTGCTTTATAGTTATTTTGCCATTTTATTCCTCCATTTATTTTGTGCAAGTATGCTTTGTATCAACTTGTGCTTGAATACTTGGCCATTTATTGTATGAAAATGTTTATTGTACGTTCTAAGATCCAATCAAAGTGTTGTTTGTGTCTAGTGTAACATCCTAAAAATTATTTAAAAATTAATTTGGGCTTTACTAGTCATAATTTCAAAAATCTGACAGTTTTAGTAATAATTAGGACAGTTCAACGAATTTATAAAAAAAAAAAATTTCATGAATAGTAACTTTGTGGCCCGTCGGGACAGTCGAAACCCTAGAATTGGGACCCGGAGGTGCCCAAAACTGAGAAATTATAGGATTGAGATTAGAAATAGTTAGAAATGAGGATTTTATACTTAGAATTAATTTTTGGGTAATGTCTTATTACCTGGATACAGTGTTTCGCCCGTTCGGTAGAGTTTTGAAGTACAGTTTTTAACGCCGCACAAGTTACTTAGTGGCTAAGTAACCTTTACCAACCACTTTATGCCAAGTGGATGGCAAGGAATAAATACCCATTTTGACTAGTTTTACACCTAGATAATGATAAATTACCAACCTTATCACTCCAACACCATCAATTTCGGCCAAGACCCCAAAATACATTAGACTTCATCTTCTTTCTCTCATGCCACCATTAACAAACTTGAAGCTTCATAAACCCTAGCCTAAACTTGACAAAACACCAAGATCCTTTCACAAAACTTGTTCTACTCCTCATAATCTATCAAACCAACCGATTAGAATTTTAAATAATCTCCAAGTTGAACCCTGAGCTATCATTCTCTACTATTTAAGGAAGGATTAGGTGCTGTTTGAAAGGCTTGAAGTGAGGAAAAATCATTTTTGAAAGATCCTTTGGAGTCAAGATCCCTAAAGCCACCAAAGTAAGGTTTTCCTTGGACTTTTCTTTCCAATTTTATGCTAGACTTTTCTGATTGTGTTTGGTCTAAAATTATTGGTTGATAATATGCTGATATTGATGTGTTAATTTTGGTGGAGTGTTTGGGGTTGTGGAAAAATCATTTTTATCAAAAGAGATTTTGAGTTGGTTTGCTAGATTTTCAGATTTCTTCTGGACAGGTTATGGTTCATGAATTTTCTGATATATTTGTAGTAATTTTTATAAGCTATAAAAATTATATGTTGAAGCTAACATCCTAAGGCAACTCCATCATTTTTCTTGGGTCCTAAAAAATAGTGTAACTATTTTATAAAAATTAAAAACCAAGACTATTCTTGAGTTTTCTGGACAGCCAATTCTGAAGCTCTGAGCTTGTCTAATTTTGTTACCACATCAAATGATTGATTTTTTCACTGAAATTTCTACAGGATATTGAGGACACGTTACAATCCAACCATGAATTTTTGTATGATTTGATATAGTCATTTGATGGGGTAATAAGATTGGAATTTTGGCTGTTGGCTACAAATAGGGGGTTTCTGGCCTCCTAATTTGTTGAATTTTGTTATCATACTTAGAGAACTCTTTTAACTCCGAAATTTTTAGACGACCTTGGGGACACATTGAAGTGTCTTTGATAATTTTTATACCCTTGGATTTCATGGTTTTAAATGCAAAATAATTTGTGCTACAGATATGTGAAATCTGCCATTGTGCTGAAAATGAATTGATGCTTTGAGTTGATGATATAATGACTCTTGATTTAAGTATGATGAGTATGAATGCATGCTAGACAATTTAAAGATTGATTTATGAGGCAAAAATGATAATTACTTGTGATTGAAAGCCTACATGTGTCTTATGCATGCATTTGAGAAAAGAAAGTACATGATGCAATTATATGAGAAAAGAGAATGTATAAATTTCACTCGTGCATGTTCTGACATATGGAGAAAATAGAAACAGGACTTATGTGGAATGAGGGGAAAACAAAAAGAGAAACTTCCCTAGAGATAAAGAAGAAGGCAAAAAGAGGAACTTCCCTAGAGACAAAGAGGAAGGAAAAAAGATGAACTTCCCTAGAGATAATATGAGTCGATAGATGTATCGGCTAGGAATAGATCTGTTTGAGAATTGGAGAAAGTAAATCCAATGATCATGTATAGGAATGAGCTCAGTCTTGATAAGCAGTCTATTTACCTTGTGTGGTGTGAACCACTATAAATACCATGTGGTATATACTATTCATTGTGGAGTTATCCATAGTAAATACCCGTCGGGTATACACTAAGTCTTTCCTATGTCGATGAAAAGAGAAAAATGCACCGAGTTGAGTTCTATGGCCACAAGTAAAACCAGGTCACTTTGAGATAAGTTCACTATATTTTGCATATGCATACTCATATCATATTTAATCTCTTGATTAGGATTATTAACCATATGTTTGAGCTTTATGATATGTGTGCATTAAGTGATTGATCATTAAAAACAACCCACTTTGGAAATATGATTTGGAACTTTAAAAATGAATCATTATTATGTAATGCTTGATCACCTTTTCTTAATAAACTAAAGTGGCTGGGGCGATGACGATGACATTATGGTTGAGTTTTTAGGGAGTTATCCTACTGAGAATTTTATAATTCTCACCCCTATGTGTTTTGTGTTCTCATGTCATCTACAGGTTAATTCAGAGAACAATGCGACTGCTACATGCAAGAAACTCGGGATTTGCATTAGTTTAGTAGTTGATGCTTTTCTTATGCGGTATATAGTTGTAGGTATATGTGTAGGTGAATGTAATAGAGATTATATATTTATTTAAGCTCACAGTAGAGCTTCCTTATGTAATTGACTTGTATCTTTGTTACACATGTTAATCGAATTATGCTAGTTATTACACGATCTTATCGCATTTGCTATAGTTATTTAAGAAATGTCCAATAATTTAGAAGTAACAACTCTCGAGTCTGATGTCATGACTTAAGGATGATGTTGTACTTGGGAGGATATTACATCTAGTGTGAACCCAACCTAACGGAGTAATAATTTTCCTCTTAGGTTCATCATTAATGAGCTTAAATTGTTCATAGAGTTATGACTTTCGACTTTAAACAATGTACTTGGTTTATGTGTTTAACCTAATGGATTAGTTTTTCTCTTAGATTTATAATTAACAAGCTTAAATTATCTTCAGGGTTATGACCTTTGATTTTAAACAATTTGTATCCGGATTATGTGTTTAAGCTAATGGATTTGTTTTCCTCTTAGGTTTATAATTAAAAGGCTTAAATTGTCTGTGGGGTTACTACCTCTAATTTTAAACAATTTGTACCCAGCTTATGAGTTTAACTAATCTATGTGCATGGATTTTTAAATCCCGACCTTCATGCTTGCTTTTATCCTACTTGGATTTTTAATTAACATGAGTTGTTATCCAATCCACATATTGCAATCAATAAATGCTGAAAGTGCTTTTCATTTCACTAAAATTTAAACTGGATGGCTTTTTGTCTAACCCAGCACCCAACCCACTAGGGAAAACTTGATGTAGGACAAAGAGTACCTAACCTTAGTGTGATTTGTACAATAGGTCCTACACATAATATCTCTTAAGGATGGTGGCATTTTATGACCTTAGGATTTCTCTGTAACGTCCTAATTTTTAACCTAATACTCTAGAACATATTTAGGTTAATCATTAGTCTGTTACTTCATAGTTCTCATTTAACTTTGAATTACTTAGCGGAAAATACGGGTAATTTTTTTTTTGAAATAAAAGTGAGAGCCGCGTGATGCGATAAGCGGTAAACCATGCAAAGTAAAACAATCGTCTCACAATCATCATAACATAAGGCACATCATGAACATCACTGAATATAATCTCATATATATATAACTTGCCCACTTATAAGTGTGGGACTTAATTTAGTACAAGGGAAATACATAGAAGGAAATACAACATAAAACATAAACATAATCTACTCCCCTACCCGAGTGCACCTAATGGGATAACCTCTAAACAAAAGAAGATTTATCCCCGTCTAAGTGGTGTGTGCTCTAACCGGGTACTCCATCGGACGATCGTCACCTCCTACTGGCGTCCATCTCGCGAACGAGGCAGATATCCGGGAAACTGGGCAAGCTCCTCGGACGTGAAGAGGCGGAACGGGGATCGAGGGTGACCCCCGCGGTATGGTCGCATCTCCGGTCGTCGTGCGAGCCGTGGCTGAGTCACGGTATCCTCACTGCCCTCCCTCATCTGTGGTGGAGAGGGGGCAGAGCTCTCGCTATACGGATGGGTAGGCGGGTCCTCGGACGGGTCGGTCTCCGAAAAGTAGGTCCGGGGTACGTAGTCGGGATAATTTCGCATGGCTAGGGCGGCGGTGTGCCTACGGAGCACTCTCTCATCATGCGTACGCGCACGCTCAAAAACCCGCTCGTCGTCGCCATAGGGTGCAGTCGGGGAGAAGTGATGGGTGCGCAGGGGATGAGCGGCGGGCGTCCTACGAACATGAAAATCCGCACCGTGCACTGCCCCTCAAAATGGTATGACCCGTGAGTCGGGTCATAGTGCACCTCCCATGTCGGGGTGTCCATGAACGCTACGAACGTCGCCATCTGAAGACGTGACGGAAAGAAAGAGATAGAGGGAGTGAGAATCTTACTAAAGAATCTCAGTAGGGCCTCCTACTACCTAGGTGTCGTCATCTACGTCCTCAGGAACCTTGGGTTTATTTATACAAAATGACTGAGCATGTATTAAGTTCATTTTAAACTTAAAAATATATTTTAGCCAAGGTCCATTCATTTTTGGATGATCTTAATGTCATGAATGCAACATAATAGACAATGTATGCATGGCACTACCTAATGCACATACATAAAACATAACATCAAGCATCATCATCATTGGTGGCATAAAGTGGCAATAGTAACATTCATATGGGACAAAACTTAGTGACATAATCATAATCATGAACTTCTCTTCCTCATGGGCCACCCTAAAAGACAATCGAACTGGGGGTGCTCGGCCGAACCGGTGTCACCCAGAACGTGTCATACATCTAGGTTATGAGCTCATACCTTAACTAGTCGTCACTAGTTCTTACTTACCACTTAACGATAAGCGTATCATAAATCCCGACTATCTGAGTACGGGTTAGGGGGCAAATCTCTTAGGGGTGCTCGGCCGAACCGGTGTCACCTAAGAGTATAAAATGGTACCGATGTCACATGAGTTCTATGGAGGTGCTCGGTCGAACCGGTGTCATCCTAGAACCCATCTTAGTACCTTAATTTTCAAAATCTCTTTAAGTCCCCAAATTTGTCGGAAATTCGGTGGCCAAAACGGTCATTACACCGAGTTTCCTTCCAAATTTGTCGGAAATTCGGCGGCCAAAACGGTCATTACACTGAATTTCCTTCCAAATTTGCTTTATGCCACATAAACATATAACCTCATAAATTCCTCATATGAATAACATCATCATCATTAGCATACTTCATGCATCATCATAAATCATCCAAACGCTTACCCTTACGGTAGCTTATGCTTTGACCCTTACGGGTCTTAATCTTGAGATATGGTTCTCTAATATCCGTCGCTCATATTTTATGCCCCTAAGGCTCATATTTAAACATCATTCTTCATTCTCATGTTCATACTTAGATCTGAATAGCATAGGGCAGAATCTCTAACTTGTTTTTACGGGGTTCTAGAACTTACGTTTTAGACCCTTTCTCGTTCCGTTTAGCCTAAGGCGCTATACATTAAATCTAAATCAATTATGAGACATTCCTATGCTTAAGGACTAATTATTAATCATGTTTATCATGTTGTAAGGGTGCTGGACAGATTCCAGAAAATTAAATGTTCTAAGAGTTCTACATTTGCATTTTTACGGTTTTCTAGTTACTAGTTTTCCCGTAGGTGCTAGAATTCAATTCTAACTCAAATGATACCAAGTTTTTCATGTCTAAACAATCTAAATCTGATTATGTTCCCATTAAAACAGTTTGGATTAGTTCCATAAACAAATGGGTCAAAACTATGTTAAATTCTAGCTTTACGGTATTTCTAGTTAGCTAGTTTCTTACCTATCATGCATAGGATCGTTTCTACATCATCATACGATATTTTCACACATTCCAACACATCAAAACATCATCATACAGCATCATACTCATCACATCAGAACCGAAAACATTCATCCTCAATAAGAGAGTTAAATTGACATTTCTAGGTACATAAGTCAACTAGTTTCTCTTGGAATCAATCTAGAACTTCTAAAACTCTTTGAAGACATTTTAAATCATTTAGAGGCTAAGTGAAACCTTGGGTCAGTGACCAAAACATATTCCATCCCCTAAAAGAGATTGGAATCACATCTTATAATGACATAACCTTATAAAGATTTGTAAAACTTTAAGGAACACTTAAAACATAGACTATTGGTCCTAGTAGCTAGATGAAAACTCATTGGAAGTCCATCATCACTACTTGGCCGAAAAACATACATTCAAAGTATGGTTTACATTAAACTTTAACTTGGAATGAAATGGGTAAGTCTTTGAGCTCTAGGTTCTTAAGTTACGACATAAACTAAACGTGCTCATGCTTTTCATTTTTAATCTTGCTTACAAAATAAAGTGATGACTTAAATTAAATATGCAAGGCATAACTTAAACGTGCAAGCTTGAAAGTAAATATGCGAGGCATAATCTTAAACGTGCAAGCTTGAAAGTAAATGTGCAAGATTCAATTCTTTATTTTAGTGCTCTTGGCCCAACAACAATCGACTTTAAGGCCGAAATAGATAGGCATTCGAGAAATTAATTAGGTGATAATGCAAGTTCAATTCTTTATTTTAGTGCTCTAGGCCCAACAACAATCGACTTTAAGGCGGAAATAGAAAGGCTTCGAGAATTAAATTAAGTGATGATACAAGTTCCATTTTAATCTTTATGTTCTTAGGTGATAGCTTGAAAGTAAAGATGCATAGCAAGAATGTAAATATGAATGCAAGCATAAAATAAATTATGCAAGTTCATTTTATCTTTCTAGAGCTCTTAACAAGACTTTAAAGGAATTTAAACCTTAACCCAAACTCATTCAAACAAGGTAAAGTCAAGCTTGGAGTTCTTAGAACTCAACATAATATCTTTGGGAATCAAACTATGAAACTTAGAAAATCTCAAGGAAATGGCCGAAATCTCCAAGAAGAGAAAAGTGCATTTTAAAACTCTAGAGTTCATGACCTTGATGATATATTAACACCAACATCATGAGTCCTCATCATAGAGTTCATAGAGTCATTTTAAAACATTATCAAAGTTAAAGTTCTCAAAAGTTCAAGAAAGGAAAAACTAGAAACACTTTTGCTCAAGAACAAAGATCAAGCTCTAGAGTTTGTTTCAAGTGATGAACATCATCATGAAACTCTCATCATCAAGCTCTCATTTCTTTGAACTCCAAGGCCCATGGCCGAAAATGAGCAAGAACAAGGAAAGGAAAAGAAGTTCTAAAAAGAATCAAGAGAAACTATGAACATAAAGCTTGAAGCAAGAACTCTAAAGAAAGAATACATGAAAGAAAATCCCTACTTGATGTGATGAACTTGAAGATGGAAGAAGAAGATGAAGAAGATGAAGAACTTGAGGAACTCCAAGAACTTGAAGAACACAAAAACTTTGAGAGAAAAAGAAAAGCTTTGAGTGTTTCCTAAACTTGGCAAATGATCTAAAAGTGGTGCAAGCTCCTCAAGGCATTCTATTTATAGAGAAATGAAACAAATGGAGGGTGTGGAGGCTGATGAAGGCTTCGGCCATATGAGGTGCAGATTGGAGGGTTCCATGTGTTCCATGAGGTGAGATAATGTGTTCTTGAGGTATGGTGAGGTATGGTTCAAAGCATGGTGAGGTATGGCTCAAGGTATGGCTCAAGCATGGCTCTTTGAGTGAGAAAACAATTTAATATGTGTGGTAATTAGGGAGTGATGGCCGAATAAGCATCAGCCCATGGGGGAGGTTTCTTTGCATTTTAATTGTGGTTTAGAGTTGTGTTTAGGTGTATCTTTGATTATGCTTAAGATTAGGAATTTGTAAGAAGGTGTTTAGGTAAGGGAAATGGGTAATTAAGGTGGTCTAGACATAATTAAGGAGTGGTCTTGCACCATTAGTGAGTTAAATCCTCAATTTAGAGTTTAAACAACTCTAGACACAATTCCTTGATTTAAGGAATTGGAAAGAGAAAACACTATTCAAGATTCCAAGACTAGGAATCTTGAGTTCTAAAAAGGGATTTAAGTTTAATCTAAGCAATTTTAGGTTCTAATTAACTTTAACAAATTATTTTGACTCTAGATTAATTAGGGAAATAAATTAATCTTCGTTTAGAGCCTAATATTGCTTAGGTTTGCTTAATTACGTCATTAAGCTCAAAAATACTATTCTAGGGGCAAAATCGTAATTTTGCACTAAAACTGCCCGGGACCACCGGGACTTGAACAGATACCTCTAGACACATGAAATCATGTTTTTAAACCTCTGGGGAAAGTTCCGGGCTTAAACGGCACCTTTACCCGCGTAAAAACGCTATAGGGGTATTTTGGTCATTTTGACTCAAATCATGAACACGAAATTTTCGCTTCCGAAAGCATTCAAAGGCCATTCAATCCCCTTCAAACATTGAGTTGACCCTTCGAGGATGACCGAGTTGGTTACCCTCGAGTTCGGGTCAGGAAATGACCTTAGGGGCATTTTGGTCATTTCCCTTGGACAGAAAAATTGGGGTGTTACATTCTCTTCCTTCCAATGTCACAAACTTGTATGCTTCCTTTCCTAATACTTTGAAAACACGGTAAGGTCTTTCCCAGTTTGCTGCTAGTTTTCCTTGCCTTGGAAGAGGTGGTTCGATATTGGCATAGTGGAGGACGAGATCTCCTTGGTCAAAATGCCTCAAATTACTCTGTCATTGTATCTTTTAGTGATTCTCATTTTGAGCTCCATTTCCTAAAGGTGGGCTTTCATTCTGATCCCCTCGATTATCTCTAACTCATCTTTTCATTGTGTTTCATTGTCGTCTTTCGAGTAGGAAAGCATGAAAGGACTTAACTCTTTGATTTCAATCGAGATGACTATGTTGGTCCTATAAACCAACCTAAAGGGTGTTTATATCTTGTGGACCAAAAGAATGTTTCTGAGCTCATCTGCCTACTCCTTTTGCCTTGTTGAGCCTTTTTTTCAATCATTGGAGGATGACTTTGTTTGCTACCTCGACTTGACCATTGGCTTGTGAATGCTCAACTAAGGTAAAGCGTTGGGAAATCTTAAGGTCCTCTAGTAATTTTTTGAACTTCTAGTTTGTAAATTATGTTTTGTTGTTTGTGACAATGGACTCAGAATTCCAAATTGGATAATGATATTTTTCCACACGAACTTCTTTTATTGAGCAGCCATTATGGTGGAGATGGGCTTGACAGAGGCTATCGCCTACTACATCAAATTAGAAATTCATTTTAATGCTAAGTTGGACAAAAAATGTGGCAAATGGCACAACTTAGGTCATCTCTCAAGGAGGATAAGCATCACCAAGTTCAATGGTTCCTATGAAGGGACAATAAGTCCTATGTCTTGTGCACCCGCACACACTACCAATGCATGCTCCTGGGAGGCACATCTTAAACTCTATTAGATCACCCAGATCAAAACCATAATGAGGTTTCAGGGATGTTTCTACTCCCAGACCTATTGCCTTGTTTGCTCCATGAGCCCCAATACCTGAAATGAAGTCAACTACACAAAACTTGGCAGAAAGAGGATCAGTTGTAACACCTCCTTAATTATAGTGTTCTACCTAGGTTGTGACACTGTAACTAAGAGTATGATACTATATACCATATTCATATATAGTGATCCTAATATGATATTCATATATCACCACTAAGTAGTATGACGTGTTAGTGAGTGGTGATATTTAGAAATTAGAGGGAAGGTAATATATAATAAAGTTTCATATGATTCTCTTTAACTACTAAAAAGTCAGAACTATTATTTATGAACATATGGGCTCACAAGCCATTTCAGTACATAGCATACAACTAGTTAAGATATAGTACACAAAAGCATAAAGTATTTGCAGGGATCACCAAAGTACATTAAAATATAAAAAACATGCCCCTGCTCTACAGAAAACCTATAAAAAACTATTTACGAAATGTTTTCCCTATCAATCAAGTCCAACATATAGCAGGTAGCTATCCCTCTCCTAAAATATAGCATAATTATCTAGCAACTCCTACGAGTCACAGCAACAACCTAGAGAAATCCAT
The DNA here is from genome assembly GCA_031216125.1 of Dalbergia cochinchinensis. NCBI lineage: Eukaryota > Viridiplantae > Streptophyta > Magnoliopsida > Fabales > Fabaceae > Dalbergia > Dalbergia cochinchinensis. Next base: position 17,619,305 of record CM062370.1, read on the forward strand.
TCATTATCGGGGTAATAGCTGTAACCCCCTGGAAATTGTTTTAAAAATTAATTTGAAGTTTATTAGGGAGAATTTTAAAAATCTAACAGACATAGCAATGATGAGGATGGCCTAATGGACGAGTTGAAAAAAAATTTTTGGGCTAGCATGAATAGTGATTTTTGAGCCCGTAGATGAATAGTAACCATAGAATTAGGGCCAAATGTGTCCGGGGCTAGAAGAGCTAGACCTGAGGACCGAGATAGAGTATTAGATATGGGGCCTACATAAAGATATTTTAAGTTTATAGGGTATGATGTTTACCCATTTGGTAGAGTTTTGATGTACGCTTTTTAACATCGTAAAAGTTACTTGGTGGGCAAGTAATCTCTACCAATCACATCTTGCTAAGTGGATGACAAGGATTGAAAATTGAAAAGCAAGTTTTAATCTTGACCTTTCATTTATTAAATTTTATCTGGGAGCCAATATCTCATCCATTTGGTGGAATTTTGGTGTGTGATTTTAACACTGAAAAAGCTACTTGCCCACCAAGTTAAAGTGAGCCACTTATCTTGAGCTAGGTGAAAGGCCAAGATTCATTCTTTGACCAACAAACCCAATCCTAGCCATCCATATCATTATTTCTTTTTAGAAGGAAAAAAATACATATTTGACCACATAATTATTATATCTAACCTAAGATAAACACAGTTCACTAAACGTTATAATCTCATCCTCTACTGCCTAAGGAAGGGTTTGGCATTGGTTTAAGGGCCTTTAAGTGAAAGGAATCATTCTTGGACCATCCTCTAGAGCCAAGATTTCTAAAGCTCCAAAAAGTAGGGCTTTTGAATTTCTTTTGTTTTAAATCCATTTTCTTGTTTTGGTCATTAATTTAATTTGATTTTTTTAGTTGTATAGATATTGATGTGTTTAATTTGGTAGAATGTTTGGATGATGTCAGAAAACCCTTTTTGGCAAAACAAGTTTTGAATCATGTTGCTGAAATTCTTAAAAAATTTGTACAAACAGGTTATGGTTCATGATTTTTATGAAGTGTTTGTAATCGATTCATGTGTTGAAAATTTTATATGATAAAGCTAACATGTTAACGTGTTTTTAATATTTTTCTTGGGTTTAAAAATGACTTTTGCTATTTTCTAAAAATCAGAAACCGAGGCAGCTAGGGTACCTACCTGCACAACCAACTGTAAATCTATAAATTTGATAGTTCTGTTACCATAGTAAATGATTGGATTTTCCTTTGAAATTTTTATATGGTGTTGATGACATATTGAAGTCTAACCCTGAGTTTTTGTATGATTTAATATGTTCATTTGATAAGGTAATAAAATTGGGAACTATGGCTATTGGTTGTAAATAGGGGGTTTCTGACCTCCGAATTTGTCTAATTTTGTCAGCATAGTTAGAGAATGATTATTGCTCTAAAATTTTTACAGGATTTTATGGACACATTATTGTGTCATGGAGAATTTTTATAGCCTTTGAATTGGCTATTTGATATGAAAAATAAATTTTGCTACTTGAGTGAAAAATCTGTTAATGTGATGGAATTGAATCCAAGTATTGATTTGGTGATGTAATGACTTTTAATTCAAGTATGATGAGTATGAATGCATGCTATATAATTTAAAGATTTGTTCATGAGGCATGGCTGAAATTACATTGTGAATGAATGCCTATATGTGCTTTATGCATGCATTTGGAAAAAGAAAAGTAAACGATGCATATATGTAACAAAAAAGAATGTGTGAACTTCAATCATGCATGTCCTTACATAAAGACAAAACAGAAAACAAGATTTATATTGAATGGGGGGAAGGCAAAAGGAGAAACTTCCTTAAAGATATTATGAGTCGATAGACATATTGGGTAGGAATAGATCTGTGTGTGATTCAGAGAGGAAAAATGAAGTCTAATGATCATGTATAGGAATGAGCTCAGTACTAATAAACAATCTATTTCCCATATGTGGTGTCATCATTTGGTATGAACTATGTCTTCCCTATGTCAATTAAAAAAAAAAAATGCATGGAATCAAGGTCTATGGTCGCAAGAGAAATATGAAATACCCTTCGACTTGTCAAGGGCACGGAATGATAAGAAAGCTATGAGATCCCTTTTGATGCATCAAGGGCACGTAATGATGAGAATGGTATAGATGAGATCCCCTTCAATATATCAAGGGCACATAAAGAAAGATGAGATCCCCTTTGACTTGTCAAGGGTACAAAAAGATCATTGCAATTATCATATGCATAAGCATATTTTATTAAATGATTAGTCTTGAATGAATTACTATGATCTTCAATGTCATGAAACACATGTTTAAAGCGATTGAATACTAAAAGAAACCCACTTTGGAATGATGAGTTTGAACCTTAAAATGAACTATTGTTATGTGATGTATGATCATATTTTCCCAATAAACTGACATGGCTGGGACGATGATGATGACATGGATTTCTTTATTGTGTATTTTGAGGATACCCTATTGAGAATTTTAGAATTCTCACCCCTACGTGTTTGTGTTCCCATAAAATTGTCTCCAGGTCGATCCAGAGAACAATGAAGCCACTAAAGAAAGATTAAATTGGAATTGCAATAGTTTAGTAGCGGAGACTTATATCTATTGTACTTAGTTATATGTATATGTTTGTATATATAAGAGATAACATATATGTATTAAAGCTTATAGAAGAGCTTCCTTTTGTACTTGACTTTGTATCCAATATATATTTTGTTTCTCTGTTATATATTTTAATAGAATTATGAATTAGTAACTGCCCGTTTTGATTGATTTTGCCATAGATAATTAAGAAAGATATGCTAATGTATAAGTAACAACTCCTAAGTATAATATCATGACTTAAGGATGATGTTGTACTTGGAAGGGTGTTACAATGAAGAAGCCTCCAAAAGGGGAGTTAGGATCAGCAGTTGAGCTATCATCAAAGAGAGATGATGGAGCTGTCATAAGAGCAGGATCAGAAGAAGGATGAGCCATATCAACATCTAAAGCCGGTGGTGGCTTAATGATGACTGGATGTGCCATGTTTAGAGGCACTCCATCAAAAGGGAACTCAAGGTCAAACTATGGACTCAAAATCGAACTAGCAAATGAATGATGGAAGAGGATATATACACATAGCTGCACATGAGCTAGGGCAAAGAAAGAGTCTGAAGCAGGATTATGATGCTACTCCAAGTGTGGTGTCTCAATAAGGAATACTAGTGATGCCATTTCCTAGATATGAGGTAGGCATGGAATGTGAATAAGGATGAGGATTCTAAAATCCTCAGTAAAGTACTCCCATACACACATAACATCATCATTCTCTACCCAGCTTCTTCAGTTTATTTATGAACAATTAGAATAAAGGTTTAGTGACTAGAAGTAATTAACTATTTTAGTAAGATCTTTATCCGAAGCAAGTCCATTTTATGTGTTCAACATCCTTGGACTTAAAATAGTAACCTAACACATAAACATCTTGATCTCAATCAAAATATTAAAGCATTGTTGATATAGCACATAAGGTAAAAAATTAACTTAAAGCAAATTGTTACTTTGCTTGTCTTAGTCCTTGACTATGGTCACTTAGACCACTCTAGGGTAATAGACTACTTTTCAAGACTAAGCTCATTCTTATACGTGATCCTTGGATTTTCTCTCCAATTCACACATAGACCAATTCCTAGCCAAATTTGCTCCCCGACTCAATTCAAGGGTAGTTAGGTTAACTCTCTAAATGATTGGATTCACACTCTGATCTAATAAGGCATAGTCCCATGCTTTTGTTACATATACAAGCAATTGTAACTTACATCTGTACATGTCTAGAATCATCAATCAGTTTATATAACATAAATAAGATCCAATCATAAACATTTTACCACTCTTTCAACTAGTCAAGTATGTTGCTAGAATTTTCAGTTCAAAAGAAAATTATGGGTAAATTACTAAACATCACTAAGGCAGAGCAAAATTATTTTTCAGAGGTAATTTAGTGTATTAATAAGGTCCTATAAAAATTTCAAAGCATAAAAGGTTTGTAGCTATATTAACAAAATCCCGTAATTTCGGAGGTTAGAACTACACAATTTTAGCCAATAGCCAAAAGTCTCAATTTTTCTACCCTATCAAATGAACACATAAAATCGTACAAAAATTTAGGGTTGGACTTCAAGATGTCCTCAAACACTATAAAAATTTCAGCTCAAAATTTGATTTTTTGATATGGTAACAAAATAAGACAAATTCAGTACTACAAATTGGACTAGTTGGGCAAAAACCTTGATTGTTTGGTTTTCAATTTTTAAAAATTAGTAAAAATGCTTAAAATGCCTCAAGAAAATTTATGGAAACACTTCCATATGTTATCTATGTAACGCCCCGATTTTTCTGCCTAAGAGGAAAATGACCAAAATGCCCCTGAGGTCATTTTCTACCTGGAATTTGAGGATGGCCGGCCCGGCAGTCCTCGAAGGGTTAACTCAATGTTTGAAGGGGATTAGATGGCCTTGAGCGGTTTCGGAGGCGAAAACCTCATTTTCTGCAGTTTCGGGTCAAAATGACCAAAATACCCCTATGGCGTTTTTATGCGGGTAAAGGTGCCGTTGAGCCCGAAACTTTCCCCGAAGATTCAAAACAATGTTTTCAAGTGTTTAAAAGTGTCTATTTAAGTTCCGGTGGTCCCGGGCAATTTTAGTGCAAAATTATGATTTTGCCCCTGGAATAGTGTTTTTGAGCCTAATGATGTAATTGAGCAAACCTAAGCAATATTAGGCTCTAATCGAAGGTTAATTAATTTTCATAATTAATCTAGAGTCAAAATAAGTCATTAAAATTAATTAGAACCTAAGATTGCTTAGATTAAACTCAAAACCCCTTTTCTTTTAAAGAACTCAAGCTTCTAGAACATAGAATCTTGAATAGTGTTTTCACTATTTACCCTCTACACTTCAAAAGGAAGCCTAGGATGTAGTTGAAGGCCTAGGATTAATAGAGATAGACTCCTCTAAAAGGCTAGAATTGTAACACCCTAATATTCAACCCAATACTACTAGTACGTACTTAGGCCAAATATTAGTCGTTACTTACTGGCATGGTTCATCTTCTTGAGAAAATAAACTTAACGAAAATACGAGCCAACTTTTTTTTTTGAAATCGTTGCTTAAAATAGAAGCCGCGCGTAACTTTACGAGTCAGTATCATAGTATACGGAACGATAACATAGGAATGGCTCCAAACCATAACATTGGACATATCAATCATAACTGAAATACCTCATAGATAAAATATGCCTACCCTACAGGGCAGGACTCTTCAAGTACATAGTAACATGAATACGGCAGAAAAACAGAATACATGGAAAAGAACTGGAAAGAAGCATCCCTACCCATGTGCAACCTAAGATGGATAACCTCAACACAAAAGAGGTACCATCCATACTATGTGACGTGCGTGCACTAAGGACTACCCTCCAATCTCCATAGCGCACTCACGGCACGGAGGAACGTAGCCAATCCACGGCGAGCTCGGCAGCGAGCATGCCCTGTGATCGAACGTGTCGCCCACGTCGGGGTCGTGGTCCGCACGCTGAAGCCCTCCGGACGCCGAGTGATCGCTGTCTCCTTGCCGCCTATCTGTCGCGATGGCGGAGCGCGAGCCCTCATGGTCCATGGGGAATCCTCTGAAGGGTCCTCCTCTGCAGTGCGGCGATGATGGCACGTCTTTGCGGCGCGTCCGCTGAACCGGCAGTGGGTCCGCAGTTCCTCTCATGTCATGGCGTGCATGCTCAAAGATCGCGAGTCACCATAGGGGATGCGGGAGAAGCGATAATCGTACAAGGTGTCTGCGAATGGCCGTCCTAAAAACATGAAGATACGCACAGTACACCGGCCCTCAAAATGAAATGACCCATGCTCCGGGTCATGGTGGATCTCCCACCGTGGCGTGTCAATGAATAGGACGAAGGTCGCCATCTCGCTCTGAAGACGTAATGGAAAGGAAAAGATAGAGGGAGTGAGATTCTTACTAAAGAAACTCAGTGGGGTTTTCCTTCTATCCTAGGTGTCATCATATACGTCTCCAGGAATCTCGGGTTATTTATAAAATAATGGACATACATAGGTTCAATTATGAGTTTTCCAAAATCTCATTTTCCGAGAATCCGTTCTTTTTAACATGGCACTTGTGTTACATAGGCTATATACTAAAATCGTAGTCATAAATCATGTAGCTTGGTACGTAGATCATGCATCATATAACTGGTACATGGAACATAAATCATATAACTGGTACATGAAACATAAATCATATAACTGGTACATGAAACATAAATCATATAACTGGGTTACTTAGGTGACATAAGAACCTTTACTTAACTGGGCCACCCTAATATTTCTCCCTTTTGAGAAATCTCTAGGTTATGAGCTTATACCACGCTAGTCGTCACTAGCATCTAGACTTTATCCATTTGGATAAGTCAACTTCCCGACTTTAAGTACGGGTTTAGGGGGCTAGAATCACATTGTCCCCACCCTTAATTCGGTGGTTTCAAAGGATTGCATTCTGATGTTCTAAGTCATCCTAAGTTTAACATGTTTCTTTAAGATGCCACATAATTAATGCATAACACATAATTACTACCTCGGCATCTTTAAGTCCTTTTTAAAGAATAATAATAACATGTTAATACATGCTATCACATAGGGATAATAGTTAACATGGCACCATACACGTCATGAGCTAACACATCAATTCATCATCAAACTTAGAGGCGCATAATCATCCTTTAAGGTAAAAATCCCTAAATTGGGTAACCTCAAACTTTCCCATTACTTTCTAGTATATTTATGGGATTGATTAACCTCATTACCATAATCCATTAGGTTCTAATTCCTAATTAATTATGGTTGGACAGCCTTATGTAGTTGTTCATATTTGATGAATTACGTGTTCTAGAAAATGCGTTTTAAGCCCTTTCTCGCATCCGACTTTTTCTATGGTGCAATAATTAATACCTAAGCCAATTATGAGTCCCTCCCACACATCTAGACATAATCTAATGTGATTCTAAATATTTTATCAAGGCTGGGCAGAAACTCATTTTGTCATTCTTTATAGTTCTAGAATTCACACATTAAGCAAACAAAGTCACTAACAATGCTTTAACGAGTCTAGAACAACTATCACATACTTGGCAAGGTATTACAACATATTTAGACCACCCAAAACAGAATTTAAGGTGCTGGAGTTATTAAGGCAGAACCGAAATCCTTAAGGCATAAAATCATGAGAAAAACCTTTCTTTCAACCATATAACTTGCTAGTTTCTCTTGGAACCTTTTTGGGACTTCAAGACTATGTAAGATCAAAGTTTATTTTGCCAAGACTCATCATGGAACACCAAGGCCAGCAGCCATTTCGGCTTGCTCTTGGCAAGGATTTAAAACTTAAAAACATGTTTAAAACCTTGGTTAAGTGCATCAAAGCTTAGAAAAATTCTAAGACATGCATTATGGGCCCTTGTAGTTAAATGAAACTCATCCTAGAGCCATTTACACCACATGGCCGAATGATGTTCAAGGAGATACCTCCTTGATTTAATTCTTTTCTTAAGATGAAATGGGCAAGTCTTTGAGCTCTAAAGTTTCAAGTGATGACATAAAATAAACGTACTATGCATTTCATTTTATAGTCCTTTAGAAAATAAAGTGATAGCACAAAGTAAAGATGAAATGTATCTTCATTCTTATTCTTAGAGTTTAGTGATGACTTGAAACATAAAATGAGATGCAAAGCTTGAAACATAAACGTGCATTGTGCAAGTTCATTCATTATCTTGGGTCTTAGTGATGGCATAAGAAATAAACGTGCTAATGCAAAGCATAAACGTAAACGTGGATGCAACTTCTTTTATATCTTGTTTAGAGCTCTTGCAAGACTTTAAAGGAAACAAGGTTTCAACCCATAACTCATCCTCACAAGAAGAGAAAATACTAGTGTTGCTAAGTTGTATAAAAGAAAACCATATCCTCAAAGTCCATGAGGTGGCCGAATCCTCATCATGAGGAAACAACCTTATTTTTGAACTCTAGGGACCAAGATCTTGGTGATTCAAACACCAACATCTCAAGTCCTCATCATTGAGTATTTTTGGCAATGCTCTACATTTATTAACAACACAAAACTCATGACCAACATAAAGGAAAGAAACCGAAACATACTTGGCCTAGAAACCAAATTTATGCTCTAGAGTTTTGTTCATGTGACATACATCAACATGAAGCCCTCATCATCAAGCTACCATTTTTCTAAGTCCCAAAGGCCTTCAAGGCCGAAAACTCAAGGGAAAAGAAATGAGGTTTTCAAGGTTCAAGAGAAACATAACTATGTCTTGAGCAAAACTTGAAAATAGTAAACTTATTTTTTTAGAAAACTCAAGCTTTAGAGGTTGTTCATGTGACAAACATCATCACACAACTCTCATCATCAAGCTTCTCATATTTCAAGTCCAAGAGGCCTTCATGGCCGAAAACTAACAAAAAGAAAAGGAAAATTTCAAGGCATCAAAGAAACATAACTCATTCTTTGACCAAGACTTGAAAAGAGAAACCTTTCTTGGAAAAACTCAAACTTTAGAGTTTGATCATGTGACAAAGGCCAACATGAAGTGCTCATTACAAAGCTACCATTTTTCCAAGCTCTTTAAGCTTTCATGGCCGAAAACATCAAGGAACAAAAGCTCAAAAAGAGTTTTCATGAAAAACATAGCCTTGTCTTAACCAAGACATGAAAAAGATGAAACTTTTCTCAAACAAAACTCAAGCTTTAGAGGTCTCATGTTAGGATGAACACATGGTCATCCCAAAAGAACACTCATCATCAAGCTTTCCTCATTTTGGTCTTGAGGCCGAAAATGAAGAGGAAGAGAAAAGAAGAAACCGAAAATGTTTGAGAGAAAAACTTGCTAACAACACAACTTTCAAACAAGATAAACATTGATCATGAAAGTAAAAGAAAGCATTCTTGAAGAGCTCCCTACCTTAGAGTTTGAGATTGAGAGGAAGTGAAGAAGATGAAGAGGTTGGAGAGGATGAGCTCTTGAACTTGAGAGAAAGGAACTCAAAGTGCTCTAACTCAAAGCTTTAGTGAAATGAACAAAGGTGCTTCAAGTTCCCTAAGCTACCTATTTATAGAGAAGTGAAATGAATTGAATATTGGAGGCCTTTTGGGGGGAAGGATTTCGGCCACTTTTCAGCCACAAGAAGGAAGAAATATCTTTGTTCAAAGCATGGTATTGGTCATTCAAAGTATGGTGAAAAGTCTAGCTATGCATGTCCTAAAGCATGGCTAGAATGTACCTTATTTTCCAACCTTTAAAAATGCATAAAAACTTAAAATTTTGGGCTGCAAAATCTGAAGAGAAACCATGCTTCTCATGCCCAAAAAGAAGAGAAAATTTTCTAGACTTAAATTCCCAAAGCATAGGTAATGTGTTGTAAGACATGTTGTCTTAAAAAGTTTGATAGAAAGCTTGAATGACCACAAAAACAAATCATTCTTTTTGAATTTGAAAGACATAATTTAATTCATTTTAGAAATGAATTGAAAACCTTGATTGGCCATATACAATATTCTTTGAGTCTTGAGTGACAATTTTTCTTGAAAGTTGATCATTGATTGAAAGTGTTCAAGACACATGTCACAAGATAGCTTGAACACATAGACTAATTTTTTTGATGATTTCTAGAGAAAATGGTGCCATTCTTGGCAGCCTTGGGGAGGAGAAATATCTCCTTAAACCATGTTCTAGAAGTGTGTTTTGGTGTGACATAGATTAGGCTTAGGATTAAAAATTGCTAAGTAGGTACTTAGGTGCACTAATAGGTTAATTAAAACCATAAATCCCTAGGTTTAGAGGTGGTCTAGAAGGATTAGGGAGTCAACACCTCTAGGACTAGTGATGTGAGTGTGACAACTTGTCTCAAAAAGAAAAGTTGATGTGAATAGTGGAAACACTATTCGACACTATTCACATATTCTTTTTCCTTTTTAAAGAATAAGACTATGATGAGATTTGAATTTTTCCTAAGCGAATTTAGGTTCCAATTAATTCTAAATGATGGTTTTGGCTCTAGATTAATTATGGAAATTAATTAACCTTTAATTAGAGCCTAATATTGCTTAGGTTTGGAGTTAAACGGCTCATTGAGCCGAAAATGCAATATGCAGGGGCAAAACCGTAATTTTCACCGAAAGTTGCCCGGGATCTCCGGGACTTAAACCAACATAGTTTATGCCTTAAAATCATTGTTTTGAACCTCAGAACAAAGTCCGGGTCAAAACGGAACTTAATACTGCCTTAATTCTGTTACAGGGGTATTTTGGTCATTTACGCGTAGAAATCTCAGAAATGAGGTTTTCCCGCTTTGTTAGGCATTCATGCTCATACAATCCCCTTCATATAACATATGAACCCTACGAGGATGGCCAAAGTCGGCCGCCTCAGTGTTTAGTAAAAATGACCTCAGGGGCAATTTGGTCATTATGAAAGTTTAGCGAAAATCGGGGCGTTACATTACTCCCCTCCTTAAAAAGAATTTCGTCCTCGAAATTCCTTACCTGAGAACATCTCGGGGTATTGTGCTCGCATGTTGGCCTCCAACTCCCATGTGAAATCTTCGGCCTTCCCGTGTCCCCACGCGACCTTGACCAACCAGATCGACTTATTTCTCACCGCTTGACTCCTCGGTCCACAATTCTCGTGGGAGGCAAGTTAAATGTCAGGTCATCCCTTAATTGTACGTGTTCTGGCTCTAGCACATGACTTGGGTCGATCGTACTTTCGTGAATCGGGAGACATGGAAAACATCGTGGAGATTGATAGATTTGGGGGTAGGGCTATGCGGTATGCTCTGCACCCTACTCTCTACCGAGGATTTCGAATGGGCCAAGGAATCTGGGCTTAACTTTTTCACCTTCATAGCTCGACCTATGCCTGTGGTGGGGGTTATCTTGAGAAAAACGTGTTCCCCTACTTGGAACTCAATCGGCTTACGCCGCTTGTCCGCATAGCTTTTCTGTCGGCTTTGAGCAGTAAGAATCCTATCCCTAATCCTTTTAATCTGCTTGTCGTTTCCCTCACTAAGTCCGGGTCCGAGTAGACTCTGTGCTCCAGGTTCGTACCAACATAGGGGTGATTGACATTTTCGTCCATAAAGGGCTTCATACAGTGCTATACCGATACTTGCGTGGTAATCAAGTTGTTATACGCAAATTCGATTAGTGGCAGGTATTTGTCCCAACTCCCTTTCTGGTCTAGAACACACGCCCTAAGCATATCCTCCAAAGTTTGGATTGTTCTCTCAGATTGGCCATCTGTTTGTGGGTGGTAGGCCGTGCTTAAGCACAGCTTCGAACCAAACGCCTTCTGAAAGGCTCCCCAAAACCGTGATGTAAACCGCGGATCCCGATCCGAGATTATCATCGACGGTACTCCATGTAGTCTCACAATCTCTTGGATATACAATTGTGCCAACCTATCCAAGGAATATGTCACTTTAATAGGTAGAAAGTGGGCTGACTTCGTCAATCTATCCACTATTACCCATATAGCGTCATGATTCACTTGGGTCCTTGGTAGTCCAGTCACAAAATCCATTGAGATGCTATCCCACTTCCATTCGGGAATCGATAGGGGTTGCAACATACTGCAGGGTTTTGGTGCTCTATCTTCACCTTCCGCATACTAGGCACTTACTAACCCAATTGCAAACATCCTTCTTTAATCCAGGCCACCAAAACATCTTCTTCAAGTCTTGGTACATCTTGGTGGCACTAGGATGAATTGAAAAATTGCTCTTGTGGGCCTCCTCAAGAATCTCTTTCCGGAGGTCACCACTAGCAGGTACACATATACGTCCTTCAAACCTCCACATACCATCCTTTCCTTGGACAAAACCTTTCAGTTTATCCGCCTTTACTGCCCTTAGGGTCTCTTGAAACTCGCCGCTCTACCCTTTGGGCTTGAGTGATTCTCCCACGGAATTCACTTGACACACTAAGGTGGCAAACTCTCATACCCGTAGGGGTTATGGTTATTCCTAGGTTCAGGTCTCTAAAAGCCTCGATCAATTCATCCTCCTTAATCATTAAGTGGGATAGGTGTAAGGATTTCCTACTTAGGGCATCGGCTACGACATTAGCTTTTCCGGGATGGTAGTTTAATCCGAAATCATAATCCTTCAAGAACTCCATCCACCTCCTTTGCCTCATGTTAAGCTCTTTCTGATCAAAAAGGTACTTTAAACTCTTGTGATCGGAGAACACCTCGAACCTCACCCCGTACAAATGGTGTCTCCAGATCTTGAGAGCAAACACAACGGTGGCCAATTCTAGGTCATGGGTGGGGTAGTTTGTTTTGTGTGGCTTGAGTTGCCTCGATGCATAGGCCACCACTTGCCTATTTTGCATCAAGACACAGCCTAAACCTTTACCAGAAGCATCACAGTATACCTCAAAAGGCTCCTTAGGGTCGGGGAGAACTAGGACTGGGGTGGAAGTCAACTTATGCTTTAGTTCCTGAAAACTCTTCTCACAATCTGGGGTCCAGACAAAAGGAGTGTCTTTCCTAGTAAGCTTGGTTAAAGGTAGTGCGATCTGGGAAAATCCCTTGATGAACCTACAATAATAGCCAGCTAATCCCAAAAAGCTCCTTATCTCCGTCACGGTCTTAAGTTGTTCCCAATTCATCACTGCTTCCACCTTACTAGGATCGACTGCAATTCCTCCTCTAGACACTACATGCCCTAGAAATTTCACTTCTCCCAACCAAAACTCACATTTAGACAACTTGGCATAAAGTTTCTTTTCCCTCAAAATCTCTAATACTATGACTAAATGTCGCTCATGCTCTTCGTGGGTCCTTGAATAAATGAGTATATCATCTATAAAGACAACCACGAACTTATCCAAATAGGGTCTAAAGATCCTATTCATGTAATCCATGAAAACAGCTGGAGCATTGGTCAATCCAAAAGACATGACCGCAAACTCGAAATGTCCATATCGAGTGCGAAAAGCCATCTTGGGTATATCCTCATCCCTAACTCTAATCTGATGATAACCGCATCTCAAGTCAATCTTAGAAAACACTACCGCACCTCTCAATCGGTCCATCAAATCGTCAATTCTAGGCAAAGGGTACTTATTTTTCATCATTACTTTGTTCAATTGCCTATAATCGACACACATCCTCATGCTTCCGCCCTTCTTTTTCACAAACAACACCGGCTCCCAGTGATGCACTCGGCCTAATGAAATTCTTTTCCAAAAGGTCCTCTAAGCGGGTTTTCAACTCGCCAATTCCAAAGGGCATTCTATATAGGGCTATGGATATGGGTCCCAGACTGGAGTAACTCTATTGAGAATTCAATTTCTCTCTTAGGGGAAATTCGAATTTCATCCGGGAATACTTCGGGATAGTTCCTTACTACGGTATCTCCTCGATGCTCGCTTCAAAGTCGACATCACTAGCGGCCAAAAGAATGTAACCTTTTTCATCCTTACCACAGCCTTAGGTCTACACATTTAGGTATACTCTCATGGTTTCCCTAGGTTCAGGGGAATGGGGAGAAAGGTGATGGTTTTCTCATAGCGCTTAACAACACACGGTTGGCCCAAAGCCAATCCATGCCCAGAATTACCTCTAGTCCTTTCATGGGTAAGCATACGAAATCTAGAACAAATGGTCAATTTTCTAGAATGAAACTGCATTCCAAACAACATTTGCTAGTTCTAACTGGTTTCCCAGTGGGGGTAGAGACAACAAGATAAAAGGGGAGTTCAGACACAGTCAAACGTAGGGTCTCTACACAAGAATATGATATAAAGGAATGGGTTGCGCCAGAATCATACAGTACAACTAGGTTTTTACCGTTCATTTCACACTTACCTTCCACGAGATCTGGGGACGTTGTCGTCTCTTCCGCATTGAGGGTGTAGACCCTCCCTTGACATTGCGGCTTCGGGTTGGGGGTTGGCTGGTTCCTCTTGGGACAATTTTTGGAGTAGTGTCCCGATTCTCCACATCTGTAGCAAACGTCTAACCCGGCCCGACACGGCAGGCTTCCATGGGGTCTGCCGCACTTGGGACACTCCGCATGTGGGGTGGAAGATGTCCCTTAAGGTGCCTTCTGTAACACCCTAGTAATTAACCAGATACACCTAGGTTGAATCTGATTAATGACTAGACTTTACTCCTTGCTTTGGTTCTTTCTTCATAATTTGAAAATACTTAGTGAAATTACGAGCCTTTTTTTTTTTAAACACATAATTGAAAACGTGAGCCGAGTACAACGTGAACGAGTAAGCGGAGTATAATAAGACGTTTAAGAATATATCACATCATATCACTTAGGCTCCATCATATAACATCCATAAGCACATTATAGCATATATTTACATACAATAACCTCACTCAAAGGGGGGGTTATGTTCATACATCATTATCTTATGCAAACCCATAAAAGAAAATATACTTAAGGAAATTCATGCCCCTAAACTAGATAACTCCATAAGCCGGGAAGGTTATCCTAAAACTAGGGTGCATGATCACACATAAGTCTACTAAGAACCTTCTATGGCCATTGTCCTGAAAATGGGGGAATAAATCCGATCCATCGATGAGCTCCCTCGAGGGGACACACGAGATGCACGGTGTCAGTCGCATGGACGGCCTTCTCGCCAACCTCGGTTGAACAACTGTTTCCTCACTACCCTCTCTTACACGTGTGGGAGTAGGAGCAGAGCTCTCGTAATATACATGAGTAGGAGTGTCCTCGAAGGATCGGTTGAATATCTCGTCTCGAACATACTGGAAATCCATGGACAGATGAAGCGGGATAAGAACGTAACATCCTTTCATCAAGTGGACGTGCATGTTCGAAAACCATTTCATCGCCATAGGGAGAAGTAGGAGAAAATCGATAACTAGGGACAGGATGTGCAAATGGACGACCTATGTAAATAAAAACACGAATCACAAGACCTCCTTCAAAATGATACGAGCGATGCACCGCATCATAGTGGAATTCCCAAGTAGGGGTATCAACGAACAGGACGAATGTCGCCATTTGAATCTGGAGACAATGACGGAAATAAAGAAAAGGGAGTGAGAATCTTGCTAAAGAATTCTCAGTAAGGTACCTCCTTCTACAGTGTCATCATCAAAGTCCCCAGGAACCTCGGGATTATTCTAAAATAGTGAGCATGCAAAGATTCATTTTAAGTTCGGACAAATACTTAACCGAGGTTCGTCAATTTTTTAATCATGCGTCTTATAATGCATCTTATTCTTAACATGTCATATTTACAATGAACTTTTCCTTTATCATTACATCATATTCCTCATCATCATTATCAAAATAACATGCATAAAAGAACGTCATATAATATTAGCTACACATGGACACAAAGGCACATATTTCATTTCTTTAGTGCCTTAGGTGACTTAAAATCTTATCATCATCATTATTTTCCTTGGGCCACCCTATACTCCACCCTTTTGGGAGTAATTTAGGTTATGAGCTCATACTTTACTAGTCGTCACTAGCATATACTTATCCCTTTTGATAAGCTAAAGTCCCGACTCTACCCTTTTGAGAGAACGGGTTACGGGGCTAAAATCACCTTTTCACCATCTATAGTCTGATGGTTCCAAAGGATCATTTTCTTATAAGTTTAAGTCACCATTAAATCTTTGCATGTTATATCATAATACAATTCATAAACATCATAACATTTTCTCATTTATAGTCTTAAGCTAGAATAATATATATCAACTGTAATCATGCATATGGGAGATTCCCAGCAAAGAGAGGTGGGTCACAATGGACACGCTTAAATACCAAGTCTTTCCTTAGCCAGAACCTTTCCAAATTACACTTTTACAATGATACACTTTCTTCTAGCAACAAAGGTAAATTTTACATAATAAAGAACATTTCATGTACAAGCATTCTAATTATTTGCAACAGCAACTATAACATGCAAGCCGGGAAATCATTCAATGATATCAAGTACTTAATAAGCATCCAATCCTTACATAGAATTATCAATTATAGAACTAATTAGTTACTAAACCAATTATGAATCATTCTCTTAACAATAAACCATAATTATCACAACTTCAATCATATCAAATCATTATCACACATTGATACTAAACTCGGATCAAGCGAATCATGAACCTCATGCAATTACATAGAATCATATTTTAAGTGCATATAAAATACTAGTTCTTTTGTCAAATTTGGGAGGATCTTCACAATTAAAATTCTCACTTAAGATAAAAGGAGTAAGTCTTAAGCTTTAGAGATTTAGGTGACATCTTAGAATTATAAACATGCTATGCAACCTTATTTTAATCTTATCTTTATAAGGTGATAGCTTGGAATTATAAACATGATATGCAATTCCATTTCTTTATCTTTAAGATTTAAGGTGATGACTTGAAAATTAAACATGATGCAAGAACTTGAAATATAAACATGATACAAGAAACTGGAGCGGTAATCCGCACAGACCCGAGAGGGAGAAGAGAATATTAAGAAACCTGAGCGGCGGTAGTCCGCACAGACCAGTAGAGGAGAAGAGAATATTAAGAAACCGAGCGGTAGTCCGCATTGCAGACCAAGAGAGGGAGAAGAGAATTATTATTACATCTTTTTAAGCTCCAATCTCAAGACTTTTTAAAGAATAAATTCTTTAATTCCAATAATCATATTTCTTTGCTTGTGATACATGGGCAAGTCTTTAAGCTCTAGGATCTTTAGGTGATGGCATAAAATAAACATGTCATGCGTTGATTCTTTTAGCCATTATAAAATATAGTGAGAGCATAAATTAAATATGAGATGCAACCTCTTAATTATCTTGAAAGATTAAGTGATGACTTGAAACATAAACATGAAATACAAGCTTGGAATTTAAACATGAGAAATGCAAGTTCCTTTATTCATTCTTGAAAATTTAGTGATGACATAGAAGGTAAACATGGTTATGCAAAGCATAAACTTAATCATGGATGCAAATTCATTTTGTTTCTTTACTAGAGCTCCTTCAAGACTTTAAAAGAATTATAAATTCAACCCAATACATATCTTAACAAGAAATAAAACATAAAAGGAAAAAATACATCTTTCAAGTTCTAAACTAAAAATCTTTGTTTTAGCATCATAAAGCATTATTCTTTAAGGTTTTGCATCAAGTGGAATTTTCAAGCTTTAGAGGCCTAACTTGTGATGGATTTACAACCCACCCTCAAGGTCCTCATCATCAAGCCATCATCTTAGTTCCACCTAGGCCATATGGTTGAATTGGTTAAAGAAAAATTGAAGAGGAAAACCAAAATGAAAAGCTAAGGTAAGTTCATAATTTCATCATTTTGAGCTAAAAACACAACTCCTCAAAGCATAGAAATAAATTTAGAAACTACTCCCTACCTAATCTGAGTTGAAGAAGAGGAAGAGAACTTGATTTCTTGAAGTGAAATGACACAAAATCTCTTTGAAAAATTGAAGAAAGAATTCAGCCAAAGAGGAGGAAGAAAGAAAGTTTTTGGTGCTCCTAAAAACTAGTTATGAACCAAGCATTCCAAGACCACTCAAGCAAGCCTATTTATAGAAGATTTTGAGGCTTCTAATTGGCCAAAATGAGGAGGTAGTTGTCAGAATTTTTCAGGAGTAATAATGGAGGAAAAATCATTTTAGACAAAGTTGTATGAAATTAAGGAATTATGTCTCTTATGGTGACATTTTGGCATTTTGTTTTAGTGCAACTTTTGGAAATAATTCAGCTGCATAATGGCATCAATAATTTCGTGCATTACAGCCCAAAGAAGTGAAATTTGTGTGTTCCATGCATTATTTAGGTGTAGGCAAGGTATTCATGTAATTTAGAGAATTTACGGTTAAGGGCTTAAGTGAATTAGTAAGCAATTTGGGTGTTTTTGAGCAATTTTGGGTTCTAATCAATCTAAATACATAATTTTGAATCTAGATTAATATTTAGAATTTAATAAGCTTTAATTTGAGCCTAATATTGCTTAGGTTTGCCTATATGAATCGAAAATCCCGAAATTCAAAAGCGCCCAAAACGGGGCAAAATCGTACTTTCACTTAAAAGCGCTCAAGGCCACCCGAGCTTAACCAATGGTTAATCATGGCTTAAAAACACATTTTAAAACATTTTAGTGAGGTTCGGGTTCAGTCGGCACGCACATCGGAGTTAAAACAAACAGGGCGTTTGGTCTTTTTCGTGCGTCGGAACTCAACATTGAGATTCTTCTGCTCTATTAACACACATAACACAAACAATCCCTTATTATTCTCAAAACATCCCCTTGAGAATATGTGGGGCCCACAATCCTCATTTTCTGAGTAAAATAACTTCAGGGACATTTTGGTCATTTTATACGTACAGAAATTCGGGATTTGCAACTCTCGCATGAATCGTTCCTAACCTCTCTTCTAATGTTATATTCCTTTATTGAGGATTGTTCGGCCTCAAATCTTATGTAATAATTACCTACGGTAATTCGGTAATTGAGTAATTTCTAATGACAGTAAAAATTACAGTAAAAATTGGGGCGTTACACCTTCCCTTTATTATTCGCGGGCTTGTTCTTGTTGTTGTTGTGGCTGTTGTCGTTTTTCGGTTTAAAGTCCTTCCGAGGTCCCTGAGGCTTGGACCCGGATTGGGACTTCTGTTGGGGTTGAAACTTTTGCGACCCCTTTTTCTTGAACTGCTGGCCTTGAGGTGCCAGCTTCTTATTGCTGGAGTTGCCGGACCTTGTCGCATTCAACTCCCGTTGCCCTTCCTCAATAATGCGGCATTTGTTCACCAGGGTTGGGAAGTCCCTGATTTCTAGATGAGCGACCGCTACCTTGAGCTCCGCTCTCAACCCCGCTTCGTACTTCAGACATTTCCAGTATTCGTCAGGGTTGGCCTGGTACATCCTTGAGAACTTGATGAGGTCCTCGAATTTGGCGGTATATTGTGCAACCGTCCGATTTTCCTGGAACAATTGCATGAACTCCACTTCCTTGGCGTTGCGAACAGACTCTGGGAAGTACTTCTCATAGAAGTGAACTTTAAATACTTCCCAGTTGATGGCCTCAGTGGCCGCTTCCAGCAGCCTCTGGGCTCCAGTCCACCAGCAACTGGCGTCACCTTCGAGCATGTATGTGGCGAACCTCACTTTTTGCTCCTCAGAGCACGGTATCACGCCAAAGATCTTCTCCATGTTTCGGATCCACTCTTCGGCATGGTTTGGGTTAGCAGTTCCCTTGAAGGTGGGTGGATTCGCCCTACGAAATTGGCCGACGCGAACATGCTCCAAATCTCGGCAGGGGAGCTGGTACAAAGATTCTCACGTTGGTCCATTTGCTCGAACAAATCATGTCATGGTCGCGACCATCGACGAACGGCAAAGAAATCGCATTGTCTTGGTCAACATTTGGTGTAGTCCTAGGCTGTCGTCGCGGTGCCATTGGTCCCTATACACACAAAACAGCAACACTGAGTTGATCAGGCTCAATCCTCCTAGTAAAGTGAGCAAGTTACCATGGCACGTGCAACAAACAGAAGTCATGTATCACTTAATCCTAAAACATCCTATTCATGACATTTCTAACGGAATATGCTTAAGAAGCATAGTCAGTCCAATCCTCAGGCTCCTGTGAGAACCGAACTGCTCTGATACCAAAATGTAACACCCTAATATTCAACCCAATACTACTAGTACGTACTTAGGCCAAATATTAGTCGTTACTTACTGGCATGGTTCATCTTCTTGAGAAAATAAACTTAACGAAAATACGAGCCAACTTTTTTTTTTGAAATCGTTGCTTAAAATAGAAGCCGCGCGTAACTTTACGAGTCAGTATCATAGTATACGGAACGATAACATAGGAATGGCTCCAAACCATAACATTGAACATATCAATCATAACTGAAATACCTCATAGATAAAATATGCCTACCCTACAGGGCAGGACTCTTCAAGTACATAGTAACATGAATACGGCAGAAAAACAGAATACATGGAAAAGAACTGGAAAGAAGCATCCCTACCCATGTGCAACCTAAGATGGATAACCTCAACACAAAAGAGGTACCATCCATACTATGTGAAGTGCGTGCACTAAGGACTACCCTCCAATCTCCATAGCAGACTCACGGGTACGGAGGAACGTAGCCAATCCACGGGCGGGCTTCGGCGGTGCGAGCATGCCCGTGGCTGAACGTGTCGCCCACGCGTCGGGGTCGTGGTCCGCACCGAAGCCCTCCGACGCCAGTGATCGTCTCCTCGCTGCCTATCTGCCGCGATGGCGGAGTGGGGCGAGCCTCATGGTCCATGGGGAATCCTCTGAAGGGTCCTCCTCGAGTGCCGCGATGATGGCATCGTCATCGCGCGCGTCCGCTGAACCGACAGAGTGGGTCCGCAGGTTCCTCTCATGTCATGGCCGTGCATGCTCAAAGATCGCGGGGTCACCATAGGGGGATGCTGGGGAGAAGCGATAACTGTACAAAGGGTGTGCGAATGGCCGTCCTAAAAACATGAAGATACGCACAGTACACCGGCCCTCAAAATGAAATGACCCATGCTCCGGGTCATGGTGGATCTCCCACCGTGGCGTGTCAATGAATAGGACGAAGGTCGCCATCTCGCTCAAGACGTAATGGAAAGGAAAAGATAGAGGAGTGAGATTCTTACTAAAGAAACTCAGTGGGGTTTTCCTTCTATCCTAGGTGTCATCATATACGTCTCCAGGAATCTCAGGTTATTTATAAAATAATGGACATACATAGGTTCAATTATGAGTTTTCCAAAATCTCATTTTCCGAGAATCCGTTCTTTTTAACATGGCACTTGTGTTACATAGGCTATATACTAAAATCGTAGTCATAAATCATGTAGCTTGGTACGTAGATCATGCATCATATAACCGTACATGGAACATAAATCATATAATCGTACATGAAACATAAATCATATAACTGGTACATGAAACATAAATCATATAATCAAGTTACTTAGGTCACATAAGAACCTTTACTTAAGTGGGCCGTCCTAATATTTCTCCCTTTTGAGAAATCTCTAGGTTATGAGCTCATACCACGCTAGTCGTCACTAGCATCTAGACTTTATCCATTTGGATAAGTCAACTTCCCGACTTTAAGTACGGGTTTAGGGGCTAGAATCACATTGTCCCCACCCTTAATTCGGTGGTTTCAAAGGATTGCATTCTGATGTTCTAAGTCATCCTAAGTTTAACATGTTTCTTTAAGATGCCACATAATTAATGCATAACACATAATTACTACCTCGGCATCTTTAAGTCCTTTTTAAAGAATAATAATAACATGTTAATACACGCTATCACATAGGGATAATAGTTAACATGGCACCATACACGTCATGAGCTAACACATCAATTCATCATCAAACTTAGAGGCGCATAATCATCCCTTAAGGTAAAAATCCCTAAATCGGGTAACCTCAAACTTTCCCATTACTTTCTAGTATATTTATGGGATTGATTAACCTCATTACCATAATCCATTAGGTTCTAATTCCTAATTCATTGTGGTTGGACAGCCTTATGTAGTTGTTCATATTTGATGAATTACGTGTTCTAGAAAATGCGTTTTAAGCCCTTTCTCTCAGATCCGACTTTTTCTATGGTGCAATAATTAATACCTAAGCCAATTATGAGTCCCTCCCACACATCTAGACATAATCTAATGTGATTCTAAATATTTTATCAAGGCTGGGCAGAAACTCATTTTGCCATTCTTTATAGTTCTAGAATTCACACATTAAGCAAACAAAGTCACTAACAATGCTTTAACGAGTCTAGAACAACTATCACATACTTGGCAAGGTATTACAACATATTTAGACCACCCAAAACAGAATTTAAGGTGCTGGAGTTATTAAGGCAGAACCGAAATCCTTAAGGCATAAAATCATGAGAAAAACCTTTCTTTCAACCATATAACTTGCTAGTTTCTCTTGGAACCTTTTTGGGACTTCAAGACTATGTAAGATCAAAGTTTATTTTGCCAAGACTCATCATGGAACACCAAGGGCAGCAGCCATTTCGGCTTGCTCTTGGCAAGGATTTAAAACTTAAAAACATGTTTAAAACCTTGGTTAAGTGCATCAAAGCTTAGAAAAATTCTAAGACATGCATTATGGGCCCTTGTAGTTAAATGAAACTCATCCTAGAGCCATTTACACCACATGGCCGAATGATGTTCAAGGAGATACCTCCTTGATTTAATTCTTTTCTTAAGATGAAATGGGCAAGTCTTTGAGCTCTAAAGTTTCAAGTGATAACATAAAATAAACGTGCTATGTATTTCATTTTATAGTCCTTTAGAAAATAAAGTGATAGCACAAAGTAAAGATGAAATGTATCTTCATTCTTATTCTTAGAGTTTAGTGATGACTTGAAACATAAAATGAGATGCAAAGCTTGAAACATAAACGTGCATTGTGCAAGTTGATTCATTATCTTGGGTCTTAGTGATGGCATAAGAAATAAACGTGCTAATGCAAAGCATAAACGTAAACGTGGATGCAACTTCTTTTATATCTTGTTTAGAGCTCTTGCAAGACTTTAAAGGAAACAAGGTTTCAACCCATAACTCATCCTCACAAGAAGAGAAAATACTAGTGTTGCTAAGTTGTATAAAAGAAAACCATATCCTCAAAGTCCATGAGGTGGCCGAATCCTCATCATGAGGAAACAACCTTATTTTTGAACTCTAGGGACCAAGATCTTGGTGATTCAAACACCAACATCTCAAGTCCTCATCATTGAGTATTTTTGGCAATGCTCTACATTTATTAACAACACAAAACTCATGACCAACATAAAGGAAAGAAACCGAAACATACTTGGCCTAGAAACCAAATTTATGCTCTAGAGTTTTGTTCATGTGACATACATCAACATGAAGCCCTCATCATCAAGCTACCATTTTTCTAAGTCCCAAAGGCCTTCAAGGCCGAAAACTCAAGGGAAAAGAAATGAGGTTTTCAAGGTTCAAGAGAAACATAACTATGTCTTGAGCAAAACTTGAAAATAGTAAACTTATTTTTTTAGAAAACTCAAGCTTTAGAGGTTGTTCATGTGACAAACATCATCACACAACTCTCATCATCAAGCTTCTCATATTTCAAGTCCAAGAGGCCTTCATGGCCGAAAACTAACAAAAAGAAAAGGAAAATTTCAAGGCATCAAAGAAACATAACTCATTCTTTGACCAAGACTTGAAAAGATAAACCTTTCTTGGAAAAACTCAAACTTTAGAGTTTGATCATGTGACAAAGGCCAACATGAAGTGCTCATTACAAAGCTACCATTTTTCCAAGCTCTTTAAGCTTTCATGGCCGAAAACATCAAGGAACAAAAGCTCAAAAAGAGTTTTCATGAAAAAACATAGCCTTGTCTTAACCAAGACATGAAAAAGATGAAACTTTTCTCAAACAAAACTCAAGCTTTAGAGGTCTCATGTTAGGATGAACACATGGTCATCCCAAAAGAACACTCATCATCAAGCTTTCCTCATTTTGGTCTTGAGGCCGAAAATGAAGAGGAAGAGAAAAGAAGAAACCGAAAATGTTTGAGAGAAAAACTTGCTAACAACACAACTTTCAAACAAGATAAACATTGATCATGAAAGTAAAAGAAAGCATTCTTGAAGAGCTCCCTACCTTAGAGTTTGAGATTGAGAGGAAGTGAAGAAGATGAAGAGGTTGGAGAGGATGAGCTCTTGAACTTGAGAGAAAGGAACTCAAAGTGCTCTAACTCAAAGCTTTAGTGAAATGAACAAAGGTGCTTCAAGTTCCCTAAGCTACCTATTTATAGAGAAGTGAAATGAATTGAATATTGGAGGCCTTTTGGGGGGAAGGATTTTGGCCACTTTTCAGCCACAAGAAGGAAGAAATATCTTTGTTCAAAGCATGGTATTGGTCATTCAAAGTATGGTGAAAAGTCTAGCTATGCATGTCCTAAAGCATGGCTAGAATGTACCTTATTTTCCAACCTTTAAAAATGCATAAAAACTTAAAATTTTGGGCTGCAAAATCTTAAGAGAAACCATGCTTCTCATGCCCAAAAAGAAGAGAAAATTTTCTAGACTTAAATTCCCAAAGCATAGGTAATGTGTTGTAAGACATGTTGTCTTGAAAAAGTTTGATAGAAAGCTTGAATGACCACAAAAACAAATCATTCTTTTTGAATTTGAAAGACATAATTTAATTCATTTTAGAAATGAATTGAAAACCTTGATTGACCATATAAAATATTCTTTGAGTCTTGAGTGACAATTTTTCTTGAAAGTTGATCATTGATTGAAAGTGTTCAAGACACATGTCACAAGATAGCTTGAACACATAGACTAATTTTTTTGATGATTTCTAGAGAAAATGGTGCCATTCTTGGCAGCCTTGGGGAGGAGAAATATCTCCTTAAACCATGTTCTAGAAGTGTGTTTTGGTGTGACATAGATTAGGCTTAGGATTAAAAATTGCTAAGTAGGTACTTAGGTGCACTAATAGGTTAATTAAAACCATAAATCCCTAGGTTTAGAGGTGGTCTAGAAGGATTAGGGAGTCAACACCTCTAGGACTAGTGATGTGAGTGTGACAACTTGTCTCAAAAAGAAAAGTTGATGTGAATAGTGGAAACACTATTCGATACTATTCACATATTCTTTTTCCTTTTTAAAGAATAAGACTATGATGAGATTTGAATTTTTCCTAAGCAATTTTAGGTTCCAATTAATTCTAAATGATGGTTTTGGCTCTAGATTAATTATGGAAATTAATTAACCTTTAATTAGAGCCTAATATTGCTTAGGTTTGGAGTTAAACGGCTCATTGAGCCGAAAATGCAATATGCAGGGGCAAAACCGTAATTTTCACCGAAAGTTGCCCGGGATCTCCGGGACTTAAACCAACATAGTTTATGCCTTAAAATCATTGTTTTGAACCTCAGAACAAAGTCCGGGTCAAAACGGAACTTAATACTGCCTTAATTCTGTTACAGGGGTATTTTGGTCATTTACGCGTAGAAATCTCAGAAATGAGGTTTTCCCGCTTTGTTAGGCACTCATGCTCATACAATCCCCTTCATATAACATATGAACCCTACGAGGATGGCCAAAGTCGGCCGCCCTCGTGTTTCGGGTAAAAATGACCTCAGGGGCAATTTGGTCATTATGAAAGTTTAGCGAAAATCGGGGCGTTACAAGAATGCCCACTAATCATAACCTACATAGCCTTAATTACCTATCCTTTCACTTACACATTTTACTATAAACTCCTAATCTTAGGCCTAATCCAAAAATACACCTAAACACATCACTAATCTACAATTAATAAAACAATTTCCTCCCCCTTGGATTCCCCTCATACCCTATACCTCACAAGTTTGTTCACTCATACACTCAAGGAACTATGCCTAAACCTATGCTTAAACCTATGCCTAAACCCATGCCTACAACCTCACCTTGAAATGACACAACCAAGAGACATTTTCCCTCCTTTTTCCCTCAATATTCGGCCACCCTTCCCTCCACTCACCTCTCCATATTTTGTTTCTCTATAAATAGCATACATGAGTAAACTTGAGACACCTTTAGTCACTTGGCAAGTTTTAGTTTTCTAGAGCACTCAAAGGCTTTCTTTTTCTCTCAAGTTTCAAGAGTTCCTCTTCTTCAACTTCTTCTTCTTCTTCATCTTCTTCAACCTCATCCCACTAGGTAGGGATTTTATTTCAAGTGTTTCTTTCATTCTAAGTCTTTATTTAGTTATTTACTTGATGGTTTCTGTTGAATCTTTTAGAACTTCTTCTTCTTCTCCTTCTTTGTTTCATTTTCGGCCAAGGCCTTTAAAGGGCTTGGAAATGAGGGCTTGATGATGGGGATTGCATAATGATGTTCATCACTTAAGCAACCTCTAAAGCTTGATCTTAGTTCTTGAAGAAACCATGCCTTTAGCTTCTTTTCTTGTGGTCCTAAAGAGCTTAACTTGATGTTGTTTTAAAATGAGTAAGTGAACTCAATAGCAAGGGCTCATGATGTTGGTGTTAATACATCATCAAGATCATGGTCCCAAATGTTTCAAATGGTTCTTTTCCTAGCCTATAGTTTCGGTTCCTTTTTCCTTTTCTTTCTCCAAATTTTCGGCCATGTTGGCCAATGAGGCTCATAATGGCTTGATGATGAGAGCTTCTAGATGATGACTATGTGTTCATCACAATGAGACTTCTAGAGCTTGAGTTTTAGTAAAAATGTTATTTATGACTTCATTTCAAGAAAACAAACTTTGTGTTCTAAAGAACCCTTGAGGTTCACTCTAGCTTGTTGTGATAAGTTTGGGTTGAGATTTAAGTTCTTCTAAAGTCTTGGATGAGCTCTAATAAGAAATAAAATGAACTCGCATTCATATTTATATCCAAGCTTATGCATTGCATATTTACTTGAGCCTTGCATTCATGTTTATTTTCCAAGCTACCACTTAAAGTTAAAAGATAAGAAATGGAGTGCATCTCATATTTAAGTTCTTGTCTAGCATATTTTCTTTCCATCACTAAAGAATGTAAAGATCTAAAACAAGAGCTTGTATATCACCTAATTAATCTCGAAGCCTTTCTATTTTGGCCTTAAAGTCGATTGTTGCTGGGCCTAGAGCACTAATATAAAGAATTGAATTTGCATATTTATATTTCAAGTCTTGCATATTTACTTTAAAGTTCTCACTTTACTTTACAATGAAAGGAAAAAATGAAGCGCATAGCATATTTACATTTTGTCATCACTTAAAGATCTTAGAACTCAAAGACTTGCCCATTTTATCTCAAGTTAAAGTTTAATATGGAAGCATTCTTTGAATGCGTAATTTTGGTTGTGTAGTGATGATGAACTTGGAATGAGTTTCATCTAGCTACAAGGGCCAACAATCTATGTTTTAAGATTTTCTTTAAGCCTTATGAATTTTACGAAGTTAAGACCAATAAGATTTATGAATTTAATCCTTTTTTAAGAAGGAATTAAGTTGGTTACTGACCTAAGATTGTTTTTAGCCTCTTTGATAAAATAAAATGGTTTGCAAAGAGTCTTAAAAGTCCTAAATTGGTTCCAAGAGAAACTAGCAACTTATATGCTTTAGAAAAGTCAAATTGTGTATCTTTTTGGGACTTGACATTTTGGTTCTGCCATGATGAGTTTGCTGCTGTATGATGATGTTATGATGTGTTAGAATGTTTGAAAATTTTATATGATGAGGTAGGAATACTTCTATGCATGATAGGAGAGAAACTAGCTTCATAGAAAAATCGTAAAGTTGGAATTTAACTTGAGTTTAATCCCTTTAATCCTAATCAATGCCCAAACTATTTTAGTATGATAACAATCAGTTTAGGATTGATTAATCATGAAAAATTTGGTTACATTTGAAGTAGGATTGAATTATAGCACCTATAGAGAAACTAGTAACTAGAAAACCGTAAAAATGCAATTCTAGAACTCTTAGAACATTTAATTTTCTGATTCTGTACAGCACCCTTATAATGTAGTAAAGATGATTTATAATTAGTTCAAAGGCTTAGGGATACCTCATAATTGGCCTAGATTTAATTTATAGCGCCTTAGGCGAAGACGGAACCGAGAAAGGGCCTAA
Source organism: Dalbergia cochinchinensis (assembly GCA_031216125.1). Taxonomy (NCBI): domain Eukaryota; kingdom Viridiplantae; phylum Streptophyta; class Magnoliopsida; order Fabales; family Fabaceae; genus Dalbergia; species Dalbergia cochinchinensis. Next base: position 17,647,078 of record CM062370.1, read on the forward strand.
AACGTAAGTTCTAGCGCCCCGTAATTATAGATATATAATTCTGCCCTTGGAGTAAAGTGCTGTAACATCCTAATTTTTAACCCAATACTCTAGAACATATTTAGGTTAATCATTAGTCTGTTACTTCATAGTTCTCATTTAACTTTGAATTACTTAGCGGAAAATACGGGTAATTTTTTTTTGAAATGAAAGTGAGAGCCGCGTGATGCGATATAACTTGCAACAGACAAAACATACATCTCATAACGTCGTAGCATAAAGCATATAAGGGCACATCATGAGAGACACTGAATAACATCTCATTTATAATTATAATTTGCCCACTTATAAGCGTGGGACTTGATTTAGTACATGGAAATACATGAAAGAAAATACAACATAAACATAAACATAATCTACTCCCCTACCCGAGTGCAACTAATAGGATAACCTTTAAACAAAAGAAGGTTCATCCCCATCTAAGTGGTGTGTGTTCTAACTCGGGGACGTGCGCGCTCGAACACCAGGCCATCGCCAAAAGGTGAGACGGGGGAGAAACGATGGGAATGTACAAGGGGAGTGAAGGGTCGACCCATGTACACGAATACTCTAACTTATGCATCGACCCACAAAATGGTATGATCCGTGGTCCGGATCATGGTGCACCTCCTATGTCGGCGTGTCCACGAATATCACGAACGTCGCCATCTGAAGACGTGACGGAAAGAAAGAGATAGAGGGAGTGAGAATCTTGCTAAAGAATCTCAGTAGGGCCTCCTACTACCTAGGTGTCATCATCTACGTCCTCAGGAACCTTGGGTTTATTTATACGAAATGACTGTGCATGTATTAGGTTCATTTTAAACTTTAAAATATGTTTTAGCCAAGGTCCATTCATTTTAGGATGATCTTAATGTCATGGATGCAACATAATAGAAAATGTATGCATGGCACTACCTAATGCACATACATAAAAACATAACATCAAGCATCATCATTCTTGGTGGCATAAAGTGGCAATAGTAACATTCATATGGGACAAAACTTTGTGACATAATCATAATCATGAAACTTCTCTTCCTCATGGGCCACCCTAAAAGACAATCGAACTGGGGGTGCTCGGCCGAACTGGTGTCACCCAGAACGTGTCATACATCTAGGTTATGAGCTCATACCTTAACTAGTCGTCACTAGTTCTTACTTACCACTTAACGATAAGCGTATCATAAATCATAAATCCCGACTATCTGAGTACGGGTTAGGGGGTAAAACTCTTAGGGGTGCTCGGCCGAACCGGTGTCACCTAAGAGTATAAAATGGTACCGATGTCACATGAGTTCTATGGAGGTGCTCGGCCGAACCGGTGTCATCCTAGAACCCATCTTAGTACCTTAATTTTCAAAATCTCTTTAAGTCCCCAAATTTGTCGGAAATTCGGCGGCCCAAACGGTCATTACACCGAATTTCCTTCCAAATTTGCTTTATGCCACATAAACATATAACCTCATAAATTCATCATATGAATAACATCATCATCATTAGCATACTTCATGCATCATCATAAATCATCCAAACGCTTACCCTTACGGCAGCTTATGCTTTGACCCTTACGGGTCTTAATCTTGAGATATGGTTCTCTAATATCCGTCGCTCATATTTTATGCCCCTAAGGCTCATATTTAAACACCATTCTTCATTCTCATGTTCATAGTTAAATCTGAATAGCATAGGGCAGAATCTCTAACTTGTTTTTACGGGGTTCTAGAACTTACGTTTTAGACCCTTTCTCGGTTCCGTCTTTGCCTAAGGCGCTATACATTAAATCTAACTCAATTATGAGACATTCCTATGCTTAAGGACTATTTATTAATCATGTTTATCATGTTGTAAGGGTGCTGGACAGATTCCAGAAAAATAAATGTTCTAAGAGTTCTAAACTTGCACTTTTACGGTTTTCTAGTTACTAGTTTCATTGTAGGTGCCAAAATTCAATTCTAACTCAAATGATACCAAGTTTTTCATGTCTAAACAATCTAAATCTGATTATGTTCCCATTAAAACAGTTTGGATTAGTTCCATAAACAAATGGGTCAAGACTATGTTAAATTCTAGCTTTACGGTATTTCTAGTTAGCTAGTTTCTTACCTATCGTGCATAGGATCGCTTCTACATCATCATACGATATTCTCACACATTCCAACACATCAAAACATCATCATACAGCATCATACTCATCATATCAGATCCGAAATTATTTAACCTCAATAAGAGAGTTAAATTGACATTTCTAGGTACATAAGTTAACTAGTTTCTCTTGGAATCAATCTAGAACTTCTAAAACTCTTTGCAAGACATTTTGAATCATCAAGAGGCTAAGTGAAGCCTTAGGTCAGTGACCAAAACATATCCCATCCCCTAAAAGAGATTGGAATCACAACTTATAATGACATAACCTTATAAAGATCTGTAAAACTTTAAGGAACACTTAAAACGTAGACTATTGGTCCTAGTAGCTAGATGAAAACTCATTGCAAGTCCATCATCACTACTTGGCCGAAAAACATACATTCAAAGTATGGTTTACATTAAACTTTAACTTGGAATGAAATGGGCAAGTCTTTGAGCTCTAGGTTCTTAAGTTATGACATAAACTAAATGTGCTCATGCTTTTCATTTTTAATCTTGCTTACAAATTAAAGTGATGACATAAATTAAATATGCAAGGCATAAACTTAAACGTGCAAGCTTGAAAGTAAATATGCGAAGCGTAATCTTAAACGTGCAACCTTGAAAGTAAATATGCAAGATTCAATTCTTTATTTTAGTGCTCTTAGCCCAACAACAATCGACTTTAAGGCCGAAATAGATAGGCATTCGAGAAATTAATTAGGTGATAATGCAAGTTCAATTCTTTATTTTAGTGCTCTAGGCCCAACAACAATCGACGTTAAGGCCGAAATAGAAAGGCTTCGAGAATTAAATTAAGTGAAGATGCAAGTTCCATTTTAATCTTTATGTTCTTAGGTGATAGCTTGAAAGTAAAGATGCATAGCAAGAATGTAAATATGAATGCAAGCATAAAATAAATTATGCAAGTTCATTTTATCTTTCTAGAGCTCTTAACAAGACTTTAAAGGAATTTAAACCTTAACCCAAACTCATTCAAACAAGGTAAAGTCAAGCTTGGAGTTCTTAGAACTCAACATAATATCTTTGGGAATCAAACTATGAAACTTAGAAAATCTCAAGGAAATGGCCGAAATCTCCAAGAAGAGAAAAGTGCATTTTAAAACTCTAGAGTTCATGACCTTGATGATATATTAACACCAACATCATGAGTCCTCATCATCGAGTTCATAGAGCCATTTTAAAACACCATCAAAGTTAAAGTTCTCAAAAGTTCAAGAAAGGAAAATCTAGAAACACTTTTGCTCAAGAACAAAAATCAAGCTCTAGAGTTTGTTTCAAGTGATGAACATCATCATGAAACTCTCATCATCAAGCTCTCATTCCTTTGTTCTCCAAGGCCTATGGCCGAAAATGAAAAGGTAAAGGAAAGGAAAAGAAGTTCTAAAAAGAATCAAGAGAAACTATGAACATTAAGCTTGAAACAAGAACTTTAAAGAAAAGAATACATGAAAGAAAATCCCTACTTGGTGTGATGAACTTGAAGATGGAAGAAGAAGATGAAGAAGATGAAGAACTTGAAGAACTCCAAGAACTTGAAGAACACAAAAACTTTGAGAGAAAAAGAAAAGCTTTGAGAGTTCCTAAACTTAGCAAATGATCTAAAAGTGGTGCAAGCTCCTCAAGGCCATCTATTTATAGAGAAATGAAGCAAATGGAGGGTGTGAAGGCTGAAGGTGTTTTCGGCCAAGAGGTGCAGAATTGGAGGGTTCCATGTGTTCCATGAGGTGAGATAATGAGTTCTTGAGGTATGGTGAGGTATGGCTTAAGGTATGGTGAGGTCTGGTTCAAGGTATGGCCTCAAGCATGGTTCTTTGAGTGAGAAAATAATTAAACATGTGGTCAATGGGGATGAGGTCTGGCCGAAACTTCATCATGCATGGGGAGGATTAGTTTGTATTTTAATTGTGGTTTAGAGTTGTGTTTAGGTGTATCTTTGATTATGCTTAAGATTAGGAATTTGTAAGAAAGTGTTTAGGTAAGGTAATTGGGTAATTAAGGTGGTCTAGACATAATTAAGGAGTGGTCTTGCACCATTAGTGAGTTAAATCCTCAATTTAGAGTCTAAACAACTCTAGACACATTTCCTTGATTTAAGGAATTGGAGAGAGAAAACACTATTCAAGATTCCAAGACTAGGAGTCTTGAGTTCTAAAAAGGGATTTAAGTTTAATCTAAGCAATTTTAGGTTCTAATTAACTTTAATAAATTATTTTGACTCTAGATTAATTAGGGAAATAAATTAATCTTCGTTTAGAGCCTAATATTGCTTAGGTTTGCTTAATTACGTCATTAAGCTCAAAAACACTATTCTAGGGGCAAAATCGTAATTTTGCACTAAAACTGCCCGGGACCACCGGGACTTGAACAGAGACCTCTAGACACATGAAATCATGTTTTTAAACCTCTGGGGAAAGTTCCGGGCTCAAACGGCACCTTTACCCGCGTAAAAACGCTATAGGGGTATTTTGGTCATTTTGACCAAATCATGAAAATGAAATTTTCGCTTCCGAAAGCATTCAAAGGCCATTCAATCCCCTTCAAACATTGAGTTGACCCTTCGAGGATGACCGAGTTGGTTACCCTCGAGCTCGGGTCAGGAAATGACCTCAGGGGCATTTTGTTCATTTCCCTCGGACAGAAAAATCGGGGTGTTACAAGTGCTACCCAGGTTTATTAAAGAACATAAGTGATAGTAAGATTTGTTAGAAAAGAATCCTTAGGTGCATAAGAAATCGATTGAGAATTATAGAATAATTACATCTCAAGATTAAGACCCATAAGGGTCAAAGCATAGGATACCGTAGAATCAAGAGCATAATGAGTTTCAATATTACATGTAGATGTATGTTTTATTTGAGAATGATTATGTAAACGTACGAAATTATGATTGAGGATACACGTTCTAATTGTTTATGTGGCATAAAGCAAATTTGGAAGAAATCCGGCATGCCGTTATTATGCTGCCGAATTTCTGACAAATTTGGCCACTTAGAAAGTTTTTAAAAAACCCATGAGATGTTCTTAAAAAGAGATGAGGCACTAAGATGTGTTCTTGGATGACACCGGTTCGACCGAGCACCTCCAAAGAACTCATGTGACATCGGTACCAAGATGTATTCTTGGGTGACACCGGTTTAGCCGAGCACCCTCAAGAAATACCCCCTAGCCCGTACTAGATAGTCGGGATTATGATTATGATACGTTTATCGGGATTGATAAGTAAGAACTAGTGATTACTAGTTAAGTATGAGCTCATAACCTAGAGATGTGACACGTTCTGGGTGAGACCGGTTCCGCCGAGCACCCCCAGAGCAAATGTCTTTTTAAGGTGGCCCATGAGAAAGTAAAGTATGATGATTATGTCACAAAGTTTCCTACCTGAGATTTTAATTGCCACTTTATGTCACTACTATGATGTTACTTATTATTATGATAAATATTCTTACATTAAGTAGTGCCATGCATACATTCTTTACTATGTTGCATCCATGACATTAAGAATCATTCTAAAATGAACGGACCTTGGCCAACTATGTTTTGAAACTTAAAAATGAACTTGGTACATGCTCACTTATTTCATACATTAAACCCAAGGTTCCTGAGGACGTAGATGATGACACCTAGATGGGAGGTTGCCCTACTGAGTTTCTTTAACAAGATTCTCACTCCCTCTATCTTTTCTTCCTGTCACGTCTTCAGATGGCGACCTTCATGCTGTTCATTGACACCCCCACCTAGGAGGTGCACTACGACTCAGAGCATCAGTCGTATCATTTTGAGGGAAGCTGCACACTTCGAGTGTTTATGTTTTTGGGATGCCCCTTTTCTCACCCTGTACATAGTTATTGGTTTTCTCCAACTTCCCCGTATGGCGACGACATGATATTTGAGCGAGCGCAGACACACAACAAGAGGGCGCTCCGCACGTACTTTGCTGAGTCCGCCACCCATGACTTCCCCGACTATGTCCCCTGTTCGAGGCATTCGGAGATTGACCTATCAGAGGATCCACCCACCCATCCATACTCCGAGAGTTCCGCCCCTTCGCCCCCATTGAGGGTGGAGGGTAGCGAGGAGGCGGTCACACAGTCGAGGCTGGCTCGGAGGCAGTCCATGCGTCCCCGTTGAGGAGCTCATGTCTAACCGCAGTGAGTGCCCACTCCGGATGAGCTTCGTCGGTGGATCGGCTATATCCTGCCCTATTCGAACCACTAGTGGTAGAGGTGCTCGAGGAGTGATAGTGTACACACCACACGTAGATTAGGGTAGCCTTCTTTTGTTCTGAAAGGTTGCCCATTTTAGGTGCACTAGGGTGTGGGTGTCTTCCTTTTTTAGATTTCCATGTATTTTCTATTTTCAGTTGTATTTGCTTCATGTTGTACTAAACTAAGTCCCACTTTTGAGTGGGCATATTAAATATCCATTTATGCAGTATCCATTTATGCAGTTTGTTTTATTATGTTGCACAATCACATGCTTCATGATCGGATGTTTATGACGTGTTTGTTTGGATTTGTGTTTTATTGCCGCTAGGCTTCATAGTTTGTTTCATCACTCATCTCGTCGCACGGCTCTCACTTTGTTTTCTTAATTCAAAAAAAAATTTGCCCATATTTTTTGCTAAGTATTTTAAAACAAAGAGGAAACTATGACGTAATAGACTAATGGTTAATTTAAATACGTTCTAGAGTATTGGGTTAAAAATTAGGATGTTACAATCTACATCACATAAAAATTTTACCTCCAGATCATGTCTTAAATTAGTGAAAAAGAATTTAAACAATTCACCTACTTGCTTAAATCGAGGTTTTTCAGTAGCATGACTCACAACATGTTTTAGCAAAAAGGATCATGATCAAAACTCTCTACCAAAATTAATACATCAATATTCATATATTATCAACCAATAAACCTAAAAATTTAAGGCTAAATCAATCAGAAAATTTCAGAGTGAACTTTGAAAGAAAAGTGGATGAATACGCCCTACTTGGTTCTTTATAAGCTTAAGCTCTTGTTCTTAGGTTTATTCAAAAGTTATCCACCAAATTCTTAATATAAATCCCTTTATGACACTACAACTAACAGCTAGCTTGATGGTTTGGTGAGGTAGGGGTTTGTGATAAGGAGGTGATCTTAAGTTTATGAGAGGTAGCACATAGGTTGTGATTTTGGCTATGGGCTTTTGAGTAAAACTTGATGTTCTTAGCTAGGGTTCATATGTTGTTAGAGAAAGATGATGTAGAAGGCTAGAAATGGGGGATACTTGGCTGAAAATCCTAAGGGAAATGTGTTAAGATGTTGTCTTGTAATGTTATGATAATTTTGGGGAATAAATGTAATTAGAAAATTATTTTTCTACTTGATAAATGCATGAAATTTTGGAAGCATCCTATTGGTCCCTAGAAAAAGCAATGATGTGGCTTCTTCTAAGCCATACACTTGTCCTACTTGGTGTCCATCTCATACTAAAATTTCCATATGGTATGAAAAACTACACATTGTAATTTAACTAAATGGGTAAAATACCATATCCGTAAAACATATATTACTTGAAATTTTATTTAGGGTCTAACCTTGTTATTTTTAATCCTTTCCAACCTAAATCTCACATTTTCTCAGTCTTGGGCATCTTCGGCCCCAATTCCAGGGCTTCAATGGTCCTGGCAGGCCTATAGGGCCTGCAGCAGTAATATTCACTTTTTTTTTTTGCCTTCATCAAGCCTTTTGTATGTTGACTCACCCTATTCGAATTATAAAATTCTAATTAATAAAGTCTAAATAAAATTTTTAAAATAACCTCCAGTGTTACATTAGTAATATCAAGAAACACAAAATCAATATCTTCAATACGGTCCACAATGTCATGAATGATGGGAGAGGGGTTTTTCGAAAAAATGTCATTAGAATTGTTAAATGCACTCCAATTAAAACATGCATCGATCTCAGCACATGCAAGACACACATACTTGGTAATCACTACATGTAAATTCATCAAATACATCTAAATGCATGAACTCAGCAAAATTCATAGTAAAGATCATCTAGGGGGTCTATATTGTGATCTCCTATATCACTTATATTACCTAAAACAATAAAAAAAGGATCAAAACACTGAGGTTGTTCCCTTAGGGTTTAAATTAAAACCATAAGGGAACAATCTAAAGGAATTAAAATTAAATTAAGGATAGTAAAAGAAATAAAAATAAAAATAAAAATAGAAATTAACTAAGTATTAGTGCCCTCCAGTAACGATGCCAAAATTTGACGGAGGTTTTCACCTATCTCCTTAAATTAGAAATTATTTTAATGCTAAGTTCTACAAAAAATGTAGCAAAGGACACAATCTAGGTCGTCTCTTAAAGAGGCTTCAACACTTAGTTGGGAAAATTGGGGGTTTTGAACAATTAAAGCAATGAAATTAGAAGATAATAGCAATGGTAAAGAGGCACTAGTGTAAGGTATTCCTAGGATTGGAAATTAATTATCATTGACCAAATATTGAATTAAATAGTGGCTATTAGTAATAAATTATTAGCAATTATACTATTGGTCAATCGACTTCTAGAATTTGACCAATGCAAATACATAATAAACAAGATCTCAATTTATTTAGAAATCACATTGATTTAATGAATCAATTGCTATAGCCTAACCACTAATCGAAAAGTTAATTCTAATTTTCTCCTTCAAACATAAACTAATGGGTCCATCAATTTATGCCCAAAGGGTTTCCCTAAACGACGATTGCTAATTTAGTTATTCCAATAAAAATTATCGCAATCACCACAATAATTATAAGAATAGAAATTGAAGAACATTGAGAAAATTAATACATTCAATATAAACAAAGGGTCTTAAATATCATCCTAGGTTTTTCCCAATTCATTACGACCTCTATCTTACTGGGGTCAACAGTAATGCCTCCTTTTGAAACTACATGCCCTAAAAACTTGACTTTTTCCAACCAAAATTCACACTTAGATAGCTTGACATACAGTTTCTTTTCTTTTAGGATCTCCAATACTGTCTTCAAATGATGTTCATGCTCTCGTGGGTCTTTGAATAGATGAGGATGTCATCTATGAAAACAACCATGAACTGGTTTAAATAGGGTCTAAAGATCCTATTCATGTAATCCATAAATACCACTGGAGCATTCGTCAAACCAAACAACATGACCATGAACTCAAAGTGTCCATACCGAGTTCGAAAAGCGGTCTTAGGTATATCCTCATTCCTCACCCTAATCTGGTAGTATCCAGACCTTAGATCAATCTTAGAAAACACTGTTGCTCCTCTCAGTTGATCCATTAAGTCATCAATCCTAGGCAAAGGGTACTTATTCTTCACGGTCACTCGGTTCAACTATCTATAATCGATACATAACCTCATGTTCCTATCCTTCTTTTTCACAAACAACACTGGGGCTCCCCATGGTGATGCACTGGGTCTTACAAACTTCTATTCTAAAAGGTCTTCCAATTGGGTTTTCAACTGGGCTAGTTCCAAAGGGGACATTCTATAAGGTGCTATGGATATGGTCCTGCTCCCGGAAGTAATTATATTGAGAATTCTATTTCTCTTACAGGGGAAAACTCAGGTATCTCATCAGGAAACACTTCGAGATAGTTCCTCACGATGGGCATTTCATCAAAATTTTGCTCAAAGTCCACATCCCTAGCGGCCAGAAGAATGTAGCCCTTATTCTCCCCCTCACCACAGTTTATCTCTATAGCATTTATGTAAAAGCTTAAGGGTTTCCTAGGCTCAATGGGAATAGGGAGAAAGATGATTGATTTTTCATAATAGTTCAACATTATATGGTTGGCATAGAGCCAGTCCATGCCAAGGATCACATCTAGACTTTTTATAGGTAAGCAAGCTAAATCCAAGACAAAAGGCCTATTTTCAACAATAAAACTATAGTTTAGACAACACTTACAAGCCCAGTAGGGGTAGAAACAGTAAAATTAAAGGAAAGTTCTGATACATGCAATTTAAGGGTTTCAATACTAGAGTAGAATATAAAAGAATGGGTAGCACCAAAGTCAAAAAGTACAATTAAGGTTTTACCATTCATTTTGCACTTACCTTCCATGAGGTTTCGTGACTATGTTGATTCTTCGGCATTGAGGGTGAAGACCCTTCCTTGTTGTTGCGGCCTAGGGTTAGGGGTTGTCGGGTTCCTTTCCATGCATTCCCAAGCAAAGTGGTCGGGTTTCCTGTATCGATAGCAAATGCCTAAGCTGGCTCTATAGGGTAGGTCTCTATGAGGTTTCCCATACTTGGGGCAGATGGTGGGGAGTGTAGGTCTCGAGGGTGCAGTTGGGGTCCTCTGGGGCATCTTCCCTCGGTTGCCACCTGATCCTCTACAGTGGAAATCTCTCTAGGGGCTTTGGGGTTAGAACGGTGGCCTGAAATGTGGTCGTTATGGTGGTCGAAAAGGCGGTCAGTTTTGTGCCTTGAACTTCGGTGCTTGAGGTGCCAATTTCTTTGTGAAGTTATCAATCCTTGAGGTGCTCAGCTTCTTTTGGCCATCCTCAATGATGCAGCATTTGTTAACCAAGGTAGGGAAGTCCTTGATCTCCAAATGTGCCACCACAACATTGATTTCAGCCTTCAGCCTAGACTCGTACTTGACACACTTCCAATACTCGTCGGGGTTCCCTTGGTACATCCTTGAGAACTTGATGAGTTCTTCAAACATGGCGGTATACTAGGCGATGCTCGTTCCTCCTTGAATTAACTGATGAACTCGATGTCCCTTGCATTCCTTACCGATTTGGGGAAATACATCTCGTAGAAGTGAGCTTTGAACAGATCCTAGTCGATAGCGGTGCCAACTGCCTCCAATAGCCTTTGGGCACCGGTCTACCAGAACCCAGTGTCTCCTTCCAGCATATAAGTGGCAAACGTCACCTTCTGCACCTCTGTGCAGGGGATTACAGTAAAGATCTTCTCCATGCTTTGAATCTATTTGTCGGCGTGGTTCGGGTTCAAGGTTCCCTTGAAAGATGGAGGGTTGGCTTGTGAAATTCCCCAAAACGGGCATACTCGATGATCTTGGTAGCATTCGAACCACGACTCGCGTTAGCTTGGCAATCTTGATCTATCCTCTCCAACATAGCCCTCATGGTCTTTACCACATCTCGAAGGGCCTCAGTAGTCTCGTTCTCTTGGTTGCAGTTGATCGGGTTCTTATTCTGTTGTTGATGTGCCATTGGTTCCTATGCACACAAAATAGGATGTATTCAGGTTAACTATTAGTTATTACTCTTTTGTTACAGTCCTTCGTTTTGGTTTTAGAAAGTACCTGGGGAAAATATGGGTAAAATTTTTCTTTTTGAAAGGAAAGACAAAACGTGAGCCATACGCATGCATAAGGTAAATTACATCGTCGCTTTGCAAGAAGTCAAGAGGAAAACACGTCATGTCAAAAGGAACATAATGCCATAAAAAAAACCATATTATAAATCAAATACATAAGTAGTCATGCCAATGGTAGTGATAGAGTTAATATAGCCATCTGTGCATCACAAGAAAAACATAAAGAAAGTACATATGGATCTCCTATCTACAATAGTGCATCTAAAGATAGATAACCTTTGAAACAAAAGAAGGCTATCCCAGTCATGTAGGTGTGTGTGCACCAGAGTCAGCTACCAGCTCCTAATCCTGCTCGTCGACGGGGGGTACATATCCAACCCACTAGGCCAACTTGGCCGGGGTGGCCAAGCAGTGAGAAGGTCGGGCATGTGCTTTGCGGTGGGGTATCATCCTCACTTTACTTCCTCGAAGCTGCTACGTCACTGTGTCCTCGCTACCTAGCTCCATGGGTATGGTAGGGGAAGAACCCATGGACGGGATGTCCATCTCGGAGGGGTCAGTATCGGAGAAGGCTGGGGGTGAACGAGGAATGTACTCCGAATAGGCGTGGATGACGGAAGCAGCATCAGGGGTGCGACGGATGCGTTCTCCTCGGGGGCGTGTGCGCTCAAAGAGTAGGTCATCAGCGAAGGGCGAAGTCGGTGTAAACCGAAAGCTCGTAACTAGCTGAGCAAAAGGGTGATCTGGGAACACGAACATGCGGACTAAACAACGGCCTAAGAAAAGATAGGACTAGTGTGTGGCATCAAAATGCAGCCCCCATGTCGGTGCATCAACGTATATCACGAAGGATGCCATTGTCCTCTGAAGACGTGACAGAAAGAAAAGATAGAAGGAGTGAGAAACTTTCTAAAGAATCTCAGTGTGGTATTCTCGTACCTTGGCATCATCATCTACATCCTCGGGAACCTCGGGCTTCTTAATGGAAAAGGTAAACATGCATAAAGTTCAACTTTAAGTTTTGAAAATATTATTTACCGAGGCCCATTCATTTTAGCATGCGTCTCGGATGTTATAAATACAACATATCTTATTATGCTATGCATGTTCATTCAACATAGAAACATATATAGAACAAAATGGATATAGCATGGGTTTCTTATTCTTATTCCTTTGGTGACTTAGGCTTATTCTTTCACTTATTGGGGCCACCGTACTACTCTCCCTTTTGAGAGTTCTAGGTTATGAGCTCATACCTCACTAGTCGTCACTAGCATAATCTTATTCCTTTTGATAAGTTAAATCCCCGACTCTTAAAGTACGAGGTAGGGGGCACTAGGATTACTTTTCATAACCTTTAATTCGGGGAGTCCAAAGGATCACTTTCTATTTTGGATCACCTCTCATAACCTTTAATTCAAGGAGTCTAGAGGATCATTTCCGTGTGTCTTATATCACCATAAAAACAATTAAGCATGTTACATGAAGATGCAAAGTAGTTCATAAATTGTTTCTTATCATGGCATTCTCAAAATCATGCATCCTAATATTTATATAAGCATGTTCAACATTTATTGCAAATGCCTTCTAATACTCAAAGAAATATGCTAATGGTTCAAGAATAATCATCTAATGTCACAAGGTCATAGATTCATGGTGTGAACACCCAATTTTGTTCAGTCTTTAATAAGAAAATCCAAAACTTTGCATTCAATTTACATGTTTTATTAAGTTTTCCCTTAAAAAAAAATTTCAAAAAAGGGGGGTTTGAGGGTTTTTATTTTATTTATTTATTTCAGTCTTGTTTTAGCTTGATGTTCAAAGTTTTGTTTAATCCATTTGTGTCTTGTCTTCAGTTCATCCTCTCTCTGAGTCAAAAAAATAAAATAAAATAAAAATATAATAATAATAAAAAATAAAAGGAGAGGAGTTCATGGACTCATGTCACCTTCTTCCTCTCACTGCAAATGTAACCCGTGAAGCATGGGGATGGGAGTTGTTTTTGTTTTCAAATAAAATTGGTGGAGAACATCATGATGATGTTGTCTCTCCACTACTTGCGAAATGTTTTTTCTTTCGGTGATGGGTTGAGTTTGGCCATACGAGGAACAACTATAAAAGAAACCATCGGCAGCAATAGAAGGGGGGAGGATCACAAAAATGGTTACATTACTAAAAACAATTTCCAATCACTAATCAAAAGTTTTTTTTTTCAAAAAAAGAGGAAAAATCAAAGAGTACATCCGAGAGAGTCAAAAACCATCAAAAAAAATTCAGAAGCATCAGTTTTTTTTTGGAAAAACCTGCAAGAGATCAACAGTATCCAGGCCAGATTCCAGCAAAATAATCCAACAATAACAACAGCAGAACAGGTAATAATGGAAGCAATATCATCATCATCAACATATTAAAGAGAAGAAAAAGAGAGAGACGTAGGGGCCGTGGCCTCCTCCCATCACCGCCGCGGCCCCTCCCCAATTTCCCCCATCATCATTTTCTTCCACCTCCGCGAAGCCACCATCGGTCAGCCACATCCCGCTACCTCCGTGAAGCCCCTCCACCGTGAGCCATCCCCTTCAAAATTCTATCACCACCGCTGTCCCCAAACCCCAACCACCGCACCACCATTGCGACCTCAGTGCAGCGAAACCAAATCCACCGCGGAGTCTCCCCCTTTTCACTACCCCCTCTTCCTCCATCAACTCAGCCTCTACCAGATCCATGACCACAGGCCACCAACATAGCCACCGCATCACCCAACCTTCACCGCGGACTCAGCTGCAGCAACCCCTCAGCCACCACAACCTCTCAGCCACCGCCTTTGATCCATGACCACCACAGCCTCGCAGAACCTAATCGCGACGCCCACGTCCCCAAACTCGAGGCCATGCACGTCTTCCTTTCCCCTTCACGGCGAGTCGTCCTTTCCTTGCGGTGACAGTCGCGCGGCTTCCCTTACACGGCGGCTTCCATGGCCGCCGCCCATGCCTATTTCTTTTTTCCTTTCTCTTGTTCTCACCCTCTGTTTCTTTCTCTCATTCTCCTCCCTCTTATTTCTGTCTGCATATAGTGAATGAGTGAGAAAGATGTTTTATGTGTGTATGGGGGTAAGGAAGAGAGAGCATCGTGAGTTAAAGAGAGAGTAAAGTTATGGTGTGTGTGTTAGAGAAAACGAGAAGAGCGTGAGAGTGAAAGGATGAGTTGTGTGTGGGTGAGTGTGTCCGTGAAGGAAGGGGAGATTTTTTTTTATTTAAGTATATTTAGATAGGAATTTGAATTAAATTTGTGTATGTGTGTGTTTTAAAAAGTTTTCTTAAAAAATATATATAATGACGAATCTTAGTTTAAATTGGTGTATATTAGTTTTATTCAATCGTCTATGTTCTTAGATTAAGGTTATTATATTTTGGTGGTTTAAGTATTTTGATTTTTGTTTACTTGATTAGTATCTATTAGGAGATTACTTGTTTAGTTTTGAGTTAAATAAGAATAAAAAATTTTCCTTTACTTTGAGTTTCAAGTAATTTTTTTTTTAATAATAAAAAAGATAGAACTAGTTCAGGAAGCTGGTTTGGATAGATTTGTTAGAATAGATTTTAATTTCATTTATTTGGATTTATATTATCTTGTTGAGTTACGGTTGATTTTATGTTTGAAATTCGAGCTTTATTTATTTGATCTGAATTAATAAAGAAAACTTTATTGTTTGAAATAAATATTTGAATATTTTGATTCATTTAAAAAGGAGCTTGTGATATGTTTTTTTTTTCTTTCATTGTTGTTTGAGTATAATTAAGTTAATTTATTTATAAAATAAAATAAAAAGGAATGATTTAATTATTTCTTTGATTTGAGTGAATTTAGTGTCAATGTTTCTTTTAATTAAAAAGGGTAAAAAAGAGAGAGAAGAAAATGGTAATTAGGACCCTCATTTGTTTATTTAATTATCTTATATATTTTGTTTAATTGTATGATTATGTTTACGAATTAGTTTTATTTTTGTTTAATATTATTTATTTATGTGTTTTGTTCAAATTATTTGTGTAATTGTGTTTATGTTTATTTTTAGTTTAATTATTTTACATGTTTAGGTGTTTTGTTTAAATTAATTGTGTAACGGTTTTTAATATAATTTTGCTAATTTCAGTTAAAAAAAATATTAAAATGTTTTTATGAATTTTAGGTTTAAAATAAATAATTGAATAAATTTATTTTAAAAAGAATTTTTGAGTTAATTAATATTTTTCTGTAAAATAGGATTAATTTAACCATGACGGTTTGTTAATTCTATGTCCTGGAATATTTTAGCTGTGACAGCTTGGTATTCAAAATTTCATTTCAAAAAATAGAGTTAATTTAACTGCGATGGTTTGCTAACTTTATATTTTAGAATATTTTAGCTGTGACAGCTTAATATTCTAAATATCTTTTTCAAAATAAGATTAAACAATATCACATTTTTTTTTTAGAATTACGTGACTTTGAATTCCCTATTGCACCAAGAGATGCGTAGGAGCAGGCGATTTCGATCCTTGTCAAGTCAAAATTAGCTTTTCATAATTTATTTTATTTGTAAATTCTTAATACTTTTTACTTATAGTTTTTTTTATGCAATTTTTATACTTTGTTATATCTACAAATAATTTCTTTTTTTAAAAAATATATATATTTTATTTAATATTCATTTATGTGGGGAATTTTAGATAAAGATGTTAATTTAGCCGTGACGGCTTATTAACTCCATATTTCGGGCATTTGAGTTGTGACAGCTTAATGACCTAAAAATTTCTCTAAAAATATTTATTTTTTTTATATTTGTTTTCTTTATAAAAATATAAAAAATAAATTTCTTTTCATCTTATTTGCAAATATTTATAATTTATATTTTCATTTTCAATTTAAATTTATTCATTTATCTATTAAAATCTTTATTTCAAATAATGAGGTTAATTTAGCCGTAACGGCTTGTTAACTTGATATTGGGACATCTGAGTTGTGACAACTTGATGTTCTAAATATCTCTCGTAAAGTTTTTTATATTTTCTCTTACAAAAATACCAAAAATAAATCTTCGCTTTTTTAGATTCTATTTGCAAATATTTTATTATTTAAAAGAATTCTTTTTAATTATACACTTATTGTCAAGTGCTTAGTTTCAAATAAAAAAAGGTTAACTCAGTCGTGACGGCTTGTTAACTCATTTTTATGACACCTGAACTGTGACAGTTTGGTACTCTAAAAATTCTTTTCTTTCTTAAAAAAAAAACAAATTCCTTTTAATTCTCTTGTAATATATATTTTGTAACACCCCGATTTTTCTGTCCGAGGGAAATGACCAAAATGCCCCTGAGGTCATTTCCTGACCCGAATTCGAGGGTAACCAACTCGGTCGTCCTCGAAGGGTCAACTCAATATTTGAAGGGGATTGAATGGCCTTTGAATGCTTCCGAAAGCGAAAATCTCATTTTCCGCAGTTTCGGGTCAAAATGACCAAAATACCCCTATAGCGTTTTTACGCGGGTAAAGGTGCCGTTTGAGCCCGAAAATTTCCCAAGAGGTTTAAAAACATGTTTTCATGTGTCTAGAGGTTTCTGTTCAAGTCCCGGTGGTCCCGGACAGTTTTAGTGCAAAATTATGATTTTGCCCCTAGAGTAGTGTTTTTGAGCTTAATGACGTAATTAAGCAAACCTAAGCAATATTAGGCTCTAAACGAAGATTAATTAATTTCCCTAATTAATCTAGAGTCAACATAATTTATTAAAATTAATTAGAATCTAAAATTGCTTAGATTAAACTTAAATCCCTTTTTAGAACTCAAGATTCCTAGTCTTGGAATCTTGAATAGTATTTTCTCTCTCTCCAATTCCTTAAATCAAGGAAATGTGTCTAGAGTTGTTTAGACTCTAAATTGAGGATCTAACTCACTAATGGTGCAAGACCACTCCTTAATTATGTCTAGACCATCCTAATTATCCATTTTCCTTACCTAAACACTTTCTTACAAATTCCTAATCTTAAGCATAATCAAAGATACACCTAAACACAACACTAAACCACAATTAAAATGCAAACTAATCCTCCCCCAAATCTGATGCACATGGCCGAAATTCTCACCCCCATTGACCACATGTTGAATTGTTTCTCACTCAAAGAACCATGCTTGAAGCCATACTTTGAACCATACCTCACTATGCTTTGAACCATACCTCACCATGCCTCAAGACCACAATATCTCACCTCATGGAACTCATGGATGCCTCCATTCTGCACCCTCATGGCCGAAACTCATCAGCCCATTCACACACTTCATTTGTTTCATTTCTCTATAAATAGAATGCCTTGAGGAGCTTGCACCACTTTTAGATCATTTGCTAAGTTTAGGAACACTCAAAGCTTTTCTTTTCTCTCAAAGTTCTAGTGTTCTTCAAGTTCTTCAAGTTCTTCAAAGTTCTTCATCATCTTCATCTTCTTCTTCCATCTTCAAGTTCATCACATCAAGTAGGGATTTTCTTTCAAGTATTCCTTTCTTTAAAGTTCTTGTTCTAAGCTTTATGTTTATAGTTTCTCTTGATTTTTTTAGAACTTCTTTTCTTCTCCCTTTTCTTTCTCATTTTCGGCCATGGGCCTTGAAGTTCAAAGAAATGAGAGCTTGATGATGAGAGTTTCATGATGATGTTCATCACTTGAAACAAACTCTAGAGCTTGATCTTTGTTCTTGAGCAAAAATGTTTCTAGTTTTTCCTTTCTTGAACTCTTGAGAACTTTAGTTTTGATGGTGTTTTAAAATGGTTCTAAGGACTCAATGATGAGGTCTCATGATGTTGGTGTTAATATATCATCAAGATCATGGACTCTAGAGTTTTCAAAATGTTCTTTTTGTTCCTTAAAATCTCGGCCATTTCCTTTTCTTTTACATGCAAAATGTTTTGATTTTCTAAAGATGTTATGTTGAGTTCTAAGGACTCTAGACTTTACTTTATCTTGGTTTGATGAGTTTGGGTTGAGGTTTATGTTCCTTTAAAGTCTTGTTAAGAGTTCTAGAAAGATAAAATGAACTTGCATAATTTATCTTATGCTTGCACTCATATTTACATTCTTGTTATGCACCTTTACTTTCAAGCTATCACCTAAGAACATAAAGATTAAAATGGAACTTGCATCATCACTTAATTTAATTCTCGAAGCCTTTCTATTTCGGCCTTAAAGTCGATTGTTGTTGGGCCTAGAGCACTAAAATAAAGAATTGAACTTGCATCATCACCTAATTAATTTCTTGAATGCCTATCTATTTCGGCCTTAAAGTCGATTGTTGTTGGGCCAAGAGCACTAAAATAAAGAATTGAACCTCGCATATTTACTTTCAAGCTTGCACGTTTAAGTTTATGCCTCGCATATTTACTTTCAAGCTTGCACGTTTAAGTTTATGCCTTGCATATTTAAATTAAGTCATCACTTTATTTCGTAAACAAGATTAAAAATGAAAAGCATGAGCACGTTTATTTTATGCCATAACTTAAGAACCTAGAGCTCAAAGACTTGCCCATTTCATTTCAAGTTAAAGTTTAATGTGAAACCATTCTTTGAATGCATATTTTCGGCCAAGTAGTGATGATGGACTTGCAATGAGTCTTCATCTAGCTACAAGGACCAATAGCCTATGTTCTAAGTTTTTCTTAAAGCTTTACAAACCTTTTCAAGGTTATGTTGTCATGCGATATGACTTTATTCCCTTTTAGGAGATGAAATATATTTTGGTCATTGACCCAAGGCTTCTCTTAGCTTCTTGATGAATTAAAATGATTTGCAAAGAGTTTTAGAAATTCTAAATTGATTCCAAGAGAAACTAGTTAACTTATGTACCTAGAAATGTCAATTTAAATCTCTTACTAAAGCTAAATGTTTCGGCTCTGATATGATGAGTGTGATGTTGTATGATGATGTTTTGATATGTTAGAATGTGAGAAAATATCATATGATGATGTAGAAATGATTCTATGCATAATAGGTAAGAAACTAGCTAACTAGAAATACTGTAAAGCTAGAATTTAACATAGTTTTGACCCATTTGTTTATGGAACTTATCAAACTGTTTTAATGGGAGCATAATCAGATTAGGATTGTTTAGACATGAAAAACTTGGTAACATTTGGATTAGAATCGAATTCTAGCACCTATGGGGAAACTAGTAACTAGAAAACCGTAAAAGTGCAAGTTTAGAACTCTTAGAACATTTATTTTTCTGGATTCTGCCCAGCACCCTTACAATGTGATGAACATGATTGATAATTAGTCCTTAAGCATAGGAATGTCTCATAATTGATTTAGATTTAATTCATAGCGCCTTAGGCGAAGACGGAACCGAAAAAGGGTCTAAAACGTAAGTTCTAGAACCCCGTAATCACAAGTTAGGAATTCTGCCCTATGCTATTCAGATTTAAGTGTGAACATGAGGATGATGAATGATGTTTAATTATGAGCCCTTAGGTGCATAAAATATGAGCGACGGATGTTAGAGAACCATATCTCATGATTAAGACCCGTAAGGGTCAAAGCATAAGCTACCGTAAGGATAAACGGTTGAATGTTCTATGATGACGCATGTGTTATGAAAGAGATGATGATGTTATTCATATGAGGAATTCATGAGGATATACATTTATGTGGCATAAAGCAAATTTGGAAGGAATTCGGCGTAATACCATTATGCCGAATTCCATTTAATTTGGGGACTTAAAGAGATTTTTGAAAATTAAGGTACTAAGATGGGTTCTAGGATGACACCGGTTCGGCCGAGCACCTCCATAGAACTCATGTGACATCGGTACTCATTTATACTCTTAGGTGACACCGGTTTGGCCGAGTACCCCTAAGAGTTTTCCCCCCTAACCCGTACTCAGATAGTCGGGATTTATGATTTATGATACACTTATCGTTAAGTGGTAAGTAAGAACTAGTGACGACTAGTTAAGGTATGAGCTCATAACCTAGATATGTGACACGTTCTGGGTGACACCGGTTCGGCCGAGCACCCCCAGTTCGATTGTCTTTTAGGGTGGCCCATGAGGAAGAGATGTTTCATGATTATGATTATGTCACTAAGTTTGTCCCATATGAATGTTTCTATTGCCACTTTATGCCACTAAGTATGATGATGCTTGATGTTATGTTTTATATATGTGCATTAGGTAGTGCCATGCATACATCTTCTATTATGTTGCATTCATGACATTAAGATCATCCTAAAATGAATGGACCTTGGCTAAAGTATGTTTTAAAGTTTAAAATGAACTTAACGCATGTTCAGTCATTTCGTATAATTAAACCCAAGGTTCCTGAGGACGTAGATGATGACACCTAGGTAGTAGGAGGCCCTACTGAGATTCTTTAGCAAGATTCTCACTCCCTCTATCTCTTTCTTTCCGTCACGTCTTCAGATGGCGACGTTCGTAGTGTTCGTGGACACCCCGACATGGGAGGTGCACTATGACCCAGCTCACGGGTCATACCATTTTGAGGGGCAGTGCACGGTGCGGGTTTTCATGTTCGTAGGACGCCCCTTCGCTCATCCCGTGCACACTCATCGCTTCTCCCCGACTGCACCCTATGGTGATGACGAGTGGGTTTTTGAGTGCGTGCGTACGCATGACGAGAGAGTGCTCCGCATGCACACCGCCGCCTTAGCCATGCGAGACTATCCCGATTACGTGCCCCAGACCTACTTCTCAGAGACCGACCCGTCCGAGGACCCGTGTAACATCCTAATTTTTAACCCAATACTCTAGAACATATTTAGGTTAATCATTAGTCTGTTACTTCATAGTTCTCATTTAACTTTGAATTACTTAGCGGAGGATACGGGTAATTTTTTTTTTGAAATAAAAGTGAGAGCCGCGTGATGCGATAAGCTGTAAACCATGCAAAGTAAAACAATCGTCTCACAATCATCATAACGTAAGGCACATCATGAACATCACTGAATATAATCTCATATATATAACTTTGCCCACTTATAAGTGTGGGACTTAATTCGATTACAAAGGGAAATACATGAAAGAAATACAACATAAAGCGTAAACATAATCTACTCCCTGCAGAGTGCATCTAATAGGATAACCTCTAAACAAAGAAAGTTTATCACTATCTATGGTGTGCTCTAACTCGGGCCATCCTCGACCTCCTCTGGCGACCATCTGTGATCGAAGCGGATATCCGGAAACTGAGCGAGCTCCTCGGGCGTGAAAAGGCGGAGTGGGGATCGAGATATGACTCCCAGGTATGGCGCATCTCCGGTCGTCGTGCGCCTCATGAGTCACGGTGGGCTCGCTATCCTCTCCAAAGTCCATAGGTATGGAGGGAAGACCCTCGGAGGGTATCAGGTGGCGAATCTTCGGAAGGATCCATCTCGAGGGCGATGGGCAGCAGGGGCACATACTGGGGTAGTCTCGAGCAGCGGATCACGGAAGGTGGAGTGCAGCGTAGCCTGCTCCTCTCGAGACGTCTTGGCGGCTCGAACACTGGGTGCGTCACCAAAAGGTGAGGCGGGGGGAGAAAGCGATGGGAATGTGCAGGGGAGTGAAGGGTCGACCCATGAACATGAATACTCTAAGCGTGCATCGACCCACAAAATGGAATGACCGTGGTCAGAGTCATGGTGCACCTCCCATGTCGGCGTGTCCACGAACACCACAAACGTCGCCATCCGAAGGCGTGTGAGGAAAGAAAGAGGTAGAGGAGTGAGAATCTTGCTAAAGAATCTCGATTAGGGCCTCCTACTACCTAGGTGTCATCATCTCGTCCTCGGGAACCTTGGGTTTAATTATATGAAATAGTGAACATGCATTTAGTTCATTTTAAACTTCAAAATATACTTTAGCCAAGGTCCGTTCATTTTAGGATGATCTTAATGTCATGAATGCAACATAATGGAAAATGTATGCATGGCACTACCTAATGCACATACATAAAACATAACATCAAGCATCATCATCATTGGTGGCATAAAGTGGCAATAGTAACATTCATATGGGACAAAACATAGTGACATAATCATAATCATGAACTTTTCTTCCTCATGGGCCACCCTAAAAGACAATCGAGCGGGGTGCTCGGCCGAACGGTGTCACCCGAGCGTGTCATACATCTAGGTTATGAGCTCATGCCTTAACTAGTCGTCACTAGTTCTTGCCTTACCATAACGATAAGCGTATCATAAATCCCGACTATACGAGTCACGGGTTGAGGGCAAAACTCTTAGGGTGCTCGGAACGGTGTCACCTAAGAGTATAAAATATTGGATGTCACATGAGTTCTATGGAGGTGCTCGGCCGAACGGTGTCATCCTAGAACCCCATCTTAGTACCTTAATTTTAAAATCTCTTTAAGTCCCCAAATTTGTCGGAAATTCGCGGCCAAAGCGGTCGTACAAGGTTTCCTTCCAAATTTGTCGGAGTCGGCCCAAGCGGTCATTACACCGAATTTCCTTCCAAGTTGCCTTATGCCACATAAACATATAATCTCATAAATTCCTCATATGAATAACATCATCATCATTAGCATACTTCATGCATCATCATAAATCATCCAACGGCTTACCCTTACGGTGCTTATGCTTTGACCTTACGGGTCTTAATCTTGAGATATAGTTCTCTAATATCAAGTCGCTCATATTTTATGCCCCTAGGGCTCATATTAAACATCATTCTTCATTCTCATGTTCATACTTAAATCTGAATAGCATGGCCAGAATCTCTAACTCGTTTTTACGGGGTTCTAGAACTTACGTTTTGGAGCCCTTTCTCGGTTCCGTTTTTAGCCTAAGAGCTATGCATTAAATCTAAATCAATTATGAGACATTCCTATGTTTAAGGACTAATTATTAACCATGTTTATCATGTTGTAAGGGTGCTGGACAGATTCAGAAAATTAAATGTTCTAAGAGTTCTACATTTGCATTTTTACGGTTTTGTAGCTACTAGTTTCCCCATAGGTGCTAGAATTAGATTCTAACTCAAATGATACCAAGTTTTTCATGTCTAATCATTCTAAATCTGATTATGTCCCCATTAAAACAGTTTGGATTAGTTCCATAAACAAATGGTGAAACTATGTTAAATTCTAGCTTTCACGGTATTTCTAGTTAGCTAGTTTCTTACCTATCATGCATAGGTTAAACACTACATCATCACATGATATTTTCACACATTCCAACGCATTAAAACATCATCATACAGCATCACATTCATCACATCAGAACCAAAAAACATCTTGCCTCAATAAGAGAATTAAATTGACATTTCTAGGTACATAAGTTAACTAGTTTCTCTTGGAATCAATTTAGAATTTCTAAAACTCTTTGCAAAACATTTTAATTCATCAAGAGGCTAAGTGAAGCCTTGGGTCACTGACCAAAACATATTCCATCCCGTAAAAGAGATTGGAGTCACAACTTATAACGACATAACCTTATATAAGAATTGTCAAACTTTAAGGAAAACTCAAAACATAGGCTATTGGTCCTAGTAGCTAGATGAAAACTCATTGCAAGTCCATCTTCACTACTTGGCAGAAAAACACATTCAAAGTATGGTTTACATTAAACTTTAACTTGGAATGAAATGGGCAAGTCTTTGAGCTCTAGGTTCTTAAGTTACGCCATAAACTAAACGTGCTCATGCTTTTCATTTTTAATCTTGCTTACAAAGTAAAATGATGACTTGAAATTAAATATGAAAGGCATAACTTAAAGCGTGATAGCTTGAAAGTAAATATCTGAGGCATAATCTTAAGCGTGCAAGCTTGAAAGTAAATGTGCAAGATTCAATTCTTTATTTTTATGCTCTTGGCCCAACAACAATCGACTTTAAGGCCGAAATAGATAGGCATTAGAAATTAATTAGGTGATAATGCAAGTTCAATTCTTTTATTTTAGTGCTCTAGGCCCAACAACAATCGACTTTAAAGGCGAAATAGAAGGCTTGAATTAAATTGAAGATGCAAGTTCCATTTAATCTTTATGTTCTTAGGTGATAGCTTGTAGTAAAGATGCATAGCAAGAATGTAAATATGAATGCAAGCACAAAATAAATTATGCAAGTTCATTTTATCTTTCTAGAGCTCTTAACAAGACTTTAAAGGAACTTAAACCTCAACCCAAACTCATCAAACCAAGACATTCTTAGAACTCAACATAACATATTTAGAAAATCAAACATCTAGCATGAAAAGGAAAGGTAATGGCCGAAACTTCAAGGAAAGAAAAGAAATGTTTGAAACTCTAGAATCCATGATCTTGGTGACATACAAACACCAACATCATGAGACCTCATCATTGAGTCATTAGAACCATTTTGAAATAACATCAAAGTTAAAGTTCTCAAAAGTTCAAGAAAGGAAAATCTTAGAAACACTTTTGCTCAAGAACAAAAATCAAGCTCTAGAGTTTGTTTCAAGTGATGAACATCATCATGAAACTCTCATCATCAAGCTCTCATTCCTTTATTCTCCAAGGCCCGTAGTGGCGAAAATGAAAAGAGTAAAGGAAAGAAAAAGAAGTTCTAAAAAGAATCAAGAGAAACTATGAACTTTAAGCTTAGAACAAGAACTTTAAAGAAAGAACACATGAACGAAAATCCCTACTTGGTGTGATGAACTTGAAGATGGAAGAAGAAGATGAAGATGATGAAGAACTTGAAGAACTCGCAGAACTTGAAGAACACAAAAGACTTTGAGAGAAAAGAAAAGCTTTGAGTGTTTCCTAAACTTAGCAAATGATCTAAAAGTGGTGCAAGCTCCTCAAGGCATTCTATTTATAGAGAAATGAAACAAATGGAGGATGCTCATGGGTGAGGATGGCTTCGGCCATGAGGTGCAGAATGGAGGCTCTCCATGAGTTCCATGAGGTGAGATAATGTGTTCTTGAGGTATGGTGAGGTATGGTTCAAAGCATGGTGAGGTATGGCTCAAGGTATGGCCTCAAGCATGGTTCTTTGAGTGAGAAAATAATTGAACATGTGGCCAATGGGGAGTGGGCTGGCCGAAATGCATCAGCCAAGGGAGGAGAGTTTCTTGCATTTTAATTGTGGTTTAGAGTTGTGTTTAGGTGTATCTTTGGTTATGCTTAAGATTAGGAATTTGTAAGAAAGTGTTTAGGTAAGGTAAATGGGTAATTAAGGTGGTCTAGACATAATTAAGGAGTGGTCTTGCACCATTAGAGGGTTAAATCCTCAATTTAGAGTTTAAACAACTCTAGACTCATTTCCTTGATTTAAGGAATTGGAGAGAGAAAACACTATTCATGATTCCTAGACTAGGAATCTTGAGTTCTAAAGGATTTAAGTTTAATCTAAGCAATTTTGAGTTCTAATTAACTTTAATAAATTATTTTGACTCTAGATTAATTAGGAAATAAATTAATCTTCGTTTGAGCCTAATATTGCTTAGGTTTGCTTAATTCGTCATTAAGCTTAAAAACACTATTCCAGGGCAAAATCGTAATTTAGCTCTAAAACTGCCTGGGACCACGGGACTTGAGCAGATACCTCTAGACACATGAAATCATGTTTTTAAACCTCGGGGAAAGTTCCGGCTCAGCGGCACCTTTACCCGTAAGCAACGCTATAGGGTATTTTAGTCATTTGATGAAAGCTATGAAAAATTTTACAGCATTCAAAGGCCATTCAATCCCCTTCAAACATTGAGTTGACCTTTGAGGATGATGAGGTTAAGTTGCACCGAGTTGGAATGGGAAATGACCTCGAGAGCATTTTATATTTCCCTCAGACAGAAAAATCGGGGTGTTACATTTACTCCTCCTTAAAAGAATTTAGCCCTCGAAATTGTTACCTTAGAAAAGAAAGCTCAGGATACTTGTCTTGCATTTACTCTGGCTCATGTAAGCTCTTGGTTTGTCGGCGTCCCATGCTACCTTTACCAATGGAGCAGACTTGTTCCTCAGTATTGTGACTCAGCGGATCCCACGATTCGTGGGGAAGATTGAAAGTTAGTTAGATCATGCTTGAACATGCTCACGGCTCTAAAGCATTGGCTAGAGTCGGACTCATACTTCCTTGGTGAGAGGCGTGAAAACGTCATGGAGATTAGAAAGATTAGGGGGTAAGGCTATTTTGTAGGCGTTCCTATCCTTTGAAGAATTTGGAAGGGACCAAGGAATGGGGCTCAACTTTTTGACTTTCATAGCTCTTCCTATGTATATACCTGTAGTGGGGGTAATCCTAAGGAACACATGTTCTCCTCCTCGAACTCCAAGGGCTTGCAGCTTGTCCGCATAGCTCTTGTCTACTTTGGCAGTGAGCATCTATCTAGGATCCTCTTGATTTGTTCCGTTGTTTCCCTCACTACATCGGGTCCTAAGACACTTTGCTCCCAGGCTCGTACCAACACAAAGGTGATTGGCACTTCCTTCCATACAATGCCTCGTGCGGTGCCATACCGATGCTTGCGTGATAACTATTGTTATATATACTCGATCAAAGGCAAGTACCTATCCCAACTTCCCCTTTGGTCTAACACACGAGGGCTCTTAGCATATCCTCTAGGGTTTGGATCAGTCCTTTCAGATTGTCCGTGACTGTTTGTGGGTGGTAAAGCGGTGCTCAAGCATAGCTTTGAACCAAACGCCTTTTGAAGGCTCCCCAAAACGCGACGTAAACCGCGGATCTCTATCCGAGATTATCGTCGACGGTACTCCATGCAATCTTACGATCTCTTGGATGTATAACTGGGCCAATTTATCTAAAGAGTCGTCACTCTAATAGGTAGAAAGTGTGCCGACTTGGTTAGTCGATCCACTATCACCCATATAGCATCATGTGACTTAATGCAGGCAATCCTGTCCACGAAAATCCATAGATATGCATTCCCTTCCATTCGGGGATTGAGTTGCAGCAAACTGAAGGTTTTGGTGCTCAAATTTTCACTTTCGACATACCAAGCACTTACTAACTGACTGACTACATCCTTTTTCATTCAAGCCACCAAAACATCTTCTTCAAATCTTGGTACATCTTGGTAACAGGGATGAATGGTGAAATAGCTTTTTGTGAGCCTCCTCCAAGATCTTCTCTCGGAGAGTCACCATCTTGAGATCTGCAGATCCTTCCTCAAATCTCCATATCCAATCCTCACCTCTTTGAAACCTTTTAACTTTCCATATGCAGCATCTATGATCTCTTGAACTCCTCATTCTCTCGTTGTGCTAACATGATTCTCTGCTTAAATCCACTTATTCTACAGCTAAGGTAGCACATCTTTATCCCTCTATCGGTTCTTTGACATCCCTAGATTCATATCCTAAACTTCTCTATCAACTCAACTTCTTTGATCATCATGTGGAGACGGTGTGTAGACTTTCGGCTCAAAGCGTCGGACTACATTAGCCTTGAGGTGGTAACTAAACCGAAATCGTAGTCCTTCGAGAATTCCATCCACCTTCTTTGCCTCATATTTAACTCCTTTTTGATCAAAGAGTACTTGAGACTCTTATGATCGGAGAAAACTTCAAACCTTACACCATACAAGTGGTGTCTCCACATCTTTAAGGCAAACACTCTGGCTAATTCTAGGTCATGGGTGGGGTAGTTAGCCTCGTGAGGCTTGAGTTGTCGTGATGCATAGGCTACCACTTGCCTATTTTGCATCAACACACACCTAGTCCTTTGCCGAAGCATCACAATATACCTCAGAAGGGTACATTGGGGCTAGGTAAGACTAAGGCTGGGAGTCGTGGTTAACCTTTCCTTAAGCTCTTGGAAACTCTTCTCACATTCGGGGCTCCACTCAAGCAGGGCATTCTTCCTAGTGAGCTTGGTCAAGGGTAGGGCTAGCCCAGGAAAATCCTTTGATAAACCTACGGTAGTAACTTTGCTAAACCCAAAAAGCTCAGTGTTCTGTTCTGCGGTGGTTGGTCTATCCCAATTCATTACGGCTTCTACCTTACTAGGATCAGCGGCTATACCTCCTTTTGACACAGCGTGCCCTAAAACTTGACCTCCTCCAACCAAAATTCACACTTAGAGAGTTTTGCATATAGCTTTCTCCTTCAAAATCTCCAAAACTATCCTTAAATAGCTCATGCTCCTCGTGGGTCTTGAATAGATGAGTATATCATCTATAAAAGCGACCACAATTGATCTAAATAGGGTCTAAAGATCCTATTCATGTAATCCATAAACAAGGGAGCATTTGTCAACCCAAAGACATCACATGAACTCAAAGTGTCCATACCGAGTTCTAAAAGCGGTCTTTGGTATATCTTGATCTCTCACTCTAATTTGGTGGTATCCGACCTTGGAGTCGATCTTGGAAAACACTACCGCTCCTCTCAATTGGTCCATGAGATCATCAATCCTAGGCAAAGGGTATTTGTTTTTTCCTTTGTCACAGTTCAATTGCCTATAATCTATACACAACCTCATACTCCCGTCCTTCTTTTCACAAACAAGGACCAGGGCAGGCTCCCCATGGTGAAGCACTAGGTCTTATGAAGCTTTCTCTAAAGTTCCTCAAGTTGGGTTTTTAAGCTCGGCTAGTTCTAGGGGGTGACATTCTATAGGGGGCAATGGAGATTGGTCCAGCTCCGAGGAACCAACTCAATGGAGAACTCCACTTCTCGCTCGGGAGGAACTCGGGTATATCTTAGGAAACACCTGGGATAGTTTCTCACTATAGGTATATTCTCTAATTACAACTCAAAGTGTACCTCGCTAGCGGCTAGGAGAACATATCCCTTAGTCTTTTTCCCACTACAAAGTGGACCTCCTACGCATTGAGATAGAGTTTCAAAGGTTGACTTATTTCACTAGGGGAGAAGGAAAAAGCTATTTTGGTGTCACAGTCCCTAACAATACGGTTGGCGTGAAGCCAATCCATGCCAAGAACTACTCCTATACCTTTCATGGGTAAACAAATTAAATCCACAACATATGATCTATTTTACGTGGTGAGGTGGCAATTTTAGGCAACAATAACAAGTATTCACGGGGATGATTTGTGGGGGGTAGAGACAATAAGATCAAAAGGAAGTTTGGAAGTTTCAAATTTAGAGTCTAAACACTAGCATATAAGGAAATAAAATGTGTTGCACAGTCATATATGATTAGGTTCTACCATCTATTTAGCACTTACCTTCTATGAGACCGTTGGATGTGTTAAGCCGTCTACATTGAGGGTGAAGACCCTCCCTTGGTGTTATGTTGTTGTTGTTGTTCGGAATTGTGGTCGGTATGATTGCTTGGGTTGTTGGTGGAAGGGAGTTCTTTGTTGTTGTTGATGTGGCTTGAATTGGTTGGTGTGGTAGGGGTTGTAATGGTTTGAGGATTGGTTTTGGATATTGGGGCTTGAATTTTGGGGCTTGAGGTGCTAGCCCCTTGTTAAATCTTGCCTTGCGCATTGATTTTCTTGTCCCTCTTCCATGATCCGGCACTTGTTGACTAGGGTTGGAAAGTCACTAATCTCCATATGCCCATGACATAGTTGAGCTCTGCCGTTAGTAGGCCTCATGCTTGGCACTTCCACACCTCGTCGGGGTTTCCTTGAAACACCTAGAGAACTCATCGGCTCCTCGAATTTCGCCAGTGTCTTTGGGCGACAGTGAATACTCCTTAGTCAGTTGCATGAACTCAATATCTTCGCGTTCCTCACGGACTCAGAAGTATTTCTCGTAGAAGTAGGTCTTGAATAGCTCAGTTGGCAGCGATGCGAAGCTTCTAGCAGTCTTGATCTTGGGGTCCACAAAACTCGGCATCCGATTCCATCATATAAGCGTGAAGGTGACCTTTTGCTCCTGCAGAGCAAGCTACCACGGAGTAGATCTTCTCCATGTTCTTGATCCACTCATCAGCTTTGTCGGGTCCATGGCTCCTCGGAAGGTTGGTGGGTTCGCCTTCGCGAAACTCACCAAACCTCGCTTGCTCGACCATTTCGGCGATGGGGAGCACGTCGGTGTTCCTTGTTGGTTCATCCTCTCGAACATTGTTCCATGGCTCTTGCCATGTCACGAACAAGACAGCGATGGCATCGCTTTGATCTCCCTCGATCGGGGTCTAGGTTGTCTCCTTGGTGCCATTGGTCCCTAAACACATGAGACAATAAACACGAGGTGATCGGGCTCAATATTCCATGTAAAATGAGCTAGTTACCATAGCTGCATAAGTAGACAAGGGTCATGAACTTCTACCCTATAGCTTATCTCTAGTTAAGCTCTCGCATATTATAGCTATCGTACTACGCTTTGAAAGCATAGTCAGTCCAATCCTCGAGGCTCCATGAGAATCGGCGCTCTCACGATGTCATAATGTAACATCCTAATTTTTAACCCAATACTAGAACATATTTAGGTTAATCATTAGTACATGCATTACTTCATAGTTCTCATTTAACTTTGAATTACTTAGCGGAGGATACGGGTAATTTTTTGAAATAAAAAGTGAGAGCCGCGTGATGCGATAAGCTGTAAACCATGCAAAGTAAAACAATCGTCTCACAATCATCATAACGTAAGGCACATCATGAACATCACTGAATATAATCTCATATATATAACTTGCCCACTTATAAGTGTGGGACTTAATTGATACAAAGGAAATACATGAAAAGAAATACAACATAAAATGTAAACATAATCTACTCCCCTGCCGAGTGCATCTAATAGGATAACCTCTAAACAAAAGAAAGTTTATCCCTATCTATGTGGTGTGTGCTCTAACTCGGGCCATCCTCGACCTCCTACTGGCGACCATCTTGTGATCGAAGCGGATATCAGAGAAGCGGCGAGCTCCTCGGGCGTGAAAAGGCGGAGTGGGGATCGAATATGACTCCCAGTATGGCGCATCTCCGGTCATCGTGCGCCTCGGTGAGTCACGGTGGGCTCGCTATCCTCTCCAAAGTCCATAGGTATGGAGGGAAGACCCCTCGGAGGGTGTCGGGGTGGCGAATCTTGGAAGGATCCATCTCCGAGAAGGGCTGATGGGCAGCAGGCACATACTGGGGTAGTCTCGAGCGTGGTCACGGAAGGTGAGTCTGGCGTAGCCTCTCCTCTCGAGGGCGTCTTGGCGCTTTCGAACACTGTCGTCACCAAAGGTGAGGCGGGAGAAAGCTTGATGGGAATGTCACGGGGGAGTGAAGGGTGACCCATGAACATGAATACTCTAAGCGTGCATCGACCCACAAAATGGAATGACCGAGTGGTCGGGTCATGGTGCACCTCCCATGTCGGCGTGTCCACGAACACCACTGAGCGTCGCCATGCGAAGGCGTGACGCGGAAGAAAGAGGTAGAGGGAGAGTGAGAATCTTGCTAAAGAATCTCAGTAGGAGCCTCCTACTACCTAGGTGTCATCATCTCGTCTCCGGGAACCTTGGGTTTAATTATATGAAATATTGAACTTGCATTTAGTTCATTTTAAACTTCAAAAATATACTTTAGCCAAGGTCCGTTCATTTTAGGATGATCTTAATGTCATGAATGCAACATAATGGAAAATGTATGCATGGCACTACCTAATGCACATACATAAAACATAACATCAAGCATCATCATCATTGGTGGCATAAAGTGGCAATAGTAACATTCATATGGGACAAAACATAGTGACATAATCATAATCATAGAACTTTTCTTCCTCATGGGCCACCTAAAGACAATCGAAGCTGGGGTGCTCGGAACCGGTGTCACCCGAGCGTGTCATACATCTAGGTTATGAGCTCATACCTTAACTAGTCGTCACTAGTTCTTACTTACCATAACGATAAGCGTATCATAAATCCAGACTATCGTGGGGTTAGAGGCAAAACTCTTAGGGGTGCTCAGTGAACCGGTGTCACCTAAAGTATAAAATGGTACCGATGTCACATGAGTTCTATGGAGGTGCTCGGCCGAACCGGTGTCATCCTAGAACCCCATCTTAGTACCTTAATTTTTAAAATCTCTTTAAGTCCCCAAATTTGTCGGAAGTCGGCTGACCAGCAGTCATTACTAGTTTCCTTCAAATTTGTCGGAAGTCGGCGGCCAGCGGTCATTACACGAATTTCCTTCAAGACATATGCCACATAAACATATAATCTCATAAATTCCTCCATATGAATAACATCATCATCATTAGCATACTTCATGCATCATCATAAATCATCCAAAGCGCTTACCCTTACGGTAGCTTATGCTTTGACCATACGGTCTTAATCTTGAGATATAGTTCTCTATTATCCAAGTCGCTCATATTTTATGCCCCTAGGGCTCATATTAAACATCATTCTTCATTCTCATGTTCATACTTAAATCTGAATAGCATAGGACGGTATCTCTAACTCGTTTTCTGGGTTCTAGAACTTACGTTTTAGACCCTTTCTCGGTTCCGTTTTTAGCCTAAGGCGCTATGCATTAAATCTAAATCAATTATGAGACATTCCTATGTTTGGGACTAATTATTAACCATGTTTATCATGTTGTAAGGGTGCTGGAAAGATTCAGAAAATTAAATGTTCTAAGAGTTCTACATTTGCATTTTCTACGGTTTTCTAGCTACTAGTTTCCCCATAGGTGCTAGAATTAGATTCTAACTCAAATGATACCAAGTTTTCATGTCTAATCATTTCTAAATCTGATTATGTCCCCATTAAAACAGTTTGGATTAGTTCCATAAACAAATGGGTCGAAACTATGTTAAATTCTAGCTTTACGGTATTTCTAGTTAGCTAGTTTCTTATCTATCATGCATAGGTTAAACTACATCATCACATGATATTTTCACACATTCAACGCATTAAAACATCATCATACAGCATCACATTCATCACATCAGAACAGAAAACATCTTGCCTCAATAAGAGAATTAAATTGACATTTTCAGGTCCATAAGTTAACTAGTTTCTCTTGGAATCAATTTAGAATTTCTAAAACTCTTTGCAAAACATTTTAATTCATCAAGAGGCTAAGTGAAGCCTTAGGTCACTGACCAAAACATATGCCATGGCGAAAAAGAGATTGGAGTCACAACTTATAACGACATAACCTTATAAAGAATTGTCAAACTTTAAGGAAAACTCAAAACATAGGCTATTGGTCCTAGTAGCTAGATGAAAACTCATTGCAAGTCCATCTTCACTACTTGGCCGAAAAACATACATACAAAGTATGGTTTACCTTAAACTTTAACTTGGAATGAAATGGGCAAGTCTCTCAGCTCTAGCTTCTTAAGTTCGCCATAAACTAAGCGTGCTCATGCTTTTTCATTTTTAATCTTGCTTACAAAGTAAAATGATGACTTGAAATTAAATATGAAAGGCATAACTTAAGCGTGCAAGCTTGAAAGTAAATATCCGAGGCATAATCTTAAACGTGCAAGCTTGAAAGTAAATGTGCAAGATTCAATTCTTTATTTTAGTGCTCTTGGCCCAACAACAATCGACTTTAAGGCCGAAATAGATAGGCATTCGAAAAAATTAATTAGGTGATAATGCAAGTTCAATTCTTTATTTTAGTGCTCTAGGCCCAACAACAATCGACTTTAAGGCCGAAATAGAAAGGCTTCGAGAATTAAATTAAGTGAAGATGCAAGTTCCATTTTAATCTTTATGTTCTTAGGTGATAGCTTGTAAGTAAAGATGCATAGCAAGAATGTAAATATGAATGCAAGCACAAAATAAATTATGCAAGTTCATTTTATCTTTCTAGAGCTCTTAACAAGACTTTAAAGGAACTTAAACCTCAACCCAAACTCATCAAACCAAGACAAGGTAAAAGTCTAGAGTTCTTAGAACTCAACATAACATATTTAGAAAATCAAACATCTAGCATGAAAAGGAAAGGTAATGGCCGAAACTTCAAGGAAAGAAAAGAAATGTTTGAAACTCTAGAATCCATGATCTTGGTGACATACAAACACCAACATCATGAGACCTCATCATTGAGTCATTAGAACCATTTTGAAATAACATCAAAGTTAAAGTTCTCAAAAGTTCAAGAAAGGAAAATCTTAGAAACACTTTTGCTCAAGAACAAAAATCAAGCTCTAGAGTTTGTTTCAAGTGATGAACATCATCATGAAACTCTCATCATCAAGCTCTCATTCCTTTATTCTCCAAGGCCCATGGCCGAAAATGAAAAGAGTAAAGGGAAAGAAAAGAAGTACTAAAAAGAATCAAGAGAAACAATGAACTTTAAGCTTAGAACAAGAACTTTAAAGAAAGAACACATGAAAGAAAATCCCTACTTGGTGTGATGAACTTGAAGATGGAAGAAGAAGATGAAGATGATGAAGAACTTGAAGAACTCAAGAACTTGAAGAACACAAAGACTTGAGAAAAAGAAAAGCTTTGAGTGTTTCCTAAACTTAGCAAATGATCTAAAAGTGGTGCAAGCTCCTCAAGGCATTCTATTTATAGAGAAATGAAACAAATGGAGGATGCTCATGGGTGAGGATGGCTTCGGCCATGAGGTGCAGAATGGAGGCTCTCCATGAGTTCCATGAGGTGAGATAATGTGTTCTTGAGGTATGGTGAGGTATGGTTCAAAGCATGGTGAGGTATGGCTCAAGGTATGGCCTCAAGCATGGTTCTTTGAGTGAGAAAATAATTGAACATGTGGCCAATGGGGAGTGGGCAGGCGGAAATGCATCAGCCAAGGGAGGAGAGTTTCTAGCATTTTTAATTGTGGTTTAGAGTTGTGTTTAGGTGTATCTTTGGTTATGCTTAAGATTAGGAATTTGTAAGAAAGTGTTTAGGTAAGGTAAATGGGTAATTAAGGTGGTCTAGACATAATTAAGGAGTGGTCTTGCACCATTAGAGGTTAAATCCTCAATTTAGAGTTTAAACAACTCTGACTCATTTCCTTGATTTAAGGAATTGGAGAGAGAAAACACTATTCATGATTCCAAGACTAGGAATCTTGGAGTTCTAAAAGGGATTTAAGTTTAATCTAAGCAATTTTGAGTTCTAATTAACTTTAATAAATTATTTTGACTCTAGATTAATTAGGGAAATAAATTAATCTTCGTTTAGAGCCTAATATTGCTTAGGTTTGCTTAATTACGTCATTAAGCTTAAATACACTATTCCAGGGGAAAAATCGTAATTTCGCGCTAAAACTCCCCGGAACCACCGGGACTTGTACAGATACCTCTAGACACATGAAATCATGTTTTTAAACCTCAGGGAAAGTTAGGGCTCAGCGGCACCTTTACGCGTAAAAGCGCTATAGGGGTATTTTGGTCATTTTGACCTTTAGCTGCGGAAAAGCAGAAATTTTCCGAAAGCATTCAAAGGCCATTCAATCCCCTTCAAACATTGAGTTGACCCTTCGAGGATGACCGAGTTGGTTACCCTCGAGTTCGGGTCAGGAAATGACCTCAGGGGCATTTTGGTCATTTCCCTCGGACAGAAAAATCGGGGTGTTACAACCCGTCTACTCATCCGTATAGCGAGAGCTCTGCCCCCTCTCCACCATTGATGAGGGAGGGCAGTGAGGATACCGTGACTCAGCCACGACTTGCACGGCGACCGGAGATGCGGCCACACCGCGGGGGTCACTCTCGATCCCCGTTCCGCCTCTTTACGCCCGAGGAGCTCGCCCAGTTTCCCGGATACTTGCCTCGTTCGCGAGATGGACGTCAGTAGGAAGTGACGATCGACCGATGGAGTACCCGGTTAGAGCACACACCACTTAGATGGGGATAAACCTTCTTTTGTTTAGAGGTTATCCCATTAGATGCACTCGGGTAGGGGAGTAGATCATGTTTATGTTTATGTTGTACTTCCTTTCATGTATTTCCCTTGTACTAAATTAAGTCCCACACTTATAAGTGGGCAAGTTATATATATATGAGATGATATTCAGTGTTATTCATGTTGTGCCTTATGCTATGATGTTATGAGATGTATGATTTGATCGTTACATGATATATCGCATCACGCGGCTCTCACTTTGTATTTCAAAAAAAAAATTTACCCATATTTTCCGCTAAGTATTTCTAAGTAGAAATGAGAACTATGAGGTAACAGACTAATGATTAACCTAAGTATGTTCTAGAGTATTGGGTTAAAAATTAGGATGTTACATATTTAAAAGGGGTTATTATTTAATTTGCACAGTTAATTAGAGGTACCATCTAAAGACGGGTGTATTAGGGGTGTGCAGGATTAAACTCCTACCCTTCCCTATGCATAACCAACTCCCGAATTCAAATCTGGTTTCAAAGACCGTTTTCAAAATGAATGGGTTTTTCCATGTTTTCCCAAATTTAAATAAACTTGGTGGCGACTCCATTATTTTCAAAATAAGAATTTCTTTTTTTTGCCGTCCCCGTCACGATCTCGGTTGCGACACATGGCATTTAGGATTATACTTTCATCTTACACAAGATCATAGATTCATGTTATACAAGTAGAGAGAATACTTATTTGCACATTTTGGGTTCTGGTAATAGATTACATGAGCTTTGTAATCAATTACACAGCTTCGAGTTTTTAAAATAGGAGAGTTGGGGGCTCTGGTAATCGATTACATGAGCCTTGTAATCGATTACTTCTAACTTGGGCCCCAAGAACATCTGAGTAATCGATTACATGGAATGGTAATCGATTACTAGAGTTCCAGAATGGGTAAGCGATTACATGATGTTGCAATTGATTACTCAGGCCAAAAGTTCATGTCTGAGTGCGGCAAAGTTCCCTCGTAATCAATTACATGGGCCTTGTAATCGATTACCAGCATGTTTAAAATACGAAAATTTAAGTTTAAAACATCTTCTTAGCTATTCCTTCCTTCTCAAACCTTTTTGGACCTTATTCCAACACTTGCTTTGAAATCAAAACATTTTTGTAAAGGTAATTGCCCATAGATTCAAGATTACTTGTGTAAGTTGAAAGAGTTAGGTCTTGAGCCTTAGATATTTAGGTGATGACATAAATATAAACATGCTAATGGAAGCTTCATTTTAATCTTAGCATTATAAAGTGATGGCAAGGAAAAGTAAATATATGCAAGGCTTGAAAATAAAGATGAGAATGCAAGTTCATTCTTAATCTTTAAATTTAAGTAATGGCTTGAAACATAAACATGCAAGATAAGAAATGTAAACATGAAATGCAAGTTTATTTCTTATCTTTGAGTTTTAGGTGATGACTTGAAAGTAAATATGAGATGCAAGTCCAATTCTTTGTTTTAATGCTCTAGGCCCCTTAGAGTATTTACTCTAAATCAACAATTAACTTTAAGGTTGAAATAGGTAGGCTTTGAGATTAGTTATTTAGGTGATGGCAAAAAAAAAATTAAATATGAATGCAATCCATTTCTTATCTCTTTGAGTCCTAGGCTCAAGATCACCCTTTACAACAACATGCCTTCTTCATTTGCTAAAAACCTTTTTTAAAAAAAGTGAAACCTTCAAGCTTTAGAGGTCAAGTAAATGATGATTTTGTAACCAATACCCAAGATCCTTATCATCAAGCCATGGTTTCTTCCAATTGTAGGCCATTTGGCCGAAAACAAAAAGAAGGAAAAGGAAGAGTACGAACCAAAAAAGAAAGTGGAGAAGGGAAGAAGAATCAACATTGTACCATTTCAAACCAAGAGTTTAAACAAAAGAAAAGAATAGCATTCTTCACATAACTCCCTACCTTGGATGTGCTTCTTGATTGAGAGAGAGTTTGATCTTTGAAAGTAGTAGAAGAAGAAGAAGAACTCTTAAAGAAAACTTTGGAGGTGTAAGAGAAATGAACAAAGGGATTTCATAGAAAGCTTCTCCTATTTATAGGAATTTTTATCATGAGGAGAGTAAGGGGGTAGAGGTGGCTGGCCATTGTAGAGGGAAAAGGAGGAAAAATATCTCTTATGTGTGTCATTCCAAGGTATGGCTAGGTATGGTTGAAGGTATGGTTGGAGGTATGGTTCTTTGAGGGTAAATTGTTATTAAAATAAATCAACATGTGATGAAATAGTGTAATGCCCCGATTTTCTGCCTGAGTAGAAAATGATCGAAATGCCCCCTGAGGTCATTTTCGGCCCGAAATTCGAGGATGGCCGACCCGGCAGTCCTCAAAGGGCCAACTCAATGCTTGAAGGGGGTTGAATGACCCTTGAGTGGTTCCGGAGGCGAAAGTCTCATTTTCTGCAGTTTCAGGTCAAAATGACCAAAATACCCCTATAGCGTTTTACGCGGGTAGAAGTGCCGTTTGAGCCCGAAACTTTCCCCAGAAGTTTAAAAACACGTTTTCATGTGTCTAGAGGTCTCTGTTCAAGTCCCGGTGGTCCCGGGCAGTTTTAGTGTAAAATTACGGTTTTGCCCCTAGAATAGTGTTTTTGAGCCTAATGATGTAATTAAGCAAAGCTAAGTAATATTAGGCTCTAAACGAAGATTAATTAATTTTCCTAATTAATCTAGAGTCAAAATAATTTATTAAAGTTAATTAGAACCTAAAATTACTTAGATTAAACTTAAAATCCCTTTTTAGAACTCAAGATTCCTAGTCTTGGAATCTTGAATAGTATTTTCTCTCTCCAATTCCTTAAATTAAGGAATTGTGTATAGAATTGTTTAAACACTAAAATGAATTTATAACTCACTAATGATGCAAGAACACTCTCTAATTATGTCTTGACAACCTTAATTGCCCATTTTCTCACCTAAACACTTTCTTACAAACTCCTAATCTTAGTCCTAATCCCTAAACACAACTCTAAACCACAATTAAAATGCAAGAAATCCTCCCCCCATGGCTGATGCATATTCGGCCATCTCTCTCCTTTTACCACACATGTTGAATTGTTTCTCACTCAAAGAACCATGCTTGAGGCCATACCTTAAACCATACCTCACCATACTTTGAACCATACCTCACCATGCCTCAAGACCACATTATCTCACCTCATGGAACTCATGGGATGCCCTCCAATCTGCAATGGCCGAAGCCTCCTCCTCCATGTGCACCCTTCATTTGTTTCATTTCTCTATAAATAGAATGCCTTGAGGAGCTTGCACCACTTTTAGATCATTTGCTAAGTTTAGGAATACTCAAAGCTTTCCTTTTTCTCTCAAAGCTCTTGTGTTCTTCAAGTTCTTGGAGCTCTTCATCTTCTTCATCATCTTCATCTTCTTCTTCCATCTTCAAGTTCATCACACCAAGTAGGGATTTACTTTCAAGTACTTCTTTCTTTAAAGTTCTTGTTCTAGCTTTATGTTCATAGTTTCTCTTGATTCTTTTTAGAACTTCTTTTCTTCTCATTTTTCTTTCTCATTTTCGGCCATGGGTCTTGAAGTTCAAAGAAATGAGAGCTTGATGATGAGAGTTTCATGATGATGCTCATCACTTGAAACAAACTCTAGAGCTTGATCTTTGTTCTTGAGCAAAAATGTTTCTAGTTCTTCCTTTCTTGAACTCTTGAGAACTTTATCTTTGGTGATGTTTCAAAATGGTTTTAAGGACTCAATGATGAGGTCTCATGATGTTGGTGTTAATATATCATCAAGATCATGGACCCTAGAGTTTTAAAATGTTCCTTTTCCTTCTTGAGATTTCGGCCCTTTTCCTTTCTTTTCTAAGTTTCATGGTTTGATTCTTAAAAATATCATGTTGAGTTCTAAGAACTCTAGACTTTACTTGATCTTTGTTTAATGAGTTTGGGTTAAGGTTTAAGTTCCTTTAAAGTCTTGTTAAGAGCTCTAGAAAGATAAAATGAACTTGCATAATTTATTTTATGCTTGCATTTATATTTACATTCTTGCTATGCACCTTTACTTTCAAGTTATCACCTAAGAACGTAAAGATTAACATGGAACTTGCATCATCACTTAATTTAATTCTCAAAACCTTTCTATTTCGGCCTTAAAGTCAATTGTTGTTGGGTCAAGAGCACTAAAATAAAGAATTGAACTTGCATTATCACCTAATTAATTTCTCGAATGCCTTTCTATTTCGGCCTTAAAGTCGATTGTTGTTGGGCCAAGAGCACTAAAATAAAGAATTGAACCTTGCATATTTACTTTCAAGCTTGCACGTTTAAGCTTATGCCTTGCATATTTAATTTATGTCATCACTTTATTTTGTAAGCAAGATTAAAAATGAAAAGCATGAGCACGTTTATTTTATGTCATAACTTAAGAACCTAGAGCTCAAAGACTTGCCTATTTCATTTCAAGTTGAAGTTTAATGTGAATTCATTCTTTGAATGCATGTTTCGGCCAAGTAGTGATGATGGACTTGCAATGAGTTTTCATCTAGCTACAAGGGCTGATAATCTATGTTATAAGTTTTTCCTGAAGCTTTACAAATCTTTATAAGGTTATGTTATCATGAGTTATAATTTTATTCCCTTTTTGAAGATGAAATATATTTTGGTCACTGACCTAAGGCTTCTCTTAGCCTCCTAATGAATTAAAATGATTTGCAAAGAGTTTTAGAGATTCTAAATTGATTCCAAGAGAAACTAGTTAACTTATGTACCTAGAGATGTCAATTTAGTTCTCTTATTGAAGTTAGATGTTTTCGGTACTATCATGATGAGCTTGTGGCTATATGATGATGTTTTGATGTGTTAGAATGTGTGAAAATATCACATGATGATGTAGAAACGATTCTATGCATGATAGGTAAGAAACTAGCTAACTAGAAATACCGTAAAGTTGAGTTTTAACATAGTTTTATCCCATTTAATTATGGACACTGCCCAAACTGTTTTAATGGGAATATAATTAGATTAGGATTGATTAATCATGAAAAATTTGGTTACATTTGAAGTAGGAATGAATTTTAGCACCTATAGAGAAACTAGTAACTAGAAAATCGTAAAACCGCAACTCTAGAACTCTTAGAACATTTAGGGCCTGTTTGCTTTGTCAGTTTTCAGTTTTCAGTTTTCAGTTTTCAGTTTTCGATTTTGTGAAGGAAAATCAAAATCAAATCTAAAATCGAAAACTGGAAAATGCAAAGCAAACAGTTCTTAGTTTTCTGATTCATCAAAGACCCTTACAAGGTAGTAAACATGGTTTATAATTAGTTCAAAGGCTTAGGAATACTTCATAATTGGCTTGGATTTGATTTATAGCGCTTTAGGCGAAAACGGAATCGAGAAAGGGTCTAAGACGTAGTTTCTAGAACCCTCGTAATCACAAGATGTAATTTCTACCCTTAAACTGTAAGGCTGTCCAGATTCATTGACGAACATAAAAATTAGTAAGAATTATTAGTTGTGAGCCTATAGGTGCATGAAAGGATAAAAACAGATGATAGCATAATTAGTTTTCAAGATTTAGACCCGTAAGGGTCAAAGCATAAGACACCATAGGCTTAAGAGCATAATGAGCTTTAATGTTTCATGCAAGTGTATGTTTTATTATGAGAACAACTTGAGCATGTGATCTCTTATGAGAGTATATAGTGTTGATGTGTTGATGCTCACGCCATGATGCGTTATGCAAAATTATGATATTATGATGCTTATGATGCATACGATGGTTATGATGCCT
The DNA here is from genome assembly GCA_031216125.1 of Dalbergia cochinchinensis. Taxonomy (NCBI): domain Eukaryota; kingdom Viridiplantae; phylum Streptophyta; class Magnoliopsida; order Fabales; family Fabaceae; genus Dalbergia; species Dalbergia cochinchinensis. The sequence goes on from CM062370.1 coordinate 17,689,043, forward strand.
TGTGTTGGTATTGAATGGCTATGCATGCTCTATATGTTTGGTGGCATAAAGCAAGTTTGATGGAAATCCGGTGTACGCCGTTACGCTGCCGAATTTCCCATCAAACTTGAGTACTTGAGAAAAAGCTTGCGAAAACTCCTGGGTGACACCGGTTCGGCCGAGCACCCCCAGGAATGGTTCTAGGTGACACCGGTTCGGCCGAGCACCCCCAGAACAATTGTGACGTAACACTGAGACGCATTTCTCCCGCTACGGTGGGGAGGAAACAAATCCGTGAGGGTATTGACATTGAGCTTGCCAAAGCGGACAATTCGCTGTGTACTAGATACCAGTAGAGCGTTTCAAAGAAGGAAATGATCCTAAGATAGGTGATCCAAGAAAGTTATGTATACCCCCTCTATTAGCCCATATTAAATCTAGTGATGACTAGTTAGGATTGAGCTCATTCCTAGGCGATAGGTGAGACGTAGTTTGGTGACCAGATTATCGCCGGGCCGCTGAATCGGTTGGACTTTTGGTGGATATGTTAAGAGGATGGTCCTTAAGAAAAAAGGACTTAAGAGTTTTATTTATAAGAAAGATATCACATGAAAATTACTATGCCTCTTTATGCCACATATATGATTCTTGTTTCCTTATGATGTGCCCAAGTATTACGACTTTCGTGTTAATGTGCATATGGTATTGTCATGCATTCATCAAATATCTGTTGCATTTATGTCATTAAGACACATACTAAAAGACACCCACTTCGGATAAGTAGATTTGAAAAGCCTAAAACCAATTCTTATGCATGTACACCTTTTTCATAATTAAAACCAAGGTGGCTGGGGACGACAACGATAACACTTATGTTAGAGTCGAGAATTCCTACTGAGAATCTTGAATAAGTTTCTCATCCCTTCTTCTTCCGTGTCGTCTCTAAACGAGGATTACAACGAGGTTCGTGACTTCTGCTAAGGCTCGTGCTTAAAGATCACACTAGAAGACGGGGCGGAGGGTCGCTGCGGGAGCATAGATAGCTTAGCTTTTTGTGTTGACACTTATCCAACCTCATAGGTGGATAAGGATGACTTCACATATATGGGGGTGTTTTGATGTAAATGATGGTACAATGATGTTAGTAGTCTATGTATCTATGAAGATGTGATGATATTATGATTGATATGTATAATACTATGTTTCATGATTATCAATGGTGTGGTTACTTTTTCTTGCACATTATGGTTATGACGAACGTTAGGTTAGTGCGCGGCTCGCGTTTTGCTATCAAGTTTCAAAAAGAAAAATTTATTCGTATTTTCCGCTAAGTATTTTAGTGAAAGGTTGTAAGGAATGAGACTAAAAGAGTAATAGACTAATGGTTAACCTAAATATGTTCTAGAGTATTGGGTTAAAAATTAGGATGTTACAAATAGAGGGGAGGAAGGCCGTGGGGTTTAAGGCCGTGGGGTAGGAGGATTATCTCATTTCTTTTGTGTTATGACATGGTTTAGGGAATAGGTTTGGTTAGGAAATTGATTAGGAGTTGTGATTAAATGTTTGGGTGAGAAAGAGGGTGATTAAGGCTTTCTAAGACAAGGTTTAGGAGTAGTCTTGGTCATTAATGAGGTCAAATATCTTCTAATCAAGATTCTCAATCACATCCATTAGTTCCTTAATTTAAGGAAATTGATGGAAAGAACATTATTCAATGATTCATGACATAATGTCTTGATCTTGAGAAAGGGATTTTGAGTTTTCTCTAAGCAATCTTAGGTTCTAATTAATCTTGATTAATTATTTTGACTCTAGATTAGTACTTAGAATTTGATAATCTTTAATTAGAGCCTAATATTGCTTTGGTTTCGTTAATCACATGATTAAGCTCATTAAGTGCTTAATCACAGGCAAAATAGTAATTTTTTACAAAAACCTCTCGGGACTATCCAGGCTCAACTCGATATTAAACAGTACTTAAAATTATCATTTCAAACCCTTGGCTGAAGTCCGGGCTCAATCGGCACTTAAACCGGTGTTAAACAGCCATAGGGGTGTTTTGGTCATTTTGCGCATTGGAACTCAAAAATGAGATTCTTTTGCTCTATTAGCATATATAACACACACACAATCCCCTTTTATCATCAAAACATCCACTCAAGGTTTGCCTAGACCAGCTTTCCTCGATTCCCAGGTAAAAATAACATCAGGGGCATTTCAATCATTTTGAACACAGGGAAAAATTGGGGCGTTACAGTTGCCCAATCTATTAAGGACACTTCTAACAAGAGACTGGAACCTGAAGACCAAGGTCATGAGGAGACCCCACCTCAAAAGAAGTTTCAAGCTATCCCATACAAGGATAAACCACAATAACGATCAGCCACGAGCCGAGATTGCCTAAAATGTGGGAAGAACCATGGAGGTAGACCTTGTAGGGCTAGGCAAAATGTATGATACCACTGTGGAAAACCAGTACATAAGATTTGGGAGTGTCCAGAGAGATACATAAGACTTGCTGGGAAGTCACCACATAAGAGTGCTAAGAGCTGAGAAAACATCACCACCTGACAATCCGATACTAGGTGAGGATGTTTTATGATTCGATTGTTGTTTTTGATTAATTGTATATGGATTCCTTGCTTGATTTATTAAATGTCTTTTAAAATTATTTTCAAATGAATTTTGAGGGCAAAATTCTTTTTAAGGTGGGTGGTAACGTAATACCCTAAAAATTATTTAAAAATTAATTTGAGTTTTATTAATCATAATTTCAAAAATATGACAACTTTAGTAATGATGAGAACGGCCCAACAGATGTGTAAAAAAAAAAGAAAAAACATTTTAGGCCAGGCATGAATAGTAACATACGGGCCCCACAAGCCCGTCAGGGCAGTCGAAACCCTATAATCGGGACCCAAAGATACCCAAAACTAATAAAATATAGGGTTAAGGTTGGAAATGAAGATTTTATACTTGGAATTAATTTTCAGACAATGTTTGATTACCTGGACACGGTGTTTTACCCGTTCGGTAAAATTTCAGTGTGCGATTTTTAACATTGAAAGATAGTTTAATCTTTGTAAAAAGATAATGTTTATCCTTTAGAGTCAAGTGTAAGGCTAGGATTTAATCTTGAATTACAAGATCAAATCCTAGTCTCTTATTTTCTTTTAGAAAGAATGTTGACTTTATGTTAAATAATTATTATAACTAATCCAAGATCATTAAAAGGCCACAAAACTTATCCTTGAAGCCTTGTATTCTTAGCCGTGCAAGGGAGAAGACCAGCCACCTCCATTTTGCTTCACCAAAGCCATGGAAGCTTGATTCAAAGCTCCAAACTCATAGCCAAATCTTGTTAAAATCACAAATTCTCTTCATAAAACTTGTTCTACTCATCAATACCTACAAAACTAACCGATTAGAATTTGAATCTATCACCCTTTTCACCTTAAGAGATCATCCTTTACTGATTAAGGAAGGGATTGGTGTTTATTTGGTGGCCTTGAAGAGAGCAAGATCCTTCTTGGAGCATCCTTTGGAGTCAAGATCCCTAAAGCCACCAAAGTAAGGCTATAAAATGATTGAAGCAAGATCCTATTTGTAGATGTTTTCATGAGCTATAAAAATTATATGTTGAAGCTAACACCCTAAGGCAACTCCAATATTTTTCTTGGCTCTTAAATGGCTTTACTATTTTCTAAAAATAAAAAATCGAGACTATAGTTGAGTTATCTGGATAGCCAATTCTAGAACACTGAAATTTACTAATTTTGTTACTATACCAAATGATTGAATTATCGCTTGAACTTTTTACAGGGTGTTGGGGAAATATTGAAGTTCAACCGTGAATTTTTATATGATTTGTTATGATCATTTGATAGGCTAGTAAAATTGGGACTTTGACTGTTGGCTGTAAATGGGGGTTTCTAACATCCGAATTTCTCTAATTTTGTTACATAGGTAGAGAACTCTTTTTGCTCTAAAATTTTTATGGAACCTTGTAGACACATTGAAGTGTCTTAGATAATTTTTATAGCCTTTGAATTGGTTGTTTGATGTGCAAGTTAATTGGGGATACAAGGGTGTGAAATCTGCCCATATGCTGTATTTATGCTAAGGTATTATAATTGTGACATAATGACATTTGGTTCAAGTATGATGTATATGAATGCATGCTGGTGACTTTAAGGATTGGTTTGAGGCATGATTGGAATCATATTGTGAATGAATGTGTATATGAGCCTTATGCATGCATTTGGAAAAAGAAAAGTGAATGATACATATATGTGGCAAAAGAGAATATGTGAACTTCAATCGTGCACGTTTTGACATATGGAAAAAACAAAAACAAGACTTAAGTTGAATGAGGGGAAAGTAAAAAGAAGAACTTACCTAGCATGCATGTTCTAACATATGGAGAAAATAAAAACAAGACTTATGTTATATGAGGAGAAGGTAAAAAAAAGAACTTCCTCAGAGGTATTATGAGTCGGTAGACATATCGGTTAGGAACAAATTTGTGTGTGATTAGGAAAAGGAAAAAAAAATAGAGTTTGATGACCACGTATAGGATTGAGCTCAATCCTAATAAGCAGTCTATTTCCCTTGTGTGGTGTGATTGATGCGAGCATAGCAACTCACAACAAATTAGAAAATAATTTTAATACTAAATTATACCAAAAATGTAGTAAAAGGCACAGCCTAGGTCGTCTCTAAATGAGGCTTTAATACTTAGTTGTGGAAATTGGGAGTTTTGAGAATTAAAGCAGATAATTTAAATTGAAAGATAATAGCAATGATAGAGAAGACACTAGTGTAAAATATTCCTAGGATTGCAAATCAATTATCATTAACTAAATATTAAACCTATTGATGACTATTAGTAATAAATTACTGGCAATTCTACTAGTGATCAATCGACCTCTAGAATTGATCAATGAAATTAACAAATAAATGAAATCTCAATTTAATTGGTAATTACAATGATCCAAGGTACTAGTTGCTATAGCCTAGCCGCCAATCGGAAAGTTAATTCCTATGTTTTCCTTCAAACATAAACCAATGGATCTATTAATTTATGCCCAAAGAGTTTTCCTAAATAACAATTGCTAATTAAGTTATTCCAATAAAGATTATAGCAATTGCCACAATAATTAAAGGAATAGAAACTGCAGAACATTAAGAAAACCAATACATTCAATATAAATAAAGGGTCTCAAATGTCATTCCAATCCATCCAGAAATCCCTACACTAGTAAAGAAATGTACTCCTCCATCTCTGGAGGATTACAACAATGAAGATAAAAGAATTTGAAAATAATAGCAATGATCCTTGCCATAATCTCCAAGACAAAGCACCTTCACCAATGGAACCCTTAGAGAAAGAAGAATAGAGAAGAAGAAGATGTAGAGAGAGAATAATAGCAACTAAATTGGCAACATAAACTAAGTAAAAAGCTAGGGTAAAAGTCTATAATAATTCCTTAAATACTGCTCTCTAAAATAGCCCAAAATGGGGCCCGAAAATAGTTAAACGAATTGTTCTGTGTCATTGCACTATCGCTACAGCGGTTATTGACAGTTGCAGCGGTCTCCAAAGGAGCTTTGCTGATAAATGTCATTTTGCAAGTGCTGTTGACCTCTGCAGTAGTCAATGAGCACTGTAGCGGTGAATAGAATTGAATCACTAGAAATAGCAATTGTAGCTCTTTGAATAAGCTTTCCAACTCCACCAAAATCACCTCAATTGGACATCTGTAGCTCTAGATATCGCGAAAATAGTAACTGGAGGTCAAGTTGGACAGCATCAGAACATCGGCAACCTTTAATCTTACAACCCGATTTTCACCAAGATACTCATAGAACTGGGTTTTGGGCTGAACATGAAAGTTATAGAGGACTTCTTAATCTTTCCAAAATATCTTTATTTGTGCTAATCCAATCCTTTGTTCTTGACAATTGCACTTGATCCAAAGCTCCTATACTCAAGACTATACTTGTAACATCCTCCTAACCACCATGTGTTACTCGAGTGTTAACATAGTAATTAGAAAAGCATTACGTATCTTCATAATCTATACTAGTCGAAAGAAGTGAAATCAAATAATTCAGACACATATATGGCTAAACTCGTATATACATATGTAAACATCATTTTTAAGTTTGCAGTATGTACATCGTACTGGGAAACACACTAGTTAATGTCTAAGCAAGTCAGGAACTCAATTCACAAAAAGGAAAGAAACACCTCCAGTATCAAGTCTAACCTGCTCAAAGTCGAGGTCCAGCAAAATTTTATACAACTAAAATTGGACCTCATAACATTTAATAAGATCAAATCTGCAGGCTAGCAAGGCTCTAGTACTAAACTACCACTATATACATATCAGGAGTCCCTGAAGATCTCACGTCCTACTAGATAAAACCATTGGTCATTGGTATGATAGCCTCATCTCCGCCAGGGGCATCAAGACCTTCAGGTAGGTTAGAATCTGAAGATGAGGATGAAGAGGGATCATCTGTTGGAGGGGGTACTGGTGGTGCAGGCAGGACATCAAATATCACTGGATGTGCCAAGTGGAAAGGCACACCATCATAAGGGAAAGCAGGGTCAAAGTCAGCTGTAAATATAGAGGTACTAAAAGAACAGCCGAAAAACACATAAACATGAACTTGCGAGTAACCCACTACATAAAGAGAGTCGAGAGCAGGATTATAATGCCACACCCACTATGGCGAGTCAAGGTAAAATACTAGTGACGGCATTTGCTGGATCTGAATAATACAAAGTAAATAAAACCATAGGGATGAGAATATTATAAAATTCTCAGTAAGGTACTCCCTCAAATGTGAACATAATATAACCAATAAATTCATTTGTATTGAATTCATCATACTAAATTATATGCATAAATACTAATGTGCATGACCCATATAAAGTCGAATGCAAAATGGTAGTAATCAAGTGTTTTTCTCTTGTAACTCGTGGAATTCAACTTAGTGCAATTATCTCTTTTCATTAATATAGGGAAGGCTTAATCTCATATCAAGTGGTATCTATAGCAGAATCACTCCACAAGAACTATTGATTACTAGGACATGAGCTCATTCCTATATGTCGATACGTCTACCGACACATCAAATTCCTAGGGAAGCTCTTACTTTTGCCTTCCTCCATTAACCACAGAAGCCTTGTCTCTATTTTCCCCGTATGTTAAAATTTTGCACAATTATAAGTCACATTTTCTCTTTTACCACCATAATACTCATATCATGTTCTTCTCTTATCCAATGGCATTCTTACATCACAAGTAAATCATTGGAGTCTCCTCCATATCTCATAAGCATTTCTTAAAATTATCTAGCATGTATACATATACCATATTTTCGAATCAAATACCATATTATCATTAATTTAAGACATTCTCACCGTTTCAACACCTTGACAGATGTACTACTCCAGAAACAATATCTAATTTCCACATCAAAAGGCCAATTAAAAAGCTAAAATAATTCGCTATGACACTTAAATGTGTCTAAAAGACCTTGTAAAATTTTCATAATAATCAGAGTTCTATAACCATGTCACTAAATTTTTACAAATTTAGTGGTCACAGCATCCTTTTCACAGCCTAGGGCAGGGTTCTCATAATTTTTAAATTTACCATATGATAGAATCAACTCAAAATAAAAATCACAGTTACACTTCAAGATATTCTTAATTCACTATAAAAATTTCAAGAGAGAAATTGCTCATCTACTAGGATAATAAAATCGTACAATCTTCCTGCTTCAGATTCAAAAATCCAGACAGCATGAGTACTAATTCAGTTCTTGATTTTTCTTAGGGAGTAAAAGTCTTTATCATGAATCACAAAATTTTTCAGTGTTTCCTTAGGATTTTAGCTTTGACATATAATTTTTATAGCTCATAAAAATGAACACAATTGCACCAGAAAATTCATGAACAAACCCTGCCCTGCTGAAATCCGAAAATCCAGCAAACCAATTCAGAATCTCTTGTGTTAAAAATGATTTTTTCACAACACCAAACACTCCACCAAAATTAATACATCAATATCAACATATTATCAACCATCAAAATCAGAAATTTCGAACAGAACCAGCAAGAACTTCTCAGAATAAATTTTGAAACAAAAGAGAACAATTAAACCCTACTTTAAGAGCTTTTGAGTTCTTTGCTCCAAAAGTGTTCTACTTGACCTCCCTTCACCTTGAGAGCTCCTAATCACACAGCAAACCTCCTCTAGGCTGTGAGGGAGTGAGGGACCAAGGTGAAAATTGATCGAGAATTAGAATTCTGATTGGTTAGAATTGTAGAGTTTGAGGTGTAGAACAACTTTGATGACGGAAAGTTTTGATTTTAAGGACTCTAGGCTAGTATATATGGAAGGCAAAACCAAGATGAAGCTCTTGGCTATGGAGGAAGGCAACTGATTTCTCTCCCCTTGGGCTGGTCGAAAATGAGTTCTTAAAGAAGTTAATCTAGTCATGTTTATCTTATAGTAAAGTTATGAATATTATATATATATTTAGATAATTATCATCCAATAAAGTAAAATGAATGGTTGTGATTCAATCTTGTAATTCAAGATTGAATCTTGGCCATTCATTTGATTTAAAGAGATAGATTTATTCGTTTTGTAGAGATTTAACTAGTTTTCGGTGTTATAAATCACACACCGAAATTTCACCGAACGGGTGAAACAGTGCACCCGAGTAATCAAACATTGCCCGGAAAATATTTTTGGGTATAAAATCTTTAATTCTATCTATTTTTAACTACAATCATATAATTTCTCAATTTTGGGCATCTTCGGGACCCAATTCTAAGGTTTCAGCTATCCTGGTGGGCCTGCGGGAGTCGCAAAGCACTATTCACATTTTTTTTCTTTTTTTTTCTTCCTTGATTCCTTCTTATCATTTCTATATCTATTAAAATCTTAAAATTCTCATTAATAAAACCTTATTTAATTTCTAAAGAGAATTAGGGTGTTACATTACCACCCACCTTAACAAAAAATTTGTCCTCAAAATTTCACACCTGTAAACAACTCTGGATAATCTTTCTTCATGCTTGATTCTAATTCCCATGTATATTCTGTAACACCCTAGTAATTAACCAGATACACCTAGGTTGAATCTGATTAATGACTAGACTTTACTCCTTGCTTTGGTTCTTTCTTCATAATTTGAAAATACTTAGTGAAATTACGAGCCATTTTTTTTTTAAACACATAATTGAAAACGTGAGCCAAGTACAACGTGAACGAGTAAGTGGAGTATAATAAGACGTTTAAGAATATATCACATCATATCACTTAGGCTCCATCATATACATCCATAAGCACATTATAGCATATATTTACATACAATAACCTCACTCAAAGGGTAGGTTATGTTCATACATCATTATCTTATGCAAACCCATAAAAGAAAATATACTTAAGGAAATACATGCCCCTAAACTAGATAACTCCATAAGCCGGGAAGGTTATCCTAAAACTAAGGTGCATGATCACACATAAATCTACTAAGAACCCTCTATGGCCACTGTCCTGGAAATGGGGGAATAAATCCGATCCACTAATGAGCTCCCTCGGGAGGGGACACACGAGATGCACCAGGCTGGGGTCGCATGGACGGCCTTCTTGCTAACCTCGGCTGAACAACTGTTTCCTCACTACCCTCTCTTACACGTGTGGGAGTAGGAGCAGAGCTCTCAGAATATACATGAGTAGGAGTGTCCTCTGAAGGATCAGTTTCAGAATATCTCGTCTCGGGAACATACTGAAATCCATGGACAGCAGATGAAGCGGGATAAGAACGTAACATCCTTTCATCAAGTGGGCGTGCATGTTCGAAACCATTTCATCGCCATAGGGAGAAGTAGGAGAAAATCGATAACTAGGGACAGGATGTGCAAATGGACGACCTATGTAAATAAAAACACGAACTGCACACCTCCCTTCAAAATGATACGAGCGATGCACCGGATCATAGTGAAATTCCCAAGTAGGGGTATCAACGAACAAGACGAATGTCGCCATCTGAATCTGGAGACAATGACGGAAATAAAGAAAAGGGAGTGAGAATCTTGCTAAAGAATTCTCAAGAAGGTACCTCCTTCTACAGTGTCATCATCAAAGTCCCCAGAACCTCGGGATTATTCTAAAATAGTGACCATGCAAAGATTCATTTTAAGTTCGACAAATACTTAACCGAGGTTTGTCAATTTTTAATCATGCGTCTTATAATGCATCATAATCTTAACATGTCATATTTACAATGAACTTTTCCTTTATCATTACATCATTTTCCTCATCATCATTATCAAATAACATGCATAAAAGAACGTCATATAATATTAGCTACATGTGGACATAGTGCACATATTTCATTTCTTTAGTGCCTTAGGTGACTTAAAATCTTATCATCATCATTATTTTCCTTAGGCCACCCTATACTCCACCCTTTTGGGAGTAATTTAGGTTATGAGCTCATACTTTACTAGTCGTCACTAGCATATACTTATCCCTTTGATAAGCTAAAGTCCCGACTCTACCCTTTTGAGAGAACGGGTTAGGGGGCTAAAATCACCTTTTCACCACCTATAGTCTGATGGTTCCAAAGGATCATTTTCTTATAAGTTTAAGTCACCATTAAATCTTTGCATGTTATATCATAATCTAATTCATAAACATCATAACATTTTCTCATTTATAGTCTTAAGCTAGAATAATATATATCAACTGTAATCATGCATATGGGAGATTCCCAGGAAAGAGAGGTGGGTTACAATGGACACGCTTAAATTCCAAGTCTTTCCTTAGCCAGAACCTTTCCAAATTACACTTTTACAATGATACACTTTCTTCTAGCAACAAAGGTAAATTTTACATAATAAAGAACATTTCATGTATAAGCATTCTCATTATTTGCAACAGCAACTATAACATGCAAGCCAGGAAATCATTCAATAAGCATTCAATCCTTACATAGAATTATCAATTATAGAACTAATTAGTTACTAAAGCAATTATGAATCATTCTCTTAACAATAGACCATAATTATCACAACTTCAATCATATCAAATCATTATCACACATTGATACTAAACTCAGATCAGTGGCCGAATCATGAACCTCATGCAATTACATAGAATCATATTTTAAGTGCATATAAATTACTAGTTCCCCGTAAAATCCTTGCAAAGCCTTAAAACTCATTTAGAAACTAGTTCTTTTGTCAAATTTGGGAGGATCTTCACAATTAAAATTCTCACTTAAGATAAAAGGAGTAAGTCTTGAGCTTTAGAGATTTAGGTGACATCTTAGAATTATAAACATGCTATGCAACCTTATTTTAATCTTATCTTTATAAGGTGATAGCTTGGAATTATAAACATGATATGCAATTCCATTTCTTTATCTTTAAGATTTAAGGTGATGACTTGAAAATTAAACATGATGCAAGAACTTGAAATATAAACATGATACAAGAAAGTGGAGCGGCGGTAATCCGCACAGGACCAGTAGAGGGAGAAGAGAATATTAAGAAACCGGAGCGGCGGTAGTCCGCACAGGACCGGTAGAGGGAGAAGAGAATATTAAGAAACCGGAGCGGTAGTCCACACGACCAGTAGAAGGAGAAGAGAATTATTATTACATCTTTTTAAGCTCCAATCTCAAGACTTTTTAAAGAATAAATTCTTTAACTCCAATAATCATATTTCTTTGCTTGTGATACATGGGCAAGTCTTTGAGCTCTAGGATCTTTAGGTGATGGCATAAAATAAACATGTCATGCGTTGATTCTTTTAGCCATTATAAAATATAGTGAGAGCATAAATTAAATATGAGATGCAACCTCTTTATTATCTTGAAAGATTAAGTGATGACTTGAAACATAAACATGAAATACAAGCTTGGAATTTAAACATGAGAAATGCAAGTTCATTTATTCATTCTTGAAAATTTAGTGATGACATAGAAGGTAAACATGGTTATGCAAAGCATAAACTTAATCATGGATGCAAATTTATTTTGTTTCTTTACTAGAGCTCCTTCAAGACTTTAAAAGAATTATAAATTCAACCCAATACATATCTTAACAAGAAATAAAACATAAAAGGAAAATACATCTTTCAAGTTCTAAACTAAAAATCTTTGTTTTAGCATCATAAAGCATTATTCTTTAAAGTTTTGCATCAAGTGGAATTTTCAAGCTTTAGAGGCCTAACTTGTGATGGATTTACAATCCACCCTCAAGGTCCTCATCATCAAGCCATCATCTTAGTTCCACCTAGGCCATATGGTTGAATTGGTTAAAGAAAAATTGAAGAAGAAAACCAAAATGAAAAGCTAAGGTAAGTTCATAATTTCATCATTTTGAGCTAAAAACACAACTCCTCAAAGCATAGAAATAAATTTAGAAACTACTCCCTACCTAATCTGAGTTGAAGAAGAGGAAGAGAACTTGGTTTCTTGAAGTGAAATGAAACAAAATCTCTTTGAAAAAATTGAAGAAAGAATTCAGCCAAAAAGGAGGAAGAAAGAAAGTTTTTGGTGCTCTTAAAAACTAGTTATGAACCAAGCATTCCAAGACCACTCAAGCAAGCCTATTTATAGAAGATTTTGAGGCTTCTAATTGGCCAAAGTAATGAGGTAGTGGACGGAATTTTGCAGGAGAAATAAGGGAGGAAAAATCATTTTAGACAAAGTTGTATGAAATTAAGGAATTATGTCTCTTATGGTGACATTTTGGCATTTTGTTTTAGTGCAACTTTTGGCAATAATTCAGCTGCATAATGGCACCAATAATTTCATCCATTACAGCCCAAAGAAGTGAAATTTGTGTGTTCCATGCATTATTTAGGTGTAGGCAAGGTATTCATGTAATTTAGAGAATTTACGGTTAAGGGTTTAAGTGAATTAGTAAGCAATTTGGGTGTTTTTGAGCAATTTTGGGTTCTAATCAATCTAAATACATAATTTTGACTCTAGATTAATATTTAGAATTTAATAAGCTTTAATTTGAGCCTAATATTGCTTAGGTTTCAGTATACCAATCAAAAATCCCGAAATTCGCAAAACTGCCCAAAAACAGGGGCAAAATCGTACTTTCACTTAAAAACTGCCCGAGGCCACCCGAGCTTAGCCAATGGTTAATCATGGCTTAAAAACACATTTTAAAACATTTTAGTGAGGTTCGGGCTCAGTCGGTACGCACATCGGAGTTAAAACAGCGGCACGGGCGTTTTGGTCATTTCAGCGTCGGAACTCAAAATTGAGATCCTTCTGCTCTATTAACACACATAACACAAACAATCCCTTATTATCCTCAAAATATCCCCTTGAGAATAGGTGGGGCCCATGATCCTCATTTTCTGAGTAAAATAACTTCAGGGGCATTTTGGTCATTTTATACGTACAGAAATTCGGGATTTGCGACTCTCGCATGAATCGTTCCTAACCTCTCTTCTAACGTTATATTCCTTTATTGAGGATTGTTCGGCCTCAAATCTTATGTAATAATTACCTACGGTAATTGAGTAATTTCTAATGACAGTAAAAATTACAGTAAAAATTGGGGCGTTACATATTCTTCATTTTCAGGTTCACCCCAAGCCACTTTTACAAGTTGCACCGATTTATTTCTAAGTTACGTGACTTCTCTATCAATTATCTAAATAGGAAGGGCTTGAAATGTCAAGTCATCCCTTAACTGTATAGATTTGGGCTCAATAATATGGTGTGGGTCTGGATGATACATTCAAAGTTGAGATACATGGAAAATATCATGAAGGTTAGATAAATGTGGAGGTAAGGCTATTTGGTAAGCAGCTGACCCAATTCGTCGAAGAATTTGAAAAGGACCTATGAACCTAGGTGACAACTTTTTAACTCTAAGAGCTCTACCTACTCCAGTAGTGGGTGTGACCTTCAAGAATACATGTTCTCCTTCTTGAAACTCTAAAGGTTTCCTTCGAGTGTCTGCGTAGCTCTTTTGACGATTTTGCGCAGTGCGAATTTTACTCCTGATCTTTTGGATCTGCTCCGTCGTTTAGTTAACAAGGTTGGGCCCTAGCAATCCTACCTCCCCTGAGTCATACCAACATAATGGAGATTGGCATTTTCTTCCATATAGTGCTTCATACGGGGTCGTGCCAATGCTAGCGTGATGATTGTTATTATAAGCAAATTCAACCAATGAAAGTAACTTATCCCAACTTCCTTTTTGCTCAATCATGCACGCCCTTAACATGTCTTCCAGGGTTTGTATGGTTCGTTTTGTTTGTCCGTCAGTCTGGGGATGGTAGGCAGTACTTAAACAAAGTTTGGTTCCAAAGGCCTTTTGAAAAGCCCCCCAAAATCTCGAAGTAAACCTAGGGTCTTTGTCAGAAACTATTGAAGAAGGAACACCATGTAGTCTCACTATTTCTTGGATGTACAAAGAAGCTAACTTATCCAAAGGAAAATTAGCTTTAATAGGTAAGAAATGAGCAGACTTGATCAATCTATCTACTATAACCTATATAGCATCATGACTTGACGATGTCCTTGGCAAACCCATTACAAAATCCATAGAGATACTTTCCCACTTCCATTTTAGGATTTCCAAAGGTTGCAGGGTTCCAGCTGGTTTTTGGTGTTCTATTTTAACTTTTTGACAAGTTAAGCACTTCCTAAAAAATTCTTCTATGTTTTTCTTCATTCCTGACCACCAAAACATTTTCTTGAGATCCGCATACATCTTACTGATCCCTAGGTGTATGGTGAATTCACCCCTATGAGCCTCCTCTAAGATCTCATTTCTCATATTACCACTTGCAGGTACACATACCCTGTCCATGTATCTCCATATACCTTGTTGATCTTGAGTAAATCCTGGCAACTCCTTTGTATGAATTGATCTTAACATCTCTTGGACCTCTAGATCTTCACATTGTGTGGCCAAAATTCATCCTTTGAACTCACTTGTTACTTTTATCTGGCCTAATACAACACCTTGAGGGGTTACAGACATATCTAAACTAAGCTTCCGAAAGCTTTCCACTAACTGCGCCTCTTTAATCCTCAAACATGCTACACTTAAGGATTTTCTACTTAGGGCATCGGCAACAACATTTGCCTTGCCTTGATGGTAATTTAGACTAAAATCATAATCCTTGAGGAATTCCATCCATCTTCGTTGTCTCATGTTCAATTCCTTCTGGTCAAAGAGATATTTCAAGCTTTTGTGGTCCGAGAAAACATTGAACTGCACACCATAAAGGAGATGTCGCCAAATCTTTAGAGCAAAAACCACAATCGCAAGTTCAAGGTCATGGGTGGGATAGTTGACTTCGTGGGGTTTCAACTGCCGAGAAGCATAGGTGACCACTTTTCAATTTTGCATCAATACACATCCTAAACCCTTATTAGAAGCATCACAATAAACCTCAAAGGGTTCATGAGGGTCGGCTAATACTAATACTGGAGCCATGGTCAACTTTTGTTTCAATTCCTTAAAACTATTTTCACACTCCGGTGTCCACTTGAATAGAGCATTCTTTCGGGTTAACTTAGTCAAAGGTTGGGCTATTTGAGAAAAATTCATAATAAAATGCCTATAGTATCCAGCTAACCCTAGGAAACTCTGAATCTCTGTCACTTTTGTAGGTCATTCCCAATGAAGTACTAATTCCACTTTACTAGGATCTACGGAGATTCCCCCTCGTGATAACACATGACCTAAAAATCTAACCTCTTCCATCCAAAATTCACATTTTGACAATTTAGCATACAACTTTCGTTCCCTTAGGATCTGTAACACAATCCGAAGATGCTCTACATGTTCTTCCTCCGTCCTTGAATAAATAAGTATATCATCTATGAAGACAACTACAAATTTATCCAAGTAAGGTCGGAAGATTCGGTTCATATAATCCATAAATACTGCTGGAGCTTTCGTCAGTCCAAAAGACATCACCTTATACTCGTAATGCCCATATTGAGTTCTAAAAGCAATTTTGGGAACATCTTCATCCTGAACTCGAATTTGATGGTAGCCTAATCTAAGATCAATCTTTGAGAATATGGTTGCCCTTCTCAACAGATCCATAAGGTCATCAATCCTTGGCAAAGGATAATTGTTCTTAATCGTCACCTTATTCAACTGCCTATAGTCCACACAAAGCCTCAAACCCCCATCCTTTTTCTTTACCAGAAGAACAGGGGCTCCCCACGGAAAGGCACTTGGCCTAATGAAGTGCTTCCCTAGTAATTCTTCAAGTTGTGATTTTAATTCCTTCAACTCAGAAAGGGACATTCTATAAGGAGCAATTGAAATAGGACCCATCCCTGGAACCAACTCAATGGAGAATTCAATCTCTCGTTCAGGAGGAAATTTGAGAATATCCTCTGGAAAGACATCTGGATATTCTCTCACTATTGGAATCTTACTTAATTCGTGGTCACCTTCAATTTCACTGGCTGAGAGAAGAACATATTCCTGATAGTCTGTTTTGTTCGGGTTGCATGTTACTAAGTCTAAATAAAAAGAAATAGGAACCACAGGAATAGAAGGTAATGTAGAAAGAAATATAGGAGTTTTGTCTGGACAGTGTAAAAGAACATAATTAGGTACTAACCAATCCATACCTAAAATTACCTCTAAACCAGATAAAGGAAGACAAACTAAATTGGCAGTAAACTCTCTAGCACCTACTTGAAAAGGAAGGTTCATGCATGCATAGTAAGTTCTAATAGGACCAACAGTAAAAGTGGATACAGGGAGATCGTAAGGTAATTCAAACACAGGTAATTGTAATCTCTGTACACACTCATGGGATATGAAAGAATAAGAGGCACCCATATCATACAGTACATTAAGGGTATTACCATTTATTTCACAGTTACCTTGGATCATATCGGTAGATTGATAAGCTTCTTTGGCACTTATAGTAAAAACGCGTCCATGTTGTTATGGCCTCGAGGCGGGCTTCTGGCCTCTCTTGTCGGGGCATTCAAATATTTTATGTCCTGGCTTCCCACATCCAAAGCAAATGATTTGTGTTGTCCAGCAAGGCCGATTCCCATGATTCTTCCCACATTTAAGTCAATCTCTCCCTATCTCAGGTCTTGAAGATTGAAGTCGTTTCCCTTTGTTGTTGTTGTTGTTATTGTTGGGTGGAAATCTCCATCGGGGTTGGTTAATAGGCTTGAATCGAGGGCCTTCGGGTGCTAACCCTCTTCTAGCATTGTTTTGGGCATATTTGAAACTTTCCAGCTTCTTGTTGGACTCCTCTACACGTCGGCATTTATTTACCAACGTAAGGTAGTCTCTAATCCTCAAGAGACTTACAGCTGCTTCTATATCTTCTCGTAAACCTCCTTCATATTTCATGCATTTCCAGGCTTCATCCGGGTCACGTTGGTAAATCGTAGAAAACTTGTAGAGCTCTTCAAATTTGGTGGTATACTCTGCTACACTCATAGGTCCTTGTTTAAAAGCCATGAACTCTAACTCTTTTGCATTCCTCACTGAAGTAGGGAAATACTTACGGTAAAAAGCCTCCTTAAAAATATTCCAAGTAACTTCTATATAGGAAGCTTCAAATAATCTCCTGGTACCGACCCACCAGAATTCCGCATCTGCTTCCAACATGTAGGTAGCAAAAGCCACCTTTTGGGTCTCTGTGCACGGAAGGACTGAAAAGATTTTTTCTATGGCCTTAACCCATTCCTTTGCCTTACTTGGGTTGAAGGTTCCTCGAAATGGTGAGGGATTTACCTTCCTAAACTCGGCAAACTTCTGATACTCTACATCAACCTTATTCACAGCAAGGTTATCGACTGGGTTTTGCCTTTCATTGTGATTCAACCGCTCCATTATTCGGGTAGCAGCTGTAGCTTGTTCCCTCATGGCTGTCACCATCTCACGGAAAGTATTCATCATGTCGGCATCACTTCCAGCTCCACTCCTAGTTTGTCGATTTGACGTCATTGATTCCTATCACACCAAATACAATATTGAGTTGATCAGGCTCAATACCAAGCTAAATGCAGCAACAACCCTCAACATTCCTTATCAGCCATCATACACACACACACATATATATATATATATGTATATATAATCATAATGTATGACAATCTCTAAGAAAGCATAGCCGGTCCAATCCTCAGGCTTAGAGGATAGTCTATCTCTGATACCATAATGTAACACCCTCCTAACCACCATGATAGTCTATCTCTGATACCATAATGTAACACCCTCCTAACCACCATGTGTTACTCGAGTGTTAACATTGTAATTAGAAAAGTATTACATATCTTCATAATCTATACTAGTCGAAAGAAGTGAAATCAAATAATTCAGACACATATATGGCTAAACTCGTATATACATAAATAAACATCATTTTTAAGTTTGCAATATGTACATCGTACCGGGAAACACACTAGTTAATGTCAAAGTTAGTCAAGAACTCAGTTCAAAAAAAGGAAAGAAACACCTCCAGTATCTAGTCTAACCTGCTCAAAGTCGAGGTCCAGCAAAATTTTATACAACTAGAATTGGACCTCATAACATTTAATAAGATCAAATCTACAAGCTAGCAAGGCTCTAGTACTAAACTACCACTATATACATATCAAGAGTCCCTGAAGATCTCATGTCCTACTAGATAAAACCATTGGCCATCGGTATGATAGCCTCACCTCCGCCAGGGGTATCAGGACCCTTAGGTGGGTCAGAATCTGAAGACGAGGATGAAGAGGGATCATCTGCTGGAGGGGGTGCTGGTGGTGCAGGCGGGAGATCAAATATCACTGGATATGCCAAGTGGAGAGGCATACCATCATAAGGGAAAGCAGGGTCAAAGTCAGCTGAAAAATATAGAGGTACTAAAAGAACGGCCGAAAAACATATAAGCACGAACTTGTGAGTAACCCATTACATAAAAAGAATCGAGAGCAAGATCATAATGCCACACCTACTGTGGCGAGTCAAGGTAAAATACTAGTGACGGCATCTGCTGGATCTGAATAATACAAAGTAAATAAAACCATAGGGATGAGAATATTATAAAATTCTCAGTAAGGTACTCCCTCAAATGTGAACATAATATAACCAATAAATTCATTCGTATTGAATTCATCATGCTAAATTATATGCATAAATTCTAATGTGCATAATTCATATAAAGTCGAATGCAAAATGGTAGTAATCAAGTGTTTTTCTCTTGTAACTCGTGGAATTCAACTTAGTGCAATTATCTCTTTTCATTAACATAGGGAAGGCTTAATCTCATATCAAGTAGTATCTGTAGTGGAATCACTCCACAAGAACTATTGATTACCACGACGCGAGCTCATTCCTATATGTCGATACGTCTATCGACTCATCAAATTCCTAGGGAAGCTCTTACTTTTGCCTTCCCCCATTAACCACACAAGCCTTGTCTCTATTTTCCCTGTATGTTAAAATTTTGCACAATTATAAGTCACATTTTCTTTTTTACCACCATAATACTCATATCATGTACTTCACTTATTCAATGGCATTCCTACATCACAAGTAAATCATTGGAGTCTCCTCCATATCTCATAAGCATTTCTTAAAATTATCTAGCATGTATACATATACCATATTTTTGAATCAAATACCATATTATCATTAATTTAAGACATTCTCACCGTTTCAACACCTTGACAGATGTACTACTCCAGAAACAATATTTAATTTCCACATCAAAAGGCCAATTCAAAAGCTACAAAAATTCTCTATGACACTTAAATGTGTCTAAAAGACCCTGTAAAATTTTCACAATAATCAGAGCTCTATAACCATGTCACTAGATTTTTACAAATTTAGTGGTCACAGCACCCTTTTTCACAGCCTAGGGCAGGGTTCTTATAATTTTTAAATTTATCATATGATGGAATCAACTCAAAATAAAAATCACAGTTACAGTTCAAGATATTTTTAATTCACTATAAAAATTTCAAGAGAGAAATCGCTCATCTACTAGGATAATAAAATCATACAATCTTCCTGCTTCAGATTCAGAAATCTAGACAGCATGAGTACTAATTCGGTTCTGGATTTTTCTCAGGGAGTAAAATTCTTTATCATGCACCACAAAATTTTTCGGTGTTTCCTTAGGATGTTAAGTTCAACATATAATTTTTATAGCTCATAACAATGAACACAAGTGCACCAGAAAATTCATGAACAAACCCTACCCCGCTGAAATCCGAAAATCCAGCAAACCAATTTAGAATCTCTTGGGTTAAAAATGATTTTTCCACAACATCAAACACTCCACCAAAATTAATACATCAATATCAACATATTGTCAACCATCAAAATCAGAAATTTCGGACAGAACCAGCAAGAACTTCTTAGAATAAATTTTGAAACAAAAGAGAACAATTAAACCCTACTTTGAGAGCTTTTGAGTTCTTTGCTCCAAAAGTGTTCTACTTGACCTCCCTTCACCTTGAGAGCTCTTAATCACACAGCAAACCTCCTCTAGGCAGTGAGGGAGTGAGGGACCAAGGTGAAAATTGATGGAGAATTATAATTCTGATCGGTTAGAATTATAGAGTTTGAGGTGTAGAATAACTTTAATGAGGGAAAGTTTTGATTTTAAGGACTCTAGGCTAGTATATATGGAAAGCAAAACCAAGATGAAGCTCTTGGCTATGGAGGAAGGCAACTAATTTCTCTCCCCTTGGGCTGGCCGAAAATGAGTTCTTAAAGAAGCTAATCTAGTCATGTTTATCTTATAGTAAAGTTATGAATATTATATATATATTTAGATAATTATCATCCAATAAAGTAAAATGAATGGTTGTGATTCAATCTTGTAATTCAAGATTGAATCTTGGCCATTCATTTGATTTAAAGAGATAGGTTCATTCGTTTTGTAGAGATCTAACTAATTTTCGGTGTTAGAAATTACTTACCGAAATTTCACCAAACAGGTGAAACGGTGCACCCAGGTAATCAAAATTGTCCGGAAAATATTTTCGGGTATAAAATCTTTAATTCTACCTATTTCTAACCATAATCATATAATTTCTCAATTTTGGGCATCTCTGGGACCCAATTCTAGGGTTTTGGCTGTCTCAGCGAGCCTGCGGGGCCCGTAAAGCACTAGTCACTTTTTTTTTTTTAGCTTCCTTGAATCCTTCTTATCATTTCTACATCTTTCAAAATCTTAAAATTCTCATTAATAAAACCTTATTTAATTTCTAAAGAGAATTAGGGTGTTACAATACTCAAAGAGACAAGTCAAACGCAACAGGATGTAATTACAAATTATCCCATAATTAATGCAAAAGCCATCAATTCTATCAAAATGACATAATGAAGGATAAATCAAAATCCTTATTAATTTTGTCAACAACACATTAAAACTCATGTAAAAAGCTAAGGTTTAGAAGTAAGAAAAGTGACATAAATGCCCCTTATCAAACTCACTGTACTTACCAGAGCATGGATGAGAAGCCGTAAACAAGGACTACACTAGACTCCTAACCTAAAATGCATGATGTACGAAATTAAATGACGATACACCAATCCAATGAATCTAGAGGCACAATAATAGGCTTTCACACCAACAATCAAGAGAATTACAACAAGCAAGGCATGATCAATAACATAGCATACAAGGTAGAATCCATATATGATGTACGAATCAAGTACAAAAATCCTCCCAAGGTCAGTGTTTGCCCCTTATTCACTAAAGTGTTTTGGGTTAAGATGAACACTCAGTCACCTCAAATGAAAATGCATTACCATATGCTTGCTACGGGTCTCATTCTCCATTTTGTCACACACATATGCATACTGAATCAAGAGGACTTACCATTGGTTGCAATGGGGCTTGGGTGAAGGTGGATAAAAATATAGGCCAATGGGGTTAAACATCAAGTCAAAGGAAAGCAAATGCATACACCAAGAGCACAAATGCCTAAGAATACATTTTGTCCAACTCAACACAATTACAGGCCTTACTTTTGCAATGTGGCACACCTTCAACCAATTTTTTTTTAGAATTTTTTTTTTCAATCAATTTTTTTTCTTCTTGGTGTGCCACTTACTGAATTTATTTTGTAGACATTGTTCCTCCCCCAACTTAAATTGGGGTATGTCCTCATGCTCTTCCCTACAATTATGCTCAAGCACATATAAGAAATGCACAAATGCTCTCCTAAGCCTAAAAGGTTGAGAATTTTCATGGTGTTTCACTTTAGCTAAGGATGTGCTAAAATAAAAGAATGGGCAACAAGGCTCAAAGGGGTTAAACAATGATAACATGCAAAGGTTGGCTATATGGGCAAGTGGCTAAAAGCAAGAAAAATTCCTCAATCATATTCAAGTATGCACACGGAAACATATTTTCAAGCAAAACCCTAAGCAAGTTCTAGAATACAAATCTAGATAGGGAAATACAAATGAACAAGTAAGGATGACATATTATAATCCAATCAAAGAGGCTCAAAATCTCACAAGTAAAAGTACATGTACTCAATCCAAGCAACACAATGAATCCACCAAGCATGCAAAATAAGATAAAGACAATGCCAAGCAAGTCAATAAGGTGCATGTGATGTGAGCCTATGCATGTAACCTCTAAGGTGCCAAAAGGATGGTGTAAAATGCAAATAAAAATAAATATGATGCAAGACTCATAACTAAAATAAAAATAAATGAAATAAAAAAATAAAATGGAAGTCTAAAGAAAAACCTCATGGTGAGTTGTCCCCCACCCAGCACTTTGCTTTAACATCCCTAAGTTGGACGGTCAAGACCCTCATGGAAGGTGAGTAGCTTCAACTCATAGATAGGCTGTTTAAGCCCTTAGATCTACGGGAGTCTCATGGAGATGCATCAGTCAGTTCCTATCAATGGTGTATCAAACATCATGGAGTTCTTTAACTCAATTGCACCATCAGGGTGCACATGAGTGACCAAGAATGGTCCCTTCCATCTAGACTTGGGTTTTCCAGCCATTAGTTTTGCCTGAGGCTCAGCAGAAAGATCCAATGCCCTTCATAGGGCTTCTTACCCAATATAGATTGCTGCCTAGGTGGTGTACCTGTATCTAAAAACTTGGGACATCCTGAAACAACAGGTGCATCATATCGTATGGAAGAAGAAAAAGTGGAAAATGGGGGATCTAGTTCCTTACAAAGCATATTTCCATAAGCATCATTCACTAAAGAATCAATGACATCAATGCCAAACACAGTGTTCTTCATCGGGATTTTTCATAGCATCAGATAAATTAAATTGGACTTTCATGTCCCCACACTCCATGGATAATGTGCCAGCATGAACATCAATCAAGGTTCTGGCAGTTTTCAAAAATGGTCTACTCAAGATCAATGTAAGTTCGCTAGCATTGGTGTCATTCTCCATCTCAAGCACATAAAAATCAGCAGGGAATATTAAATCATTTACCTAGATAAGAACATCTTCCAATACTGCCTTTGATCTTGTGATGTTGCGGTTTGCCAGTTGAATTTGCAACCCAGTTGGCTTGAGCTCTCCAAAGTGCAAGGACTAGTAAAGTGATTTGGGTATAACATTAATGTCAACCCCAAGATCAGCTAGGGCTCTCGTGATATGCAAGTTCCCAATGGTACAAGGAACATAGAATGTGCTCGAGTTCTTGCACATGATTAGCAGGTTGCTTGGCTTGATAATGGAGGAGGCATTGACCCCCTTAGTTACTTTGTCCTCCCTAATACCCCTAATCTTCCTCCTATTAGTGCAAAGATCTTTCAAAAATTTTACATAGTTTGGAATTTGCCTGATTGTATCCAATAAGGGTATGTTTACTTGCACCTTTTTAAATGTTTCCCAAGTTTCAGAATCCAATTCTGATGCAGCAGACTTTTTGGGTTAGATCCTTTGTGGGAATGGCAATAGGGGAGAAGGATTTTTATTTCTTTCAACTTCTGGACACCGCTGCAGCACTGGATGACCACTGTAGCGGTTAGCAGTGGCTTCTTCTTCAGTAGCTAGTGGTGCAAACTTTCAGTGGACCATTGCAGCAGTGATGGAGCACTGCAGCGATCATCAAAATCTCTGTCAGGCTTCTTTTTCTCCTTATTTTGATTTTCTTCAGGTCTAATCACTTTTGGAATTTTTGTTCCATACTTCAGAGTGATTGTACAAACATTTCTGCTTAGATTAGGAACGGTTTGAGAGGGCAATAGGGTAGTTAGGGCCTACTAGCTCTGATTATTTTTTATCTAATTCACCTCCTCTCTCAGTTGGGCATTTTCTCTTCTAATTTCCTGCATTTGCTCCATCATCATCTTCATCATCTCAGTCATGGTGGGATCTAAAGTTGGAAGTGCAGGAAAGGCATGTTGCCTCTGATAAGGTGCCAAATACTTTTCCTATAAAGGTTGGCCCTGATATTGTTAAGAATTACTAACCCACTTCAAATGGGGTGATTCTTCTAGCTAGAGTTATAAGTATTCCCAAATGGGAATTGGTCTGCTTGATTCTGAGGTTGACTCTGAAAGGGGTATGTTGCTACTACTCAAGTGGTTGAGTCATCTTGTAATGCTGGGCACATGTTAGTGTGATAATCATTGGAAGTACACATGCCACAAACCTTGGAAACCACTGGAGTTGCTACTTAGCTACCCATCACTTGCTGCATAAGGCCAAAAAGTTGCTGTAAAGTCTGGTGCAACATTAGATTCTTTGGCTGGCTTACTCCATGTAGGCCCCTTGTATTGGCTGCAGTCCTAGAACCAAATTGCTGAAAATTTACAGCCATATTCTCTATCAAAGCACGTGCCATTACCAGGGTCTTATCCAAAAATGCTCATCCACTAGCAGCATCTATCATGTATCTATCAGCAAGTACCAATCCCATCATGATGAGTCTCATCTGGAATCTAATGGCTAGGGCAGCTTGCACAGAGGAGCTTGAATCGCTCCTAATACTCATGAAGAGTCTCATCTGACTGGTGGATTCCAGAGATCTCTTTTTTGATAGAAGCCACTATAGAGGCAGGAAAATACCTCTCCAAGAAAAGCTTCTTCATTCCAGTCTAGCTATTGACAACCCCATCAAGAAGGTTGAAGAACCAATTTTCTACTGCACCCTCAAGAGAAAAGGGAAATACTCTCAGTTTAACATCATCCACCTCCACGCCATTGGTTCTCATGCCAAAACACACCATGTGTAGCATCTTCAAGTGCTGATGGGGATCTTCTCCAGACAACCCATGGAACTCGGGCAAAACATGAACCATGTACCCTTTAAGCTCAAAATCATTGTAATGGCCAAGGGCTGCTAGGTTAAGGAGTAGTGAGTTCCCTAAGCGTCCTGTTCCTATCTCCCATGTCACTTGTATCACCTGAAACACTGAACAGAGGATTGCTCAAATGGTTTCGCTTGTTGATGCTTTGCCTGTCTGATTTTTCTCAAAGTTTTCTCAATTTCAGAATCAAGAGGTATTAAATTTTGAACAAACAAGGAATGCCTCATACAAGGGAACAAATTTTTTTTTCATTTTCTTTTGTAGAGTAAAATAAATTGTAGAAAATAAAAACAATAAATAAATAATAAAATAAAAACTAGAAAAAAATAAACAACTAAGTTTTAATTCCTCCCTGGCAACAGTGCCAAAATTTGATGTGAGCGTCGCAACTCACAACAAATTAGAAAATAATTTTAATACTAAATTGTACAAAAAATTTAGTAAAAGGCACAAACTATGTTGTCTCTCAAGGAGGCTTCAATACTTAGTTGTAGAAATTGGGGGTTTTGAGAATTGAAGCAAATAATTTAAATTGAAAGATAATAACAACAATAGAGAACGCACTAGTGTAAAGTATTCCTAGGATTGGAAATAAATTATCATTGACCAAATATTAAACCCATTGATGGCTATTAGTAATAAATTATTGGTAATTCTACTAGTGATCAATTGACCTCTAGAATTGATCAATGAAATTAACAAATAAATGAAATCTCAATTTAATTGGTAATTACAATAATCCAAGGTACCAATTGCAATAGCCTAACCGCCAATCGGAAAGTTAATTCCAATGTTCTCCTTCAAACATAAACCAATAGATCTATTAATTTATGCCCAAAGGATTTTCCTAAATAACAATCGCCAATTTAGTTATCCAATAAAGATTATAGCAATCACCACAATAATTAAAAGAATAGAAACTGCAGAGTATTAAGAAAACCAATGCATTCAAAATAAACAAAAGGGTCTCAAATATCATCCCAATCCATCTGGAAATCTTTACACCAGTAAAGCAATCTACTTCTCCATCTCTGGAGGATTACAACAATGAAGATAAAAGAACCTAAAAATAATAGCAATGATCCTTGCCACAATCTCCAAGACAAAGCACTTTCACCAATGGAACCCTTAGAGAGAGCAGAATAGAGAAGAAGAAGATGTAGAAAGATGTAGAGAGAGAATAATAGCAACTAAAGTGGCACCCTAAAACTGAGTAAAAAGCTAGGGTAAAAGTCTATAACATTTTCTTAAATACTACTCTCTAAAATAGCCAAACTGGGGCCCAAAAATAGGTCAAACAAGTTGTTTTGTGTCATTGCACCATCGCTGCAGCGGTCTCCAAAGGAGCTTTGCTAATAAACGTCATTTTGCTGGTGCTGTTGACCGCTGCAGTGGTCAATGAGCGCTGCAGTGGTAGACAGAATTGAATCTGGCCTTGGCACTAGAGATATTAATTGTATCCCTTTGAATAAGCTTTCTAATGCCACCAAAATCACCTCAATCGGACATCTGTAGCTCTAGATATTGTGAAAATACTAATTGGAGGTCAAGTTGGACAGCATCATAATATTAGCAACCTTTAATCTTGCAATCCAATTTTTATTAAGATACTCTTAGAACTGGGTTTTGGGCTAAACATGGAAGTTGTAGAGGACTTCTTAAGCTTTCCAAAACATCTTTATTTGTCTTAATCCAATCCTTTGTTCTTAACAATTGCACTTGATCCAAAGCTCCTGTACTCAAGACTATACTCAAAGAGACAAGTCAAATGCAACAGGATATAATTACAAATTATCCCATAATCAATGCAAAAGCTATCAATTCTATCAAAATCACACAATGAGGGATAAATCAAAATCCTTATTAATTGTGTCAACAACACATTAAAACTCATGTAAAAAGCTAAGGTTTAGAAGTAAAATAAGTGACATAAATGCCCATTATTAGTGATCCATTATGAATATCTGTTGGGTATAAACTAGGTTTTTCCTATGTCAATGAAAAGAGCAAAAATGCACTGAGTTGAGTTTTGCAACATGATATAAACTAAGTCTTCCCTTTGTCGATGAAAAGAGAAAAATGCACTAAATTAAGTTCTATAGCGACAAAAGAAAACTAAGGAAATCCCTTTGTTGTATCCAGAACAAGTGAAAATGATTTCATTAATGATTTCGGCATTCATCATATGCATACACATATTAATTTGAATTATTTGCCTAGGATGATTTACTAGGTGTTTAAACATTAGGCTGTATATGCATTAAGTGATTGATTACTAAAAGTTACCCACTTCGGAAGAATGGTTTTTATACTTTAAAATGAACCTTTGATAAATGTTGTTTAATCAAATTTTCTTAATAAACTGAAGTAGCTGGAATGATGACAATGACATGGATTTTAGTATATGTTTTGGGGATACCCTACTGAGAATTTTAGAATTCTTACCCTTGTATGTTTGTGTTCTCATGTCTTCTCCATGTTGATCCAGAGAACAAGAAGGTTTCTTTATGAAAGGAAATTAGACTTGCAGTAATTTAGGCTGAAGCTTGTATTGATTGTACTTAGTCATATGTTTATGTCTATATATATAATTGAGACTAGATGTATATTATAGAAGAGCTTCCTTTTGTAGTCAACCTTATAATCAATAAATGTTTGTTTCTTAGTTATATATATTAATATAACTATGATTTAGATACTTCATAATTCAATCGAACTTGCTATAAATATTTAAGAAAAGTCTGCTAATTAGTAAGTAACAACTCTCGAGTACGATATCATGACTTAAGGATGAGGTTGTACTTGGGAGGAT
The DNA here is from genome assembly GCA_031216125.1 of Dalbergia cochinchinensis. NCBI lineage: Eukaryota > Viridiplantae > Streptophyta > Magnoliopsida > Fabales > Fabaceae > Dalbergia > Dalbergia cochinchinensis. Next base: position 17,717,148 of record CM062370.1, read on the forward strand.
ATTACATTGATGGTGGCTAGTTGTGGCTAACGGGGTTCAACAATGATAAAGTGACAAGCCAAGCAGGGAAAACGAAACATTGATATAGCCACAATAATAAACCAAAAAATATATCCCTCCATAACTACATAAATCAAACACACAACAAACGAAAAGATATAGAAAACTTATAAAAAAGAGCACTTACTTTCTAGGTGAAGTCCTTGCAGGTATTCCCACACCTTCATCCCAAGCATGCACAAGATACTCAGGAAAGTCCTAGTCGAGAGGTTTTCAAAGTCCCTCCTATATGACATAAACTCTCTCATCTTCCCCTTCGTTATATTGGCACCGTCTATAGGGAACTTTACTGACCCTCTTTCCTGATCTCTTGTCAAAACGAGATATGTCAAATACGAGGAGAATTCCTTCCGAAGTACACTAGGAGGGAAACCGTTTTCCCAAAAATAACCTCCATGAGGTGGTCGTACACATTACCTCAGAATATGCTTTACGGGCAAATATGCATCAGAATTAAGATGAAGTCCTAGGTGAAAAAAACAGTCTTGCCAACCCATGTCGAATTTATAATGCAGGTACTGGAAAGACTGGTTCTCCCATGGTTGCCAAGATACTAAAAGTTATAAGAGAACAAGCCCAAATCATCCAAGACTTGTAGCCAGACATTAATGCTATGAAGGCAATACCAGAAGATCACCATGAAAGAAAGAATGTCATGCTTAAGAAAGAAGGTAAAGAAAAGCTGTGTTGGCTCATGAAATCTACCAAAAGGAATTCGAAGAGGCCCGCTAGTAGATGCCCATAGGAGATGCATATTCAGAAAGTGTGGGTATGTGTTGGATGCTCCATGAAGGCAATCCCTGAGTCTAGTATGCAGAAGTTCTGAATGATGCATAAGAGGGACTGGTCATGATGACAATGACCCCTGACAACTTGGTTCATATCCTTGGTATGAGCCCTAGACTAGAAAGAATTCAACTAGAGAAATCACAATTCTCACCGAGCACGGGAGCATGAATCGACCTCCAGTGAGACTCTGTTAGCTGAGTCATCTAGCTCCACTCTAGTAAGGAGTAACTCTGGAAGAAGGAAAGGGAAGGTAGTTGTACGCAATGAAGAAGACAATTTCCCATTCTCTGACCACATTATGAGCTTAAAGTTGCTACGGGACTTCGACCTCCCAATGGAGATCAAAGGGTATGATGGCACCACGGACCCCAGGAACATCTAGACTTGTTCAGATCAAGAATTTTCTTGGTCAGAGCTTCTGAAACCATAAAGTGTCATGCCTTCCCTATTACTCTGAGGAAAAAGGCCCTCAAATGGTTCAACAACTTAGCTCCGAGATCTATTAACAAGTTTTTCGAATTGGCTGCGAAGTTCTTGGCCGACTTCACAACGAGGCATTTTAAGCCCAAGTCAACGTCAAGCTTGCTTGGTTTCTTCCAGCAACAAAATGAGCACCTCCGAGGTTATTTGGAGTGCTTCACAAGGAGACTTTGCTTTACAAAGAACTCAGTACCCAGACAACCCTGGTCACCCTAATCAATGGACTCCAAAATGGCTTGTTCACAAAATCCCTGGCCAAAAAGCCGCCTAAAACCATGGAAGAAATCCAAACCCTGGCTAAAAAATACATGCACATGGAAGTAACCATGCAAGTCAAATCCGATGTACAGAAATTTCTAGGCCTGTAAACCCAAAACAATAGCAAAAAGTTGGATAAGAGAAATAAGCAAAAAGGAAAATCTAGCTGAGGTCCAAAGTACACAAAATATACACCCTTAGTTATCTCTCTCACCGACATATACAAAGAAATTTGCAACATAGAAATGCTATCCAAGCTAAGGGTCCTGAACCAAAAAAGAATATGGATAGGCCTACGTTCTACACCTGTCATAACACCCTAAGACACTAGACAAGGGAGTGCTTTGATCTAAAGTACATAGTAGAAACCCTATTTTGAGCACATTATCAATGTAATCGCGGCAGGATTCGTAGGTGGTGGAGCCACAAAATCCGCTAGAAAAAAGGCATTTAAGAGAAATTATGAGCGTCGCCCTAAGACACCCTAATGAAAACTTTCTCCAGAGAAGATATGAAAGGTGTTGCCCTTGACCACGACGACCTAATGGTGGTCTCGATACGGATCTTCAATGCTGAAGTGTGGAGAGTTCTAATAGACCAGAGGAGCAGAACGAACCTACTCTTTCAGGATGCATTTGATAAACTCAGAATTTCGAGTTCCGATCTTAAAGCCTATCCCGTTGGATTCTCCAGAGAAAGAGAGCACCCCATAGGGCATCTATATAACCCTAGAGGCCAAGCAATTACGCAGAACTCAAGGCAAACTTGCTAGTGGTTGATAAAAATTCAGCTTACAATGCCATCATCGAAAGGATCGTCCTGAACAAGATAAGGGTAGTTGTCTCCACAATGTGCCTAACCATGAAATTCATCTCAGACCATGGAAAAGTAGCCACAATAAGAGTAGATTAGCTGGTAGCCTAGAGACGTTATTTCACAAGTTTGGAAGACCCCAAAGAAACCACCTTGGAAAAAAGGACCCAAACTCTGGACCCCTCAGAAGTTCACATAGTGGAATTGAATGTAAGGACCAAGACCACTAGGTATCGCCCACAGCCAGAGGGAGAGTTGGAGGAGGTCCAGATCGGAGACACCCTAGAAAAGTAACCAAAATAAGCGAGAATTCAGAAGGAAGCTTGCAGCAAAAATTGATCTCACTACTAAGGAAGAACTCTCATTTGTTTGCTTGGGCAGCATCCAATATGCCAAGGATAAACCCTAATGTCATGTGTCACAAGTTAGCTGTATATCCCAGTGTTCGGCCTATAGCTTAACAAAAAAAGAGAATAAGCTTGAAAAGGGTGAAGGCAGTAGCGAAACAAGTTTCCAATTTGCTCAAAGCAGGATTAATCAAGGAAATCACCCATCCTACATGGTTAGCAAACGTGGTCATGTCCCCAAGGCAAATGGGAAGCTAAAGATATGTGTGGACTTTACAGACCTAGACAAGGCATGCCCTAAGGATCCTTATCTATTACCAAGCATCGACAGATAAGTTGATGTGGCTTTCGGCTATGACTTTTGTCTTTCATGGATGCGTATTCCAGGTACAACCAAATCCCGATGAACCCAGTAGATGAAGAAAAGACATATTTCAAAACTTCCATGACAAACTATTATTATAAGGCAAATGGGAAGCTAAGGATATGTATGGACTGTGCAGACCTAAACAAGGCATGCCCTAAGGATCCTTATACATCGACAGATTTGTCATTCATGGATGTATATCCCGGGTACAACCAAATCCTGATGAACCTAAAAGATGAAGAAAAGATAGCTTTCATAACTCCCACAACAAACTATTACTATAAGGTTATGCCGTTCGGACTCAAGAATGCTAGAGCCACCTGCCAAAAGTGTAACATCCCCTGCTGCTTTATGGACTGACGACTGTCTCCACAAACCAACACGGGTCTTTTCAGCGTGCTTTGGCTTCACTCACACGCTTCCTAGAAAACTTCCCAGGAGGTCACCCATCCCAAAATTGCTTCAAGTCAAGCACGCTTTACTATGGAGTTCTTTCAGTTTGGGCTACCGAAAAGAAGATACATCTTGTTAGTATATGTAGTACAAATCAATTCATATAAGCCCTCCTTAATTGTATAGTCCCACACCTATACAGTCTCAAGATCCCTCTCATTCGGGTGTATAACCGGTTCACTCATGTACCCATCCGCTTTCGAAGTCTGCCAGGAGCCACTCCTTGTCCGTGCCTCCTTGCACCGGTGATCACCCCCGGACTTCGCAATCCTTGGGCATTACATGCCCACCAGCTTCCGCTTGGTTCGTCCCCGAACTACACCGTACTGGGAGAGGTGCAGGCTTTAATACCATTTACAACATCCCCTGGTGCTTTATGGACTGACAACTGTCCCCACAAACCAACACGGGTCTTTTCAGCGTGCTTTGTCCTCACTTACACGCTTCCTGGGAAAAGCACGCCGAAAAGACCCGTGTTGGTTTGTGGGGACAGTTGTCAGTCCATAAAGCAGCAGGGAATGTTACAAAAGGCTCATGAATAAGGCCTTCCACAAGCACACTGGGGGCCTAATGGAAGTATATATCAACGACATGCTCATGAAGATAAAGATCCTACAATGCTCATTAAAGACTTGGCAAAAGTCTTTCATACCCTGGAGCAGTACAGCATGAGACTTAACCCCCTCAAATGCACTTTTGCATTGAGGCCGGAAAGGTCCTAGGGTTTATAATCACCCATAGGGGAATTGAAGCTAACCCAGACAAGTGTAGAGTAGTCCTGAAAATATGAAGTCCAACCTTTGTGAAGGAAATCCAATGTTTAACAGGTCGTTTGGCTTCTCTGTCAAGATTATTAACAGCATCAGAACTAAAGGCTAGCCCGTTGTTCGAGCTGTTAAAGAAGAAAAAGGATTTCGATGGACTCCAGAGTATTAGAAGGCATTCCTCCATTTCAAGCAAGTACTCGAGTCCTTGCCTATCCTCACAAGGCCAGACCCCAAAAGCCAGTTGTTCCTATACTTGGCAATATCGAGAAAAGCAGTTACTAGTGCCTTGATGGTGGAGTCCAAAAAATCACAGATGCTGGTTTACTTTGTTAGCAAGTCATTAACCGGGAAAAGCTTCAGTATTCCAAGCTAGAAAAAGTGGCATTTGCATTAGTAGTGTTAGCAAGAAGGTTAAGAAAATACTTCCAAGCTCACACTATGGTAGTTCGAACTGACTAATTGGTAAGATAGTTACCACACAAACCAGACCTCATTGAACGGATATCAACAACATGCTTGTGAAAACAGAAGACCCTACAACGCTTATTAAAGACTTGGAAAAAGTCTTTCATATCCTGGAGCAGTACAACATGAGACTTAACCCCCTTAAATGCGCTTTTGCAGGTGAGGCCGGAAAGTTCCTAGGGTTTATAATCACCCATAGGGGAATTGAAGCAAACCTGGACAAGTGTAAAGCAATCCTGGAAATACAAAGTCCAACCTCCATGAAGGAAGTCCAATGTTTAACAGGTCATTTGGCTTCTCTGTCAAGATTATTGGCAGCCTCAGAACTAAAGGCTAGCCTGTTGTTCGAGCTATTAAAGAAGAAAAAGGATTTCGAATGGACTCCAGAGTGTGAGAAGCATTCCTCCATTTCAAGCAAGTACTCGGGTCCCTGCCTATCCTAACAAGGCCAAACCCTGAAAGCCATTTGGTCCTGTACTTGGCAGTATTGGAAAATGCAGTTGCCAGTGCCTTGATGGCAGAGTCTAGAAAATCACAGATGCTGGTTTACTTTGTTAGCAAGTCATTAACCAGGGCAGAGCTTCGGTATTCCAAGCTAGAAAAAGTGGCCTTCGCATTAGTAATGTCAGCAAGAAAGTTAAGAAAATACTTCCAAGCTCACACTATGGTAGTTCAAACCAACCAATCGGTAAGACAGTTACTACACAAACCAGACCTCACTGAACAGATAATAAACTAGGCAATAGAATTGTCGGAGTTCGATCTCAAGTATGAACCCCTACCTTGGCAGAATTTGTAGTTGACCTTGTTGACATTTGCCCCTACCATTTCCAGCCTAGACACTATACATGGACGGAGCATCCAACCTAAAGGGAGGAAGGGCTCGGAATAATACTTGAACGAGGAGACAAAACCTGAATTAATCTTTCTATAAAATTTGATTTCCCAGTGTCCAATAACTAAGCAAAATACGAAGCAATAGTCATGTGTTTAAAGCTAGCAAGTGACATCGGAGTCTGGAAACTCATTATCTGTAGTGACTCCCAGCTTGTCACTTTACAAGTCGCCAGAGTCTATTCAACGAAGGATCCCTAGATGCAAAAATATTTAGCTTTGGTTAAAAGCTTACTATAGAGCATGAGAAAACAATAGAAGTTTGGTTCAAGGGGAACTAAAAACCCTTTAATTTCTGAGGCAAAAGCATGCCAAGTTACCTTGGATGAACAAAATTAGATAACTCTTCTAATAGAATACATCAGGGATGGAAAATGACCCTCAGAATCTGAGAAGTCAAGTAAAATTGCCAAAGAAGCCTCGAATTACACCATTATAGGATATGTACTTTATAACAGGAGCATCTTGTAGCTGCTTTGGAAGTGCGTTCAAGGCGTAGTAATAGAGAAAATCCTAGAAGAGGTACACGAAGGGGCTTATGGTCACCATATCGGAGGCCTAAACCTGGCCTTGAAGGTTGACCGAGCAAGGTATTATTGGCCCACTGTCCTCCAAGATTCAGCATTATTCGTGAAAAGATGCACTAAATGCCAAGAACACACCAAGCTGCACATAGGCCTGGCAGAAGAAATCACAGCGGTAATAGCTCTATAGCCATTTGCGAGGTGGGGAATCAACTTCCTTGAGCCTTTTCCAATAGCCCCAGGTCAAGTCAAGTTCCTTATCGTGGCCATAGATTACTTCACGAAGTGGGTTGAAACCGAACCATTGGCCACAATTATGGCAGTTCAATGCATAAGGTTCATATGGAAAAAATATTTTTACCAAATTTGGAATCCCGGAGTCCATAGTCTCGGATAATGGAATCCAATTCATGGATAGAAAATTCCACAGTTTCCTTGCCAGTTACAAGGGGAAGCATCACTTTACCTCGGTCAAACACCCTCAGGCAAATGGCCAGGTAGAAGTAGCCAACAAAGTGATCCTAAATGGATTGAAGAAAAGGCTAGACGAAGCGAAAAAAGCCTGGGCAAAAGAATTGGGAAGTATCCTCTGTTCGTATAGGACAACCCCATAATTCGCAACCTTGGAATTCTATTTCAGGATATGCTATGGAGTTAAAGTTGTGATCTCCGTAGAATTAGAAGAGTCGAGTCCCCGTTACATACTCTATTTAGAAAACAGCAACTAGCAAAGGCTGATTGATGAAACCATACAACTCAGGGAACAGGCGTACCTTAGAGAACTCACCCGCAAGCAAAAGGTCATTGCAACATACAACTCCAAGGTCCTACCTAGACAATTCCAAACAAGCGACCTCGTCCTCCGATAAGCCGATGATAGAGGCAAAGCCCTTAGCCACGAGAAACTCACTGCAATTTAGGAAGACCCCTATAAAGTCTCAAAGGTCCTCGGAAAGGGGGGCATACAAGCTGCAAACACTAGAGGACTTTAAGATATCGAGATTGTGGAACATTTCCAATCTACGAAGGTTCGATGCTTAAGTCCTCTATAAATGTTTAATTCTTTTTGGCACTATTTACGTTCTATGCCAAGTCTTATTAACTTATGATATTTGTGAATACTTGCTTTCTGGGTGCTCTTTTTCCCTACCTTGGGTTCTTTCTACTCGATTTTACCAAGGAGGTTTTTAACAAGGCCCGAAGAATAAAGATCTATTCCATCTCATGTTTGCTTTGTTATTATGTTATTTGCATAATCTCCAAGTCTCAAACGCAAAAGGAAAAAAAACCAATTTTCGACTCTCGAGGACTTAATTATCTTTTAATTGATTTACTTGTTTTACAAACTCTGAGTCCCAAATTCAAATGGCCAATACCCCGATGTCTAACTCTCGAGCAATAGTTAGGTCCAATAGCCCAAAATTAAAAAGGCAATCCCTCTAAGGCCCAACCTTATAAGGCCATGCTATGCATTAAAAATCCTCTCTTGGGCCTAGAAGGATAAAAATACACCGCTCTTCTCTAAGACCAAGATGATTGTCCCTTTCTGAGCTCCATACTCGAAAACCAAAGTCAAATCACTAAAGTGTTTTATAATACTAAGCTGAGAAAATAGAGTACGGAAATAAACCTACTCACCAAAAGGATTAAAAGGCATAGGGAATAAAACATTTAAAAAATAAAAACCCACTGAGGGCAGCATGCAGTAAATTAACTTGTTCATTGTTGTTTACATAAGCCCATCCCGAGCATAAGACAAAAAGCAAAAATAAAGGAAAAACATCTAGCTAAGGAGTTCCGGCTTCATCATCCATGGCTACCACGTCCACAGCCTTTGAAGTATCAGCATCAGCATTAGGGCTTCCAAAGTCACCTCCCACTACCTCCATCTCTGAAAACAGGCGAATGAACCTAGACTTAGGGTCATATTTTTTCCATAACCCTACTACCTGAAAGTCCAGTCTGGGAGCATTGTGAGTGACCTGACCCATGACATTCCCGAACATTTCCTCTAACACCTCTTGGAAGTCAGAAACAGTTTCGACATGTTTATCCTCGATGGCGGAGACCTGAACATGGAGGGCGTGATAAGGGTCATTTATGCCACTTATCTTGCTATCAAACCTTAGCTTTTAGATGAGTTTTATTGAGTTATTAATGTGATTAATTAGGATTTTGATTTATTCCTCATTGTGTAATTTCGGTAGAATTATTGGTTTTTACACTAATTTTGGAATAATTTATAATTACACCATGTTGCATTTGACTTTTCTCTTTAAGTATAGTTGGTAGGGTCTAGCGTGTCGTGGCTCTAGCTTTAACAAATTAACAAATTTATTTAAAACTAAATTGCACTAAAAACGTACTATAATGGTGTCCAACTCGAGTTGTCTCCCAATGATATCGGTGAACTAACAGACTATGTAACAAGGGGGTTTTTCATTGAGTGCATCAAGCAAAAATAGAATGTAAGCTAAAACAAGAAAATAATTAATAATTAACTAAAGCACTAGCATAAGGATTTCCTAGGTCTAAAATCCATTTATCCTTGACATACACATTTGACGAAACACATGGTAGGTTACTAACTTGTGCCTAGTATCATGCAATCACACAACCTTGGCACCATAATTCACTTAACAATCAATCAAGCACCAGGCATTTGGTTAGCATACAACACCTCAGTAATTGAGATCTCAATCCCTAAATGCACACACTAACTTGAACACCAATTACATTAGTCTAACCTCAATCAAGAATTAATCCCAATTTCCTATGCTAACCAAGCATTCATTAATCAATCAATCAATTCATGCCTAGTCAACAATCCCAATCAAGCATCCAACCTACAATCATGAATTAGCATACAAAATCAAGATTCATTCCAACCACATACTCACACATTCACATATCAAAGTCAATCAATTAATCAACATAAACATATGAGGAATGGAAGGAATATGAGAAAAGGAAAATCAAGAAACCAAACCATGTATTTATTAAATATGCAAGCCTCAAGACAAACCCTTGGGCTTGGAGAATCCTTAATGGTAGCTCCAAACTCACTCCTCCATAGATAAATTACAATAAAAATGGAAAATAAAACCTAACCTAAGAGAAAAAGAGAATGGGTGAGGAAGAAGATGGGTAAAGAAAAGGAAATATGAAGGTGGAGGAAGGAGGAGGAGATGGGAAGAGAGGGAGAAGAGAAGAAAAGCTAAAACTACTCTAACCTAAGCTATTTTTAGCAAAAGGGTCGTGTGTTCCCGTTATAAGAGTTTTGGGATCATTTAGAGATGAAAAATCTCATTAAAACTGATACAGAACAATCATATCTTGCTGTAGCGACCTTGGCTTGCTACAACAAGCCTATCTGATAAAAAATTCGGAATGACAGCACCATGGGTCACTGCAGCAAGTGTTTTCAAATTTGGACCCATGAGATGACCGAATTATCTCTTAATGTCTACATAAAAGTTTCATATATTTTTCTTCTTTTCAAGATGGACACCTTATTTGCCTCATTTTGACTTCGAATCAGAGAGATGTACCCTAATTATTGAAGCATGCCCAATCTAAAAATTTAGCACCTCAGTTTTGAATTCCATGCTTATTTTGACAACCTAGCTTTTTGATCTGGCTTTTGAGATCTTCATGAAATTTGTAGATAATCCTCTTAGCTTTCCTACAAGAAAAAAAAGCATAGGTTTTAGAGCTCTAAAACTCTAGTTAAGTGTAAAATACAAAATAGTGCCAAAAACACAATTACGCAGAAAATTCTCATTAGTACTCAAATCAATGTCCAAACTCAAGCATGAAGCAAATACATACAATTAAACATAAAAAAAGAGCTGGGACACTAAGAATAGGGTACAAAATATGTATAGAAATGCATACTCATCAATGGTTTTATAAACAGGAGCTTTGTATCAAGTGCAAAGTACCAAGAACAAGGCTGGGAACTCTCTACATGGAGCTTGTAGCTGCAATCAATTTGAAAGAATTTGGGAGCAAAATAGAAAAGTTCTTGAGCTTATTTGAGTGCATTTGCAAAAAATATTATAATGAAAAATCTATATCTCTCTCTACGGGGATCAAATTAAGACAAATAAAGATGTTTTGGAAAGCTTAAGAAGTCCTCTAAAACTTTTATATTCATCTCAAAACCCAGTTCTAAGAGCATCTTGGTGAAAGTCGAGTTGCAAGATTAAAGGTTGCTGATATTTTGATGTTGTCCAACTTGACCTCTAGTTAATATTTTCGCAATATCTTGAGCTACAGATATTTGATTGAGGTGATTTCATGCGATGACGCAGAACAGCTCCTTAAATCTATTTTTAGGCCCTACTTTGGCTCATTTAGAGACCAAACTTTTACCCTAGTTTTTGGACTCAACTTTAGGCTGCAGATTTTAGGTTGCTATTATTCTCTCTCTATATCTCTTTCCATCTTCTCTCTTTTAGGTATTCCATTAGTGAAAGTACTTTGTCTTGAAGATTATGGCAAGGATTATTGCTATTAGTTTCAAGTTATTTCTTATCTTCATTGTTATAATCCTCCAGAAATGGATGAGTGGATTTCTTTACTAGTGTAAAGGTTTCCGGATAGATTGGGATGATATTTGAGACCTCTTTTGATATTAAATGCATTGGTTTTCTTAATGTTCTACAATATCTATTCCTGTAATTATTGTGGTGATTGCTATAATCTTTATTGGGATAACTAAATTGGTTATCATCATTTAGGAAAACCCTTTAGGTATAAATTGATAGATCTATTAGTTTATGTTTGAGGGAGAATATTAGAAGTAACTTTCTGATTGGCGATTAGGCTATAGCAATTGGTTTATTAAATCAATGTGATTTCTAAATAAATTGAGATCTCATTGATTAGTTATTTGCACTGATCAAATTCTAGAAGTCGATCGATCACTAGGAGAATTGCCAGTAATTTATTACTAATTGCCACTAATAGATTTAATATTTGGTCAAGGATAATTAATTTTCAATCCTAGGAATACCTTGCACTAGTGCCTTCTTTACTGTTGCTATTATCTTGTTAATATTATCTTTCAGTGTTAACTACTTTAGCCTAACTCTTAAAACCTTCAAATTTCACAACCAATTGTTGAAGCCTCCTTGAGAGACAACCTAGATTGTGCCCATTACTACATTTTTGGTGCAACTTAGCATTGAAATAATTTTCTAATTTGAGAAGGTAAGCGATAGCCTCCGTTCAAGGCGAAAATGGTGGATTCCGCATCTTCAAGCTTCTCAATCAGAGTGTTGAGGTCCTCTTTTAGTTTGGCCTCTCGAGCTTCCCAAGCCTCTCTATCTTTCTTCAGCTCATTCTCGAGCTTTGGAGGCCGGAAGCCATGGACTTGTTTTTTCAAGACCTCGCCTCTTCCTCAGCCTGATCCTGAGCCTCTTTAGCCATTTGTTTTTTTAGAAAGCACCTTCTCAATGCCACCGTGAACCTTTTCAACATGGCGTAATAAACCAGCCCTCCTAACTAACCATTTCATGCACTGGTATAAGCTAAGTGGGCCTTTTTCCCAGCCTCAAAGCTTGCTCAACGTCGCTTCCTGAACCAGCATCGTTTCAGTCCACCTTCCATAAAAACATCTTGTTCTGTCGATAGACGAGGCATGAGGGGGCGGAGGGCGAAAGAGGATCATGAGAAGGTGGCCGATTCCATCCTTCCATGGTGGATGCAGCATCGGAGGCGAAAGACTTTTGGAACTTGGCAAGATTGCTTTTAGATGCCATGTTGCTATCTACAATGTTCTCCGCAAAAAAGAAGACAGGAATCAGATATGAATAAAATCACAACATGAAAATAAGAGTGTATAAGTAACATGGGGCCTCACCTACCTAATAGGGCTTGGGCCTCGTCTTCGTCAAGCTCAATAAGGGCCTAAGGATGAAGTGGCCTCGGACTCCATGTGGTTAATAAGAAATCCAACACATCTCTTTCCACCTCAGTTAAATCCTTCTCCTCTACCTTGAAGGGTTTGGCATCCCAATGCCAGTAAATATCGAGGGAAGAAGTCCCCTCTTCGAGGTCCATGAAAAATGGCTGGATTCCAGAAGCGGGATATATTTTCAAATACATCCATTTGAGCTCGTGGTAAGAAGACTCGTATAGTCCAAAAATTTTATGGTTAGGACGCATCCGAAAAGATAGCCATCCTTTTCGGACCTCGCCACTGGGGACAAAAATAGAGAACAAATAAAAGAAGAGGTTGGTGGAGATCAAAAGCCGAAGGGATCGGCAAAAGATCTCAAAACACCGATTGGGGACTTCTGTGGGGGCAGCTTTTGATTTCCTCAACACCTCCACCTGGAAGCCAGAAAATGGAACTCAGACTCCTAACTTGGTAAAAAGTCCCTGACACATCAAAAGAAAATGTCGAGAGGATTGGCTCATGAAGCAAACCCTCTCGCTGTACCCCATGGAACGCCCCGATTTTTTCCTTATGTGCAAATGACCAAAATGCCCCTGAAGTCATTTCTGCCTAGGAATTGAGAAAGCCAGTCTAGGAAAACCTCGAGGGAATGGCTTAGCGCTCGAAGGGGATTAATTGTGTTGTGTATTGTTAGAGATGAAAATCTCGATTTCTAGTTTTTCCATGCAAAATTATCAAAATATCCCTACAGCTAATTAACACAGAATTAATTGCCGACTAGGCCCAGACTTCACCCAAAAGTTGAGAGTGTCATTTTTAAGAGATGTATAAGACCTATTGAAGCCCAGGTGGTCCCAGGAAGTTTTCTATAAAATGACCGTTTTGCCCCTGATTAAGCATCTAATGAGCTTAATCATGCAATTAAGAAAACCTAAGTAATATTAGGCTCTAATTAAAGATTAATTAATTCTAATAATTAATCTTGAGTCAAAATAATTAATTGGGGTTGATTAGAGCTTAAGATTGCTTAGAAAAAACTAAATCCCTTTCTAGAAATCAAATGGTCTTCAAATCAAAAAGTGAATAATGTACAATCCCATGATTTAAGGAAACATGTTGGCATTGAAATTCAAATTTATTGAGTTTAATTCAAATGAAAAGAACTTAGTGTTTATGACCACTCTTTAACCATAGTCTTGAAATGCCTAAATGCATGATCATCCACCTAAACACCTAATTACTCATTCCTAACCTTTCTCCTAATTAAATCAACCTCTAACACATATCCTAACCCACATTAAAGATGAAACTTGGTCTCCAAGTCCTTCTAGATGGCCACCCATACCTCCCACCACACCTTCACATGTGTCTTTATATACTACACATGCTTAAAGAAACACATAAACTCTTATTTCCTCCCATCCACTTTTTTAGCCAAGTCTTGTGTCCAAAAAAGTGCTCTCAAATTCTCTCTTCTCTCACCTCTCAAAAACTCTCTTCTCTTCCTCCACCACCATAAAAACCACAACCTACCACCACTTCTCAACCTCAAACTACCATAAACCACCATCAAGAAACACAACCTTTCCATCCCTAAGCATCAAAGCTCAAGAAAAACCCTTCCTCTCTTTTCTTTCCTTTGGCCGAAAATTCTTCTTGCCTCAAGGAGAAGATTTTCTTCTCATTTTCCTTCACAAAGCTCAAGCTTTTCCTTGCAACAAGAAGATACTTTGGTAGGGAGTTGTTTTAAAGATTTCTATTCTTTTCTTTTGTTTTACTCTTGGTTTTGAGATAATACAATGTTGATTCTTCCTTCCTCCTTCTCATTTTCGGTTCTTTATTTTCCTTTTCATCCCTCTTTATTTTCGGCCTTGATGGCCTACATATAGGAGAAACCATGGCTTAATGATGAGGATCTTGAGAGTTAGTTCAAAAGTCATCATTTATTTGACCTCTAAAGCTTGAAGGTTTCACTTCTAGGAGTTTTTGGCAAACAAAGATATTATGTTGTTGTAAAGAGTTAAATGATAATCTTGAGCCTAGGACTCAAAGAGATAATAAATGGCTTGTATTCATATTTACATTTCAAGTCCTTGCATTGCATATTTATATTCAAGCTTTGCATTCATATTTATATTTCCTTGCCATCACCTAATTAATTAATCTCGAAGCCTACCTATTTCAACCATAAAGTTGATTGTTGATTTAGAGTGAATACTCTAAGGGGCCTAGAGCACTAAAATGAAGAATTGGACTTGCATATCATATTTAATTCCAAGTTATCACTTAAAGCTTAAAGATAAGAAATGAACTTGCATTTCATGTTTATATTTCTTGTCTAGCATATTTACTTTCAAGCCATCACCTAAACCTTGAAGATTAAAAATGAAGCTTGCATTCTCATGTTTATTTTCATACCTTACATATCATATTTACACCTCCTTGTCATCACCGTATAATACCAAGATTAAAATGAAGCTTGCATTAGCATGTTTATATTTATGTCATCACCTAAATATTTAAGGCTCAAGACTTACCCCTTTTCAACTTACATAGTGATCTTGAATCCATGGGCATTTACATTTACAAAGATGTTTTGATTTCAAAGTAAATGTTGGAGTAAGGTTCAAAATGGTCTGAGAAGGAAGGAATAACTTAGAAGATGTTTTAAACTTAAATTTTTGTATTTTGAAGATGCTGGTAATCGATTACTAGACCCATGTAATTGATTACCAGAGAGCTTTGCCAGACTCAGATATGAACTTTTGGCCTAAATAATCGATTAGCTCATCATGTAATCGATTACACATTTCTGGACTATAGTAATCGATTACCATTCCATGTAATCAATTACTCAGATGTTCTTAGGGCCTAAGAAAGCATTATTACTCAGATGTTCTTAGGGCCTAAGAAAGCATTTTCAACAGTGGTAATCGATTACAAGACTCATGTAATCGATTACCAGAGCCCTTAACTTTCCTGTTTTGAAAACTCAAGCTATGTAATCGATTACAAGGCTCATGTAATCGATTACCAGAACCCAAAATGTGCAAATAAGTATTTTCCCTACTTGTATAACATGAATCTATGATCTTGTATGACATAAACTTATGATATTGCATGACTATTCTTGGATCATGAGCATGTTTACTTTTATATCAAAATATGATATGTTTAAGAATATGTGTGATGAAGGTTATACATGCTTATGCACTTATTACTTAATGAGTTATAGTGTGGCATGATGATGCTTATTTGATTGAGATGCATGATTTATAAGTTTATGAGCATGATAAGTTGAAAAATGATTTGTGATTGCATTGCATCTCTTAAAAGAACATGCCATGGATAAGAGATATAAAACTTGGGAAATGATCATGTAGTTTGTATTAGAGTCGATCACAGGATCATTACGGGTGGCACAGGCATGTTGTAACCTTGCAGATGCATTTTGTGGAGCTCAAGTCTCTCGAAGAGAAAATTGTACGATGCCTGTAACATCCCCTGCTGCTTTATAGATTGATGACTGTCCCCACAAACCAACACGGGTCCTTTCAGCATGCTTTGTCCTCACTCACACGCTTCCTAGGAAAACTTACCAAGATGTCACCCATTCCAAAATTCCTCCAAGTTAAGCACGCTTAACTATGGAGTTCTTTAGTGATGAGCTACCGAAAAGAAGATGCATCTTGTTGGTATAGGTAGTGCAAATCAATTCATATAAACAAGTATCTCATGTATGTATTCATGCATTAAGATTCATGCTAAAAGATACGGGCCTCGACTAATGATATTTGAAAACTTAACAAATGAATCTTATTTATGCCCACTACTTTCATAATTAAACCCGAGGTTCCTGAGGACGATGATGATGACATGTGTGTGAAGAGGGAAACCCTACTGAGATTCTTGCATAAGTTTCTCACTCCCTCTATCTTTCCTTTCCATCTTCGTCTTCAGATAAGGTTGATGACAACGTTCGTGGACCACCTTGAGGTGCTGACATAGAGGTTGCACGATGGTTGAGATCAGAGCGGCGCAGCAAAATGCGGGGATGTAGTCTTTCATTCTCACAATCTTAGGGGTTATCTCGCCTCCGTATAAGCTCATAACTTAGTCACAAAGAGCTTAGTTACGCCATAGTTATGTTTAGTTTTTGAATTGTTGAATGCTCAACCTCCACAGGTGAGCTCAAGATATTTGATGTGGTATTATTGTAAAATATTCCTATATCATCTCTACTGTTAATATTGTTTGACTTGATATTTGAGGTTAAGGTTATATGATGTACTCAGTTTATGCTAGAGTTTGTGGTGATCTGTATATACAAATAGTTATATGCCATAACTTATATGCGAACGGCTCATAGTTTGGTTTTTCAGAAAGAAAAAAAAATGGACCGTATTTTCCATATACTTATTTTCAAAGCCCAAAATTAAGTAAAATTCTAAAACGAAAAAGTAATATCTAACAATTAACCATTATGCGTCCTAGACGTATTGTATTGAAAGTTTGGGTGTTACACCCCGCAACCTCCAGAACGAAGTCGGAGTCCCGTTCTCCGTGCTCCGTCAAGACCAAACATACCTTAGTACGCCTTCCTTTTACCCATATCGGTATCCGGACTTCAGAAAACCTACAAGGGGAAACCACTTCTATGGGAATTCTGAAGCCACACACAAGTAAAATCCACCCGCCCCCCCCCCCCCCATGTAGTGGTTCCCCCGACAAACCACTACCTAACTCCTTTCCTCGGGCCTAAAGGTGTGCCCAAAAAAGAAACACCCAAAAAGCAAAAGGCCATGCCCAAAAATATTTTCTCATTTCATGGAAACTAACAGGAAAAGCTAAAACTCCAAAGGTTCCAGCAGCTTTGCATTCATGAGATGTTTTTGCAAACATACCACAAAATATAAACCAGGAATATAGAAAGAGCAATAAAGGGAAAATGCCACCAACCAATGCATGAAAAGCGAAAACAACAAACTAATAGAACACCAAGGAGTACAATTAAAAGGAGCTAGAGGACACACTAGGATGAAGCGAAAAAGTGAAGGATCACTAAACCAGAGGAAGAAGAAAGCAACAGATTGTGGTAACATTGACAATGTCAAGGCACTGGCAATGGAAGTTCAGAAAAGTTTCCCCAATGTAGCAGTCGCAAAAGTAAAAAATGAATGAAGAGCAAAAGCTCCAATTTATAAAGGAATGACACTGTTTGGGCAAGGATAGAAAAGGTCGCATAGGGGCAGTGGTGCCTTTTCAGTCGAACCATGTAGGGGCAAATTTGGAAACACACTTTCACTGAAGTGACATGAATTAAAACACCCTACTCAGGACATACATGTGGTTTCATGAGGATCGCATGATTAGGCACAACGATCGAGAATGAAGAGGTGGCGGCGTTTGAAATTTAAACCCATACAACTCACCTTCCGACCACTAGCTCTACCCACGTCATTATAAACCATTTAAGCCCAACCCCCTAGAACTTTATCTCAAAAATTGAGTTAGAGGCACTATTTCAGACAATGATATGAGTTCAAGGCCAATGCTTGACCCATCTCGAAAGGCCCACCATAGAGGCCCAATATGACTGAACCCTGAGATGAAATCACTCATGAGCCTGAGTGCATTGCCTGGAGACACGTGGAAGCGATTACCAGGTTCACTCTTCCCAGTCTCCCTCCTCCTCCACCACAATGAACATGGGAACAAGAACGTGAGGATGACTTGGTCATGGGTACCCACTCCATGGCCTCTTCTATAAATATCCTCGAAGACTACAAGTACTGACACGTTCTTTTTACTATACCCTCATTCTTCAAAAACACTCATTCTCTAGGTGATCCTTGCAAGTACCCCACCTTTGTCCCAAGCATGCACAAGATACTCAGGAAAACCTGATCAGGAGGCTTCCAAAGTCCTTCCCGTACGAGGTAAACTCTCATCTTCCCCATCGTTACATTTTGGTACAGCCAAATCCAATCTATTGGTGCATATTTTATTTGTACTTTCTAAAAATATAACTTTTTAATAATTTATTTGATTAAGTTATGCTTAGGAATAGAAATTAATTTGTAATAAAAAATTTTAACAATAATTATTACTTAAAATAATTTAGTCTTCCACTCAGCGGCATTGCGCCGAAGCAAACCACCAGTCAAGCACAACATACTAATACATGCTACAACCTACAACGAAGCACCTCTCACCAATTGAAACAGCATGACACAACCACGCCGCCGCAGTATAGTTTTTCCATGATAAATACCCGACTAGGTAACCAACTTATTTAAACCCTTATAAGAAGAGTACATCTGAAATGTAACTTATTTTATATTTAGATACATAATAATAAAAATGATTGTTTTAGTATTTTAAAACTATTTTAAAACTGTTTCAAAGAAGCTAAATATTTTAGCTTCTTAAAAAAGGGCATTCAAAAAGTACTTGGAACCAGTTAGATATACCCACATAATGTACATTATTCATGCAATTTCAATTGCATTATCATCGTGTTCATGGACAAGATACTATCATATAAAAGCATAATTCATATAGAATCAGAACCTACTACAGCTTAATATTTGATAAGAAAGGAAATAGCGCAGTTACGGGGTTCTTAATAGTTTGTGCCTATTCCCGAAAAGACTACCATACACATAAAATAACATTCATCCCTCTTGTGGCTCTAAATCCTTGCTTGTATGACATTTTCATGTTTTCTGCATAAGATAAATGCAAGATAAGAATTGGCAAGGAAATGAAAAGGATAACAGATAACAGTAGCAACGTAAGGTGCATATGCTGGCATCTCTTACCTGGATTGGAAGGTACAATTTGAACTCCGGGGGAAGTTCCTCTTCAGAATACAAGCGATCAGAGAAATATATCCTTCTCAGGCGACAGTTTGCATGCACCTGAACTCGCAGTGTCTCCATATAATTTGTACCATATGCTCTCTTCGTGAAATCAGCTAAATTCAGCTGGATTTGATTCCACCCATCATCCATTCTGAGAGGCATGGTGCAAATATAGGGCTTTACTCGAGTTACAGCCTATAACATACAAATAATTAACCACTTGGAATGCATATCTGACAGCATTTCATATAGACATGGCATTCTATGTTTGGCATGCAGCCATGCACAATGTTTATTTCTGGAAATCAGTAATCTTAGGATTCGTTCTCAGTAAACATGCCACAGTATAAATAAGCAAAGGTATTGTTAAGTGATAATTATACTCAAGGGCAATGTCTAGTTGATAGCATATCAAACATGTCAGATTTCAAACATAAATGAATGTGAAATATCAATATTGTTTTTCCAGTAACAAGAGCAAATTAGTCCACATACTAGTTGATCAGGGAGCAAACATCACCTCACAGAGAGTAAGGTGTTACTCATTCTCGATATAATCTTGCTTGGACAGACTAAATGCATCAAGCAGAACATATTATTTTGGAATTAACATTGAAATGGACCTTTGACAAGAATAAGACAAATAAAAGAGAGGATAAAAAATGTCAAATTGCACATCTAATCAGGCTTGTGCAGGGGCAGAAGAAGACAAAAGGTTTTGATATTGTTATAATATAATGCAGTAGATTTATTCAAGTGTGCAGAATTTTCTTCTGTCCAACGTGTTCCACAGATGGATGCAGGTAACATAAACCCAGATTTTAGCCAGACTTTTTGACAAATAGGTGCAAGTGCAACAACTAGAGGAAAAATCACGCATCAATGTTACCAGAAACAAAAGTTTTATTATGTTTATAAGCATGCACTCATGCACATGGAATAAACAAATGCCTGACATGGTTTTAGGAAACCAGTGCAACACAAACATGGGCAGACTTACACACTTGGAAATTAGAAGCTCGAAATCGTCTTCTGACATTCTTATCATCCAAAATTTGAATCTCAAATGTGAAATATTTCTTTAGATTCTTCACAATCATAACCAAGAATGGAAGTTTTATGCCAAGTGTTGCAGCTGGGTCAGCTGGGCAGGTAATGTATGTGGACTGAATATTTGATCCAACAATTTCAAGTACATTAGATTGTATGTCTTCATCCTGTGGTCGCTTTATATGGCCATTCACAACTACAAAAATGGTCCATGAGAAAACTTAGTCACGTATCATATTGATGTTGAACAGATAAGTCAAGACAACAATTAACAGGTTGAGACAAAGTTTCATTCTCAAACATAAAATAGTACCTAAAAACAACCAAAGGAATTGGCAAACTAATGGAACCAGATCATATTATTAGAGAGGTTATATAAGAACAGATAAGTAAGACAACAATCAACAGATTGAGACAAAGTTTCATTCTCAAACATAAAACAGCACCTAAGAACAATCCAAAGTGATTGGCAAATGGCAGGAACCAGATCACATTATTAGAAAGAATGTCTAACGCACATTTCTAATGTGCTTCAAAAGTGATCAAGTATAGTCGAGTTAGTTAAAACTAATAGCTTCACTCACTCATTATATGTTCGGCTAGAGCTCAAGCTCACCAAGAAGTGAGCCTAACTTCTAGGATCATGCACAACTCAGCAAAAGCTCATCAAGCCAAAGCTAGCTCACAAGCAGCTCAAAATCGATGAGATTGCTTGAGTTAGATACCTTATCAAATTTGAACGGCATGGGGCTAACTCAAGTTAGATATAATTAAAAGTTTAAAACATTTTAGACTTATTAAATTAAGATGCTTAATCATAATAAAATAAGTCTAGCAACAACAACAATATGTTCCAAAACACAATAATAAAACAAAATATGATTTTATATATATAAATATATGCACATATACATATTAAGCAAAATTATGTGCTATTGAGTCGAACATAGTAAAACTCAATTTTGGCTCATTTAACAAATGAGCTCAAACCTTTAGCTCAAGCTCGACTAATAAGCTTTCAATGAACCGAGTTGGAAATAGCTTATGAGCTTACTTAACTCACTTCTCACCCTACTTCAAAGTAAAGTACAAAACATGTCAAATAAGATCATGTGAGCCATTGAATACAAGAAACAACCTTAACATGGGAAACAATCTCCTGCTTTATCTTGATCAGACTTTTATATCTTAATAAAATACTGTATGTCTGTATCACTCAACCACAGGTAAAGTCCGAGCTTACAAAATCTTACCAATACACATCACAAGTTTGGACAGTAATTTTCAAGAAACCATGTCATCTTATGAGCATAATAATCCATAACAGCAAGAGAGTTTGGTCAGATGCCAAGGGGCATACTGGTAGACGATACATGGGTCAGAAGGTATGGGATTTCAGTTCAATTAGAGACAGAGAAACTTAATAAAGTGATCTATAAATTGAATAATGCTCCTTCACCACATTAAATATCATAGAAATGCCAAAATCCATTCCTCCCACGAGCATATAGTTTACATAAGATCCTTTTGTGACACAAAAAATAGTTAAAAGTTTGGAAAATGATAATAAGAGGGCAGTTTGACAACACATTTCTCAAAACATGCCAGCTGAGCAATATTTGTTTAAACTAAGCTCCAAATATTGGGTGCATATGTTTGTACTTTTTCTAAGAAAAATATTTTTTTCAATAAAAAAGTCCCTCTAAAGTTTATGTAGTGTTTTTTGATAAACTTCTCAAACAAAGTAGAATAATAAAATAATCAGTTTTATGCTTGTCTAGAATACTAAACTTCTCAAACAAAGTTTATGTAGTGTTTTCCGATAAACTTCTCAAACAAAGTAGAATAATAAAATAATCAGTTTTATGCTTATCTAGAAGTTTATCCAAAGTCCAAACACACCCATTACAAAATTATACAGAAAAACAGAAGGCAACCTACCTTCTTTGTCCCATATCTGCAAAGGTTTGCTCCTGAAAAACAAAAGACAATAGAGTTTCAGTGTCCCTATTATTATTATAGCAAATATGTGAAATTCGAGAACAATAGACCAAAATAAAACATACCCAAGGCTGTATAAGATGGAAAGAAATCCAGATTGGAATGTGTTCTTGAACATCTTCTGTACCAACAAAAGCCAGAGTGATATTCGCTTCAGCAACAAATAAGTGATTACAGTGGTTCACATTAGGAAAAACAAACAAGGCTGGGAAGAAATTAAACTATTTCAATTAGATAAACAAAGCAGACATGCTTTGTTGAATTTGCTGTCGAATATGATTAAATTGATTAAAATGTAAAAAGCGCAGACACACACATTTAAAGTTGCACTTTGTTACAGGAATTTATGAAGGCAATAGGCATTTTAGGCTTATACACTTAAATAAATGAAATTCGAAAATTGATATCATAGAAACGAGTTGCACACATCTAGAAATTGAAAATTCCAATTATCAGTATTCATAGTCACACGTGCCACCCCAAACAGTGAAGCAATGATACCCGAATTTCACAACCCAGAAGCTGTTAAACTAAAACCCGATTTCTAAGTTGCGGATGCAGAGCTGGTTCGGTTCAGAGCATAAGTAAACTAACAAGACCTACAACTTTCTCAAGCATCAAGGCCCAGGCCACGAATTTTAAACCCAGGACTTATTAAATCCTAATTTTGTTCGGTTTTGGAGGAGAATCCCAAATTCGCTCATTGGAGTACGGAACAAATGTCTAAAGACTACGAGAAAACACAGAACTAACTAGTCAAAGGAGCATATGAGAACAGAGTACCTGAAAAACGAGAAGAATATGAAAGTTTCGATGTTTAATGACAGATTGATTTGTGCCGCTGCTGCTCTCTCTGCAGCGGTGCACCTCCACCCGTCCCTCTTGCGAAATTGAGAATTAGCGGAATGAGGACGAGAAAAGAGGAAGAAAGAATTGCTCTGGGCTTTCGGGCCTCACGATACGGGCTTTCAAGCTAATCGAATGAAGCCCAAGTTCGTGGCAAAAGAAAGTCAAAGAATGTCCCATTCACAAAAATAAAATAAAATAAAAGAGAATAAACCCCATGGTAATGGTAGTGCCTGATAATTTCAACTTTAAATAAGTTGGTCATTAATAATTAAAAAATGTCAACTTGATATTTTACAATGTCAAAAGTTAAATACTTAGTAATTTTTGAATGAAAAATATTAACAGTATTAGAGATAATTTAATTATTAGACAAATTAATTCCTAATGTCACTCACCAAAAAAAAAAAAAAATCCTCATTCCCTTTCTTCCTTCACCCTCTTCATTCTCACCACTATCACCATAAACTAGAAGCAAAACAGCCTTTTTGTGTGAGTATCCTCTTCTCTTGTGTTGTATCCTCTTCAACTTCATTCTTTTATTCTTCTTTTCTTCTTGATAACTCTTGGAATTCTCATCCATGGCTTTCATAGGTACAAGTCTTCACTTTCCTTCAAACTTTGTTTTCAATTCCTTCTTTTCAGTAATTCAAAAGAGAAATTAAATGCAATGAATAATTTTATGTTATGAAACTTGTTTGGTGCATAATTATGTATTGTTAATTCATTACGTGAGTTGCAATCCATTTTCATTCGTATTGTAATTAAGGACACTAATTCTTCATGTTAATTAATTTTGGGCATAATAATTTTGTTATTCTGTTATTCAATGTTAAAGAACTGGTGATAGAAGAGAGATCCTGTGATGCGCCATAGGTTTCGCTGTTAGATTGATTAGCATCCAATTTTATCCTGTCTTTTTGTTTATTTTAGGTCAGGTTAGAGTTTAAGGTTTAGGATTTAGGCCTAGAGGATAGTTGTTGTGTATTTATGGTAGTGATGAAGAGGATGAATGAAAGAATGTGATGGGGAATGGCATTTTTTTTTTGCTTTTGTGTATAAATAATGTTAGAGACTAATTTGTTTGGTAATGAAATTATCACTAACATCATTAATGTTTTTATTTGACTTTTGATATTGTTAGGAACTAAGTGGACATTTTCCAATTGTTAAAAACTAGTCTGATGCTGAAATTGTTAGGGACCAATTTAGGGGTTTACTCAAAAAAATAAAAAAGAAATTTAATTAGTCGCATGATGACGAAAAGTAAAATAAAATAATTTGTCTTATCCAATTAAAAAGTTAAGAGCTTAATTTATATGTGTTGACAATATAAAATAGATTTACACCATTAGCAAATAAAATTTCATCAAAATGACAATCATAGGGGACGATTATAGTATCTAGTTAATTTCCATGATTTGTCACTTTAGTGAAATAGCATAGAATGATGGTATAAAAAATTTTTACACTCCAAATTAAATTCTAAACTATTAAATTATAAAGAAATCATGAAGAGTTTAATTTTGATGAACAGTTAGTGTATAACATTTTTACACTACTAGTCGTTTGACCCATGCATCGCACGGAGTGACAATAAAAATAATTTGCTGAGTATTATCAAAAATAAATAATTTATTTAAATATATCTTATATAAAATTGAGTATATGAATTTATTTTAAAAATAATTTAATAGTTAAATAATTAAATAAATTGATAAAATATGAATATGTCATTTTAATTTATATCTTATTTTGAATATCATATTTATAAAGGTGAAAAAATCTTGATAGATGACTATAACAATAAAAAGCCTACTTTATAAAAATTTTACATATTTTGAAGGTCAAAATTGTTGAATAATAAAAAAGAATAAATTGATAATTTTATTATATCATGAACCGTTTATAAGGATGACAATGAGTATCCATAACAGAGAGGATATGTTACATGCCTCCGTCCTTTATTAGAATTTTGCCTCTCATCCTGCATTTTCATTATTGTCACAGGTCCTCATTCCTCATTTCCGATAAAGATTTGAATTTAGCGCATATTCACGAATTTATTAAAAGAATTTCAATTTTTTAAAATATTATGAAATTTGAAACATAAATATGTATAATGACAAGTATTAATAATGCAATATAATCTAAATTAAAAAATAAAAATACATACATAATGTAAATCCAATATAGATAATTAAAAAAAAAATATGTGTTATCTCCATCCTCATCCCATTTAACAAATAGGAACTCACTCCTATGAAGACAAAATTTGTCCCATTTAACAAATTGTGAGTAATCATGTTCCATGTATACTTACTTCAGCGATTTTTTTTTTGTCATCCCTAGTCATTTATATCTTTTTAATAAGTTAAAATATTTTATTTATAAAAATATGAAATATATTTTCTAATTAATAAATTTAATTTATATAATTTCAATTACACCCCTTCCCTTGTACATAATTTTAGTAAATTGAAATATCAATTTTAAAATATGTGTTATAATTAGTAAAAAATTATATATAATCCTAATGTATGTCATTCCAATTATTAAAGTAGTATATCAATTGCACAATTATTTTCATCAAAAAGTGATGTAATTATTTATTTTTAAAAATAATTAATAAATAATTAATATCATTATCAAAGAAGTGTAAATTGTGGGATTATTTTTTCTTTTTAATATTTTAAAATTGAAAAATTGAAGTCTTATTTTTCAAAAAAATTAATATGAAACAATTATGGAATTGATAAGTTGGAATATTTAGATTGTAAAGATTAAATATGGTATAGTGAGACAAACAGATATATATATATATATATATATATATATATATATATATATATATTATGATTTTTAAAAGTTCTAAATTTGAAGTTACAAACTTCTTCTCCCCCGATCTCATCCTCATTTAGAATTTTGCTTATTATCCTCATTCTTATCTTTGTCACAAGTGTCCATTCCTCATTCTTTGTGAAAATTTCAATCCCTATTGGTATTCATAGGTTTATTAAAAAAAATTCAAAATACTTTAAAATTTGAAATACAAATATTCATAATAACAAATACCACTAATGCAACACAATTCAAATTAAGAAAAATTCATATATGATGCAAATTAAATCCAATAAAGATAATTAAAAAATAAATATGTGCTAAGATTTTCTTGTCTTTTGACCCGTGCATTGGATGGGGTGATAATAAAAAATAGTTTATTGACTATTAAAAAAAATAAATAGTAATTTATTTAAATATATCTTATAAAAAATTAAATATATAAATTTATTTTGAAAATAAGTTAATAATTAAATAATTAAGCGAATGAAAAAATATAAATTTCCAATTCCATTTTATGTCTTATTTTGAATATCATGTTTATAAGGCTAAAAAAACTCAATAGATGACCTATAACTAATAATAAAGAGCCTGTTTTGTGAATATTTTGCACATTTTAAAAGTTAAAATTGTTAAAAAATGAAAGAGAATCAGATGATAATTTAACTATATTATGAGTCATTTATAAGAATAACAATGAGTACCTATGAGAAAGAGGACATGTCTCATGCCCTGTCCCAATTTAAAATTTTGCTCCAATCCCCATCCCCATTCCCCTTCCTATTATGGGTCCTCATTCCTCATCTTTTTAGGGATTTGAATCCTTATAGGTATTTATGGATTTATTAAAAAAATTTAAAAAGAGAAAAAATTAAAAATATTTTGAAATTTAAAACATAAATATTGATAGTAACAAATACTACTAATGCAGTATCATCTAAAGTAAAAATGCATACATAATGCAAATCTAACAAAGGTAATTGAAAAAATGAGGGTGTGTTACCCTATCCCTGCTCTGTTTAATAAATGGGAACTTTCCTTTATTAGCTATCTCCAAGAAGACAAAATCTGTCATCATTCTCATCCTATTATTGTAGGTAAGCCCCGTGTATATCTACTTTTTTTTGTCATCCCTAGTCATTTACATCTTTTTAGTAAATTAAAGTATTTACTTTATAAAAAGATAAAAATATATTTTTTAATTAATAAAAAATATATGAATAAATTTAATTTATGTGATTTCAATTACACATCATCTCCTTGTATATCCTTTTAATAAATTAAAATATCAATTTTAAAATATATGTTATAATTAATAAAAAAATCATATATAATCTTATTTTATGTCATCTCAATTATTGAAGTAGTATATCAATTACATAATTATTTTCAATTAAAAAAATATTACAATTATTTAATTTTTAAAAATTAATAAATAATTATTAGATTATTATAAAAAAGAAGTATAAATTGTAGAGTTGATTTTTAAAAAAATATTTTAATTTTGAACAATTGAAGCTTTTTTTCAAAAAAAATAATATGAAGCAGTTGTGAAATTCTTAAGTTTTAAAAAATTAAATATGGTATAGTGAGACACACACACACACACACACACACACACACATATATATATATATATATATATATATATATATATATATATATATATAATTTTCAAAAGCTCTAAATTTGAAGTTAGAAACTTTTATCCCAACTCTGTCCTCATTTAGAATTTTCCTCTCATCCTTATCATGGGTTCTCATTCCTCATTTCTTGTAGAGATTTAAATCCCTACATGTATTCATGGATTTATCAAAAACATTTCCAAAAAAGACAAATTTTAAAAATGGCAACAGAAAGGATAATAATACTATTAGTATGTATGTTATTGATTGATATGGATATCAGTATCAATTAAAGGTTATAATATTAAGCTTATAAAAAGGGTAATAATATAATTTATTATTAATTTTTACTATGTTTCTATTTTTTTGGGGTGTGTGTGTGTGTAATATTATATTTTTTGTCACTTAAATAGTTAGGTGAAGATTTAGAAAATAAAATCAGTAATCTATCAATAATTATATTTTTTAAATAAAATAATACATTAATAATGATTATACCTTAAAAAACAAACATAAATAAGTATGGAGTGTATATAGATACAAAAATAATATTTTAAATTATATCAATTAATTAAAATTTTTAGTGTGAGAAAAGAAAAGGGAACACTAAATGCATATATTGGAAGAAAAATCAATCAATTGCTATACATATATCAGTATATTCAATTCATATCAAAATAAAAAAGAATGATAGTTAATAATTAATTTGTACAATATTAATGCATAATGAAAATTTTATGTAAAATGTATGATTTTGTTTCAAAATATTATTCATCCTCCACAGTTAGTGTTTGTAAATAGAATTGAAATTATAATTCAATGGATATTTATATATTGAATTCAACAATCTTTAAGCCTTACAAAATAATGAAGAAGAAATAAATTGAAGAAAGTCGAACAGCACAAACAAATTCCAATAGAGATTAGCTGATGCATTTTGTCTAATATTGCTATTGGAATGATCAGCTAGCTTGGTTGTGCACTGAACTGACTCAGGAAAGTGTTGTTCTCGATACAACAACAATTCCCTCTTATATAAATATTATGCCAAACAAATGAGCAAAACAAAGTCAAAGGTAAAAATAGAAGTAAAACCAAATACAATCTTTAATCATTATTTGTCCTTAATCTTTACTACCTTATGTTTAGTGAAATGACCAATTGAAATATTTCATTAATAACATCTCCTTAACTTAATTGTGGCTTCAAATTCTGAAAAGAAAAAATTATAAAATCATTAAGACTTGTTTATACAATAATAAAATTAATCTCAAATTAAATAAAATTTTTATTAAATTATTTAGAAAAAATATAATTATATACCTTTGCCATAAAAGATTGAACAATATGTAGTTGAGCTTACAGCTTAATGGTTATCTCTTGTACAAAACATAGAAAAAGACCATTAAGATATATACACAAAGTAAAAGACTAAATAAACATAGAAAAATCTATATATAAAACAAAAAAAACAAAGAAGAAAGATAGAAATAAATTTGATATAAACAACAAAAATGAAAAGGTTAAATAAATTAGTTTATTTTAAGAGAACCTAAAAAATCAAACATTTAAATAAAGAAAATTATCTGGATTTAAGTCAAAATAAATATATCATAGTAAATGTTTTATATTTTTAAAATTAAAAATATATTTCCAAAGGTAAACTAAATTATTTAAATAAGTATTGAATTAATTCTGGAAGATTTTAATTTATTTATCTTGATAGGCATGTTTTCAAATAAAGTATCTAATTTTAAAATATACATCTATTATTATTTATGATTGAGATGGATTACTTTAATCAGAAATTGATAATTACATATTGATTAAAAACTATTATATAAGTTAATTTTAAATTATGCATTCATTGATAATATATAAATCACGTGTTTCATATAGAACTATAATACATTTAAAAAATACCATGATTGTATATTAAGCCAAATAAATTTTTAATAAATAAGCTAAATAATATAATGATAAAAAATTGATTTGAAATGTATTAGAATGAAAGAAATACTATTTCATAAATTTAAAATATAGAATAAAATTTTTTAAAGTCAACCAACAAAAAAACATTTGCAAATTAATGATATTGCAGTATCCAATAATAAGTTTTGAAATTGGGTTGTGAAGTGAAAGTGAGATTATGATTTATAATTGATATTTCATAAATAGTAATTAATTATGACTAATGTGATTGATATTTATACATTAAGTGTAATAAATATTGATTGATGATTCAAATTTTAAATAAAAATTGTGGGTCCTGAATAGCTCTAGAAGCGATATTTATAAAAGTTTCCCTCATATGAGTCTGAAATATTAGTATTATAGATGTCATGATATATAAAAACTTATTTTTGTACAAAAAAATTAAATTAAATACCCAAAATAATTGAAATTGATTTATGATTAAAAAAATGTTAAAAATACTAATTTATCATCAATGATTGATATAATTGATATCTAATAATTAATTATGATCATTGTGATTGATATTTGTCAATTAAATCGAATGAATATAATTGATATCTCACAATAATTATGAAATTTTATTTTATTTTTATGTTTAAATATGAGTTTTTTGATATTTTGAGCTTTCTGGTAGCAATTTGATACTTAAAATCAAGCTAGTATTGATGTTTGGTAATCATAAAATCACTATTTTTTAAAGCAATACCAAAATGAGACATTTGATATGCCTCATCTTCATCTAGCTTGTTGAAAAATTTTAAAATCAATGTCTTTTTTTGATTGGGGCATGAATCTTTCCTCCTTTCAAAAATAAAAAAAAATAGTGATATAGATTAATAAGTACATAGATATAATAGAAATGAACAAAAAAAATGTGATACCTACATAGTCATCAATCAAAAATATTTCAATATGGAAGCTTTGAATTTCTAAAGTTAAGAATATGTCACTATCAAATAATCCTAACATGAAGACACCATGACTCTTTTACAGAATTTATCTATGCAACATGGCACTGGTATTAAGACTTGAAAACAAATATCACTAAGACATTAAAAAGGATTAATAAGAATGTGAAGATTAAAATTAAAATATAAAGATAAAAATAGAAAAACTAACATAAATATTGATTTCCAATTAATATTATTATTTCCCGATAGCTTAAAATCTACGATTGATAATTTGAGTAAGCACTGTCTGATAGCATAGGTATATCTATGATATTTTATAATTGTCATATTCGATATTTTAGTACTCAAAAAGCAACAGTTGATGTCCAAAAAATACGTATTGCCACAACACCAATCCCTCAACCTACATAGCACCTCATTTTGCCTGTAACATGTCCATAAACTTCGTGCGATTATCGTCAACTAAGATATTCATAACATGGGGGATCACGGCTTAGCAAGACTCTCCATTAAGCAAATCACTTCAAAACAATGGGCACAATATTTTCAAAAAAGTAGAAAATACCTACATTGTAGTGGATTCAAGACAATAGAGGTTTTTTTCTTTTCTTTTTTTTTTTATAACTGAGAACAATAATTAGAAATTCTAGAGTATACCTTAGAAGATGATAAAAGCATCCCAATTTAGAGTAAATATTCTGAAAAAAAAGAGGCATAAGAAAAACTATCAAATTAATTAAAAAAAATGAAGAACTTGAGCCAGACCTCCTCTACTACCATTTATGAAACACTTGGTTGCCATTATTTCCTAAATGAAGACACAATAAAAAGAGGAAGTAGTATAGTTGGTGAAGGAAGCGACACAGATATGATGAATTATTTGTTATACAAGCATCAAGAATGAAAGAATGTGGAAAAAATTACAATTGAAAGGAAACAAATTTCAATTAAACACAACATAATTCTCTCATAAATAATAACTAACAACAATAAAATTGTAGTGTGGTAATACGTAATTATTTGAATTTCAAATATACTACTATTTCCATATATATATATATATAATTTAAATTTAACTTGACAATGATTAATTTATTAGATTGTGATTGCTTGATCTTTTTATGTGTAAATTGATTAAATTTATTAATTATGATAATATTATGTCATAATAAAATGATTTGATTAAATATTATAATAAATTGACTTAAATGTGCATAAATGATGTACACACACACACACCAATGTTTAGAATTTTTTTCAAAAAAAAATTCCACGTATTAAATTGTTGTTGAAAGAAAATTAGCTATGTGGCAAAGTTTTCCCTAGAATAGATTTTTAATTGCATTATAATTATTATATGATATGATTATAAGATATGAAGATTCAAAATTGTGACTGTTAAATTAAAATTTAAAATTTGATTTGGAAATTAAAATTTACAATTTTGTAATTTTTTCTATATATTTTGTAATAAGGTTTCAAAATAATCTTTTGAAAAATATAAATTTTAAGAAAATGACATGTGATAGAGTATTTATTGTCATTTCTTCTTAAATATGATTTAATCAATTTTTTATGCACAAAAAATTTAAAAATTTACTTATTTATCATTGATGATGATATAATTTATATCTAATAATTAATTATGTCTTTTGCTCATATATCTAAAATCAATTTTGCACGTAAAAGTTTAAATTTCATACCAAAACTAATTGAAACTAATTTATGCACACAAAAAATTGAAAAAGATCCTTATTTATGATCGATGATCTATATAATTGATATCTAATAATTAATTATGACACTATTATGATTGACATTTGTTAATTAATTTTGATGAATATAATTGATATCTTATAAAAATTAAAAAGGATTATTTTTATTTTTAAATATATATATTTAACGTAGATTCATTTTGATTGTCGCACTTTATCAATTAATTATGATATCATATTGAGTGGATCTCTTATCTTGGATCCTTTTTATTTTTATTTTTTAAAATTTTGAGTGGTTTTGTTAATCATTTATCCTTTTTCATTTATCCTGACCGTTCATATGTTAATCTTTGTCATTTTCAATTCACCATTTAAATGGGTATTTATCATTATATTTATATCAAATGTATTATAGCGGGTCCTTTAAACATGTTTTGATGATATACTAAAAATCTTTATATCATTATAATAGCAAAATGAAATTCACATATGTTTCATTCTTATCATCTTCTACATTTTTTTTTAGCTCGTCCTTTACATATGTCTAAAATAAATTTTTGAATTCAAAATTTAAAATTCATTCTTTAATAATTGTAGTGCAATTCTACTATTATATGTGGATAATATTAAAATTGCACTACAATCTTCAATGACATTATAATGACATATAATAATCACAGTTATTTTTTAAATTATTAATTATTAAAGTTTTGAAATTTGTAGGTCCTAAATTAATCATTGCCATGTAATTTTACTATTAAATACTAATAATCTTCAATGATATTATAATGATATATAATAATTATGATTATGATGTTTTTAAAAAATTAATTATTAATTATTAAAACTTTGAAAACTGTGGGTCCTAAATTACTTTGGAAGTGACACATGAAAAACTTTTCTCTAAATGAGTCTCAAATATTAATATCATAGATTATAGATTATCTAATCACATTATATCATATCAGCAAATATTATTATGTTTTTCTCTCACTACTTCAAAAGTTATGCAAATAAGAATATTTGATTTATGACAATATAAAAAGTTTTACATTATCAATCCATAAAATTAAATTCAATTAAAAATATCTAAAATATAAATAAAATATTTGTATGGTGAATCATGATTTGTAAAAGATAATAAAAATTAAAATGTTCATAATTTCTTTACTTTTCAATCAAATAGTAAAATTCAAAATATTATAAAATAATTTATTTTTCAATCAAATAGTATAAATTTATTAGCACATGGTCAAATAGTAACATTTGAAAGATTGGAAGAATATTTTAAATGTTGAAAAGTATTTGGTAAGGATTGAATCAGCAATTAAATAATATTTATATTATTTGTTTTCTTTATATGAATAATTAATAATAATTTATATGAAAATAATAATATAAAAAATGATGTTACCGTAAAATATAGAAGAAAAAGTAAATGAAATCATAACTTTAGGGTGTGTTTGTTTGTGGGGTAAATTTGGGAAAAAAATTTCATTAATAAACTCCATGTGTCTGACAAGAAAAAATATGCCAAATTACTCCATAAAAAATTTGGTTTTTACTTTGATACCCACCAAAAAATAAGAGTACTAGTGTTGTATGCATGTGTCAATCAATGATTGATTCTTTTATATTAAAACTTTAATATAAACTACTCTAATAACAGGTAACATGCTAAACAGTAAACTTTATTTTTTTGTTAAAATTCTGTTGTTATTCCCTTCATTTTTTCAATTTTAAAAAAAGACTCATTCGTAAATTCTAAAACACAACGACATCATCGCCTCGTGCCAATTGCCCTTCCTTGACAAACCCGGCTTTGTTCCTTTTCTTTGCCATTTTATTTACAAAAATTGCTCTAAGATA
Organism: Dalbergia cochinchinensis; assembly: GCA_031216125.1. NCBI lineage: Eukaryota > Viridiplantae > Streptophyta > Magnoliopsida > Fabales > Fabaceae > Dalbergia > Dalbergia cochinchinensis. Next base: position 17,750,974 of record CM062370.1, read on the forward strand.
TGTTTGATTAACGTTACTTTATTTCCTATTCCCTAACTTCCATCTGCAAATTTCTATGCTAGGCAATTGAATTAAATTGAATATCAGAAGGTATATTATATAGAGGATCAAGGGTTTCTTGATTACACAATTTCAAGCACATAAGTTGTTTATGGTCTATGGAAGACGCACATAATGGTGCATGCGTAAATCATGAAGGGTCTTTCATCACACGCACAAATTTTGGAGTTACTCTTAATTTTTGTCAAGCTTGGTGTTAACATTGGAGTTCCATTCTCTCGTAGATGGACCTCGGCACTTTGGGAATCCCCAACACTAAGAACAGGTCCTCCTATCCTAGCAGTGCCTGAGGATAGGAGTTCCAAGAAAGGTATGACAGGATCTTAGGACGAGCTCAAGTTCTGACACATCTTCTAGGAAAAGGCTCTTAACAATTCGCATTCCTTCCGTACTGTACAGTTTAGTCCTAAAACTACTACATATGGACATCCCCCTAGTATAAATGAGAAATGGAAAGCATAGCAGTGGTAAGCTTAATTGATATACCTAATTATCGCCTTCCCTGATTTTTTTTTACTTGGGCGTCGAAGTCCTTTTTACATCCCCCCCTTAGGCTTTGTTTTCATTGAATGTGAAAACCGGTGGCCGTTTGTCCAAACAGACCTATTACAGTGTCAGGGCCTTGTTAAAACCTTTCTGAGAAAACCCAGGGGGACAAAACTCGGATGAGGAAAAAGAGTACCTTGACAAGCCATAGTTTTTTGATTACATTGTTTCCTACACATAGTATTTTCTCAAATTAGTTGCATTCCAGGTTCGTGGGATCTCTTTTCCCTCCGTGGTGACTAGCTTATATGCATCCTTTTTGAAGACTTCAGCAACTCTGCATGGCCCTTCTCGGTTAGGGGCCAAGTTTTCCTTGTCCAGGTTTTGGTGGCCCGATGTCTTCTCTTTTGAGTACTAGCTCTCCTTTATGAAAGGTCCTTGGGATTACCTTGTTGTTGTATCTTCGGGCTATTCTTCTTTTCAGCTCCAGTTCTCAGAGATGTGCTTGATCTCGGATTTATGGGAGTAGGTCTAATTCTTCTCCCTTCCGTAAACGGTTGTCTTCCTTAGAATAGAGAATGGTTCTGAGGGTTAGTTCTCCGATCTCGACTTGTATCATACCCTCGGAGGCGTACACAAGCCGAAAGGGGGTTTCACCCGTGGCTAAGTGTGGGGTAGTTCAACAAGCCCAAAGCATACTTCCTAGCTCGTCAGCCCATGCCCCTTTTGCTTGGTTAAGCCTTTTCTTCAGACTTTGGAGGATGACCTTTTTGCAGCTTCCACTTGTCCATTTGCTTATGGGTGCTCAACTGAGGTGAACTGATGGCTCACCTCGAAATTCTGCAATAACTATATGAATTTTTGGTCCATGAACTGGGTACTGTTATCGGTAATGATCTTTTTCGGAATCCTGAAGCGAGTGAAGATGTTCTTCCATACAAATTTCTAGCATTGCACTAAGGTTATGGTGGTTAAAGTCTCAGCTTCCATCCACTTCGTGAGGTAGTCTATCCTGACGATTAGAAACTTGACCTGCCCTGGGGCTATGGGAAAGGACTGAGGAGGTCAAGACCCTATTGATCAAATGGCCAAGCACTGGTGATGATGGACATCTTTTCTGCTGGGGCAATGTGAAACTTTACATTTTTCTAGCATTTTTCACACTTTTTTGCAAATTCTATTGTGTCTTTCTTAATCGTTGGCCAGTAGTATGCTGCTCAGAGTGTTTTGAGGGCAAGAGTTTGATCCCCGAGGTGCTGGCTTCCTACTCCCTCATGGACCTCCTTCAAGACATATATGCTTTGCTCAGGCCCAAGGTATTTCAATATTGGCTGGGAAGAGCTTCTTCGATAAAGGATCCCATCCATCATCGTGAAGTAGGGCGCTTCTCTTTGTATCCTCTTGGCTTCTTTTGGTCTTTCTAGCAAAGTCCCATGTTGAAGAAAACATTTGAGTCTTGTGGTCCAATCGGGGCCAAGCCCTGTTCCTGCAACATTTTTTCCTATGGCTATGGTTAGCTGTGTCAATGTTTCTATAATCAAGCTTCAGTTATTGCCCCCTGGCTTCGTACGAGCCAGCTTGGATAGGATGTCAGCTCAGGAATTTCTTTCCCACCAGATGTGATTAACTCAGACCTCTCTAATGTCTATCACGAGCCTTTGAGCCAGCTCCAATTATTTTAGAAGATGTGTTTCCTTTGCAGCATATTCTCTGGAAACATGAGATGCTACTATTTGTGAATTAGTGAAGACTTCCAGTTCATGAATGATCAACTCTTTAGCAAGGTTTAGACTTGCTAGTAAAGCCTCATATTATGCTTGGTTGTTGGAGGTAGGGTACTCAAAACTGATTGACATTTCTATCTTTCTTTCATCGTTGTTTTCAAGCATCACTCCGACTCCACTTCCTTTTGGGTTACAAGAGCCATCAACATATAGTCTCCATGTTCTTCCTTCCCAGATTGGGTCTTCATTTGTCCATTCCTGAATGAAATTCACCGATACTTAGGCTTTCATGGCTGTCTGAGGTTCGTACTGGATATTGAATTCGAAAAGCTCAAGGGACCAAGAGATCATCCTCCAAGCTAAGTCTAGTTTTTGGAGGATTTGCTTGATTGGTTGGTTAGTGTAACATCCTCCCAAGTACAATATCATCCTTAAGTCATGACATCAGACTTGAGAGTTGTTACTTAAAAATTAGCGGACCTTTCTTAAATAACTATAGGAAATTCGATGGGATCATGTAATAACTAGCGTAATTCGATTAAAATATATAACAAAGATACAAAACATTTATTTAAGAAAAAGCCAATTACATAAGGAAGCTCTATACTATGAACTTCAATACATATACACTCTCCATTACATTAATATACATATGACTCCAACTAAATAGGGTGAACTAAAATATCAACTACTGCAATCTTAAGTTCTTTCTCGCAGTAGCCGTATCATTCTCAGTAGGGCATCCCCAAAACATGTACTAAAATATCTATCATCATCATCGTCCCAACCACTTCGGTTTATTAGAAAAAGAGGGATCATGTACTTTATAACAATGGGTCATTTTTAGAGTTCCAAATCGTACTTCCGAAGTGGGTAGCTTTTAATGATCAATCACTTAATGTATATGTATTATAATGTCAAACATCTAGTAAATCATCCTAAGTAGACATTCAAAAATAACAACCAAAACATAAGTAGAAATTTCATTCTTAAAAGCATTATCGAGTAAACTTATATGCAGAAATAATAATAAATTATGCATTCCTTTCATGGCCAAGGAACTTAATCTAGTGCATTTTTCTCTTTTCATTGATATAGGAAAGACTTAGCTTGTATTATGCTGTAAAACTCAATTCAGTGCAACTTTCGCTCTTCATTGATATAGGAAAAATGTAGTTTATACCCAACGGGTATCTGCCGTGGACAACTCCACAATAGATAGTTTATACCACATGGTATTTATAGTGGATCATACCACACAAGGGAAATAGACTGCTTATCAGGACTGAGCTCATTCCTATACATCATCATCGGACTTCATTTTTTTCCATTTTCGAATTACACACAGTTCTATTCCTAGCCGATATGTATACCGACTCATAATATCTCGGGGGAAGTTTCTCTTTCTACCTTCCCTTTAATTCAATCTAAGTCTTATTTTTGTTTTCTCCGTATGTCAGAATAGGCACACTCAGAGTATTTTGGGAAAGTTCCTACTTTTTCCTTCCCCTTATTCAATCTAAGTTTTGTTTCTATTTTCTCCATATGTCAGAATATGCACGATTAAAGTTCATATATTCTCTTGTGCCACATGTATATACCATTCACTTTACTTTTCCAAATGCATGCATAAGGCACATATACACATTCATTCACAATATGATTCCAATCATGCCTCAATCTATTCCTTAAAGTCATTCACATGCATTCATATATCATACTTGAACCCAATGTCATTATTTCATTAATTCAAAGCATCAATTCATTTTCAGCACAATGACAGATTTCACATATCCATAACACAAATTATTATGCATTTCAAACCATCAAATCCAAGGCTATAAAAATTATCCAAGACACTTCAATGTGTCCTTAAGTTCCTCTAAAAGTTTTGGGTTAAAAGAGTTCTCTAAATATGATAACAAAATTCAACAATTTTAGTGGTCAAAGACCACTTATACTCAGCTCAGAATCAGAAATGCATAATTTTTAACCATAGCAAATGAGCCAAGAAAATTTGAAATAAAAATCTTGGTAAAACATCAAGGTGTCTCTAATATCATGTAAAACTTTCAAAGGATAAGTCAATTATTTACTATGGTAACAAAAGTAGACAAATTTATAGCTTCAGTTCCAATAATTCAGGTAGCATGGATATACTTTCGGTTCATGATTTTTCTCAGGAAGTTAGAGCTTTTATCATGCTCCACGAAAATTCTCAGAGTTGCCTTAGAATGTTAACTTTAACATATAATTTTTATAGGTCATGAAAATGACTACAATTGCACCAGAAAATTCATGAACAAATCCTGTCCTGTTGAAATCCGAAAATCCAGCAGCATGTGTCAAATTCTCTTTTGACAAAAACCATTTTTCACAACATCAAACCACTCCACCAAAATTAACACATCAATATCAATATGTAATCTAGCAATTCAACTAACAATGTTCAGCTAAATCAGTGGGAAAATGATAAAAATGGAGTTGAATATAAAAGAGGTTTAAAATGTCCTACCCTTGGAAACTAGTGTGTCTTTGGCTCTAAAATGCTCCAAGATGGATTGCCTTCATTTCAGAGCTCCCAAACCACACCCAAACTCTTCCTAAATCAGTAAGGAAGTGAGGTATCAAGGTGAGGATTGATGGAGAATTGAGATTTTAAACGGTTAGATTTGTAGGTGTTGAGGTGTAGAACAATTTTAGTGAAGGAAGATTTTGATTTTGACAACTCTAAGCTAGTGTATATGGGATTTGAAATCAAGATGAAGCTCTTGGAAATGGATATGAGGCTGCTTTTGTTGCTTGTTGTCTTTTCCGAGAATGACATCCTTCTTGGAGAAGAAAAGAGCTAGTATTTATCTTATAAGGTGTAATGTGATTGGTTAATCATAAAGCATAATTTTTTTTTCATTAAAAGAACTTAATATCAATGGCTAAGATTTGACCTTTCATCCAACATAAAATCTTAGCCATTCATTTGGCATTCAAAGGAATAAACTTCATTATTTTGTAGAGATTAACTAGCTTTCGGTGTTAAAAATTGCATACCAAAATTTTACCGAACGGGCAAAATATTATACCCGGGTAATCAAATATTGCCCAAAAATTAATTTCAGGCCTAAAATTCTCATTCCTTATCATTTCTAATCTCAATCCTATAATTTTTCAGTTTTGGAAGTCTCTGGGTCCCAATTCTATGGTTTCGGCTATCTCGACAGGCCTGTTGCGCCTGCAAGTTATTATTCATATATAATTTTTTTTTTTACAAATCCATTGAACCATCCTCATCACTGCTAAAACTGTCAGATTTTTTAAATTACGATTAGTAAAGCCTGAATTAATTTTTAAATAATTTTTAGAGTGTTACAATCAGTCCGTACCTGGATGGAATATGCTTGGAAGTACTGCCTAAGTCTTCGGGCAGATAAGATAAGGGCAAACACTGCTTTCTCTAGCCTTTGGTAGCGGAGTTTCAGCTCGTTGTAGTGCTTTACTGGTGAAATATATTGGCTTTTGAATTCCGCTATCTTCCTAGACTACGGCAACTCTGACCGCCTGTTCCTCTATCAACAAATAGAGGATTAACTCTTCTCCTTTTTTTCGATTTTGCTAGAGTCGGTAAGGAAGACAGGTATCTTTCGAGTACTGGAAAGTGTCTTTGTACTGCTCTATCCATCTGAACACGTAATTTTGTTTTGAGTATCTTGAAGAGTCGGAGAGATTCCATGCTACTTGAGATAAGAATCTTGATAGTGCGGCTAGGCGGCCTGCGAGTCTTTGGACCTCATTCTTGTTTCTTGGACTTCTCATATCTAGAATTGCTTGGCACTTATCTAGGTTGCGGTCGATTCCCTGGTGGGTTAACAGGAGACCGAGCAACTTTCCTGCTCCGACAGCGAAGGCACATTTTGCAGGGTTGAGGCACATATTGTGTGTCTGGAGACAGGGGAAGGCTGTCTCTAGGTCGGATAGCAGGTGGGTTGTCTTGGACATTTTGACTAGCATGTCGTTAATGTAAACTTCTAAAGTCTTTCCCAGGAGTTCACTAAATACTTTGTTCATGAGTCGTTGATAGGTAGATCCAGCATTTTTTACCCCAAAAAGCATTACACGATAGTAATAATTGGCCCTCGGCGTTAGGAACGCAGTTTTTTCATTGTTATTAGAATGCATCGGGATTCGATTTTATCCCGAATATGTGTCCATGAGAGATAGGAAGCTAAAGCCCGAGGTCGAGTCTACAAGTCTATCAATGTTGGGAAGTGGGTAGGGATCTTTTGGGTATGCTTTATTGAGGTTTATGTAATCGACGCACATTCTCAGCTTTCCGTTGGCCTTCGAGACTATTTGTACATTGGACAACCATGTTGGGCACTAGATTTCTCAAATGAATCCAGCTTAATAGTGGCCCTAATTTGGACTTCCTTAAGCTCTCCCCCAGGCTGGAGTCGGTCGTCAAAGCTTTGGTTTTGCACTTCCAAGTCTACTACAGCTACTTTCTGATTTTCACGCTCTATCCTCTTCCAACATCAAGGCTAGCATTGTAACAATGCCGGACTATTCCTGGCTTCCTCTGATCACAGCAACTCTCCCTTTATCCGTGTGGAACTTCATAGCGAGGTGAACAGTTGAGATGATCACTCCCAGCTTATTGATTGTTGGCCTTAATGTAACATCCCCTGTTGCTTTATGGATTGATGACTGTCCCCACAAACCAACATGGATCTTTTCAGCGTGCTTTGTCCTCACTCACACGCTTCCTAGGAGGTCACCCATCCTAAAATTGCTCCAAGTTAAGCATGCTTAATGGTGGAGTTCTTTAGTAATGGGCTATCGAAAAGAAGATGCATCTTGCTAATATAAGTAGTACAAATCAATTCATATAAGCCCTCTTTAATTGCATAGTCCTATACCTACACAGTCTCAGGATATCTCTCATTCGGGTGTGTAATCGGTTCATTCATGTACCCCTCTACTTAGAGGCCTTGCTAGGAGCCGCTCCTTGTCCGTGCCTTGTCGTATCGGTGGCCATTCCTGCCCTCGTCCCTGGGCGTTATATGCCCACTAGCTTCTGCTTGGTTCATCCTCGAACCACACTATACTGGGAGAGGTTCAGGCTTTGATACCATTTGTAACATCCTCTGCTGCCTTATGGATTGATGACTATCCCTATAAACCAACATGGGTCTTTTTAGTGTGCTTTGTCCTCACTCACATGCTTCCTAGGAAAACTTCCTAGGAGGTCACCCATCCCAAAATTGCTCTGTAAGTTAAACATGTTTAACTGTAAAATTCTTTAGTGATGGGCTACCGAAAAGAAGATGCATCTTCCTGATATAGGTAATACAAATCAATTCATATAAGCCCTTTTTAACTATATAGTCCCACACCTACACAGTCTCAGGATCCCTCTCATTCAGGTATGTAATCGGTTCATTCATGTACCCCTCCGCTTAGAAGCCTTGCCAGGAGCAGCTCCTTGTCTGTGCCTTCTCGCACTAGCGATCACTCCTACCCTCGTCCCCAGGCATTACACTCCCTATGATGACGTTGTATGCTGAGGGTCTCCGATGATAAAGAAATCAACTACCATTGTTTTAGCTAGTGGGGGAGTTCCTATTATGGTATGCAGAGTGTTGTGACCGTCTGGCCTCAGCCTTTCTCCATCGAAACCGATGAGGTCGTCCAAGTATGCTTTTAAGACATCATACTTTAACCTTAGCTTGTCAAAGGCATTTCAGAAGAGGATGTCAGTCGAGCTCCCCTGATCTTCCAGTACTCTTTTGATTTCTAAGTTCATAGCTAGAATCGAAATTACCATGGGATCATCATGGCTGGGTATGATACTGGGGTTATCTTCTTCTGAGAACGCTATGGGAGGTGTCCATGGGGTTTTGGCATTGCTTCTTCTGTTATCTATCCTCAAGACTTCCTTCATAGCTCTCTTTTTGGGAGGATTTAGAGGTCCCCCCTCGGGCAAATCCTCCCGATATAGTGTGTATGGTGTGAGTTACTTGATCCTGTGAGGTTCTTCTAGGGTCTCTTGTCCGCATTCTTCTATCATTTTCCCGCCTATCCATCTTTTGTTGGGGTCTCTATGGCTTGCCGAAGGCCTTCTCTTCCTCGGGCTCCTTTGGGAGGCCACGTTCTTGGCTAATCTCCCTATTTTGATTAGTTCTTCAACTGCGTCCCGAAGATCCTGACAATCTTCTTTTCGATGGCTGTAACTCTAATGGTATTTGTAGTATATCATTTTGTCGAAGTAAAGGGTAGTTCTTATCGGGGAGTTTGGGCAAGCATTCCATGTTGTGTATATCTTTGAAAAGCTATGCCAAGGATACTTGGAGCAAGGTGTACTCGGAGTATCGGGCTCCATTTAGTGGGCGGATGTTCTACCTCATCTGTTTTTCTTTTTTGAGGCTTGCCGACTTGTTGTAGTTCTTGTTTGTGCGATGTAAAGCTTCTACCAGGTTGATGTATTTCTCGACTTTGCTTTGGAGTTCTTCGAGGGTTTTGGGCTCCTTTTTTGCCAGTGATCTATGAAAATCTCTCACCTTCAAACCCTTGATGAGGGTAACGAGGGCCGTTTGTAGGATCAGTTCTTTATCTAGAAGGCCTCCTGGTTGAACCTCTCAAGGTACTCATAGAGTGTCTCATTTTACAATTGTCGAAACCCGAGTAACCTAGTAACGGATTTGGCTTTTGTCTTGCTTGTAGTGAACTGTGCTAAGAATCTTCTGCTCAGATCCAAGAAGCAATGGATGGATCCAGTAGGGATTTGATTAAACTAGATGAATGCGGCTTTCAGCAGTGTAAAGGGAAAGGCTTTGCATTGCACGGGGCCAGCCGTTCCCTCAAGAAGCATCTGGGTTTTGAAGATGTCCAGATGCTCTTGGGATTCGGTGGTTTCATCATATAACCATATGTCAGTTGGTGGTTGAACCCCATTGGGATGGGATACTTCATAATCATCTCATCAAAGGGAGTATCCGTATCTTCATATGGTTTTTGTGCGATATCGTCGATATCCCCACGTTCTCCCTTTGGTAGATACTTAGATTGTCTGCGGATAAAGGACGTCGAACACGAGGTCAGGTTCCAACTGGAGCTGACTCGAGCTGGGTTGGAAGGTTAGATAGTTGTTGCTTGGGACGTAGGAGTTCCCCCAGGGTTATCATGCTTGTTAGGCCTCCACCAGGTCTCCGACTAGGGTTCCCACATTTGTTCTTCCTCTGCTTCCTAGAGTCTCTCCTCGAATTCCAAGATTCTTTCACCGTGCCTTTTTAGTCGCCTCTCTACATCTTCAGCTGCTACGTAGTCCCTTTGGTGTCTTTCTTCATAGTGTCTCCTCCTTTCTAGTTCATACTCCAAGCTTGTCACCCTTATTCCCTGCTCTTGTAACAAATTCAGTATTTCTTGACAGGGAAGGTTGGCACCTTGGGGCACTTGTACTACTAAAGCTAGTTGAGCTTTGTTGCGTTATATCACTTCGTCCGGCTGGTTTTCCTGTGGCCCCTGCTTAAAGTTGTGAAAATGGAGGTACAGAGGTAAAGATTCGAGGAACACATGGCCCAAAACATTCATATTGCTAAAGGTCACTCTATTGACAGACCACCATTCTTTGATAGTGGAGATTATGCTTATTGGAGGGATAAAATGGAGTTATTCATAAAATACACAAGTCTTGACTTATACGAAATCATATAAGATGGAGACCATGTTCCAAGGGAAGAAACTCTAGGAACGAATGATGTACTCCCAATATCTAGAGATATCCCAAGAAGTAGGTGGACAGATCATCAGAAAGCAACAGTTCAACTGAACTCAAAGGCCAAATACCTACTCACATGTACACTAAGTAAAGCTAAATACGATAAAATCATTGCTTATGACATGGCAAAAGAAATATGGGATAGACTTCATATGCTTCATAAAGGAACTGATCAAGTAAAGGAAACCAATATTAGCATGTTGGTTCATCAATATGAACTAATTAAGATGGCAGACCAAGAAAATATTGATGAAATGACCACAAGGCTTATGCACATTGTAAACCAAGTCAAAGGTCTGGGGAAAAGATATTCTAACTCAAAAATGGTTAGAAAATCCTGAGAAGCCTTCTTGCAAAATGGCTGCCCAAGGTCACAGCCATCACTGAAGCAAAAGATCTTCGAACCCTTGGCCTGGATGCACTTATTAGGTCTCTGAAGACTCATGAAGTGGTGTTCTCTGAAATATATAGTGAATATAGTAAAAAGAGCAAGTCCATGGCGCTGAAGACATTTCATCAAAAAATATATAAAGCTAAAACAATGAAAGTTGCTGAAGTTTCTGATGAGGAAGATGAGACTGATGATAAATCTAATGAGGAAGATGGAAACGAGCTTTCCATGCTTGTTAGAAAAATGTCCAAAGTCTGGAGAGGAATATCAAAGAAAAAAAAGAGAGATGAACTTCAGAAAGGACAAGAAAGGCAAACCAAAATTTGAAGATGCTATTTGCTATCAACATGGGAAGAAAGGTCATCTCAGACCAAACTGTCCCAAGTTCAAAAGCCTACCAAAAAAGTTCATGCCAAAAAGGAAGGGAATGCTGGCTATCTAGAGTGAGTCAGAAGAAGATAGGGAGGAATTGGAAGATCAGGAGGATATGGACATTGCCAATCTGTGCCTCATAGTAGGATATTCATCAGGCAGTGATTCGGAGGTAAACAACACTGATTCAGATCTTTCTTATGATGAACTCTTATCTCTTTATGAAAAGTTGCTTGAAAACTCTCAAAATTTTTCTTCATACTATCTTAGTCTGATAAAGGAACACAAAAACTATTTTAGAACTTAAAATGGTCAAGTCAGAAGTTGAGAATCTAAGGCTTGAGAAGGATGTTGTGAAAGAGGAAAACAAGGCTTTAAATATCAAACTCATTGCCTTAGAATCTGAAGTTCCAAACAAGAATGAAAAAACTCAGTAATTTTTAGCTAGAAAGAACTTCAAAGCTTCTAAAATCTAACCTTGTGAAAATGGTAAATGGATCAAAAAATCTTGACCTAATGCTTAGAGGTCAACGACCATATTCTTAAAAGACGGGATTAGGCTATGAAGAAAAGTTTGAAGAGAAAAGAAAGTCAACTCTCATCAAGAGAGAAAAGAAAATATTTGCCTGCACTATCTGTTTTAAGAGGGGACATTCACCTGACAAATGCTTTATGAAAATAAGGTGTGTCAGAAAGGATAGACAATCCTCATTTCAAACTAATTCTGGAGGACCCATCTAGATATGGGTACCTAAAATGAAAAATGCATTCATTGTAGGTATGCTTAAGGACGCATGTAGAACCTAAAAACCAATGGTACATGGACAGTGGCTGCTTAAGGCATATGTTTGGATCAAGAAGATGGTTCAGAAACTTGCAACCTAAAAATTCAAGATCTGTCAGATTTGCAGATGGAGGTAAAGCCAAGGTCATAGGCATAGGAGATGTTGGTAAGGATAATTCTCACCAAATTTTCGATATTCTGTTAGTTAATGGATTGACTCACAACTTACTAAGCATCAATCAGTTTTGTGACCAAGGTTTCAATGTTATATTTGAGGCTCTTTCTTGTAAAGTAGTAAGCCCTTCATCAGAACAAGTTATTTTATCTGGAAAGAGGCATGATAACACTTATGTGTTATCCTTGGATGATTTAAAAGGTCAAAATGTAAAATGTCTCGCATCTTTCACATATGATAAGTGGTTATGGCATAAGAAACTTGGGAATGCTCATGTGAAGCTTATTTCTGAACTCTTTCAGAAAGAGCTTGTTAAAAGCCTTCTAAAGATCACTTTTGAAAAGGATTCAACCTGTGATTTCTGTGAAAAAGGCAAGCAAACCAAAGCTTCTTTCCATAGCAAGCATGTGGTTTCAACCACTAAATCACTTGAGCTTTAACAGATGAATCTTTTTGGTTCTATTAAGACTACTAGTCTAGTTGGAAAAAGATATTGTCTTGTTATAATGGATAATTACTCTAGATTTACATGGGTTATATTTCTAGCTTCTAAGGGTGAGACCTTTGGAAAATTTAGAGTTTTTGCAAAACGTGTTTGTATTGAAAAAGATTCTCAAATTAACTTTATCAAATTTGATTATGGAGGAGAATTTGAGAATCAAGCTTTTAATGAGTTTTGTGAAAAACATAGCATTTTTCATGAGTTTTCTGCATCTAAAACTCCTCAACAAAATGGGATAGCTGAAAATAAAAATAGAAGCTTGCAAGAAATGGCTAGAACTATACTATTAGAAAGTGGTTTATCAAAAGGTTTTTGGGCAGAGGCTGTCAATAACTCTTGCTATGTTCAAAATAGAATCTTTCTTAGGCCAATTCTTAAGAAAACTCCTTATGAGCTATTATTGGAGGGTAAAAAACCCAATATATCATATTTTCATATTTTCGACTTGTCTTGCTTTATTCTTAACACCACGGACAAACTCGCAAAGTTTGATCCAAAATCTGATATGGAATCTTTCTAGGTTATTCTTCTATGTCTAGAGCTTACAAGGTATATAACAAGAGAACATCATGTGTTGAAAAGACCATTCATGTTAAGTACAAAGAGCTTAGAAAAGATCTTATTGATGATCTTGAAGGCCTAGAAGAGAGTTTTGATAAGATGCATCTTAAAAGGACTTTTGACTATAAGATAATGAAGGATAAGACTTTAGAAAGTAAGCTCCAGAGCATAAGCATCTCAGAAAATTTGCTTAAGTCTCCCAAAATATCAGAAAGTGATATTTCTAACTATCAAGAAGACCAATATGAAGATGAAGGGAAGTTGAAGAATCTCAAGGTCAAAACAACTACAAAGGAGTTTTTGATTTAAAGGTAGTTTCTGAAAACAGGGTTCTTGGAGATATCTCTAAAGGAGTAAGAACCAGATCATCCCTTAGAAATATGTCAAATTGTGCTTTCATCTTTACCATTGAGCCTGAGTACATTGAAGAAGCTTTGAATGATCATAGTTGGGTGGAGGCCATGGAAGAAGAATTGGATCAATTTAAGAAAAGCAAAGTTTGGACTCTTGTTGAAAAACTAAAAGGCAAAACCATCATTGGCACAAAGTGGGTATTCAGGAACAAACTTGATGAAGTAGGAAATGTTGTCAGAAACAAAGCAAGGCTAGTTGCACGAGGATATAATCAACAAGAAGGAATTGATTATGATGAAACTTTTACACCAGTGGCTCGGCTTAAAGCATCAGAATGCTGCTTGTGTTCACAGCCTACAAAGGCTTCACTTTCTATCAAATGGATCTCAAGTCTACATTTCAAATGGGTTTCTCTCCGAAGAAGCATACATGAAGTAGCCACCTAGCTTTGAAAGTAAAGGCTTTCCCAACCATGTCTTTAAGCTGACAAAGGCTCTCTATGGTTTGAAACAAGCCCTACGAGCTTGGTATGATAGACTGAGCATCTTCTTACCTAAGAATGGTTTCAAGAGAGGAAATGCTGATACTACTCTTTTTACGCTTGATCAGGATAATAACTTTCTGATAGTTCAAATATATGTTGATGAAAATATATTTGGAGCTTATGATTATTTTCTTTGTGAGAAGTTTTCAAAATTGATGCAGAGTAAATTTGAGATGAGTATGATAGGTGAACTCAAGTTCTTTCTGGGGTTACAAATAAAACAACAAAAGGAAGGTATCCTAATCCATTAGGAAAAGTACACAAAAGAGCTTTTGAAAAGATTTCATATGGATCAAGCAAAACCTATGAGCACCCCCATGCATCCTTCTCAAATCATAGATGTTGATGAGAATGGTGAGACAGTATTAGAAAGTAAATATCGTCAAATAATTTGTTCACTGCTGTATCTTACAGCTAGTAGACTAGACATATAGTTAAGTGTGGGAATTTGTGCACGATTTCAATCTAACCCAAAACAAATACACTTAAATACTGTCAAAAGAATTCTTCAGTATCTATCAGGTACTACTAATCTTGGCTTATGGTATAAGAAAGGTTCTTCTTCTGATATTGTAGGATATTGTGATGCTGATTATGCTGGAGATAGAGTTGAAAGGAAAAGCACTAATGGTTGTTGCTGCTTCTTTGGAGAAAACTTGATCACATAGTCATGCAAAAAGCAAAACACGATTACTCTATCCACTGCTGAAGTTGAATATGTAGTTGCTGCAAACTGCTATTCTTAGATGCTATGGATAAGAAATCAGCTTAATGATTATCATTTGAAATACTCCAAAATTCCCATATTCTATGATAATACAAGTGCTATAAATCTTGCAAAGAACCCTATTTAGCACTCTAGATCCAAACATATTGATATTAAACATCATTTCATTCATGATCATGTTCAAAAAGGTGATATTGAGTTAATATTTGTAAATATTGAAGACCAATTGTCAGATATATTCACAAAGCCATTAGCTGAAGATCACTTTTATGCATTGAAAAAGCTTTTGAATTTAATTGTTTTCAAAACTGCATAAGCTTTCCATGCAAAACCCATATTTGGGTTCTTTCTTCCTCTTTTTTTCTCTCAAGTCTGAAGCTCTAAAAGGAAAGATCTCTATGGACAAGATATGGTATATCTCTTGGAGTTCAGAAAATAAGTTTAGAAAGAAGATATGAGAATAAGAAACTTGAAGCTTGCATAAGAAAAGGTTTCAGCATGAGAAGATGTGTTTATCCTTGGGGTCAGAAAATGAGAAGTGAAGTTCAGAAAGAATGACCATTAGAAATTAGATTCAAAAATTAGAAACCTTTCTTTCTAGAAGAAGGATAAGAAGGTGGGACAGTTCCCTCCCTTTTTAAAACCTTCCCTCTCCCACGCCGCTTCATCTTCCATCAGTTATATCACATCACATAAATAATCCCCATGTCTCACACGCTATCACTTCTTTTATTATCTATCCTTCATCCAAAACCCTAAGTCTCAAACAGTTTCATCTTTCACAAACCTCTGTTTATCACATCTCTATCATAGCCAAAGGAAAGTATTGTTCAGGATGCATTGCTTCTTTAGGAACACTTCAGATGTTCAATGAATTGATCCATTAAGATTATTATGAAGAAAACTTCTCTCAGAGTCCTATAGCCCCTAGGAAAAAGTAAACCCAGACTCCAATGGCTCAAGTTCTCATACTTCTGGAAGTCGTCTCCTTTCAAGGATGGGAAAGGTTTCTTAACTTCTCTAACTGAGTCTTCTCTGGTATGGTCACTGCTTTTTACTCCCAATTGGTTCAGGTAACCAACTGTATGCTAACTTTATACATTAGAGGACTTGACATAGAACTGAGTATCGTGGATATCTCAAACACCATCCATGCCCCTGACGAAGGTATCAAGCGCTCCTCTGAAGCAGATTGGTTCATAACCCTTGGTGTTTTAACAGAAAATGTCTCCAAATCTCTTACAAGCTCATCAAGATATCATCTAGGTGAAATCTCCACTACATTGCTAAACTCAAATGCAAGGTAAGTTTTATAATCATTCAATTCTCTTTGCTTCCACGTTTGGGATGGCCACCTACCTCTTGGTTAGGATGGACTGTATGTTACTTTTTGGTTTGTAAACAACGTGACGAGTAAAATTGCGTCGATTAATTTTTGATCATATGCTGAGTGCTATTTCCCTTGAGAAATGAGAAACTGCTGCCATTCTTTATGGGATCTTCTTGACCACAATCTTCGAGCATCTGCATTACCCTCTTACAAATGAGTGGTACGAGTATATGGAGGGTACAAAGTACACCTTCAACTCCTTTAAAACCCTAAGAAGACCAACTGGAGCTACTTCTGGTGTCTTTTCTGGTGTTAGAAGATAGAGTTTGAGGATAAAAGATGCAGCTGTTGAAAAGGTAGCCCAAGAAGCTGAAGGCAGAAAAGGGAAAAGGAAAATTATCATTCTTAAAACAGTTCAGATGATAGCAAAAAGCCTAAGATAATCATCAAATATAGAGGTGCACCTAGTGATCATAGCATGACCTTAGATTCTGAGCAAGAATCCTCCATAGAAACATCTTCACAAAGTAACTCTGCTACTGCTACTACTCCTCTAGAGGTTGAACAACCAACTGTCCCACCTTTACCCGGTCCTTCAGTTCAAGGTGCTGACCTTACATCAAGCCAGCCACAGCCTGTGTAGCACCCTAGTAATTAACCAGATACACCTAGGTTGAATCTGATTAATGACTAGACTTTACTCCTTGCTTTGGTTCTTTCTTCATAATTTGAAAATACTTAGTGAAATTACGAGCCATTTTTTTTTTAAACACATAATTGAAAACCTGAGCTGAGTACAACGTGAACGAGTAAGCGGAGTATAATAAGACGTTTAAGAATATATCACATCATATCACTTAGGCTCCATCATATAACACCATAAGCACATTATAGCATATATTTACATACAATAACCTCACTCAAAGGGTGGGTTATGTTTATACATCATTATCTTATGCAAACCCATAAAAGAAAATATACTTAAGGAAATACATGCCCCTAAACTAGATAACTCCATAAGCCGAGAAGGTTATCCTAAAACTAGGGTGCATGATCACACATAAATCTACTAAGAACCTTCTATGGCCCTTTGTCCTGAAATGGGGAATAAATCCGATCCACTGATGAGCTCCCTCGGGAGGGACACACGAGATGCACCAGGCTGGGGTCGCATGGACGGCTTTCTTGCTAACCACAGCTGAACAACTGTTTCCTCACTACCCTCTCTTACACGTGTGGGAGTAGGAGCAGAGCTCTCAGAATATACATGAGTAGGAGTGTCCTCTGAATGATCAGTTTCAGAATATCTCGTCTCGGGAACATACTCTGGAAATCCATGGACAACAGATGAAGCGGGATAAGAACGTAACATCCTTTCATCAAGTGGACATGCATGTTCGAAAACCATTTCATCGTCATAGGGAGAAGTAGGAGAAAATCGATAACTAGGGACAGGATATGCAAATGGACGACCTATGTAAATAAAAACACGAACTGCGCACCTCCCTTCAAAATGATACGAGAGATGCACCGGATGATAGTGAAATCCGCAAGTAGGGGTATCAACGAACAGGACGAATGTCGCCATCTGAATCTGGAGACAATGATGGAAATAAAGAAAAGGGAGTGAGAATCTTGTTAAAGAATTCTCAGTAAGGTACTTCCTTCTACAGTGACATCATCAAAGTCCCCAGGAACCTCGGGATTATTCTAAAATAGTGAGCATGCAAAGATTCATTTTAAGTTTGGACAAATACTTAACCGAGGTTCGTCAATTTTTAATCATGCGTCTTATAATGCATCATAATCTTAACATGTCATATTTACAATGAACTTTTCCTTTATCATTACATCATTTTCCTCATCATCATTATCAAATAACATGCATAAAAGAACGTCATATAATATTAGCTACACGTGGACATAGTGCACATATTTCATTTCTTTAGTGCCTTAGGTGACTTAAAATCTTATTATCATCATTATTTTCCTTAGGCCACCCTATACTCCACCCTTTTGGGAGTAATTTAGGTTATGAGCTCATACTTTACTAGTCGTCACTAGCATATACTTATCCCTTTTGATAAGCTAAAGTCCCGACTCTACCCTTTTGAGAGAACGGGTTAGGGGGCTAAAATCACCTTTTCACCACCTATAGTCTGATGGTTCCAAAGGATCATTTTCTTATAAGTTTAAGTCACCATTAAATCTTTGCATGTTATATCACAATACAATTCATAAACATCATAACATTTTCTCATTTATAGTCTTAAGCTAGAATAATATATATCAAGCTGTAATCATGCATATGGGAGATTCCCGGGAAAGAGAGGTGGGTCACAATGGACACGCTTAAATACCAAGTCTTTCCTTAGCCAGAACCTTTCCAAATTACACTTTTACAATGATACACTTTCTTCTAGTAACAAAGGTAAATTTTATATAATAAAGAACATTTCATGTATAAGCATTCTCATTATTTGCAACAACAACTATAACATGCAAGCCAGGAAATCATTCAATGATATCAAGTACTTAATAAGCATCCAATCCTTACATAGAATTATCAATTATAGGACTAATTAGTTACTAAACCAATTATGAATCATTCTCTTAATAATAAACCATAATTATCACAACTTCAATCATATCAAATCATTATCACACATTGATACTAAACTCAGATCAGTGGCCGAATCATGAACCTCATGCAATTACATAGAATCATATTTTAAATGCATATAAAATACTAGTTCCCCGTAAAATCCTTGCAAAGCCTTAAAACTCATTTAGAAACTAGTTCTTTTGTCAAATTTGGGAGGATCTTCACAATTAAAATTCTCACTTAAGATAAAAGGAGTAAGTCTTGAGCTTTAGAGATTTAGGTGACATCTTAGAATTATAAACATGCTATGCAACCTTATTTTAATCTTATCTTTATAAGGTGATAGCTTGGAATTATAAACATGATATGCAATTCCATTTCTTTATCTTTAAGATTTAAGGTGATGACTTGAGAATTAAACATGATGCAAGAACTTGAAATATAAACATGATACAAGAAACTGGAGCGGCGGTAATCCGCACAGGACCAGTAGAGGGAGAAGAGAATATTAAGAAACCGGAGCGGTAGTCCGCATGCAACGATAGAGGGAGAAGAGAATATTAAGAAACCGAAGCGGTAGTCCGCACAGACCATAGAGGAGAAGAGAATTATTATTACATCTTTTTAAGCTCTAATCTCAAGACTTTTTAAAGAATAAATTCTTTAACTCCAATAATCATATTTCTTTGCTTGTGATACATGGCCAAGTCTTTGAGCTCTAGGATCTTTAGGTGATGGCATAAAATAAACATGCCATGCGTTGATTCTTTTAGCCATTATAAAATATAGTGAGAGCATAAATTAAATATGAGATGCATCCTCTAATTATCTTGAAAGATTAAGTGATGACTTGAAACATAAACATGAAATACAAGCTTGGAATTTAAACATGAGAAATGCAAGTTCATTTATTCATTCTTGAAAATTTAGTGATGACATAGAAGGTAAACATGGTTATGCAAAGCATAAACTTAATCATGGATGCAAATTCATTTTGTTTCTTTACTAGAGCTCCTTCAAGACTTTAAAAGAATTATAAATTCAACCCAATACATATCTTAACAAGAAATAAAACATAAAAGGAAAATACATCTTTCAAGTTCTAAACTAAAAATCTTTGTTTTAGCATCATAAAGCATTATTCTTTAAAGTTTTGCATCAAGTGGAATTTTCAAGCTTTAGAGGCCTAACTTGTGATGGATTTACAACCCACCCTCAAGGTCCTCATCATCAAGCCATCATCTTAGTTCCACCTAGGCCATATGGCCGAATTGGTTAAAGAAAAATGAAGAGGAAAACCGAAATGAAAAGCTAAGGTAAGTTCATAATTTCATCATTTTGAGCTAAAAACACAACTCCTCAAAGCATAGAAATAAATTTAGAAACTACTCCCTACCTAATCTGAGTTGAAGAAGAGGAAGAGAACTTGGTTTCTTGAAGTGAAATGAAACAAAATCTCTTTGAAAAAATTGAAGAAAGAATTCAGCCAAAGAGGAGGAAGAAAGAAAGTTTTTGGTGCTCCTAAAAACTAGTTATGAACCAAGCATTCCAAGACCACTCAAGCAAGCCTATTTATAGAAGATTTTGAGGCTTCTAATTGGCCAAAATGATGAGGTAGTGGACGGAATTTTTCAGGAGAAATAAAGGAGGAAAAATCATTTTAGACAAAGTTGTATGAAATTAAGGAATTATGTCTCTTATGGTGACATTTTGGCATTTTGTTTTAGTGCAACTTTTGGCAATAATTCAGCTGCATAATGGCATCAATAATTTCATCCATTACAGCCCAAAGAAGTGAAATTTGTGTGCTCCATGCATTATTTAGGTGTAGGCAAGGTATTCATGTAATTTAGAGAATTTACGGTTAAGGGTTTAAGTGAATTAGTAAGCAATTTGGGTGTTTTTGAGCAATTTTGGGTTCTAATCAATCTAAATACATAATTTTGACTCTAGATTAATATTTAGAATTTAATAAGCTTTAATTTGAGCCTAATATTGCTTAGGTTTCTGATATCTGAATCAAAAATCCCAAAATTCGCAAAGCGCCCAAAAGCAGGGACAAAATCGTACTTTCACTTAAAAGCGCCGAGGCCACCCGAGCTTAACCAATGGTTAATCATGGCTTAAAAACAAATTTTAAAACATTTTAGTGAGGTTCAGGCTTAGTTGGCACGCACATCGGAGTTAAAACAGCCGCAGGGGCGTTTTGGTCATTTCGCGCATTGGAACTCAAAATTGAGATCCTTCTGCTCTATTAACACACATAACACAAACAATCCCTTATTATCCTCAAAATATCCCCTTGAGAATTGGTGGGGCCCACGATCCTCATTTTCTGAGTAAAATAACTTCAGGGGCATTTTGGTCATTTTATACGTACAGAAATTCGGGATTTGCGACTCTCGCATGAATCATTCCTAACCTCTCTTCTAATGTTATATTCCTTTATTGAGGATTGTTCAGCCTCAAATCTTATGTAATAATTACCTACGGTAATTCGATAATTGAGTAATTTCTAATGACAGTAAAAATTACAGTAAAAATTGGGGCGTTACAGCTTGCAGCACAGCTTAACTACTCAGAAGTTCAATTGATACTGCAAGAACAATGCCTCGTCATCAATCAAATGATTTAGAAGCTACATCTCGCAGGCATGAAGCGTTGCTCTTAGAAATACTTCCAGAAGTAAGGCGTCAGGGCTAATGATGGTGCTACTAGTCTCCAGCACATTCTTCTCTTTTTGTTGATGACAAAAGGGGGAGAAGCATACTGAAGAAAATTCTCTTGTGCTGAGAAATCCAAGGGGAGTTTGGACTGAGGGGGAGCATACTCAGATTTTTTTTTAGCATACTACATTTCTTTTATGAACATTTTTTTGCTGTTCCAAACGTTTTTTCCGCTTACATCTAAGTTTTCATATATTGCCTTCATTGCTTATATCTATGCCTTTGATTATGCATGCTACGCTCAATCATTTTTCAATTCATGTGCCTTCTTGAAAAGTATAATTGATCAAAGAAGTGCTGAAAAATGGAATGAGTCAAGATAATATATCACAAGTATTATTTGTTGATGTTTTCAAGCATGAGGATCTTCAAAAAGTTCCTTTCTTTCGACAAATGATCAAGCTGATAGTTTATCCACAACTTAAATGTCTTTATCTTTAAACATCTGCTCTCATAACGATCAAAAAGTTTGTTAAGTTTGTCCTATGCTTAAAACGAAACAACAATAGTCTTGATTAAATGTCACTAAGGTTAAGAAGTTTTTATATGATTCATATCATGCCTTAAGAAAAAGAGCTTCCTAAAAATTTTCTAGTTATATATTGAAAGAATATGCATATCATGTTTACCTTTCTGAAATATTTCTTTCAATTATCTCTTCAAAAGATTTTCTTCAAATTGGTTTGTTGTAACACCCTAAAAATTAGTTAAAAATTAATTTAAGCTTTATTAGTCATAATTTCAAAAATTCGATAGTTTTAACAATGATGAGGATGGTTCAACGGATTTGTAAAAAAAAAAAAAGTGAATAGTAACATACGGGTCCTACCGGTCCGTTGAGATCGCCGAAACCCTATAATTGGGCCTTAGGATGTCTAAAATTGAGAAATTATAAGATTATGGTTCGAAATAGGTAGAAATAAAAATTTTATACCTGAAATTATTTTTCGGACAATGTTTGATTTCCCGGGTACACTGTTTCACACGTTCGGTGAAATTTTAGTGTGTGGTTTCTAACACCAAAAAATAGTTTAATCTTTGTAAAAGGATAATGTTTATCTTTTAGTGCCAAGTGTAAGGCTAGGATTTAATTTTTAATTACAAGATCAAATCCTAGCCAAACATCTTATTTTCTTTTAGAAAGAATTATCTTTTGTAATTAAATAGATGTTTCCAACCTAATATAAGATAGACTTTAGCCACCTAACTTCATTATTTCATCTTTTCATCCTCTCCTAGCAAGCATAACCAGTAGCCACCATTCTTGCTTCACTAATAACATCAAATAACTTGCTTCAAACCTCTAAATCTTGCCTAGACTTGCAAAAAACCGTAAACTTTCTTCACAAAACTTGTTCTACTCATCACAATCTACAAAACTAACCGATTGAAATTCTAATTTTTCACCTTTTCTCACTTGGAGATATCATTATTCATTGCCTAAGGAAGTCTTTGGGCTTGGATTGGTGGCCTTGAAGTGAAGGGAAGTCAATTGGAATAATCTTTGGAGTTATAAAGCTTTAAAGCTTTCAAAGTAGGGCATTCTAAATCCCTTTTAAGTCAACTCTATTTTTGTGATACCTTTTGCTGATTTAACTGAACAATTTTGAGCTGAATTGGTTGATAATATATTGATAGTGATGTTTTAATTTTGGTGGAGTGGTTTGATGTTGTGAAAACCATTTTTGTGAAAAGAGATTTTAAACCATGCTGTTGGATTTTCGGTTTTCTTACAGCCAGTGTGTGATCACAAATTTTCTGGGCTTATTGTGGGCATTTTCATTGACCTTAACAAAAATATATGTTGGATCTAACATCATGGGCTAGTCCCACAAATTTTCTTGGGTTCTGATTTTAAGTCAAACTGCTTTAAAAAAAATCAAGAATCGAAATTAAGCATATGTTGCCTGAAGTGTTGGAATAGAAGCTATAAATTTGGCTAATTTTTTTACCATATCAAATGATAGAATTATCACTTGAAATTTTTACATGGTATTAGAAACACGTTTAGGTTTTACCAGGATTTTTGTTTCGAATTTTCTGGATTCAATTGCTAGGGTTAACAATTATGAATTTTGGTTCTTGAGCTGAGGTTAAGTGGTTTTTGACCACCAAATTTGTCTAATTTTGTTAACATAGTTAGAGAACACCTTTTGCTCTCAAATTTTCACAGTACCTTGGGGATACATTGAAGTGTCTTGGATAATTTTTATAGCCTCTGAATTGATTGTTTGATGTGTAAATAAATTTGTTCTACAATGGTGTGAAATCTGCCTAATTGCTGGAAAGGAACCAATGACTTGAATTGATAATGTAATGGTAGTTTGGTTGTAGTTTGACATGAATACTTGATGTTAAATATTTGGCCATGTGACTTGTGATTTATAAATGCATACGAGAGGAAGTAAAGATTGGTATATGAGGCATGATTGAAATCACAATGTGAATGAATGCCTATATGTGAATGAAATGTATAAGTAAAAATGAGATCCTCTTTGATTTGTCAAGGGCAAATAAGAAGCATGAGATCCTCTATGACTTGTCAAGGGCAAATAAAGAAACATAAGATCCTTTCGACTTGTCGAGGACAAATAAAGAGATATAAGATCCTTTTGACTTGTTGAGGGCAAATAGAAAGAGATGAGATCCTTTCAACTTGTCAAGGGCAAAATAGAGAGATGAGATCTTTTCAACTTGTCAAGGGAAAATAAAGATAGATGAGGTCCTCTTGGATTTATCAAGGGCAATTAAAGATAATTTCCCTATATTTGGGATATACATATTTGCATCATATCAAATCATTTTGATTGACATTATTTACTATGATTATGAGCTTATGATAAATGTGTACAAAGTGATTGATTCTTAAAAACAACCTACTTCGAAAATTTGATTTGGAACTTTAAAATGTACAAAGTGATTGACATTATGTAATGCTTGATCACTTTTTTTTAATAAACCGAAGTGGCTAGGCGATGATGATGACATTATGATTGTGTATTAGGGGAGTTGCCCTATTGAGAATTGTATAATTCTCACTCTTATTTTGTGTGTTCCCATGTCATCTCCAGGTTGATCCAAAGAACGGTGAAGACACTATAAGAAAAACTATTGGAGTTGCAGTAGTTTAGTAGTTGATGTGTTTATTTTACCGTAACTTTATTATAGTTATATATATGTAAATGTAATAGAGAACAGATGTGTTAAGCTCATAGAAGAGCTTCTCTTGTGTACTTTGTAACACCCTAGTAATTAACCAAATACACCTAGGTTGAATCTGATTAATGACTAGACTTTACTCCTTGCTTTGGTTCTTTCTTCATAATTTGAAAATACTTAGTGAAATTACAAGCCATTTTTTTTTTAAAAAAACATAATTGAAAACGTGAGCCGAGTACAACGTGAACGAGTAAGCGGAGTATAATAAGACGTTTAAGAATATAGCACATCATATCACTTTGGCTCCATCATATAACATCCATAAGCACATTATAACATATATTTACATACAATAACCTCACTCAAAGGGTGGGTTATGATCATACATCATTGTCTTATGCAAACCCATAAAAGAAAATATACATAAGGAAATACATGCCCCTAAACTAGATAACTCCATAAGCCGGGAAGGTTATCCTAAAACTAGGGTGCATGAACACACATAAATCTACTAAGAACCTTCTATGGCCACTGTCCTAGAAATGGGGGAATAAATCCGATCCACTGATGAGCTCCCTCGAGAGGGGACACACGAGATGCACCAGGCTGGGATCGCATGGACGGCCTTCTTGTTAACCTCGGCTGAACAACTATTTCCTCACTACCCTCTCTTACACGTGTGGGAGTAGGAGCAGAGCTCTCAGAATATACATAAGTAGGAGTGTCCTCTGAAGGATCAGTTTCAGAATATCTCGTCTCAGGAACATACTCTGAAAATCCATGGACAGCAGATGAAGCGGGATAAGAACGTAACATCCTTTCATCAAGTGGACGTGCATGTTCGAAAACCATTTCATCGCCATAGGGAGAAGTAGGAGAAAATCGATAACTCGGGATAGGATGTGCAAATGGACGACCTATGTAAATAAAAACACGAACTGTGCACCTCCCTTCAAAATGATACGAGCGATGCACCGGATCATAGTGGAATTCCCAAGTAGGGGTATTAACGAACAGAACGAATGTCGCCATTTGAATTTGGAGACAATGACGGAAATAAAGAAAAGGGAGTGAGAATCTTGCTAAAGAATTCTCAGTAGGGTACCTCCTTCTACAGTGACATCATCAAAGTCCCCAGGAACCTCGGGATTATTCTAAAATAGTGAGCATGCAAAGATTCATTTTAAGTTCGGACAAATACTTAACCGAGGTTCGTCAATTTTTAATCATGCATCTTATAATGCATCATAATCTTGACATGTCATATTTACAATGAACTTTTCCTTTATCATTACATCATATTCCTCATCATCATTATCAAAATAACATGCATAAAAGAACGTCATATAATATTAGCTACACATGGACACAGTGCACATATTTCATTTCTTTAGTGTCTTAGGTGACTTAAAATCTTATCATCATCATTATTTTCCTTGGGCCACCCTATACTCCACCCTTTTGGGAGTAATTTAGGTTATGAACTCATACTTTACTAGTCGTCACTAGCACATACTTATCCCTTTTGATAAGCTAAAGTCCCAACTCTACCCTTTTGAGAGAACGGGTTAGGGGGCTAAAATAACCTTTTCACCACCTATAGTCTGATGGTTCCAAAGGATCATTTTCTTATAAGTTTAAGTCACCATTAAATCTTTGCATGTTATATCACAATACAATTCATAAACATCATAACATTTTCTCATTTATAGTCTTAAGCTAGAATAATATATATCAACTGTAATCATGCATATGGGAGATTCCCAGGAAAGAGAGGTGGGTCACAATGGACATGCTTAAATACCAAGTCTTTCCTTAGCCAGAACCTTTCCAAATTACACTTTTACAATGATACACTTTCTTCTAGCAACAAAGGTAAATTTTACATAATAAAGAATATTTCATGCATAAGCATTCTCATTATTTGCAACAAAGAACTATAACATGCAAGCCAGGAAATCATTCAATTATAGAACTAATTAGTTATGCACCTAAGGGATTTATTACCATCCTTACGATTATTTATAGGCCTTAAGAACACTATTAAATCAAATGGGGTAGCATAGGTAGTAAGTTGTTCCTAAGGTTTTACGGTATGCTAGAAGTTATGTTTTAAATCCTTTCTTGTTACCAACTTTCCCTATGATGCTGAAATTAGTTACTAAACCAATTATGAATCATTCTCCCTTATTTAAACATAATAAAACCTGGTTCTTGTCGTTGCTAAAGATTCTGGATAGAATGCATAAATTTCATTCCCTAGAGTTCTAGAAATCTTGTTTTAACGGTTTTCTAGTTGCTAAGTTCATTTTTAGTGTTCGGGATCAATCCTAGTCTAATTGATACCAAATTTTTCGTGGCTAACTAATC
The DNA here is from genome assembly GCA_031216125.1 of Dalbergia cochinchinensis. Classification (NCBI taxonomy): domain Eukaryota; kingdom Viridiplantae; phylum Streptophyta; class Magnoliopsida; order Fabales; family Fabaceae; genus Dalbergia; species Dalbergia cochinchinensis. The sequence goes on from CM062370.1 coordinate 17,777,615, forward strand.
CTAGACAGAATTATAACATACTAAAATAGATTTGGCATTGGCTAAACTTAAAGGGGTCAAAAACTAGGCAAATTCTAGCTCTTCGGTTGTTCTAGGGAGCTAGTTTTATCTCTAACATGCAGTGAATCATTCTCTTAACAATAAACCATAATTATCACAACTTCAAACATATCAAATCATTATCATACATTGATACTAAACTCAGATCAGTGGTCGAATCATGAACCTCACGCAATTACATAGAATCATATTTTAAGTGCATATAAAATACTAGTTCCCCGTAAAATCCTTGCAATGTCTTAAATCTCATTTAGAAACTAGTTCTTTTGTCAAACTTGGGAGGATCTTCACAATTAAAATTCTCACTTAAGATAAAAGGAGTAAGTCTTGAGCTTTAGAGATTTAGGTGATATCTTAGAATTATAAACATGCAATGCAACCTTATTTTAATCTTATCTTTATAAGGTGATAGCTTGGAATTATAAACATGATATGCAATTCCATTTCTTTATCTTTAAGATTTAAGGTGATGACTTGAAAATTTAACATGATGTAAGAACTTGAAATATAAACATGATGCAAGAAACTGGAGCGGCGATAATCCGCATAGGACCAGTAGAGGGAGAAGAGAATATTAAGAAACCGGAGCGGCGGTAGTCCGTACTGGACCAGTGAAGGGAGAAGAGAATTATTATTACATCTTTTTAAGCTCCAATCTCAAGACTTTTTAAAGAATAAATTCTTTAACTCCAATAATCATATTTCTTTGCTTGTGATACATGGCCAAGTCTTTGACCTCTAGGATCTTTAGGTGATGGCATAAAATAAACATGCCATGCGTTGATTCTTTTAGCCATTATAAAATAAAGTGAGAGTATAAATTAAATATGAGATGCAACCTCTTTATTATCTTGAAAGATTAAGTGATGACTTGAAACATAAACATGAAATACAAGCTTGGAAAATACATCTTTCAAGTTCTAAACTAAAAATCTTTGTTTTAGCATCATAAAGCATTATTCTTTAAAGTTTTGCATCAAGTGGAATTTTCAAGCTTTAGAGGCCTAACTTGTGATGGATTTACAACCCACCCTCAAGGTCCTCATCATCAAGCCATCATCTTAGTTCCACCTAGGCCATATGGTTGAATTGGTTAAAGAAAAATTGAAGAGGAAAACCAAAATGAAAAGCTAAGGCAAGTTCATAATTTCATCATTTTGAGCTAAAAACACAACTCCTCAAAGCATAGAAATAAATTTAGAAACTACTCCCTACCTAATCTGAGTTGAAGAAGAGGAAGAGAACTTGGTTTCTGTAACATCCTAATTTTTAACCCAATACTCTAGAACATATTTAGGTTAATCATTAGTCTGTTACTTCATAGTTCTCATTTAGCTTTGAATTACTTAGCGGAAAATACGGGAAATTTTTTTTTGAAATAAAAGTGAGAGCCGCGTGATGCGATAAGCGGTAAACCATGCAAAGTAAAACAATCGTCTCACAATCATCATAACATAAGGCACATCATGAACATCACTGAATATAATCTCATATATATAACTTGCCCACTTATAAGTGTGGGACTTAATTCAGTACAAGGGAAATACAACCTAAAACATAAACATATTCTACTCCTGCCGAGTGCATCTAATAGGATAACCTCTAAACAAAAGAAAGGTTTATCCCCATCTAGAAGTGGTGTGTGTGCTCTGCAAGGGTACTCCATCGGACGATCGTCACCTTCTCTGGCGTCCATCTGAGCGAGGCGGATATCAGGGAAAGCGGGCGAGCTCCTCGGACGTGAAGAAGCGGAATAGAGGGATCGAGGGTGACCACCGCGGTATGGTCGCATCTCGGTCGTCGCGTAAGCGTGGTGCGAGTCACGGTATCCTCACTGCCCTCCCTTATCTGTGGTGGAAGAGGCGAGTCCTCGCTATCTGCGGATGGGTAGCGGGTCCTCGGATGGAGTCGGTCTCGTGAAATAGGTCCCAGGGGCACATAGTCGGGATAATCTCGCATGGCTAAGGCGGCGGTGTGCCTACGGTGTACTCTCTGCGAATGCGTCGCGCGCTCAAAAGCTCCTTCGTCGTCGCCATAGAGTGCGATCGGGAGAAGTGATGGGTGTGCGGGATGGCGAAGGCGTCCTACAAACATGAAAATCCGCACCGTGCCTTTGCCTCAAAATGGTATGACCCGTGGTCGGGTCATAGTGCACCTCCATGTCAGGTGTCCATGAGATACTTTCTGACGTCGCCATCTGAAGGCGTGATGGAAAGAAAGAGATAGAGGTGAGAATCTTACTAAAGAATCTCAGTAGGGCCTCCTACTACCTAGGTGTCATCATCTGCGTCCTCTCGGGAACCTTAGGTTTAATTATATGAAATGACTGAACATGCATTTAGTTCATTTTAAACTTCAAAAATATACTTTAGCCAAGGTCAGTTCATTTTAGGATGATCTTAATGTCATGAATGCAACATAATGGAAAATGTATGCATGGCACTACGATGCACATACATAAAGCATAACATCAAAAGTATCATCATCGTTGGTGGCATAAAGTGGCAATAGTAACATTCGTATGGGACAAAACTTAGTGACATAATCATAATCATGAACTTTTCTTCCTCATGGGCCACCTAAAGACAATCGAGGCTGGGGGTGCTCGTAGGCGAACGGTGTCACCGAGCGTGTCATACATCTAGGTTATGAGCTCATACCTTAACTAGTGCGTCACTAGTTCTTACTTACCACTTAGCGATAAGCGTATCATAAATCCCGGAGCTATCAGTGCGGGTTAGGGGCAAAACTCTTAGGGTGCTCGGCCGAACGGTGTCACCTAAGAGTATAAAATGGTACCCGATGTCACATGAGTTCTATGGAGGTGCTCGGCGAACGGTGTCATCCTAGAACCCGTCTTAGTACCTTAATTTTCAAAATCTCTTTAAGTCCCAAATTTGCGAGTCGGCCAAAGCAGTCATTACAGAGTTTCCTTCCAAATTTGTCGGAGTGGCTGACCAAAGCGGTCATTACACCAATTTCCTTCCAAATTGCTTTATGCCACATAAACATATAACCTCATAAATTCCTCATATGAATAACATCATCATCATTAGCATACTTCATGCATCATCATACATCGTTCAAGCAGCTTACCCTCACGGTAGCTTATGCTTTGACCCTTACGGGTCTTAATCTTGAATATAGCTCTCTAATATCCCGTCGCTCATATTTTATGCCCCTAAGGCTCATATTAAACATCATTCTTCATTCTCATGTTCATGCTTAAATCTGAATAGCATAGGGCCGAGAATCTCTAACTTGTTTTTACGGGGTTACTAGAACTTCGTTTTAGACCCTTTCTCGGTTAAGTCTTACTTTGAGGTATATACATTAAATCTAAATCAATTATGAGACATTCCTATGTTTAAGGACTAATTATTAATCATGTTTATCATGTTGTAAAGTGCTGGACAGATTCAGAAAATTAGATGTTCTAAGAGTTCTACATTTGCATTTTTACGGTTTTCTAGTTACTAGTTTCCCCGTAGGTGCTAGAATTCGATTCTAACTCAAATGATACCAAGTTTTTTCATGTCTAAACAATCTAAATCTGATTATGTTCTCATTAAAACAGTTTGGATTGGTTCCATAAACAAATGGGTCAAAACTATATTAAATTCTAGCTTTACGGTATTTCTAGTTAGCTAGTTTCTTACCTATCATGCATAGGTTTGCTTCTACATCATCACATGATATTTTCACACATTCCAACACATTAAAACATCATCATACAGCATCACATTCATCACATCAGAGCGAAAACATCTTGCCTCAATAAGAGAATTAAATTGACATTTCTAGGTACATAAGTTAACTAGTTTCTCTTGGAATCAATCTAGAATTTCTAAAACTCTTTGCAAAACATTTTAATTCATCAAGAGGCTAAGTGAAGCCTTAGGTCACTGACAAAACATATTCCATCCCTAAAAAGATTGGAATCACAACTTATATGACATAACCTTATAAAGAATTGTCAAACTTTAAGGAAAACTCAAAACATAGGCTATTGGCCCTAGTAGCTAGATGAAAACTCATTGCAAGTCCATCTTCACTACTTGGCGAAAAGCATTACATTCAAAGTGTGGTTTGCATTAAACTTTAACTTGGAATGAAATGGGCAAGTCTTTGAGCTCCAGGTTCTTAAGTTCACGACATAAACTAAGCGATGCTCATGCTCTTCATTTTTAATCTTGCTTTCAAGGTAAAGTGATGTCTTGAAATTAAATATGCAAGGCATAATTTAAGCGATGTAAACTTGAAAGTAAATATCTGAAGCATAATCTTAAGCGATGCAAGCTTGAAAGTAAAGATGCAAGATTCAATTCTTTATTTTAGTGCTCTTGGCCCAACAACAATGTCGACTTTAAGGCCGAAATAGAAGGCTTTGAGAATTAAGTTAAGTGATGATACAAGTTCCATTTTAATCTTTTATGTTCTTAGGTGATGGCTTGAAAGTAAAGATGCATAGCAAGAATGTAAATATGAATGCAAGCATAAAATAAATTATGCAAGTTCATTTTATCTTTCTAGAGCTCTTAACAAGACTTTAAAAAGGAACTTAAGCCTCAACCCAAACTCATCAAACCAAGACAAGGTAAAAGTCTAGAGTTCTTAGAACTCAACATAACAGATTTAAAAATCAAACATCTAGCATGAAAAGGAAAAGGTAATGGCGAAACTTCCAAGGAAAGAAAAGAAATGTTTGAAACTCTAGAATCCATGATCTTGGTGATATACAAACTCCAACATCATGAGACCTCATCATTGAGTCATTAGAACCATTTGAAACAACATCAAAGTTAAGGTTCTCAAAAAGTTCAAGAAAGGAAAAAATCTAGAAACACTTTTTGCTCAAGAACAAAAATCAAGCTCTAGAGTTTGTCTCAAGTGATGAACATCATCATGAAACTCTCATCATCAAGCTCTCATTCCTTTGTTCTCCAAGGCCCATGGCAGAAAATGAAAAGGTAAAGGGAAGAAAAAGAAGTTCTAAAAGAATCAAGAGAAACTATGAACTTTAAGCTTAGAACAAGAACTTTAAGAAAGAACACATGAAAGAAAATCCCTACTTGGTGTGATGAACTTGAAGATGGAAGAAGAAGATGAAGATGATGAAGAACTTGAAGAACTCCAAGAACTTGAAGAACACAAAAACTTTGAGAGAAAAGAAAAGCTTTGAGTGTTTCCTAAACAGCAAATGATCTAAAAGTGGTGCAAAGCTCCTCAAGGCATTCTATTTATAGAGAAATGAAACAAATGGAGGATGCTCATGGGTGAGGATGGCTTGGCCATGAGGTGCAGAATGGAGGCTCTCCATGAGTTCCATGAGGTGAGATAATGTGTTCTTGAGGTATGGTGAGGTATGGTTCAAAGCATGGTGAGGTATGGCTCAAGGTATGGCTCAAGCATGGCTCTTTGAGTGAGAAAACTATTTAATATGTGTCAAATGGGGGAGCATGTGGCGAAAATGCATCAGCCCATGGGGAGGATTAGTTTGCATTTTAATTGTGGTTTAGAGTTGTGTTTAGGTGTATCTTTGATTATGCTTAAGATTAGGAATTTGTAGAAGGTGTTTAGGTAAGGTAAATGGGTAATTAAGGTGGTCTAGACATAATTAAGTGGTCTTGCACCATTAGAGTTAAATCCTCAATTTAGAGTTTAAACAACTCTAGACACATTTCCTTGATTTAAGGAATTGGAGAGAAAACACTATTCATGATTCCAAGACTAGGAATCTTGAGTTCTAAAAAGGGATTTAAGTTTAATCTAAGCAATTTTAGCTTCTAATTAACTTTAATAAATTATTTTGACTCTAGATTAATTAGGGAAATAAATTAATCTTCGTTTAGAGCCTAATATTGCTTAGGTTTGCTTAATTACGTCATTAAGCTCAAAAACACTATTCTATGGGCAAAATCGTAAGTTTGCACTAAAGCTACCAGGACCAAGGGACTTGAGCAGACCTCTAGACACATGAAAACATGTTTTTAAACCTCTGGGGAAAGTTAGGGCTCAAGCGGCACCTTTACAGCGTAAAAAAGCGCTATAGAGTATTTTGGTCATTTTGACCCAGCTGGAAAACAAAATTTTAAGCTTCGAGAAAGCATTCAAAGGCCATTCAATCCCCTTCAAACATTGAGTTGACCCTTGAGGATGGCGAGTTGGTTACCCTCGAGTTCGGGTCAGGAAATGACCTCAGGGGCATTTTGGTCATTTCCCTCGGACAGAAAAATCGGGGTGTTACAGTTTCTTGAAGTGAAATGAAACAAAATCTCTTTGAAAAGTTGAAGAAAGAATTCAGCCAAAGAGGAGGAAGAAAGAAAGTTTTTGGTGCTCCTAAAAACTAGTTATGAACAAAGCATTCCAAGACCACTCAAGCAAGCCTATTTATAGAAGATTTTGAGGCTTCTAATTGGCCAAAATGAGGAGGTAGTTGGCAGAATTTTGCAGGAGAAATAAGGGAGGAAAAATTATTTTAGACAAAGTTGTATGAAATTAAGGAATTATGTCTCTTATGGTGACATTTTGGCATTTTGTTTTAGTGCAACTTTTGGCAATAATTCAGCTGCATAATGGCATCAATAATTTCGTCCATTACAACCCAAAGAAGTGAAATTTGTGTGTTCCATGCATTATTTAGGTGTAGGCAAGGTATTCATGTAATTTAGAGAATTTACGGTTAAGGGTTTAAGTGAATTAGTAAGCAATTTGGGTATTTTTGAGCAATTTTGGGTTCTAATCAATCTAAATACATAATTTTGACTCTAGATTAATATTTAGAATTTAATAGGCTTTAATTTGAGCCTAATATTGCTTAGGTTTCGGTATACGAATCAAAAATCCCGAAATTCGCAAAACTGCCCAAGAACAGGGGCAAAATCGTACTTTCACTTAAAAATTACCCGAGGCTACCTGAGCTTAACCAATGGTTAATCACGGCTTAAAAACAAATTTTAGAACATTTTAGTGAGGTTCGGGCTCAGTCGGCACGCACATCGGAGTTAAAAGCAATGACGAGGCGTTTTGGTCATTTCGTGCGTCGGAACTCAAAATTGAGATCCTTCTGCTCTATTAACACACATAACACAAACAATCCCTTATTATCATCAAAACATCCCCTTGAGAATAGGTGGGGCCCATGATCCTCATTTTCTGAGTAAAATAACTTCAGGGGCATTTTGGTCATTTTATACGTACAGAAATTCGGGATTTGCGACTCTCGCATGAATCGCTCCTAACCTTTCTTCTAATGTTATATTCCTTTATTGAGGATTGTTTGGCCTCAAATCTTATGTAATAATTACCTACAGTAATTTGGTAATTTCTAATGACAGTAAAAATTACAGTAAAAATTGGGGCGTTACATACTTAACCTTGTATTAAATAAATGTTTTGGTTTTCCTTGCTATATATATTTCAATAGAATTACGACATAATTTTCTCGCAAATCAATCAAACTGGCTATAGATATTTAAGAAAGGTCCACTAATTTATAAGTAACAAATCTCGAGTCATGACTTAAGGATGACGTTGTACTTGGGAGGATGTTACATTATGGTATCAGAGCAGTTCATCCTAGTAGGACCTTGAGGAATGGACTGGCTATGCTTTCTTAGTAAAATGTCATGCAGTATAATTCTATGTATGTATGACTGCTGGTTAGAAATGTTGTGGGTTGTTGCCACACTTAGCTTGGTATTGAGCCTGATCAACTTAATAATTCTTGTTTGGTGTGACAGGAATCGATAACTTCTAATCGGCATACTAGGAGCGGAGCTAGAAATGAAGCCGATATGATGGATATGTTTCGTGAGATGGCCGCGGCAATGAGGGAACAATTAGCGGTTGCTAATCGAATGATGAAAAAGTTAGGCCTTAATGAGGAACAGAAATCGGCTGGTAACCCTGGAGGGAATGAGGTGGATGTAGAATATAAAAAATTTGCGGAGTTCAGGAAGGGAAACCCTTTACCATTTCGAGGAGCTTTCAATCCAAGTAAAGCAGAAGTATGGATTAAAGCCATGGAGAAGAATTTCTCAGTTCTTCCTTGCACTAAGATCTAGAAAATGGCTTTTGCTACTTACATGTTAGAAGCAGATGCCGAATTCTTATGGGTCGGCACCAAGGGATTATTCGAAGCTACTCAAAATGAAGTCACCTGGGATGTCTTCAAGGAAGCTTTCTACCATAAGTACTTCCCCACATCTGTGAGAAATGCAAAGGAGTTAGAGTTCATGGCACTTAAGCAAGGGTCCATGAGTATAGCAGAATATATGGCCAAGTTCGAAGAACTTTGCAAGTTTTCCACTATCTACCAGCGTAATCTCAATGAAGTTTGGAAATGCATGAAGTATGAAGGAGGGCTACGTGAGGATATTGAAGCTGCCGTGGAACTCTTAGAGATTATGCAACATTGGTAAACAAGTGCCGTCGTGCGGAAGACTCCAACAAGAAGCTAGCTATTGCCTAATCTACTAAGGACACTTCTAACAAAAAATTAACACTTGGAGACCAAAGTTTTGAGGAGGCTTCGCCCCAAAAGAAGCAATTTCAACCCAATCTATATGAGGATAAACAATAACAACGGTCAACCACGAGACAAGGTTGCCCAAAATGTGGGAAGAACCATGAAGGTAGACCTTGTAGGCCTGGACAATACATATGCTACCATTGTGGAAAGCCGGGGCATAAGATCTGGGAGTGTCCAGAAAGATATCCAAAGCCTGCTGAGAAGCCACTACACAGGGGCAGCACAAGCTAAGTAGACCTCACCACCAGATAATCCGATCCTAGGTAGGCACATTTAGGATTTGAGTGAATTGCTGGTTTGATTTTGGAAAATGGTCTTTTGAAATTTTTTTCAAATGAATTTTGAGGGCAAAGTTCTTTTTAAGGTGGGTGGTAATGTATAGCCCTAAAAATTAGTTAAAAATTAATTTGAGCTTTATTAGTCATAATTTCAAAAATCCGACAGTTTTATATTGTTTCAAAAAATTGTGAATAGTAACCTGCGGGCCCCACCAGTCCATTGGGACAGCCGAAACCTTATAATTGGGCCCCAGAGATGTCCAAAATTGAGAAATTATAAGATTATGGTTAGAAATAGGTAGAAATAAAGATTTTATATTCGAAATTATTTTTCTTGATTTCCCAGGTACACTGTTTCACTCATTTGGTGAAATTTCGGTGTACGGTTTCTAACACCGAAAGTAGTTTAATCGTTGTAAAAGGATAATGTTTACCCTTTAGTGCCAAGTATAAGGCTAAGATTTAATTTTGAATTATAAGATCAAATCCTAGCCGTACATCTTATTTTCTTTTAGAAAGAATTATCTTTTGTAACCAAATAGATGTTTCCAACCTGATATAAGATAAACTTTAGCCACCTAACTTCATTATTTCATCTTCTCATCCTCGTCTAGCAAGCATAACTAGTAGCCACCATTCTTGCTTCACTAATAACATCAAATAAATTGCTTCAAACCTCTAAATCCTTGCTTCGGCTTGCAAAAAACCATAAACTTCCTTCACAAAACTTGTTCTACTCATCACAATCTACAAAACTAACCGATTGAAATTCCAATTTTTCACCTTTTCTCACTTGGAGATATCATTCTTCATTGCTAAGGAAGTATTTGGGCTTGGATTGGTGGCCTTGAAGTGAAGGGAAGTCAATTGGAACAATCTTTGGAGTTATAAAGCTTTAAAACTTTCAAAGTAGGGCATTCTAAATCCCTTTTAAGTCAACTCTATTTTTGTGATATCTTTTACTGATTTAACTGAACATTTTTGAGCTAAATTGGTTGATAATATATTGACAGTGATGTATTAATTTTGGTGGAGTGGTTTGATGTTGTGAAAAACCATTTTTGTGGAAAGAGATTTTGAACCATGCTGCTGGATTTTCGATTTTCTTACAGGCAGTGTGTGATCACGAATTTCCTCTGCTTGTTATGGGCATTTTCGTAAACTTTAAAAAAGTATATGTTGGACCTAACATCTTGGGCTAGTCCATGAATTTTCTTCGGTTCTGATTTTGAGTCAAACTGCTTTAAAAAAAATCAAGAACCAAAATTAAGCATATGCTGCCTGAAGTGCTGGAATAGAAGCTGTAGATTTGGCTAATTTTTTTACCATACCAAATGTTGGAATTGTCACTTGAAATTTTTACACGGTATTAGATACATGTTTAGGTTTTACCAGGATTTTTGTTTCAAATTTTCTACGTTCAATTGCTAGGGTTAACAATTATGAATTTTGGTTCTTGAGCTGAGGTTGAGTGGTTTCTGACCACCAAATTTGTCTAATTTTGTTAACATAGTTAGAGAACTCTTTTTGCTTTGAAATTTTCACAGTTTTGGGGATACATTGAAGTGTCTTGGATAATTTTTATAGCCTCTGAATTGATTGTTTGATGTGTAAATAAATTTGTGCTACAATGGTGTAAAATCTGCCCAATTGCTGGAAAGGAACCAACGACTTGAATTGATAATGTAATGGTAGTTTGGTTGTAGTTTGACATGAATACTTGATGTTAAATATTTGGCCATGTGACTTGTGATGTATAAATGCATACGAGAGGAAGTAGCATGATTGAAATCACAATGTGAATGAATGCCTATATGTGAATGAAATGCATAAGTAAAAATGAGATCCTCTATGACTTGTCAAGGCAAATAAAGAAACATAATATCTTTTCGACTTATCAAGGGCAAATAAAGAGGTATGAGATCCTTTCGACTTGTCAAGGGCAAATAGAGAGAGATAAGATCCTTTCAACTTGTCGAGGGTAAATAGAGAGAGATGAGATCTTTTCGACTTGTCAAGGGAAACTAAAGATAGATGAGGTCTTCTTTGATTTATCAAGGGCAATTAAAGATAACTTTCCTATATTTGACATATACATATTTGTATCATATCAAATCATTTTGATTGACATTATTTACTATGATTATGAGCTTATGATAAATGTGTACAAAGTGATTGATTCTTAAAGACAACCCACTTCGGAAATATGATTTGGAATTTTAAAAATGAACTGTTATTATGTAATGCTTAGTCACTTTTTTTTAATAAATCCAAGTGGTTAGGTCGATGACGATGACATTATGATTGTGTATTAGGGGAGTTGCCCTACTAAGAATTGTCTAATTCTCACTCCTATTTTATGTGATCCCGTGTTGTCTCCAGGTTGATCCAAAGAACGGTGAAGACACTACAAGAAAAACTATACTGGAGTTGCAGTAGTTTAGTAATTGATGTGTTTATTTTACTGTAACTCTATTGTGGTTATATATATGTAAATGTAATAGGGAACAAATGTGTTAAGCTCATAGAAGAGCTTCCCTTGTGTACTTAACCTTGTATTAAATAAATGTTTTGGTTTTCCTTGCTATATATATTTCAATAGAATTACGACATAGTTTTCTCGTAAATCAATCAAACTGGCTATAGATATTTAAGAAAGGTCCGCTAATTTATAAGTAACAACTCTTGAATCTGATGTCATGACTTAAGGATGACGTTGTACTTGGGAGGATGTTACATTTGTCATCATCAAAAGGGGAGAGATTGTTAGCTCTAGAACCCTATATGCTCATGTGTTTTGAATGACAACAAAACCAATTCAAAGAAATTACTTTGAAGAATATCTAATATTCTCCTTGAGTTTCTAGACAAAGCTTTACAGGCAACAAAGCTTTACAGGCTCTCTCGTTTGTATTATATGCACTTAAAACGAAAATAATTTTACTTCGCATGTGCAAACATGTTTTTATCTCATTAAAAGAGATTGTGATTAAACGAAAGTGAATATTATATTATTTAAAGAAGTTTTACATGCCTCATGGTTGAAAGTATATCATATCAATAACAAGAAACCAAAGCAAGGAACTTCAAAAAGTAGCATCAGACTTTAGAAAGCATACTTCAAAGAAATCACATATCATATGAAGTCATAGTGACCTGTGTTTGCTCAAACATCTCTCTTATGAATGTTTAGTGCATCAACGAACAATGCTGGAAGTCATGAAGATTCATTCTCCACTAATGAAATGATTCTAAAGTTTAGAAAACTCACTCTTAGTGAAAAAGAAGAAGGAGGGAAAATATTTGAATTTCAATTTTGAAATTAGTTCTCGAAAAGTGAAATCCCAGTGTTAGAATCGGTTAACATCTCTTTTGCCAGTGAAGTCAACTGTCAAAATATTATAGAAGAGAGAGTTCATAAACCATGGTTTAGAGAGTAAGAGGCAGTTTTCTGAAGAACATCAGAAACCTTATCTTTCTCAAAACGGCTTCTGTAGACTAATCTGACAAAACAGAAAGGTTACTCTTCTAGACTTTCTTTCTAAGACACAGATAGATGATTAATATGTGTCCTTGGAAGGTCTATTTGAAGGCAATGGTCTCAAATAAAAGAACTCTATAAATAAGAGATGCTGAGATCCTCAACAGTGTGACTTAGCGTTGAACAAACTAAGGTGAATAGCTGCGAAAAATTTCCTTGTACATTAAATCTTCTTTCTATGGTCCATAGATCATACATTCCTCCAAGGAAAAATATAGAAAGAAGTCATTCAAGATTCTTCAAGTTTTTTTCATTGTAGACCCAAAGAAATCTTGAGTGTAGGTTAGTTTGAGTAGCAACCCAAGCATTTAACTTGTGTATCCTTGATCTGATAGTGATCAGTGTGAGATAGCTTGAAAAGGCTTATAAAAGACTACCTATAATGTGACTATAAAGGTGTTATTTATAGCTCATGATTTCAACTTGAAGAGGTTGTTGAATAACTACTTAGTGTATGATAGTAGGGGTGTCTATTGGTCATTGGACATAGCTTGAGAAGGCTACTGAAAGACTATGTTTATTTTTTTTCTAGTTAGAGGAAGAGGTAGTGAAACTCAATGGTTGTTAAGAACTGCATGTAGGCAGGTTGGCCGAACCAATATAAAACTCCTTGTGTTAGTTGTTCTCTTCTTGTTATCTTCCTTTTTATTTCCATATTTGTTTTTGTTTCAGTTTTGAGTTTTTGAAAAGGTTTATATATTTCTTTTCTTATTTACTCAAGTTCAGAAAGTTCACTTTCTATAAGTGCTTAACATTTTTCTCCGCTGCACTACAAGTTCATCTCAATAGCCAATTTACATACAGTTTTTCAAATCTTTAGTGAATGGAGAAAAAGATTAAAAACATGATTCAACCCTTTATTCTCATATGTTTTTCTACCTACAGTTTTATTTTCTTCCTATAGAAAAAATAGAAGAAGGAAGTTATTCAAGTTTTGCTTAGGAACATCGATACATCTATTAAGAAAACTTGAGTATAGGTTAGTTTGAGTGGCGGCTCAAACACAAACCTTTGTATCCTTGATCCATTAGTGATCAGTGTGAGACATAGCTTGGAGAAGCTGAAGTAAAACTACTTGCAACGAGACAGTAGTGGTTGTTGCTAGTCATGGTTTGGCTTGGAAAGGTTAGTATCAAGACTACTTTCAACGTGATAGTAGAGGTTGCTACTGCTCACAATTTGGCTTGGAGAGGCCAATGTCAAGACTAGTTTCAATGTGATAGTAGGGGTGGCTACTGATCACGGGTTAGCTAGGAGAGGCTCGTACAAGACTACTCATGTTAGCTTGGAGAGGCTAGTACAATATTACTCGTATTAGCTTGGACAAGCTAGAATAATGTAACACCCCGATTTTTCTGTCCGAGGGAAATGACCAAAATGCCCCTGAGGTCATTTCTTGACTCGAATTCGAGGGTAACCGACTCGGTCATCCTCGAAGGGTCAACTCAATGTTTGAAGGGGATTGAATGGCCTTTGAATGCTTCCGGAAGCGAAAATCTCGTTTTCCAGCTTTGGTCAAAATGACCAAAATACCCTTATAGCGTTTCTGCGGAGTAAAGGTGCCGTTTGAGCCCGAAACTTTCTCCAGAGGTTTAAAAACATGTTTTCATGTGTCTAGAGGTCTCTGTTCAAGTCCCGGTGGTCCCGGGCAGTTTTAGTGCAAAATTACGGTTTTGCCCATAGAATAGTATTTTTGAGCTTAATGACGTAATTAAGCAAACCTAAGCAATATTAGGCTCTAAACGAAGATTAATTAATTTTCCTAATTAATCTAAAGTCAAAATAATTTATTAAAGTTAATTAGAACCTAAAATTGCTTAGATTAAACTTAAATCCCTTTTTAGAACTCAAGATTCCTAGTCTTGGAATCTTGAATAGTGTTTTCTCTCTCCAATTCCTTAAATCAAGGAAATGTGTCTAGAGTTGTTTAGACTCTAAATTGAGGATCTAACTCACTAATGGTACAAGACCACTCCTTAATTATGTCTAGACCACCCTAATTATCCATTTTCCTTGCCTAAACACTTTCTTACAAATTCCTAATCTTAAGCATAATCAAAGATACACCTAAACACAACACTGAACCACAATTAAAATGCAAACTAATCCTCCCCCAAATCTGATGCAAATGGCCGAAATTCTCACTCCCATTGACCACATGTTGAATTGTTTCTCACTCAAAGAACCATGCTTGAAGCCATACTTTGAACCATACCTCACCATGCTTTGAACCATACCTCACCATGCCTCAAGACCACATTATCTCACCTCATGGAACTCATGGATGCCTCCATTCTGCACCCTCATGGCCGAAACCCCATCAGCCCATTCACACCCTCCATTTGTTTCATTTCTCTATAAATAGAATGCCTTGAGGAGCTTGCACCACTTTTAGATCATTTGCTAAGTTTAGGAACACTCAAAGCTTTTCTTTTTCTCTCAAAGCTCTTGTGTTCTTCAAGTTCTTGGAGTTCTTCATCATCTTCATCTTCTTCTTCCATCTTCAAGTTCATCACATCAAGTAGGGATTTTCTTTCATGTATTCCTTCCTTTAAAGTTCTTGTTCTAGCTTTATGTTCATAGTTTCTCTTGATTCTTTTTAGAACTTCTTTTCTTCTCCTTTTTCCTTCTCATTTTCAGCCATGGGCCTTGAAGTTCAAAGAAATGAGAGCTTGATGATGAGAGTTTCATGATGATGTTCATCACTTGAAACAAACTCTAGAGCTTGATCTTTGTTCTTGAGCAAAAATGTTTCTAGTTCTTCCTTTCTTGAACTCTTGAGAACTTTAGCTTTGATGATGTTTTAAAATGACTCTATGAACTCAATGATGAGGGCTCATGGTGTTGGTGTTAATATATCACCAAGATCATGGACTCTAGAGTTTCAAATATTTCTTTTCTTGCTTAGATGTTTCGGCCATTTCCTTTTCTTTTATATGCCTTATGGTTTGATTTTCTAAAGATGTTGTTTTGAGTTCTAAGAACTCTAGACTTTACTTTACCTTGGTTGGATGAGTTTGGGTTAAGGTTTAAGTTCCTTTAAAGTCTTGTTAAGAGCTTTAGAGAGATAAAAATGAACTTGCATAATTTATCTTATGCTTGCACCCATATTTACATTCTTGCTATGCACCTTTACTTTCAAGCTATCACCTAAGAACATAAAGATTAAAATGGAACTTGCATCTTCACTTAATTTAATTCTCAAAGCCTTTCTATTTCGGCCTTAAAGTCGATTGTTGTTGGGCCTAGAGCACTAAAATAAAGAATTGAACTTGCATCATCACCTAATTAATCTCTCGAATGCCTATCTATTTCGGTCTTAAAGTCGATTGTTGTTAGGCCAAGAGCACTAAAATAAAGAATTGAACCTTGCATATTTACTTTCAAGCTTGCACGTTTAAGTTTATGCCTCGCATATTTACTTTCACGCTTGCACGATTAAGTTTATGCCTTGCATATTTAATTTAAGTCATCACTTTATTTTGTAAGCAAGATTAAAAATGAAAAGCATGAGCACGTTTATTTTATATCGTAACTTAAGAACCTAGAGCTCAAAGACTTGTCCATTTTATTCCAAGTTAAAGTTTAATGTGAAACCATTCTTTGAATGCATATTTTCGGCCAAGTAGTGATGATGGACTTGCAATGAGTTTTCATCTAGCTACAAGGATCAATAGTCTATGTTCTAAGTTTTTCTTAAAGCTTTACAAACCTTTTCAAGGTTATGTTGTCATGAGATATGACTTTATTCCCTTTTAGGAGATGAAATATATTTTATTCATTGACCTAAGGCTTCTCTTAGCCTCTTGATGAATTAAAATGATTTGCAAAGAGTTTTAGAAATTCTAAATTGATTCCAAGAGAAACTAGTTAACTTATGTACCTTGAAATGTCAATTTAAATCCTTTACTAAAGCTAAATGTTTTTGGTTCTGATATGATGAGTGTGATGCTGTATGATGATGTTATGATGTGTTAGAATGTGTGAAAATATCATACGATGATGTAGAAATGATTCTATGCATAATAGGTAAGAAACTAGCTAACTAGAAATACCGTAAAGCTAGAATTTGACATAGTTTTGACCCATTTGTTTATGGAACTTATCCAAACTGTTTTAATGGGAGCTTAATCAGATTAGGATTGTTTAGACATGAAAAACTTAGTAACATTTGGATTAGAATCGAATTCTAGCACCTAGAGGGAAACTAGTAACTAGAAAACCGTAAAAGTGCAAGTTTAGAACTCTTAGAACATTTATTTTTTCTGCATTCTGTCCAGCACCCTTACAACATGATTAATAATTAGTCCTTAAGCATAGGAATGCCTCATAATTAATTTAGATTTAATTCATAGCGCCTTAGGCGAAGACGGAACTAAGAAAGGGTCTAAAACATAAGTTCTAGAACCCCGTAATCACAAGTTAGGAATTCTGCCCTTTGCTATTCAGATTTAAGGGTGAACATGAGGATGATGAATGATGTTTAATTATGAGCCCTTAGGTGCATAAAATATGAGCGACGGATGTTAGAGAACCATATCTCATTATTAAGACCCGTAAGGGTCAAAGCATAAGCTACCGTAAGGATAAACGGTTGAATGTTCTATGATGATGCATGTGTTATGAAAGAGATGATGATGTTATTCATATGAGGAATTCATGAGGATATATGTTTATGTGGCATAAAGCAAATTTGGAAGGAATTCGGCGTAATACCATCGTGTCAGCGAATTCGATTTAATTTGGGGACTTAAAGAGATTTTTGAAAATTAAGGTACTAAGATGGGTTCTAGGATGACACCGGTTCGGCCGAGCACCTCCATAGAACTCATGTGACATCGGTACCATTTTATACTCTTAGGTGACACCGGTTCGGCCGAGCACCCCTAAGAGAATTGCCCCCTAACCCGTACTCAGATAGTTGAGATTTATGATTTATAATACACTTATCGTTAAGTGGTAAGTAAGAACTAGTGACGACTAGTTAAGGTATGAGCTCATAACCTAGATATGTGACACATTCTGGGTGACACCGGTTCGGCAGAGCACCCCCAGTTCGATTGTCTTTTAGGGTGGCCCATGAGGAAGAGATGTTTCATGATTATGATTATGTCACTAAGTTTGTCCCATATGAATGTTTCTATTGCCACTTTGTGCCACTAAGTATGATGATGCTTGATGTTATGTTTTATGTATGTGCATTAGGTAGTGCCATGCATACATCTTCTATTATGTTGCACTCATGATATTAAGATCATCCTAAAATGAACGGACCTTGGCTAAAGTATATCTTAAAGTTTAAAATGAACTTAATACATGCTCAGTCATTTTGTATAATTAAACCCAAGGTTCCTGAGGACGTAGATGATGACACCTAGGTAGTAGGAGGCCCTACAAAGATTCTTTAGCAAGATTCTCACTCCCTTTACCTCTTTCTTTCTGTCACGTCTTCAGATGGCGATGTTCGTAGTGTTCGTGGACACACCGACATGGGAGGTGCACCATGACCCAGAACACGGGTCATTCCATTTTGTGGGTTGATGCACGGTTAGAGTATTCATGTTCATGGGTCAACCCTTCACTCCCCCTGTACATTCCCATCGTTTCTCCCCCGTCTCACCTTTTGGCGATGACCTGGTGTTCGAGCGCGCACGTCCCCTAGAGGAGAGGCTTCGTTGTACCCCACCATCCACGTCCGCCGCTCGAGACTACCCCCAGTATGTGCCCCGTTGCCCGTCATCTTTTTCGGAGACGGATCCTTCCGAGGATTCGGCAACCCAGGTACCCTCCGAGGGATCTTCCTCCACCATATCCATGGACCTTGGGGAAGGTAGTGAGCCTTCCGTGACTCAGCCGAGGCTTGCACGACTACCGGAGATGAGGCCACGCCGTGGAGGTCACTTCCGAGCCTTGTCCCGTCTATTCACGCCGGAGGAGCTTGCTTAGTTTCCGGGTTACGTACCACGCTCGAGGGATAGTCGCCAAAGAGGAGGTGGATGGCCCGGGTTAGAGCACACACCACTTGGATGGGGATAAACCTTCTTTTGTTTAGAGGTTATCCCATTAGATGCGCTCGGGTAGGGGAGTAGATCGTGTTTATGTTTATGTTGTATTTCCTTTCATGTATTTCCCTTGTACTAAATTAAGTCCCACACTTATAAGTGGGCAAGTTATATAAATATAAGATGATATTCAGTGTTTTCCCATGACGTGCCTTTATGTGCTTTATGCTATGATGTTATGAGATGTATGTTTTGTTCTTTACGTGTTACATCGCATCACGCGGCTCTCACTTTATATTTCAAAAAAAAATTTACCCGTATTTTCCGCTAAGTAATTCAAAGTTAAATGAGGACTATGAAGTAACAGACTAATGATTAACCTAATTATGTTCTAGAGTATTGGGTTAAAAATTAGGATGTTACAAATAATACTACTCATTTAGCTTGGAGAGGCTAGCACGGAACTACTCAATCTGTGGCATTAGGTGATTTTTGAAACCTACGGATGATAGCTTGGGAAGGCTAATGTAAAGACTATCCATGTGCATTTTCTCAAGTTGAGAAAGTTGTTGTTAATGGAACCTCAATAGTTGTTGAGCATTGAACGTAGGCAGTTTGGCCAAACCAATATAAAAACTTTGTGCATCATCTTTTTCTATCTGATCTCTTTTACATTCTATTGTTGCGTTTTAATGTTCTATCATAAGTTGTTCCTTTACTCGCATGGCTTTATCATCTTTATTAATTGTGTAATAATAAGCTTCATAAATCTACTTTCTGAAATCACTAACCTTGTTCTGCTGCACTACAAGTGTTACACTTGATAGTATTTGTTTTAAGTGATTCAGAAAATGCGAAAAGAAGATATGCATGATTCAAACCCTCTTCTCATGCATATTTCCACTTACAAGTGGTATTAGAGCTAGGCCTCTGAGGGGTTGAACAATCCAATGATTGTAGAGGACAAAGATCCAAAGGACAGAATGGCCTACATCATCTTTCCAAGATCAATCTTTTATCAGTTGATCCTTTGCTGACAAGACTATAGGTTACGGCACAGTTCATTCATATGATGAAAGGGATTTATAAGAGACCTGTTGACATAATCTATTCAAAAGAGAAAAGTTCAATTGTTTCACCAAGTCGAATGTCTATTCATATATGCTTTAAGCTTAATCTATATACTCTATCTATGTACTGTGTGATACATAATGAAAGGCTATATGAAACAGTCTGTACATGATGTTGAAGGATTTTAGAACTTATCATGATGTCTTTGATCCATATTGTAACATGTCAGATGTTTTACAAAGTTGAAGCAAGGAAAATTGCAAATGTTCTCTGTGAAGTAGAAAGATTTGATATTGTTATCTGAGATTGGTTTTAGTGATGAATTCTTTATCTGTGAATTATGTCTGAAGTCTATAACAACTAATTAAGAAGACAACAATCTCATGAATTACTGATCCAGGCAAAGATCATCTTGAGAAAGAACATCTGCCTATAGCAATAATGACTCACATCACGTATTTGACTCGTACTTGTTTGTCATATCCCTGTGCAAAAGGAAGAATGTGCCAGACATCCTGAAAGTCTTTGTTAGAAAGTCTTATTGTGTTAAAACTTGTAGCCATTCTGTGCTTTATGGCTAAAGAGCATCATTGGAGACTTGTAAGGTAAAAGTTTCACTATCTTATCTCTATTATATCTTTTTTCTTTCCTTTTTACTTTCATTAGATGATTTGCCAGAAAGACATCAAGCCTTTTCACTTACATATCTCAACCTATCAAAGAACTCATAGAATTGCTATGATCACTTGAGAAGGTCTAGTCTAAAGCTAGAAAGTTGAAAGAGAGAAATACTCCAAAAAAGTTTACTCTTCTTAACACATTTGTTTCTGAGACCTCCAAGAAGCTATATGATCATGTCAGAAATTTCTTCTAAATCCTTGAGAGGAATTCATGGAATTCTAAGATCTGACTCATTTTTATCAGAAAAATTCAAAAACTATGCTTTTGTAACAAATAGTTAGCATCTATTGTTTCAAAAAAACTGGATTGAGATATACAAGTGAAATCGCAGAAGAAAAATATGTGCAACTTCATCCATATATGTATATATATATATACACATAGATCTTCTGGTTCTGTTCTTCAAGTTGTTTAAAGAGATACCTTTACAAGAAATGAATCCTGAAAAAGGAATTTCTTTAGAAAATTTGGAAAAGCCACTTTATCTGAAACTAACAGAAAAGGACCTATTAAAGGTCTAGGTACCCAAAGTTATACTCTTTCTTGCAGGAATATCTGAACATATTCCTCTGACTGAAAAGATAAAGAAGCACTCTGATGATGATTTTTCCAGATTTCAGGCCTTGATTCTAAGTGTTGCCATAGTTCCTGAGAGATAATCCTCTCAAGAATCTTCATGTATGATGATGATGAAAAGCCTAAGGAAGACTTTGCTGATAATCTTATTTATTCTAAAGGAAATCCTGAGATTTTCTAAAGCTAGCAGATGAAAGGCAAATGCTTCAGAAACTTGAAGATGACATAGAAGCTAGAAGATTTGTCTGTACAATAACCTTGTGCTTTTCTATATCTTGAGGTAAGTTGCCTTCTTATCATCTGAAACAATGTTGTGCTTTTTATTCTTACAAGAATCTAGTCAGCACTCCTTATCCTAGTTTGTTTTTGAAATTTTTTTTCTATTTAAAAACAGGGATGCTTAGTAAATAGATGTGTCTACTAAGATCTTGTATCAAGATGTATTCATAATATCTATAACTGAGAATCTCTTGGTTGTTTTCTGGTGTTGAAAAGATTTTAAGCTTTCACATATGCATAAACATTTCTGCATAAAACTCTCTAGGTGGTCTTTCTTCACAACTTCCTTCTGAAGATCAAGCAAAGCACTCTAAAATCATCAGTATACATATTCTCCTAAAGACTCTGCTTATCAGTTTACAAGAACATTAGAAGATCAGTATGCAAGATCAGTTCTACTAACATGTGATTTAGAAGTCAGTTTACAAGGTCATAGATCTCTATGAAGAATGATGTATCAATTTGCAAGAATAGAAAGAAATCAGATCGCTTAGTTTGAAGATGAATTGATGAGAATGAAGAAGATGTGTTCAGAAGAAGGTTGTCTGGTTAGAAAAGGTCTTGAAGATCAGTGAATGATGATTATATGGGAGCATTGAACTCAGAGCAAAAAGAAGATTCTGAGATAAGATATAAAAGTTCTTCTAGGGCTCAAAAAGTAAACCTTGAAGCTTTAGAAAGTAATTTCTTCATAAAGTGAAATCAAGTATAAGAAAACTCTCTTTTTGAAAGAATGATGAAAAGACAGGATTTCTATCCACGATGTCAGAGTTTTGCTCTCCCATATTGCTTCGCTTTTAGTTATGTCACATCTCTTTAAACCCCCACGTCCTTCCTTTCACCTTTACCTTTATCTTCTGGAACATGTTTCTTTTACCATCATCCTAACCTCAAACATTGAACCATCTTTCTTACTATCTCTTTTCTGCAACCCTTTTCTTAGCCTTGCTTCACCTCTTCTATTCTTGTCCTCTTTCCTTCTTCACCAAACCCTTACTCGCTTTCATTTTCTTTCAAGGTCATTTCCATGGCTGAAGGTTGAGAGATAGAAAAAGATACATCTAGACGAGGAGGTTTTCTCACGTACAATGAGCTAGATATGCAAGAGAAATATGAAGAAAATTTTTCTCGGAGGACCACAGCCCCCGAAAAAAGGTTAAGCAATACCTTACTAGATCAAGTTCACTTAGGCAGGTGTTTACCTTCCAAGGATGACAATACTTTCTGGACATCTCTGACAGAGTCTTTCTGTAACATCCTAGTTTTTAACCCAATACTCTAGAACATATTTAAGTTAACCATTAGTCTGTTACGTCATAGTTTCCTTATTACCTTAAAATACTTAGCGGAAATACTGGTAAATTTTTTTTTTGAATTATAAAAGCAAAGTGAGAGCCGCGCGACACGATGAACAATAAAGTATGAAAGGAAATAAAGCAAGCATCTCATAACATCATAACATAAAGCAAGTAAAGGCACATCACAATAAAATCGAACTGTGTATTTATATAATATGATATGCCCACTTATGAAGAGTGGGACTTAGTTTAGTACAATAGGAAACGAATACATCAAGAGAAAATATGTAACACCCCGATTTTTCTGTCTGAGGGAAATGACCAAAATGCCCCTGAGGTCATTTTCTGACCCGAATTCGAAGGTAACTAACTCGGTCGTCCTCGAAGGGTCAACTCAATGTTTGAAGGGGATTGAATGGCCTTTGAATGCTTCCAGAAGCGAAAATCTCGTTTCATGAGTTTGGTCAAAATGACCAAAATACCCCTATAGCGTTTTACGCGGGTAAAGGTGCCGTTTGAGCCCGGAACTTTTCCCAGATGTTTAAAAACATGTTTTCATGTGTCTAGAGGTCTCTGTTCAAGTCCCGATGGCCCCGGGCAGTTTTAGTGCAAAATTACGATTTTGCCCCTAGAATAGTGTTTTTGAGCTTAATGACGTAATTAAGCAAACCTAAGCAATATTAGGCTCTAAACGAAGATTAATTTATTTCCCTAATTAATCTAGAGTCAAAATAATTTATTAAAGTTAATTAGAACCTAAAATTGCTTAGATTAAACTTAAATCCCTTTTTAGAACTCAAGACTCCTAGTCTTGGAATCTTGAATAGTGTTTTCTCTCTCCAACTCCTTAAATCAAGGAAATGTGTCTAGAGTTGTTTAGACTCTAAATTGAGGATTTAACTCACTAATGGTGCAAGACCACTCCTTAATTATGTCTAGACCACCTTAATTATCCATTTCCCTTACCTAAACACTTTCTTACAAATTCCTAATCTTAAGCATAATCAAAGATACACCTAAACACAACTCTAAACCACAATTAAAATGCAACTAAACCTCTCCCAAATCTGATGCACATGGCCGAAATTCTCTTCCCCTTTGACCACATGTTTAATTATTTTCTCACTCAAAGAACCATGCTTGAGGCCATACCTTGAACCATACCTCACCATACCTTAAGCCATACCTCACCATGCCTCAAGAACACATTATCTCACCTCATGGAACTCATGGATGCCTCCAATTCTGCACACATGGCCGAAGCTCTTCATCACCATGAGCTCCCTCCATTTGTTTCATTTCTCTATAAATAGAATGCCTTGAGGAGCTTGCACCACTTTTAGATCATTTGCTAAGTTTAGGAACACTCAAAGCTTTTCTTTTTCTCTCAAAGTTCTTGTGTTCTTCAAGTTCTTGGAGTTCTTCACCATCTTCATCTTCTTCTTCCATCTTCAAGTTCATCACACCAAGTAGGGATTTTCTTTCATGTATTCTTTTCTTTAAAGTTCTTGTTTCAAGCTTGATGTTCATAGTTTCTCTTGTTTCTTTTTAGAACTTCTTTTCTTCTCCTTCTTCCTCTTTATGTTTCGGCCATGGGCCTTTGGGAATGAAGGAATGAGAGCTTGATGATGAAAGTTTCATGATGATGTTCATCACTTGAAACAAACTCTAGAGCTTGATCTTTGTTCTTGAGCAAAAATGTTTTTAGTTTTTCCTTTCTTGAACTCTTGAGAACTTTAGCTTTGATGATGTTTTAAAATGGCTCTATGAACTCAATGATGAGGACTCATGATGTTGGTGTTAATATATCATCAAGATCATGAACTCTAGAGTTTTAAAATGTTCCTTTTTCTTCTTGAAGATTTCGGCCATTTCCTTAAATTTTTCTAAGCTTCATGGTTTGATTTCCTAAAAATATTATGTTGAGTTTTAAGAACTCTAAGCTTGACTTTACCTTGTTTGGATGAGTTTGGGTTATGGTTTAAATTCCTTTAAAGTCTTGTTAAGAGCTCTAGAAAGATAAAATGAACTTGCATAATTTATTTTATGCTTGCATTCATATTTACATTCTTGCTATGCATCTTTACTTTCTAGCTATCACCTAAGAACATAAAGATTAAAATGGAACTTGTATCATCACTTAATTTAATTCTTGAAGCCTTTCTATTTCGGCCTTAAAGTCAATTGTTGTTGGGCCTAGAGCACTAAAATAAAGAATTGAACTTGCATTATCACCTAATTAATTTCTCGAATGCCTTTCTATTTCGGCCTTAAAGTCGATTGTTGTTGGGCCAAGAGCACTAAAATGAAGAATTAAATCTTGCATATTTACTTTCAAGCTTGCACGTTTAAGTTTATGCCTCGCATATTTACTTTCAAGCTTGCACGTTTAAGTTTATGCCTTGCATATTTAATTTATGTCATCACTTTATTTTGTAAGAAAGATTAAAAAAATGAAAAGCATGAGCATGTTTATTTTATGTCGTAACTTAAGAACCTAGAGCTCAAAGACTTGCCCATTTCATTCCAAGTTAAAGTTTAATGTGAAACCATTCTTTGAATGCATATTTTCGGCCAAGTAGTGATGATGGACTTTCAATGAGTTTTCATCTAGCTACAAGGACCAATAGTCTATGTTCTAAGTTTTCCTTAAAGCTTTACAAACCGTTTCAAGTTTATGTTGTCATGAGATATGACTTTACTCCCTTTTAGGAGATGAAATATATTTTGGTCATTGACCTAAGGCTTCTCTTAGCCTTTTGATGAATTAAAATGATTTGCAAAGAGTTTTTAGAAATTCTAAATTGATTCCAAGAGAAACTAGTTAACTTATGTACCTAGAAATGTCAATTTAACTCTCTCATTTAAGTTAAATGTTTTCGGTTCAGATGTGATGAGTGTGATGCTGTATGATGATGTTTTGATGTGTTGGAATGTGTGAAAATATCATGTGATGATGTAGAAGCGATCCTATGCATGATAGGTAAGAAACTAGCTAACTAGAAATACCGTAAAGCTAGAATTTAACATAGTTTTGACCCACTTGTTTATGGAACTAATCCAAACTATTTTAATGGGAACATAATCAGATTTAGATTGTTTAGACATGAAAAACTTGGTATCATTTGAATTAGAATTGAATTCTAGCACCTATAGGGAAACTAGTAACTAGAAAACCGTAAAAATGCAATGTAGAACTCTTGGAACATTTATTTTTCTGGATGCTGTCCAGCACCCTTACAACATGATAAACATGATTAATAATTAGTCCTTAAGCATGGGAATGCCTCATAATTGATTTAGATTTAATCCATAGCGCCTTAGGCGAAGATGGAACCAAGAAAGGGTCTAAAACGTAAGTTCTAGAACCCCGTGATCACAAGTTAAGAATTCTACCCTATGCTTTTCAGATTTAAATGTAGATATGAGGATTATGAGTGATGTTTAATTATGAGCCCTTAGGTGCATAAAATATGAGTGACGGATGTTAGAGAACCAAATCTCATGATTAAGACCCATAAAGGTCAAAGCATAAGCTACCGTAAGGATAAACGGTTGAATGTTCCATGATGATGTATGTTATGTAAATGATGATGATGTTATTCATATGATGAATTCATGAGGATATATGTTTATGTGGCATAAAGCAAATTTGGAAGGAATTCGGTGTAATGCCATCGTGCCGCCGAATTCCCAACAAATTTGGGGACTTAAAGAGATTTTGAAAATTTAGGTACTAAGATGGGTTCTAGGATGACACCGGTTCGGCCGAGCACCTCCATAGAACTCATGTGACATCGGTACCATTTTATACTCTTAGGTGACACCGGTTCGGCCGAGCACCCTTAAGAGAATTGCCCCCTAACCCGTACTCAGATAGTAGGGATTTATGATTTATGATACGCTTATCGTTAAGTGGTAAGTAAGAACTAGTGACGACTAGTTAAGGTATGAGCTCATAACCTAGATGTATGACACGTTCTGGGTGACACCGGTTCGCCGAGCACCCCCAGTTCGATTGTCTTTTAGGGTGGCCCATGAGGAAGAGAAGTTTCATGATTATGATTATGTCACTAAGTTTTGTCCCATATGAATATTACTATTTCCACTTTATGCCACCAAGTATGATGATGCTTGATGTTATGTTTTATGTATGTGCATTAGGTAGTGCCATGCATACATTTTCTATTATGTTGCATTCATGACATTAAGATCATCCTAAAATGAATGGACCTTGGCTAAAATATATTTTAAAGTTTAAAATGAACTTAATACATGCTCAGTCATTTTGTATAAATAAACCCAAGGTTCCTGAGGACGTAGATGATGACACCTAGGTAGTAGGAGGCTCTACTAAGATTCTTTAGCAAGATTCTCACTCCCTCTATCTCTTTCTTGCCGTCACGTCATTAGATGGCGACGTTCGTAGTGTTCGTGGACACGCCGACATGGGAGGTGCACTATGACCCGACTCACGGGTTATGCCATTTTGAGGGACAGTGCACGGTGCGGGTTTTCATGTTCGTAGGACGCCTCTTCGCTCATCCCGTGCACACCCATCGCTTCTCCCCGACTGCACCCTATGGCGACGATGAGCGGGTTTTTGAGAGCGCGCGTACGCATGACGAGAGAATGCTCTGCATGCACACCGTCGCCCTAGCCATGCGAGACTATCCCGATTACGTGCCCCGGACTTACTTCTCGGAGACCGACCCTTCCGAGGACCCGCCTACCCATCCGCATAGCGAGAGCTCTGCCCCCTCTCCCCCACCATTGAGGGAGGGCAGTGAGGATACCGTGACTCAGCCACGGCTTGCGCGACGACCGGAGATGCGACCATACCGCGGGGGTCACACTCGATCCCCGTTCCGCCTCTTCACGTCCGAGGAGCTCGCCCAGTTTCCCGGATATTTGCCTCGTTCGCGAGATGGACGCCAGTCGGAGGTGATGATCGTCCGATGGAGTACCCGGTTAGAGCACACACCACCTAGATGAGGGATAAACCTTCTTTTGTTTAGAGGTTTCCCATTAGATGCACTCGGGTAGGGGAGTAGATTATGTTCATGTTTTATGTTGTATTTTCTTTTATGTATTTCCCTTGTACTAAATTTAGTCCCACACTTATAAGTGGGCAAGTTATATATATAAGAGATGATATTCAGTGTTGTTCATGTTGTGCCTTATGTTATGATGTTGTGAGACAATTGTTTTACTTTACATGGTTTACCGCTTATCGCATCACGCGGCTCTCACTTTATATTTCAAAAAAAAATTTACCCGTATTTTCCGCTAAGTATTTCTAAGTAAAATTGAGAACTATGAAGTAACAGACTAATATTTAACCTAAGTATGTTCTAGAGTATTGGGTTAAAAATTAGGATGTTACAAAATACAAGGAAAGTGCCACGGAAAGCATAAAAGCAAACTCCCCTACCCAAGTGCAACTAAAGGGATAACCTCTAAACAAAAGAAGGTTTATCCTCATCTAAGTGGTGTGTGCACTACCCGAGTACTCCATTGGTCATCCGCCATTGCCTACTGACGTCCGTCCCACGAGCGAGGCACATATCCGGCAAACTAAGTGAGCTCCTCCGACGTGTAAAGGCAAAGTGGGGATCAAGAGTGGCCCCCACGACGTGGCCGCATCTCTGGTCGTCGTACTAGCTGAGGCTGAGTCATAGTATCCTTACTGCCCTCTCTCATCAGTGGTGGGGTGAGGGCAAAACTCTCATTGTATGGATGGGTAAACGAGTCCTCCAACGGGTCGGTCTCTGAGAAGTATGTCCGGGCACGTAGTCGGGATAGTCACGCATGGCTGAGGTGGTGGTGTGCATGCGAAGCACTCTCTTGTTGTCCGTACGCGCACGCTCAAAACCCGCTTGTCATCGCCGTAGGGTGCTGTCGGGGAGAAGCGATGGGTATGTAGGGGGTGAGCGAAGGGATGTCCAATGAACATGAAGACTCACACAGTGCACTGTCCCTCAAAATGGTATGATCCGTGCTCTAGATCATAGTGCACCTCCCATGTCGGGGTGTCCACAAAAACTACGAACGTCGCCATCTGAAGACGTGATGGAGAAAAAAAGATAGAGGGAGTGAGAATCTTGCTAAAGAATCTTAGTAGAGCCTCCTGCTATCTAGGTGTCATCATCTACGCCCTCAGGAACCTTGGGTTTAGTGTACAAAGTAAGTGAGCATGCATTAAGTCCATTTTTAAGCTTTTGAAACATAGTTAGCCAAGGTCCATTCATTTTAGTATGATTCTTAATGTCATGGATGCAACATGTTAAAGAATGTATGCATGGCTCTACTTAGTGCAAGAGTAATAATTATAACATTAAGGACATCATAATAGTGGTATAAAGTGGCAATTGAAATCTCATATGGGAAAACTTTGTGACATAATCATCATACTTTACTTCCTCATAGGCCACCCTAAAAGACATTCGCTCTGGGGGTGCTCGACCGAACCGATGTCACCCAGAATGTACATCTCTAGGTTATGAGCTCATACCTTAACTAGTCATCACTAGTTCTTACTTATCAATCCCGATAAGCGTATCATAATCATAAACATAATCCCGACTTATCCAGTACGGGCTAGGGGGCATTTCTTGGGGTGCTCGGCCGAACCGGTGTCAGCCAAGAATACATCTTGGTACCGATATCACATGAGTTCTCTGGAGGTGCTTGGTCAAACCGGTGTCATCCGAGAACTCATCTTAGCACCTCATAAATAAAATCTCATAGGTTTTTGAAAAACTTTCTAAGTCCCCAAATTTGTCAGAAATTTGGTAGCATAAAAGCAGCATGCCGGATTTCTTTCAAATTTACTTTATGCCACATAAGTCAATCAAACACACATCCTCTATTATAATTCCATGCGTTCACGTAATCATTCTTATATGTTCACAAGCAACATTGAAACTCATTATGCCTTGATCCTACGGTATCTTATGCTTTGACCCTTAAGAGCCTTAAACTTGAGATGTAATTATTTTATCATTCTCTATCAACCTTTTATGCACATGAGGATTCTCTTTTAACAAATCTCACTATCATTTATACTCTTTATTAAATCTGGGCAACACCATTCTTTCAGGGCAGAGTTATAAGTTTACAATTACGGAGTTCTAGAACTTACGTTTTAGATCCTTTCTTGGTTCCGTCTTCGCCTAAGGCGCTATAAATTAAATCTAAACCAATTATGAGGCATTCCTATGTCTAAGAAAAAATTATAAACCATGTTTACCATATTATGAGGTTGCTGGACAGATTCTAAAAATTAAATGTTCTAAGAGTTCTAGAATTGCATTTTTACGATTTTCTAATTACTAGTTCCTCTATAAGTGCTAAAATTCAATCCTACTTCAAATGTAACCAAATTTTTCATAATTATTCAATCCTAAACTGATTGTTATCATACTAAAACAGTTTTGGCATTGATTAAGATTAAAGGGGTTAAACATAAGTTAAATTCCAACTTTATGGTTTTCCTAGGAAGCTAGTTTCTCCCCTAACATGCGTAGAAGTGTTCCTACCTCATCATATGTCATTTCCACACATTCTAACATATCAAAACATCATCATTCAGAATCAAACATGTCAAGATAGAACCGAATTGTCAATGTTCAAAAGACACATAATTTGACATTTCTAAAGCATATAAGTTGCTAGTTTCCCTTGGAATCTTTTTAGGACTTCTAAAACTCTTTACAAACCATTTTATTTTATCAAGAGGCTAAAAATAACCTTAGGTCAGTAATCCAATTTAATACTTCTTTAGAAGAGGAATAGAAATCATAAATCTTGTTGGTCATAACTTTATGAAACTCATCAAACTTAAAAAAAACACTAGAGCATAGGTGTCGCAACCTGAAACGCGACGGGGCGGCGACAAATATATTTTGAAAATAGTTTTTTTCAATGGAGTCACCACCAAGGTTTATTAAGGAAAACCATTGGGAAAACCTTTTTGTAAAAAATTTTAAACTAGTCTGCAAAAATAGAGTTAGATCCGGGAGTCTGTTTATGCACAGGGAAAGGTAGAGATTAAATCCCACGTACCCTGATACATTTGTCCTAAAGCGGTTACCCAAAAGTTAATTGTGCAAATTATAATAATTTAAAGCATATAGAATTTACCCAAAATGATAACTAAATATAATATTTACAACTAAATAACAAAAATCAAATTAAAATATTTACAAATAGGGAAAATTAAATAAAAAAAATTGAAGACAAAATTATGAAAATTTAAAGTTTGGCTTGACAGGAATTCCTGCTCCTACATATCCTCTGGTACAATGAGGAACTCAAAGCCACATAGTTTTCTACAAAATATTTGTGTATTGTTTAATTTTATTTTTAAAAAAAGAGTTTTAGAATAATAAGCTGTCACAGCTAAAATATCCCGAAACATAAAGTTAATAAACCGTCACGGTTAAATTAACTCTATTTTTGAAAAGAAATTTTGATTGTCAAATCACGAAAATCAATTTGTATATAGGATCCAAGTTAGCACTAAGCTACTCAATAAATCTTTATGATTCAAATAACAATGAAGGTAACATTTGCTACTCAACTATCGTTATTGATCATTGTACGAATTAATAATCCCCAAAAAGATTTTCATTTTATTGAAAAGAAAATACATATTTTTTTTTATTTTTTGCACAAAATAAACTAAAAAAAACATCAAATAAATAAATAGATCACTTAAACCAAATTCACATTTAACATTGACCTCAAACAACTAAGCTTCAAAACTAGGAACAAAATAAATATTAATTAAACAAACATAATTCAAACCCACACAAAATAAGCCCCAAAAAGCTAAAAATAAAATAAAAACCAACCCAACAAGCCAACCCAAATTCTAACAAAATACATTCCAAAGTATGATTCAATGAAAATGAAATAAAACTAACCAAAAATATAAATGAAATTAAAATTAAACTCCCTAATTCTCTATTTTTACATGTTCTAAATTTAAATTACACACAATTTGAACATTTTCTCTCACACACGCATAAACTAAAGAAATAAGTTAATAAAAAAAAACTCAAAACTCTGTCTCTCTCATACCCTCACTCACAGCACACTCTCTCCTCTTCACACCAGCACACACACACACACACACACACACACACAGAGATCTTACTCTCTCTTTTACACGCACGGTACTCTCACTTTCTCACCCCCCACACACACAAAAACAAACTAAACTCTCTCACGCGCACACACGCACTCACACTTTATATGCTCAGCACACCCACAAGTTCTGAAAGGAAACAAAAGAAATAAAGAGAATGGGAGAAAGAGTAAGAGAGAGAAAGCATGGGCGGAAGAGAGAGGGGCCACGGCCATGAAGGATCACCACCGCGGATGGTGCGCTAGCCAAGAGGGAAGAAGGGAAACGAGGCTTCCGCGGTGGCTGGACTTTTACGGCAACACGGTGGCGGAAACGAAGCCGAGATGGGGGGAAAGGCGGTTTCAGGAAGAAGGAAGGATTCGCGCGGTGGTGCGGTGACCACGGCTGGGGGCTGGCGGAGCGACGCAGGTGGTGGTGGTGGATGAGGAGCTACGACGCGATGTGGCTGGGGAAGAAGAGAAGGATGGCTCGCTGTTGGTGGCTGAGTCACCGAGGAGCTGTGGCGGTAGCGGAGAAGCAATCAAAGGGGACGGCACGGCCTGGCGTTGGTGACCACTGCCTGAAACTGGGATGACCTCTCCGATCTGCAATGGCGTGACTGAGGTCGATAATGGCACGGACGGCGGAGGAGGAGGCGATGCTTGATGGTTGAAGGCAGAGGAAGCTAGGTGGCAGAGAGGTGATGGGGAAGAGGGCAAGGAAAAAGAGGACAATGGAGGATAGGAAGCCGCGACCTTGGTGGTGGCATGGTGGAGGTCCTCCGCAAGAGGGATGAGAAAAAGGGAATCGGGGTTAGTGGTGGTGGTGGCTCATAGTGGGGGAGGAAGAAGTTGTGAGTGGTGGTGATGATGA
Source organism: Dalbergia cochinchinensis (assembly GCA_031216125.1). Taxonomy (NCBI): domain Eukaryota; kingdom Viridiplantae; phylum Streptophyta; class Magnoliopsida; order Fabales; family Fabaceae; genus Dalbergia; species Dalbergia cochinchinensis. Next base: position 17,809,940 of record CM062370.1, read on the forward strand.
TGGGAGGCCGCGGCTTGGGGAAAGGAGGCCGCTGCGGCCTCCTCATTCTTTTTCCTCTTTCTTTTTGTTAAAATTTTAGGTGATGATAGTATTGTTGATGTTATTACCTTCGCTTCTTGTTATTGCTGGACTGAATTGGAACTTTTAGTTAACTGATGATGGCTCTGTGTTTGGAAATTTTGCTGAATTTTTTTTTTGTGTGTGATCTGAACGTTTCTTGCTGATGATCCTCTCTCTATGTTGGGTTTTCTCTTTGTATTCTTTGGAATCCTTTGGCCGATGATGATCTCCCCCTTTTTTTTTTCTGATGTTGGTCCTCTATATGGTTGCTCATTGATCACCTTTATAGCTTAGCAGTATGGACTCCAACTCACCCCTAATTTGTAAAGAACGAAAAGCTTATCCTTTTGCCAGGAGTGGGGAAGAACCCATGTCATTATGTCCGCCATTACTTCACATGTATTTGGCAGGATGGTGCTTGTGACCGTTGCTCGTCCGTTCCTCCCTTTTTTTTATTTTTTAAAAATTTTTAAAAAAATTCAGAGCAAGGAAAATGGACTTGACACAGTTTTTTTTTTTTTGCACACATGAACTTATAATCAAAATGCCTATGGTCTGAAAGAAACAAAAAACACTTGGGCTGAGCATAAAATGATTAAAACTCAAAAACGCAATTCACAATTCTATCAAAAAGGCTTAGGAAATGGGCTAAAGTTAGTTGGGCCACCATTAACCGAACGGAATAATAACCTTACACAAAATAAAAAAAAAACTAAGTTGACGCAAAAGTAAAGGAGACTTCATTTTTTTCATTTTTTTATGACATCAAAACTTACTTTTAAAATTAAAATGAAGTGAAATTGTTAAATTTTTGAAACTTGGTCAAAAATTGGGTGCTGACAGTAGCCCCCTTTGATTGGCCTTTTAACTAAAAGGATAATCAAAGTAAAGAAGCAAACAATTTTTGTCCAAGTTAAGCTTTATTTGAAACAAAGATGAGAACAACGAAGACTTAAGACACGTCACAAAACAAGAGGAAAGTAGGCTTCACAATACTTACAAAGAGAAATCAGATGTCACAATACCTTCAAAATGTTGAGTAGGCCTCACAATACCTATAATGGATAGAAATGAGGCTTCAAAATACCTCAAAAGGATAGAAAAGGCGTCACAATACCTTCAAAATATTGAGTAGGCGTCACAATACCTACAATGGACAAATATAAGGCTTCACAATACCTTGAAAAGATAAATCAGGCCTCACAATACCTGCAAAGATAAATCAGGCCTCACAATACCTAAAGAGAAAAAAGTAGGTGTCTCAATACCTACAAAGAGAAATGAGGTGTCACAATACCTCAAAAGGATGGGGAAGGCATCATAATACCTTCAAAATATTGAGTAGGCATCACAATACCTACAATGGATAAAAATGAGGCTTTACAAAACCTCAAAAAGATAAATCAGGCCTCACAATACCTAAAAAAAGATAAATCAGTCATCATAACACCTGGGAAGAAAAGTAAGCGTCTCAATACCTACTAAGAGAAATCAGGCCTCACAATACCTGAGAAAAGAAAAGTAGGTGTCACAATACCTACAATAGATAGAAATGAGGCATCACAATACCCCAAAAGATAAGCTAGGCACCTCAATACCTAGAATATAAATGAATTGGATGCAAATGAACTAGGCTTCAAATACCTAAAATGATGTATAAATCAATGCAAATTATTTATGTATAAAAATATGCAATTCAAAGTTGAAAGCTTCAGATTTGAATTTTTTTTTCAAAGAGATGTTGTCACTTACAAAGTCATTGAAGAATTCAGATCAACTTGCATTTCCAAATGAAAGTATTCGGAAACATTCACCATCATGTCGCAACTTAAATTTGTTCCGCACAAGGAGAAGGGATATAGAGTTAAAAGGAATATCATGGTTCTTTAGGAATATGGTTAGGAAGGATGGACGATAGGATGAGTTTTCCAAGCTGACCAACATTGTTTTGAGCAAATAGCAATTCAACACTTTTCAAACCCTTCTAATGAATAACCTTAAAATAGCCCCCAAATTTAAATTCTTGAGATTCTGGAGGTTCTTCAAATCACGCTTTTTGCTTGAAATGAACTAGCTTAGACTTATGCTTTAATTATGAAGATGGATCAACATTTATCTTTTTCTTTCTTTTGTTTCAAAATTAAGTTTATGAAAATAAAAGCAATCAATCATTGATCAGGATGGACTTTATTAGGCTTGTAACATGGCTAAGGTTAAAAGTTTATGAATAAAAGGATATTAATGGCTCAAACAAGTGTTTAAGGGTTAATTGCGATAAAGGATCAATGCTAGCATGATGATGTACTCTACTAACAACAATTGAGAATCATAAATAGGGTTTCATTTTGAACCAAGATCTTTCATGGTTTTCTTTCTTTTTTTTTCTTATTTTCTTTCTCTTTTATTTTCTTTTTTTTTATCAGAAATTGAACAAAGAATCGCAGATGAACAACTTTTATTGCATATTAGCCCCCAGTGTAGGTGATCCTTGTCAAGGTTACCGGAAGAAAATAATTAGGCTCAAATGGGGTATCAAAGGATATTGATTTTTTCATGAAAGATAGGGAAACATGGCCAAACTTCATTTCAAATTATGATTGCTTATTTTCACAAATTTAATATTGAAGCAAAACTCTTTTTCTCCTCTTTTTCATCATTTTTTCGAGTTCAAAATGAAAGAGGTTAAAGGAGATTGTAACACACAAATAAAAGGTACCTTCTTCACTAAAAAGGAAATTACATCAAGTCTCTTCAAATGGAAACACAAGCAAAAGCAACAACAAGATACAGTCCTCCAATTTCAAATCTCAAGCTCCATGTATGGGAAGTGGGTTAGTCCCAATGTTTGGTCCTGATGGTTGTTCATTTTGTTCTTCAAAAGATAGTTTTTCGATATCCCTTAACTTTTGCACACGAATCTTGAAGGATATGCATCTTTCAATGGAATGACCAGGCGCTCCCATATGGTATTTGCAAGTCTCATTAGCATTGTACCATTTTGGGGTAGGATTCGGAACAGGCTTGGGCACTTCTGGAGCTACCAAAATTTGCTTCAGCAAGGCATCATAAATGTTACTGTAAGTGGTTGGCACTGGGTCAATCTTTATCCTATCTCTTCCAGGTTGATTTGATGAAGCAACTAAAGTGTTGTTTGTAGGTGTACCAGCGAAGGAAACATTGTTCACATGCAAAGGATTTTGGGGTTCGGATTGTGATGGTCTGGAAGGAAATTGAAAGGGGTGATATGGATATGGGTGGAAATGTGGCATAGGGTATGGATGAGGTTGGTAAGTATATTGATGGTGGTTATTTTTGAGTGACTTCTGTTCTGTATCATGTGAACTTCTCCCTCTTTCTTTGGAAAGATAGGCTTTTTAAACTTATCAATTGACCCGCTCAGCTTGCCTTCTCGAATAGCATCCTCTACCTATTCTCCAGCTACAACCACATCTGAAAATCGATTAGTAACACAGCCCAACAATTTTTCAAAGTAAGCTCCATCCAAGGTCTTGACAAAAAGTCTGACAATTTCTTTTTCACTCAAAGGTGGGTGAACCTGGGAAGCTTTCTATCTCCACCGTTGCACATATTCCCTAAAAGTTTCTCTGTCAGCCTTTTTCATCCTTTGAAGTTCAAACCTGTCAGGAGCAATGTCAGTGACAAATTGGTATTGCTTCACAAATAGCTCTGCTAAGCTATGCCAGCTTCTCATTTGACCTTTGTCAAGTTGCAAAAACCAAGATAAAGCCCCACCAGCTAAGCTATGTTGGAAACAATGAACCATCAATTTCTCATTCTTATGGTATGCTGCCATGCTTCTAGTGTACATGGTCAAATGAACCATGGGATTAGTTTTTCCTTCAAACTTTTCAAAGTCTGGGACTTTAAATTTTGCAGGTATCTCCATGTCAGGGAATAAACAAAAATCTTGCATGTCTAGCCTCTCATAAGCTTCTATTCCTTGTATTGCCCTCACTTTTTCTTCTAGCATCTCCATTTTGCTCAACATCAAGGTATCCTCTTCCCTATTCCCACATCCTTGATCACACTTGGGAGTGGTTATTACAACCTTAAGCGAGTCTTTCTCATCTGGTTGGATAACGTGGTCTTCATCCCCATCATTGACATCTTCATTCTCAACAACTGGAATAGAGTTATGACTTGAATTGCCATTGGGATTGCTTCCTTTATTCACAGTTATTTCCTTTAGTAAGCTCAATATCTGCTCAAAATTCCCCTCCATTTTTTCCATTCTTTGCTCCAATGTAGGCTTAGGGTCATTTGTGTTTTGAGTTCGATCAACCATTTAGGGAAATTCAATGGTTGGTTGTTGTTGGGAATGGGAACGAGTCTGGACTGGGCTTCGAACCGGAACAAACTTGCATCGTGGTGTAATGGTGAAAGATCTGGTAATTTGAAAAGCGTTAATAATAGGGAATGCTAACTCGACATCTGAATTCTTTATAGTCTTAAAGAAAGTGAAACCATGAACTTAAGAGTATGTATTTTATTAAAAACTTTATGAAGACCAAGATTTTTTTTTTATAAAGAGAACATGCAAATGATTTTTTGTTTTTTTGAAGTTAAAATGCAAGGGTTGAACTACCAAATTAAAAGATTTTTTTTCTTGAATTTTAAATATGAATTTACAAAATAAAAAAAATTAAAAGATTGTTTTATCATTTTTTTTCTTTTGAAAAAAACAATGTATAAAAAAAATGAAAATATGAAATAAATTTTTATTTACAATTTGGAACTAAAAGGTATGAGAAAAAGGACAGTTGAAGGAAAATGATTATTCACAAAAAGCTAACCCTGATCAAAGACTTAAAAAAAAAAAAGACATAAGCCCCCGAGTTTCTATAACAAAAGCCCACCATAGGATTGGAGCATGACTTTCTTCTAGACCTAAAGTGCAAGTTTACCAAGGTCGGTGCTATAAATCTAAAGGTCAAAAGTCCTCAGATTGCCCTTATTTAATAATAAGGACCCAGTCTTTTAAAATGATCACAAGTAGGGATTAACCCTCTCAATATGATCAATTTATAAAGCCAGTAACAATCTGAGTGGTGTCCCAACAACTATCAAGTGAGCATGAAGCCCCTCATGACAATGTCAAGAAACCCCCTGAGTCCTAGGCTTGCATGGGCTCGGGTATAGAGTCCAAAAGTGTGTGAGGTACAATGTGTCCTGAATGCCTAACCGTAAGATATTATCCTAGAGTTCTACGGATTTTTCCAATTTGTTAATCTCCCTTGGATAGTTCTGCAATTCTAGGCATTTGGGCCTCTAGAGTTAAGGACCCATTTTAGAATATTAACCACAACAGTAGGTGAACCACTAGGTGTGGAATATTCATAAAAGAGTCACACTCTATACGAGGCTTTCGCAATAACCAAACAGGATGTACATCCAAAATGGCTACCACTACATAACCTCTTAACTATCTTAAGTCATACTCAGACCCGGGTATAGGGCCCCACTCATGTGTGTGATCAATGTGTGAGTGCTATAAATGCGTAATGATACAAATTAGGCACATGAATGCAAACAAAAAGTAAAGACAAAAAATTAATTGTCATCTACCCTAAGGTTCACATATATATTGACACAATGCAATAAATCAAATGCAAAGTAAACAATGTGGGAATAAAATATACTTTAAATCATAAAACGTGCACCATTAACTTTTTAATGGGCTTGACTCACTGAAGTCCCTAGTGGAGTCACCATCTGTCGCAACCTGAATCGCGACGGGGCGGCGACAAATATATTTTGAAAATAGTTTTTTTCAATGGAGTCGCCACCAAGGTTTATTCAGGAAAACCATTGGGAAAACCTTTTTGTAAAAAATTTTAAACTAGTCTGCAAAAACAGAGTTAGATCCGGGAGTCTGTCTATGCACAGGGAAGGGTAGAGATTAAATCCCATGCACCCTGATACATCCGTCCAAAAGCGGTTACCCAAAAGTTAATTGTGCAAATTATAATAATTTAAAGCATATAGAATTTACCCAAAAAGATAACTAAATATAATATTTACAACTAAATAACAAAAATCAAATTAAAATATTTACAAATAGGGAAAATGAAATAAAAAAAAAATCGAAGACAAAATTATGAAAATTTAAAGTTTGGCTTGACAGGAATTCCTGCTCCTACGTATCCTCTGGTACAATGAAGAACTCAAAGCCAAGTAGTTCTCTGCAAAATATTTGTGTATTGTTTAATTTTATTTTAAAAAAAAAGTTTTAGAATAATAAGCTGTCACAGCTAAAATATCCCGAAACATAAAGTTAATAAACCGTCACGGTTAAATTGACTCTATTTTTGAAAAGAAATTTTGATTGTCAAATCACGGAAATCAATTTGTACATAAGATCCAATTTAGCACTAAGCTACTCAATGAATCTTTATGATTCAAACAACAATGAAGGTAACATTTGCTACTCAACTATCGTTATTGATCATTGTACGAATTAATAATCCCCAAAAAGATTTTCATTTTATTGAAAAGAAAAGACATTTTTTTTTTATCTATTTTGAATTTTATTTTTTTATTTTTTGCACAAAATAAACTAAAAAAAACATCAAATAAATAAATAGATCACTTAAACCAAATTCACATTTAACGTTGACCTCAAACAACTAAGCTTCAAAACTAGGAACAAAATAAATATTAATTAAACAAACATATTTCAAACCCACACAAAATAAGCCCCAAAAAGTTAAAAATAAAATAAAAACCAACCCAACAAGCCAACCCAAATTCTGACAAAATACATTCCAAAGTATGATTCAATGAAAATGAAATAAAACTAACCAGAAATATAAATGAAATTAAAATTAAACTCCCTAATTCTCTATTTTTACATGTTCTAAATTTAAATTACACACACAATTTGAACATTTTCTCTCACACACGCATAAACTAAAGAAGTAAGTTAATAAAAAAAAACTCAAAACTCTGCCTCTCTCATACCCTCACTCACGGCACACTCTCTCCTCTTCACACCAGCACACATGCACACAGAGATCTTACTCTTTCTCTCACACGCACGGTACTCTGACTTTCTCGCCCCACACACACACAAAAACAAACTAAACTCTCTCACGCGCACACACGCACTCACACTTTATACGCTCAGCACACCCACACGTTCTGAAAGGAAACAAAAGAAATAAAGAGAATGGGAGAAAGAGTAAGAGAGAGAAAGCATGGGCGGAAGAGAGAAGGATCGCGGCCATGAAGGATCACCGCTGCGGATGGTGCGCCAGCCAAGAGGGAAGAAGGGAAACGAGGCTTCCGTGGCGGCTGGACTTTTGTGGTAACACGGTGGCGGAAACGAAGCCGAGATGAGGGGAAAGGCGGTTTCAGGCAGAAGGAAGGATTCATGCAGTGGTGCGGTGACCACGGTTGGGGGCTGGTGGAGCGACGCGGGTGGTGGTGATGGATGAGGAGCTACGACGCGATGTGGCTGGGGAAGAAGAGAAGGATGGCTCGTTGTTAGTAGCTGAGTCGCCGAGGAGTTGTGGCGGTAGCGAAGGAGCAATCAAAGGGGACGGCGCGGCCTGGCGGTGGTGACTACTGCCTGAAATCGGGATGACCTCTCCGGTCTGCAACGGCAACGCGGCCTGAGGCTGATAATGGGGCAGACAGTAGCAAAGGAGGAGGCAGTAGCAGTGGTTGAAGCCGGAGGACGCTAGGTAGCAGAGAGGTGATGGGGAAGAGGGCAGGGAAACAGGGGACGATGGAGGATGGGAAGCCGCGACCTTGGTGGTGGCATGGTGGAAGTCCGTCGCAAGAGGGATGAGAAAAAGGGAATCGGGGTTAGTGGTGGTGGTGGCTCATAGTGGGGGAGGAAGAAGTTGTGAGTGGTGGTGATGATGATGGGAGGCCGCGGCTTGGGGAAAGGAGGCCGCCGCGGCCTCCTCATTCTTTTTCCTCATTCTTTTTGTTAAAATTTTAGGTGATGATAATATTATTGATGTTATTACCTTCGCTTCTTGTTATTGCTGGACTGAATTGGAACTTTTAGTTAACTGATGATAGCTCTGTGTTTGGAAATTTTGCTGAATTTTTTTTGTGTGTGTGTGATCTGAAGGTTTCTTGCTGATGATCCTCTCTCTATGTTGGGTTTTCTCTTTGTATTCTTTGGAATCCTTTGGTCGATGATGATCTCCCCCCCCCCCTTTTTTTTTTCTGATGTTGGTCCTCTATATGGTTGCTCATTGATCACCTTTATAGCTTAGCAGTATGGACTCCAACTCACCCCTAATCTGTAAAGAACGAAAAGCTCATCCTTTTGCCAGGAGTGGGGAGGAACCCATGTCATTATGTCCGCCATTACTTCACATGTATTTGGCAAGATGGTGCTCGTGACCATTGCTCGTCCATTCCTCCCTTTTTTTTATTTTTTAAAAATTTGAAAAAAAAATTCAGAGCAAGGAAAATGGACTTGACACAGTTTTTTTTTTTTTGCACACATGAACTTATAATCAAAATGCCTATGGTTTGAAAGAAACAAAAAACACTTGGGCTGAGCATAAAATGATTAAAACTCAAAAACACAATTCACAATTCTATCAAAAAGGCTTAGGAAATGGGCTAAAGTTAGTTGGGCCACCATTAACTGAACGGAAAATAACCTTACACAAAATAAAAATAAAAAAACTAAGTTGACGCAAATGTAAAGGAGACTTCATTTTTTTATGACATCAAAACTTACTTTTAAAATTAAAATGAAGTGAAATTGTTACATTTTTTAAACTTGGTCAAAAATTAGGTGCTGGCAATAGGTTGTTGGCCCTTGTAACTAGATGGAACTCATTCCAAGCTCATCATTGTTACTTGGACGAAATTATGCATTCAAAGAATGCTTCCATACTAAACTTTAACTTGAGATAAAATGGGCAAGTCTTTGAGCTCTAAGGTCTTTAAGTGATGACATAATTTAAACATGCTATGCACTTCATTTATATTCTTCGTTACAAAGTAAAGTGAGAACTTTAAAGGAAATATGCCAGACTTAAAATTTAAATATGCAAGACTTAAAATAAATATGCAAGGCTTGGAATTTAAATATGCAAGACTTGAAGTAAATATGCAAAGCTTGGAATTTAAATATGCAAAACTTAAAATAAATATGCCATGCAAGTTCATTTCTTTATTTTAGTACTCTAGGCCCAGCAACAATCGACTTTAAGGCCGAAATAGAAAGGCTTTGAGAATTAATTAGGTGATAATGCAAGCTCTCATTTTAAATCTTTATGTTCTTTAGTGATGGAAAGTAGATATGTTAGACAAGAACGTAAATATGAGATGCACTCCATTTCTTGTCCTTTAACTTTAAGTGATGGCTTGGGATATTTATGAATGCAAAGCTCAAAGTAAATATGTAATGCATAAGCTTGAATATAAATATGAATGCGAGTTTATTTTATTTCTTATTAGAGCTCATACAAGACTTTTAGAGGAACTTTAACCTTAACCCAAACTTATCATGACAAGGTAAAGTGAGGTCTAGAGTTCTTAGAACTCAAGAGATCATTCCTTAAAAATATAACCATAAATGAACTTTATAACACCTTTATGAAAACTCAAGCTTTAGAGATTTCTTTGTGGTGAACTCAAAGTCACCAACTAGGACTCTCATCATCAAGCTATTGTGTTAGGACCACCAAGGATGGTTGGCTGAAATTTTAGAGAAAAGGAAAGAAAAGAAACCGAAACTTCAGAGCAAGAAAGAACCATTTTGAGACTCTAGAGACCATGATCTTGATGATGCATTAACACCAACATCATGAGTCCTCATCATTGAGTTCATGTAACCATTTTGAAACATCATCAAAGTTAAAGATTTCAAGGTTCAAGAAAGAAAGAACTAAAAACATTTTTAACTCAAGAACAAAGATCAAGCTTTAGAGGTTTACTCAAGTGATGAACATCATCATGAAACCCTCATCATCAAGCTCTCATTCCTTTACTCTTCAAGCCTCATGGTCGAAACAAAGAAGGAGGAGGAGAAGAAAAGAAGTTCCCAAAAAGATTCAAGAGAAACTATGAACACATAAAGAGTTTAAGAACTTAAATGAAAGAAACACTTGAAAGAAAATCCCTACCAAGTGATTGAAGGTTGGGATGAGAGAAGAGGATGAAGAACTTGAAGAACTTGGACACTTGAACTTTGAGAGAAAAGAAAACTTTGAAGTGCTCTTTGAAAACTTACACTTAGCAAATGAACCCAAAATGATGCAAGTTCACCCAAGCATGTTATTTATAGAGAAATGAAACAAAATGAGAGGTGTAAATGGGAGAAGGAGCTTCGGCCATTTACAGCACAAGGGAGGAGAAAATATCTTCTCCAAGGTATGGTTCAAGCCATGGTAGAAAGCATGGCTAGGTATGGGTTCAAGCATGGGTGCAAGTATGGGTGCAAGTATGGTTCTTTGAGTGAAAAACAAATCAACATGTGATGTAAATGGGGGAGGAGATGGCTGAACTTGCATCAGCCATGGGGAGGGTTTCTTGCATTTTAATTGTGGTTTAGAGTTGTGTTTAGGTGTATCTTTGATTAGGATTAAGATTAGGAATTTGTAAGAAAGTGTTTAGGTGGGAAAATGGGTAATCAAGGTTGTCAAGACATGTTTAAGGAGTGGTCTTGCATCATTAGTGAGTTATAAACTCATTTTAGTGCATAAACAATTCTAGACACAATTCCATGATTTAAGGAATTGGAGAGAGAAAATACTATTCAAGATTCCAAGATTGGAATCTTGAGTTTTAAAATGAGATTTAAATATAATCTAAGCAATTTTAGGTTCTAATTAATTTTAATAGCTTATTTTGACTCTAGATTAATTATGGAAATTAATTAATCTTTGATTAAAACCTAATATTGCTTAGGTTTGCTTAATTACGTCATTAAGCTCAAAAACACCATTCTAGGGACAAAATCGTAATTTTGCACTAAAACTGCCCGGGACCACCAGAACTTAAACAGACTCTTTTAAACATGTAAAAACATTGTTTTAAACCCTTGGGGAAAGTTTCGGGCTCAAACGGCACCTTTACCTACGTAAAAACACTATAGGGGTATTTTGGTCATTTTGACCCGAAACTGCAGAAAATGAGACTTTCGCCTCCGAAACCATTCGAAGGCCATCCAATCCCCTTCAAACATTGAGTTGGCCCTTCGAGGACTGGTGGGCTGGCCATCCTCGAATTTCGGGCAGAAAATGACCTCAGGGCATTTTGGTCATTTTTCTCTCAGACAGAAAAATCGGGGCGTTACACCCTCCAGGTGAGTGTATCCACTAACAATTTGCACAACAACTACAAACACTAAGTGTTCTTTTCAAAGCCTCTCCAAGCTCTTACCCAAGTAGTCTTTTTCAAAGAGCCTATCCAAGCTCAACCCAAGTAGTATTTTCAATGAGCCTCCTCAAGCTCAATCAACCAGCTTATATCTCTCAAGATATAGCTTTACAACAACAGTTTCTAATCAAGGTTTTGTTGTTTCACTCTCAAGAAAATAATACTCTCAATACAACAGCTTTTAGAAGATACTTCTCAGAATAATATAATAGCAATAATGAAAGAATCTGAGAGAAGAGGAATATGCTTTTGGCTTGAGTTTCAAATATGAATGTTGCAGAAGAGTATGTCTCGGTTTCTAATTTCTTCCTTTTGAATTTGAATGTCTTCCAAAAGCACCTTCTTATAGGAGGATGAGAGTTTAAGACCATTGGAAGCTTGGAGAGATGGAGCATGTCATTTCTGATGGTGTCTTCCTTTTTGGTAAAGGATGCTGCCACTCCTTTTTCTTCTTTGTGGTATGCAGTCTAGAAGTATGACAAGAAGGGGAATGAATGTTTGAGCATGTGAGAGAGAAAGTTCCCTAGACTTGTTTAGCTTTGAAATATCTGATGTACTATCAGTAGACATTCTTTGTTGATTCCAGCAAGCAACCATTGTGAACCCCAAAAATTACCATTCTTAACAAATGTTGGTTCAGCATTCCATTTCCTTTTTCTGCCTTCAATACAAAAGTGCTAAGGTTCCAACTTGTTGTCTCAGTTTGCTCAGCACATAGTTATCAATACAAGTCAACTGAGTTTAACAAATGTTATAACATCCTCCCAAGTATAGCATCATCCTTAAGTCATGACATCCTACTCGAGAGTTGTTACTTATAAATTAGCGGACCTTTCTTAAATATCTATAGCCATTTGGATTGATTTGCGAGATAACTTGGTCATAATTCTTCTAAAATATACAGCAATGAAACTAAAATATTCATTTAATACAAAGTTCAGTACATTAAGAAAGCTCTTTGATGAGCCTTAACACACCTTGTCCTCTAACCTATTTACATACATATCCATTCCACTAAATACAACATAACAAAAGTATTAACTACTATCCTATTGTACTTCCGAGTTCTATTATATAGCAGTTTCTCGATTTTCTGTATCAACCTGGAGATGACACGGGAACACAAAAACATAGGGGTGAGAATTCTACAATTCTTGGTGGGGTGACTCCCCCGAACACAATTATAATGTCATCATCATCGCCCCGGCCACTTCGGTTTATTAAGAAAAAGTGGTCATGCATTATATAATAATGGTTTATTTTTAAAGTTCCAAATAGTACTTGCGAAGTGGGTTACTTTTAATAATCAATCACTTAATATACATATACCATACTACTCAACATCATATACTACTAAACTTTCCACTTAAATATATTGGTCTCAATATCGATGCTAAACTTCTTCACTCGGCATATAAGACAAAAGATTTCTTACAAAATTTACTTCTTAAACTTGCCTTGGCCCTCGACTAATCTTGTCACATCTGGGCGTTACGTACCGCTGTCCCCAGTGTGGCAATAATGGGTAATAGACTGCTTTTCAGGACTGAGCTCATTCCTATACATGATCATTGGATTTACTTTCTCCAATTTTCACACAGACCTATTCCTAGCCAGGTTTACTTTCCCCGACTCAATTCAAGGGTAGTCAGGTTTACTTTCTCTGACAGACCGGATTTACTTTCTCCAGCCCAAGGATTATAAATCTTATGCTTTTCTTGGTAGTTAGGTTTACTTTCCCTAACAAACTGGATTTACTTTCTCCAGTCCAAGAAACATAATCTTATGCTTTTCTTTCGTATATAAACAATTGTAATAATCATTCATATCTATGTGTACCTAACCTTATCAATAAGTTCACATGCTCAATTACTTAGACTCATATTCAGGTACTCATGTTATACTAGTACAAAATGTCATCATTTCATCAATTCAAAGCATCAAGTTATTTTCAGCACAATGGCAGATTTCACACTATTGTGGCACGAATTTATTTGCACACAAAAAAATCATTTCAGAGACTATAAAAATTATCAATAAGACCTCAATGTGTCACCAAGGTCCTGTAAAAATTTCATGGTAATTAGAGTTCTCTAGCTATATTAACAAAATTCTAAAATTTTAGTGGTCAGAAACCATCCAACCTCAGCTTAAGAACCAAAATTCATAATTTTTTGACCCTAGAAAATGAACCCAGAAAATTATAAATAAAATCCTAGTAAAACCTCAATATGTCTCTAATATCCTGTAAAAATTTCAGCTCATAATTCGATCATTTACTAGGTTAATAAAATGTCACAACTTCATAGCTTCAGATTCAACATTTCAGGCAGCATATGCTAAATTTCAGTTCTTGATTTTTCTAAGGCAGTTTGACTCCAAATAAAAACCTAAAAAAATTTGTAAGACTAGCTCAAGATGTTAGCTCCAACATATATTTTTTTCAGATCACGAAAATGCACACAACAAGCCCAGAAAATTCGTGATCACACACTACCTGTAAGAAAACCGAAAATCCAGCAAACCAACTCAAAATCTCTTTTGATAAAAATGATTTTTCCACAACCCCAAACACTCCACCAAAATTAACACATCAATATCATCATAATATCAACCAAATTAACCAGAAATTTTGAGTTGAAACCAATAATAATTGTTCAGAAAAAGTTTGAAAGAAAAAGGCCAAAGAAAACCCTACTTTTGGTGTCTTTTGGATCCTTGGCTCCAAGGTGCTCCAAAATTGATTCCTTCCACTTCAAAGCTCCTAAACCCACACCAAACCCTTCCTTAGGCAGAGGAGTATGAGATATCAAAGTGAGGAATTGAAATTTCAATCGATTAGAATGGTAGATATTGATGTGTAGAACAAGTTTAGTGAAGGAAGTTTGGGGTTTTAACAAATCTAGGCTATGAGTTTGGAGTTTGGAAACAAGTTTGCAAGGTTTATGTGAAGAAAAAAATTGAGTTTTTGCAGTTTCTAAAGCTGGCCGAACTTGGGAGAAGAAAATAATGAAGTTAGGTGGTTTATATTTATCTTATACTATGTTTAAATCATTATCTCAATATAAAATCTACATTCTTTGACCAAGAAAGTAAGATTAATGGCTAGGATTTGATCTTGTAATTCAAGATTAAATCCTAGCCTTACACTTGGCTCCAAAGGATAAACATTATGCTTTTACAAAGATTAAACTATCTTTCAGTGTTAGAAATCGTACACCGAAATTTTACCGAAAGGGTAAAACAGTGTACCCGAGTAATCAAACATTGCCCGAAAAATAATTTCGGGTATAAAATCTTTATTTCTACCTATTTCTAACCATAATCATTTAATTTCTCAATTTCGGGCATCTTCGAGTCCCAATTTTAGGGTTTTGGCTGTCCCGACGAGCTTGCGGGGCCCGTAAAATACTATTCACATTTGTTTTTTTTTTTTACAAATCCGTTGGATCGTCCTCATCATTGTTCAAACTATCAAATTTTTGAAATTGTGATTGATAAAGCTCAAATTAATTTTTACATAATTTTTAGGGTGTTACAAATGTACTTCTGAAACACTTAATAAAATAATCATTAGGTTCAGCAAAAATTAATTACTGCTCTTTAAAATTCAGGATAGTTACATATAGTGTTTTGTCATCATATTAAGATACATAAACCAACAGTAACGTAATTAGCTTCAATTTCTCTATTACAGGACTGACGCTAAGCTCATTGAAAAAGTTGTTCGGCGCGTGTTGACAAGGTTGAATCACAATTATCAAGTTAACTTAAAAGGTCTTATTGGAATTGATAAACCAATTGCAGATCTTAAGCCACTAATATGTTGTACCAGATTAGATGTTCGTATCATAGGGATTTGGGGCATGGGAGGAATTGGTAAGACAACTATTACTGGTGCATTATTTAACACATTGTGCTCTAAGTATGAAGCTTGCTGTTTTTTAGCAAATGTAAGGGTAGAATCAGAGAAGTCTGGAATAATTCAGTTGAAAAATAAACTTATTTCCATATTATTGGAGGAAAAGGATCTAAACATTGACATTCTTAATGAAGTACCAGGTAATATTTTGAGTAGACTTCATCGCACAAAGGCTCTTATTGTTCTTGATGATGTTGATAATTCAGATCAAGTTACAAATTTGATCGGAGGACATGATTGGTTGGGTTTATGTAGCAGAATCATTGTCATAACTAAAGATAAGCACATGATTCATAAAGAAGCTGATGATTTACATGAAGTTAAGGCATTACAATGTGATGATGCTCTAAGACTTCTTAATTTGCATGCCTTTAATAATGGAAATCACCTCCAAATGAATTGGCATAAACTCATGATGGTGGTTGAATATGCTAAAGGCCTCCCATTAGCTTTGAAAGTTTTGGGTTCCTTTCTTTATGGCAAAAGTGCTAAAGATGGGAAAGTCAGTTGCAGAAGCTTCAGAAAATGCCATATCCAAAAATTCAAGATGTTTTGAGATTGAGTTATGAAGAGTTAGATCGAGAAGAGTAGAGGATATTTTTATATATTGCTTGTTTCTTCAATAGAGATTATAAGAAACATGTGCAAGCTCTACTAGAGGCATGTGGTTACTCAATGCCTATTGCTTTGAGAAATCTTCAAGACAAAGCTCTTATAGAAGTTTCTAGCATCAGAAAGGTATCTATGCATGACTTGATTCAAGAAATGGGTCGAGAAATTGTTCGTGAACAAAACATTGAAAGACCGGGGGAACGAAGTCATTTATGGGACCCGAATGATGTTTATCATGTATTGAAGCATAATGAGGTAAGAAACTACAAGAAAATTTCCATTATAATGTCTTGCTTCAGTTTAAATTTAAATTGTTATTAATGTACTATGTCATGCATACTATCACTAAAATTAAAAACCATATTGCTGTAAAATTTATTCTTGGACTAAATATCCAAATTGGTCCATTGGAAATGTATTAGGAGACAAATTAGTCTATCAAAATTTGAAAGTCCCAAATCAGTCCTACAGATTTTAAAAATGGAGTACAAATTGGTCTTTCTCATAGTTTCATACAATATACTTTGTCCTCTATATAGTTCCACAAAATGTACGGAGGGACTAATTTACCCCATTTTTCATTGTACAAAACTGTACGGAAAGACCAATTTTTTCAACCTTTTAACTTTCTTGAATGTACAAATTGATCCTTCCATTAATTTTCATTAATTGTAAACAAAAAAAAATCACAAATTTAATAAATTTTAGGGCCTGTTTGGTTTGAGTTTCCAGTTTTCAGTTTTCATTTTCAGTTTTTCAGATTTTGTGATGGAAATATTGAACATTCTAAAAACTATAAATTCTATTTTTTAGTTTTTATTTTCAATATTTCCTTCACAAAATCCTGAAAACTGAAAACTAGAAACTGAAACCAAATAGGCCCTAGGGTATCAGATTGCACATATAGAAAAGTTCAGGGGGTCAATTTTTATATGTTTCAAAATTTTAAGGGGCATAGTATAATTACTTTGGCTAAAATGTAAATTTGTGAAAGTCTAGGGTGTTGATTTACATATTTTTAAAATTTAAGGGATAAAGTGCACATGACTTATCATTCAAGGGGTAAACTGCAACTTTCCCCTTAAAAAAACTCTGCATGTCCCCTTAAAAATGGGTATTTAGTTTATTTTAAATCATGCAATAATTAAATATAAAAAAACTCATCATAATTGTAGTAATATTTTCCAAATCTCCAAACAATTTCTTTTTCTTGATAATATAAGATCTTTAACATTGTATTATCAATTCATCAATTGGATTTACTTAATTTAAAGTTTTAATTTTTATACATTTTCAAAATTACTCATATAACAACACATGGTTAGAATTTTTTTTTTGTCAGACATGGTTAGATGTAGTGATAAATTATTTACACCCATAATATAGTAAAATTAATCTCTTTAGATAATATATATGTGCCTCAAGTACAATATTTTTCTTTTTGATGAGTTAGTTACCTTTTATTTTTATTGGACAGGGGACTAAACATATTGAAAGTATAACCTTGAACATGCCAAGAATTAGTGACCTAATCCTAAGTCCTCAATCCTTTGCTAGAATGGTCAATTTAAAGTTTTTGAGACTATATACATGTTTACTAGATGGACATAGTAGGGTGCATCTTTCAGAAGGCCTTAATATGCTGTAAGATAAAATATTACTTTTTCATTAGGATAGATACCCATCGAAATCCTTGCTAGCAACAATCAATGAAGAAAATCTTGTTGAACTCCAAATACGAGGAAGTCATCTTACAAAACTTTGGGATGGTGTACAGGTACATGAAAATTATATTTTGTTTTCCTTCCAGATCCCAGATAATTGTATATATGGATAGGTGTACCATTAAGGCAAATTATAAGGTGGGCCTTTTATGTTGGGTCCACTATGGACCTATTATTACTGATCATTGGATAATTATTATTTTTATTAGATGGTTTAATCCAATAATCAATAAATAAATAGTCCATGATGAACTCAAATATATGGGGTCTACCATAAAATCCATCTTACAATTAGTTATATCAATACAAATATATATATATATATATATATATATATATTTATTATACACTGCATATGATAAAATCTCAGAAGATGCGAACAAAACAAAGAATAATACAAAAAACTAATTAGCAAGATAAATATAACGCTTACACATCATGTTTGTTATAGAACTTCAATAAAATATGTCAAATAATCTGGATTCCTGTAATCCTACCATGTAGCCTGGTATGTGAATTCAAATTATAACCAACCATATATAATCTACACCCATTTCACACGTATTATTTTACATATAAAATTCATTCAAGTAATTTTTATTCCTATTTTTACCACTAAAACAAACATATCCCTAATGAAAAAATTGTTAAAGCAAATGTTGGCTATGTATGCCAATTAAAAAAAAAAGTAATTTGCACTGTTTGCCATGAAAAGTACATTGAAAACATACCTTGTGACAATTTTCTATCCCTCTGCCTTCTTGATTATTAGAAGTAAATTTTGATTGTGCACCTTCTTTTTAAATTAGGTAATTATTATTGTGCACAAATTCACATTAACAAATATGCATAAAATTAATCTATAAATAAAGCTTAAATAAATGCTCATAAAATTATCAATAATAGTAATAACAAATTAAATATTAAAACATAAAATTAAACAATAAACTAAAATAAATGCACAAAATATAGATTGACTCAAGCCAAATAGTGGGCAGCATAGATACAAAGAGAAAGGTAAAATGAAAAGAAGAAACTGGAGCGATAATAGTTCACATTGGACTGCTGAGGAGAGAAGAAAATATTTTGATTAAATGATAAAATAATGATAAAATAAAATGAAGAAATCAAAGTATAATAACCTAATGTTATAGATAAGGAGAGTAGAGAATCTTTTTAATTAAGTGATTAATATTATTTTAATTAATATTTGGATTCATTATCATCCAAAAATATAAAGGAATAACAAAATAAAATAACAATTGTAATCATAGTGAGTAAGTTCAATATAAAACGATGATAGATAATTAATAGATGTAGTCATGGTTTTTATTTTGTGAAAAAATAAATTCATTTTTTACCTGTGAATCTATGTAAAGATAAAAATAACGTGCATTGCTAAACTTATCTTTTGTTCTTTGTTTCTATATTGATTATGTACCCCGTCTCTTTCTCTTTTCTGTGTGTGTATGTGTGTGTATATATATATCTTTTTTCTTTTTTTTCCTTCTTCTCTGTCTCCCTTTTTTTTTTGGGCTAACCCTGCTTCTCTTTGCAATAACACAGATACAACCACTACTACACTTTCTATCACCTTTATATTTCCCTTCCCCTTTATATATAGATTGTTAAAGACAATGCATCTTGACTTTTACCAACATGTGGCCATTTTTTTTCCTACCGGTTGTGTTTATGACTAATAGGCAAATGGATGTGCACTAATGCAATCCTCAACCACCTACCTTCTTATTTATTTTTATTTTTATTTTATCTTTTGTTAGCTTTTTGTTGTTATTCTTTTTGTATAAAATTACATATTAATTATTAACACTCAATTTAGTACTTCTTATTATCCTAATAAATATTATTTCTAACATAATATAACATATTTTGAGCTTATTCTTACTAATTGATAGTCATATTTTAAATAGTTATTATTTGTATTTTAACTTTTTGATTTATCCTTTAAAATAGATATTGATAAAAAATAGCCAAGTACAAAAAAATAAAATATTTAATTTAGATATAGAAACTAAAATTTCTATTACACAAATTATCTTATAAAAAAGGGACATTGCAGATTGAGGCTTGCTTTGACATAACTCATGGTTCTTGTATGATTGTATCTGTGATTGGAATAAGCTTATCATATACAAGGTTATGAAGCTCTTGAGTTAACTTGTAAACTCTTTACAAATTTATGAGTTATGTTCCCCTAATGAGTTTGAGTTGAAGAGTTTACCTAAGTTTTACGAGTTTAGGCAAATTCATGAATTTGATAACTTTGGTCGAGTGTAAATTGTCTTTGTTTCTTCTTGCTCTTCTTTTTGAGGTTGAACCAATAATACTTATTAAAAAAAACTATGCTAGAAAACTATTGCTTATTTAAAATAGTATCTAACAAAACAATCTATTCTTCTATTCAATTGAGTGATATTTGCTTGTTATTGTACTCAGTGGTGGTAAGTTGTACAGTTTAACATTATAATATAAAATTGTAAATTAATTAATTAAACAATAATTATGTTTTTACCTGGAAACAGCGGTAAGGATACAAGTAGCTCCGACGTCCGTGGAAACAGGGGGCGGGGTACCTGCGAAGACACTCCAATGCTTAAGTCAGTAAAAGCATAAGGAGTAGAGAGGTGTTTTTGCGATAGAGATTGCTATACCTGGGTAGCAATAGCCCTCTTATATAGTATGAGGTTACCCCTGTGGTAAATCTGTTATGATCTTCTTTAAGTGTGGAAGATATTCCTGTGATTTGGTTAGTATCAAAGATGATGATAAGATATAATGAGATATATTATAAAGATATTATGGGGAATTTACGAGATATTCTCAGCTAAATCCGATGTAGATCTACAAGGGATATCATGCCATGCAGTTGAACTATGGGACCTTGAGAGAGAGAGCTTTGGGCTGGACCGATCTCTAGGGCCCATAACCGAGTTCTTATGAATTAGGCCAAGAAGGTCAGCTCGTATTTTCTAGTCTAGTACATAGCCCCCGAGCTTGGTCATGGGCCGAGTAGTTGGTACCGAGGTAGTTTGCTGAGAACCACGTGCCGAGCTCGAATGGTCCTACTTTTAATGTTTTGGGCAAGCTGTTGGTCGAGCATATGATTATGTGGGTCGTGCGTCTTTGAGTTGAGGACTTCATGGCAAGCTTTGAGGTATCAAGTTGAGTTGAGTCTCTTCAGTTGCAGTTATAATAGTTGTAGGGGAACTTGCCATGATACGTGTCCTTCCACAAATGGTGGGAAATCATTTATCATAAATATGGGATCGTGCATTTGCACATTCTTCGTTGGATAAAAGTGGTGAGCCCCTAGCCGTTGGATATAATGAGTGTGCCGGATGCATTATTGAGTGGAGGGAAGTTGTCTTATCCGCTGGATGAGCTCGGTTTTAAGTGAAACGGTGGGAGAGAAGCTTTTTCATTTTCATTTCTAGAAAACTTCTCAGTTCTCACTCTTTCTTAGTGCTTGTTTGCTCTCCATGCTCATTTGATGTCTGTGGTTGAAAGCTTTGATTTTGATCATCTGGAGTTCGATTTCTTCTACTTTTAACCGGTGAGTTTGATTCTTTTCTCCTTTTCCTTTCGTTTAAACAACTTATTGTGTTTTGAACCCTAGGATAGGAGATTTTCCTAGCTGCTTGTGGTTTTTCTGCATTCATGCCTGCTTTCCTTTTTCTGAGTTTTTATTTATCATCTTTGTTTAGGTATTTATTGGTGGCAAAGGGGAAAGGTTTTTCTATTTCTAAAAAGGGGAAGGAGGTAGTAGACGCTAAGTACAATCCTTACGAATGGGTCAGTAAGGAGGTTAGGGAGGTAGTCTCCATTTTTAATGATAGAAAGTCTGTCCATAGGTTTAGGTGGGCATGCTTGGTGTCTTCTGAAAATGAAAGGAAAGTAGAATGTCTTCCTTACGGTGCTAAGGACAGGGTTTGTATGTATAGGGAAGGGGATGGTAAGGTTGATTTTATCTATATGTATGTAGATTTTTTTGAGAAGTTAGATGTTAAGGTTCCTTTTACCTGGTTTGAAGAGGGGTATTTGAGCAAAGTTAATGTTGCCCCTTCTCAACTTCATCCCAATAGTTGGGCATTTGTCTGAGCTTTTGAGAATCTGTTTGCTATACTTAAGCAAGAGCCCAGTGTTGATGTATTCTTTTATTTTTTTCAAGTCAAGGGTGTAGAAAAAGGGAGTTGGATTTTTTTCAACAGTGTCCCTAGGAGAAAGTTGTTGTCTCTGTTGACTTCCAACTTCAAGAGGTTTAAGGAGAAGTTTATTAGGGTTAAGTCGGTTGAACCCAAACTCCCTTTCTTTTTAAATTTGAATGGTCTAAAGGTGTTTCCTTTATACTGGCAGCACAATCCTCGCCAAATTTTGAGGGTAGAGTATGGTTCTTTACCCTATGACGATCAGGTTATGATTGACTTCTTGGAGGAGTGCATGAGTCCGAGCTCCCTGTTATCCTATTAGTTTTGTTGGAGTAGGATTATGATAACAGAGGAGTCCTCAAGAATATAGGTAGTATTTTATATGTTTGTTCTTTTTGGCTTGATCTTGTTTGTATGGTATTAATCTGTGTGCTTCTCTGCATGCGAGATAGCTCCCAAGCTCGGTCCCAAGGAGCTGGCCGCTTTCAAGGCGAAGAGCGGGTGGTTATGATTGAGAATCGAGTTCCTCCTATTTCTTCTACTGGTAAGTCGAGCTCCGGTGCTCTTATGGATCCCAACCCATTAAGGCATCGAAAGAGGAACAGGGTGGATGGTGGTCCTCGGGCAAATCTTGAGTCGATGCCCTTGCTCTTTCCCTCTGCCCTCTTGTGGACCATGCAGGTGAAAGACTTTTTCAACACGGCTGGGTGATCAAGCTTGTGGAGCAAGGATTTTCCTCATCCTAAGTTTATTGCCCAGCAGTTCACCCAGCCAGAAGATGTAAGTATGATAGAGAGGGTGGCATCCCTGGATTGTGTCGTCACCTGGAGATCTAGGATCTTCGCTAGACGGTCATCTATCAGTTTCTTGAGAGGCATTATAGGAGCTCTATTCAGGAGTTGGTGACTGAAAGAGTGGTCACCCAGGACTTCAAGGCTGAGAAGGAGGAAATCGAGGCCAAGTTGGCCATGGAAAGGAAGGGTTGGCTAGAGGCCAGGAAGTTATTTGAAAAGAAGATCATGGGTGCGAACGTGGCCTAGTGGTTACTAAATCATGGGGTACAAGTGGTCAGGCAGTTATGAGGTCAAAAAGGTGACTGAATCGAAGAGCTCGGAGGCCATGCTTATTGCTCAAGGCCTTCGGCTTATGACCTTTAGTACCTTTTCTTAAATCTGGTGTAAGCCAGATTTTATATCCGTGATTGTTCCTTTGGGTTTCCCTGTCTTAGCCCATAATAGGTTGGGCCAGGTATTGGTTTAGTGGGAATGGTTCATAATAGTGGCCCCAACTTGGTGTTCGGCTGCAAACAGCTGAATACCGAGTTAAAAGCAAAAATTTAGGTATCCGGGATGAGCCTTGATTCGAACCCCAAGTCTCTATCTAATTAGGTTTATGGCTTTGCATGGATATTTCATGTAGTAAGCTAAGAAGGGGATAGCTTTCCATGGTGGGATGCCTAGGCGGTGTGGGGATTTGAGGCAACTCTAGCGTCTTCCTAATCCAAGTATTTTCAAACGTTGCATCCGTTCATGATGCGGTTACACGTGGATGCGAGCATATTTCCTGAGATAGCACAATGAATGCTACAGGTATGAAGTTACACGTATGGCCCCAGAAGGTGTATTGAAAAGGCATTTTTGTCCTTGCTAATGTTCTTTTTCTCTCCCTCGTCTTTTCTTTTTCCTCTCACTTCGTCATTTTCTTCTCCCTTCATGAAACTCAGAGGAACAGTATTCCAAGGGATTTCAGCAGTGCTGCATTGCTCTCCATCATTGGAAAGCTATTGTTCATCCCAGTTTCAGGTGAATTTCTCTTTTCCTTTTTCTTTTTGGTATCGGTTTCTTTATTTCGGTCATTATTCTATTCCCTTTATCCTTTTTATATGGCCTTGCTACTGCTTCATGGAGGCACCGCTGCCTAGTCCCGTGGGTTGTAACTAGAATGTGATGGTGCCGCCATGATCTTTAGTTGGGGATTGCTTTTTGGCCCTATTTTCTTGTTGCATGGGTTGTTACTGTTTTAGGGGGGAAGGGGCTCGTACGGGCCCTTTTTCACAGCTGCAACCGCTAGCCATCCCTAATAAAGGTGGAGGAAACCATTGTAGGGTGCTTTGTTCTTTTTCTTTAATTTTTGGTTTGTGTTTTCTGATCTTAGACATGGTGGTGTTCCCTGTTGTAGATTATGGGAAAGCATGAAGTTAAAGGGCCTAGGGTTCTCTGTCCTACAGCTACCCTCGTTGGGGATTATCTTTATCACTTCTCTGCAAAAGTTCTTAGAATCCCTTCTTTAGCTGATAAAGAATACCTTTTCACCTTCCGACGAAACACTCGCCTTTTTCATCATCCAGAAGACGAAGCAAAATATTCCTTAGCGGTCGCAGGCTCCGATGATGAAGTTTGTATGCGCCCGGGTAGCGATGATTTTCAATACATGTGGATGTATGACATCTTTTTTGAGAAGTTAGGTGTTCGCCTCCCATTCTCCGAATTCCAAATAACCATTCTGCAGGAGATCAACGTTGCTCCTTTGTTGTTACATCCTAACAGTTGGGCATGATCCGAGGTTTTAAGGTTGTGTACGATTACCTCGGAGTTCCTCCTTTTCCTTGGGCCTTCCTTTATCTTTTCATCTTCACAAAGCCTTCTAGTGGCTCTTGGATTTCCTTCCAAGGTCGTGTAAATAAGAAGGTTTTCGAGTCCTTTGAGGAATCCTTACATCACTTCAAGGAATTTTATTTTAAAGTTCAAGGGGTCCTTCATCACCAACCTTTTTCGTGGGGACATCTCCGACCTCTAAATTCCCTTATTTCTGGACTATTTCCCCCCGATCTCCGAGGATAACTGATAACTCGCTTAATGATGCCGAGCATGCCGTTGTCGAATGTGGAGGTTTAATCCTCTAAGTTTAATAAAGGTTTTCCGATTTTCCCCAAAAGCCATTGGTGTTTATCTTGGTTTGTTTCTAGCTCTTGTTTTATATTGTCATATCTTAAGTTGAAGATTTAATGTTCTCTTTTTTTGTTTTGGTAGGTAAGGTGGCTTCCAACTTCGAGGTAAGGTCTTTACGATCCAAGCCCTAAGAAGTAGAAAGTGGATACTGCTGTGACCCTGGAGAAGAAATCTCCTCTTAGGAAAGGGTCCATCTCTCCTCCCGAGGTGGAGATCCTGCATGTGAAGATCAGCAGAGAGGGTCCGTTTAAGAAGAGTGGAAAGGCTGCCGTGCTTTTTTTGATGACTTCCCTTTTTTTGTGTTCGTTGATGAGTATCTTTTCTCAGAGGGCACTCATCATTAAATGCCAGACTCCTCTCTGGGTAGCCAATTTCAGTAGGGCCAGCATTCTTTCCTCCAAGTCGTGGCCCTCTTTTAGCGCGGAGAGAGTTTTACTTGTGATCTACCTGAGGCCGGGAAGGAAAGGGATGTTCTGCGCTCCGAGTTGGAGGGTGAGAGGGAGCATTTGGAGAACCTAAGGGAATCACTCAAGGAATACATAAATGACAACAAGGATCTTAGTTCACGAGCAAAAGCTGCTGAGAAAGATTTGCACAAGCTGAAGTTGAAACAAAAGGCTTGGCTGAATGAGAAGGATTCCCTAATTGCCACTGTGTCTAGGCTCGAGGCTGATAATAAAATTTTGTTGGGGAAGATGAAAGAGCTTGCTACGCAAGTTTTGTAACATCCTAATTTTTAACCCAATACTCTAGAACATATTTAGGTTAATCATTAGTATATTACTCTTTTAGTCTCATTCTTTATAACCCTTCATTAAAATACTTAGCGGAAAATATGAATAAATTTTTCTTTTTGAAACTTGAAAGCAAAACGCGAGCCGCGCGCTAACCTCATGTTTGTCGTAACCATAACATGCAAGAAAAGTAACCACACTATTCATAATCATGAAACATAGTATTATATATATATCAATCATAATATCATCACATCTTCATAGATACATAGACTACTAACATCATTGTACCATCATTTACATCAAAACATGCCCATATATGTGAAGTCAACCTTATCTACCTATGAGGTTGGATAAGTGTCAACCCAAAAGCTAAGCTATCTATGCTCCCGCAGCGACCCTCTGCCCCGTCTGCTAGTGTGATCCTTAAGCACGAGCCTCGGAAAGAAGTCACGATCCTCGTTGTAATCCTCGTCTAGAGACGACACGAAAGAAGAGGAAGGGATGAGAAATCTCATTCAAGATTCTCAGTAGGGATTCCCGACTCTAACACAAGTGTCATCGTCGTCGTCCCCAGCCACCTCGGTTTTAATTATAAAAAAGGTGTACATGCATAAGGATTGATTTTAGGCTTTTCAAATCTATTCATCTGAAGTGGGTGTCTTTTAGTATGTGTCTTAATGACATGAATGCAACAGATATTTGATGAATGCATGACAATACCATATGCACATTAACACGAAAGTCATAATACTTGGGCACATCATCAGGAAACGTAAATCATATACGTGGCATAAAAGGGCATAGTACTTTTCATGTGACATCTTTCTCATAAGTAAAACTCTTAAGTTCTTTTTCTTAAAGACCACCCTCTTAACATATCCACCAAAAGTCCAATCGATTCACCGGCCCGGCGATATTTTGGTCACCAAACTACATCTCACCTATCGCCTAGGAATGAGCTCAATCCTAACTAGTCGTCACTAGATTTAATATGGGCTAATAGAGGGGGTATACATAACTTTCTTGGATCACCTATCTTAGAATCATTTCCTTCTTTGAAACGCTCTACTGGTATCTAGTACACAGCGAATTGTCCGCTTTGGCAAGCTCAATGTCAATACCCTCAAGGATTTGTTTCCTCTCCACCATAGCGGGAGAAATGCGTCTCAGTGTTCTGTCACATCTATTCTGGGGGTACTCGGCCGAACCGGTGTCACCCAGAACCTTTCTTGGGGGGTGCTCGGCCGAACCGGTGTCACCCAGGAGTTTTCACAAACTTTTCTCAAATTCTCAAGTTTGATGGGAAATTCGGCAGCATAACGGCGTTCACCGGATTTCCTTCAAACTTGCTTTATGCCACGGAACTTGTAGGACATGCACAACCATTCATCATCATCATAAGACATCAAATCATTCTCGTAATCAATCATACGTCTACTGGAAGTCATAAGGTTCGTTATGCACTTGGTCCTACGATATTTTATGCTTTGACCCTTACGGGCCTTATACTTGGGATGTAGTTAACCTATCATCTCCTATCAAATTCTTATGCACCTAAGGGTTCTCTCTTAGCAAAACTTATTATTATTCATGCTCTCTATTAAATCTGAACATCATCATTCCTGTAGGGGCAGCACCTAAATCTTGAAATTGCGGGGTTCTAGAACTTACATTTTAAACCCTTTCTTGGTTCTGTCTTCGCCTAAGGCTCTATAAGTTAAACCTAAACCAGTTATGAGTCATTCCTATATCAAAGAACTAATTATATACCGTTTTATCTACATTATAAGGTTGCTGGACAGAATCTAAGAATCAAATGTTCTAAGAGTTCTAGAATTGCGGTTTTACGGTTTTCTAGTTACTAGTTTCTCTATAGGTGCTAAAATTCGATTCTACTTCAATTGTAACCAAATTTTTCATGATTAATCAATCCTAATCTGATTATATTCCCATTAAAACAGTTTGGGCAGTGTCTATAACCAAATGGGATAAAACTATGCTAAATCTTGACTTTATGGTTTTCCTAGAAAGCTAGTTTCTTTCCTAACTTGCATAGAAATGTTCCTACTTCATCATACATAATTTTTACTCATTCGAACACATCAAACATCATCACATGGCAGCAAACACATCATGGAAGAACCGAAACATTAAGTCCTAAAAAGATACATAACTTGATATTTTTAAAACACATAAGTTACTAGTTTCTCTTGGAATCATTTTCAAGACTTCTAAAACTCTTTTGCAAACCATTTTATCATGTCAAAGAGACTAAACACACATCCTTGGGTCAGTGACCACTTAATCCCTCCTTAAAAGAGTGTTAAATTCATAGAACCTTGTTAGTCTTAAACTTAAATAAATTCATGAGCTTTAAAAGGATTTCTTAAAACTTGACTTATTGGTCCTTGAAGCCAGATGAAACTCATTCCAAGTTCATCATCACTTCATGGCCGAAATCATGCATTCAAAGAATGCTCCCTCATTAAACTTTAACTTGAGATAAAATAGGCAAGTCTTTGAGCTTTAAGATCTTTTAAGTAATGACATAATTTAAACATGCTATGCACTTCATTTTTATTCTTCATTACAAATTAAAGTGAGAACTTTAAAGTAAACATGCTAGACTTGAATATAAAAATGCAAGGCTTAAAATAAATATGCAAGACTTGGGATATAAATATGCAAAGCTTGGAATATAAATATGCAAGTTCAATTCTTTATTTTAGTGCTCTAGGCCCAACAACAATTGACTTTAAGGCCGAAATAGAAAGGCTTTGAGATTTAGTTAGGTGATAGTGCAACCTCATTTTAAATCTTTACGTTCTTTAGTGATGAAAGGTAAATATGCTAGACAAGAATATAAATATGAGATGCACTCCATTCTTTAGCCTTTAATCTTAGGTGATGGCTTGGAAATTAAATATGAATGCAAAGCTCAAATTAAATATGCAATGCATAAGCTTGAATTTAAATATGAATGCTAGTTCATTTTGTTTCTTGTTAGAGCTCGTACAAGACTTTAAAGGAACTTAAACCTCAACCCAAACTCATCATGACAAGATAAAGAAAAACAAGAGTGAACCTCAAGGGTTCTTTAAACACAAAGTTTCTTTTCTTGGAATGTAAACATAAATAACATTTTTATTAAAACTCAAGCTCTAGAGGCCTCATTGTGATGAACACATAGTCATCGTCTAGAAGCTCTCATCATTAAGCCATTATGAGTTCCCTTGGCCAACATGGCCGAAACCACAAAGAAAGAAAAGGAAGAAGAACCGAAATTGTTGGAGAGGAAAAGAAACATTTGGAACTTTAGAGACCATGATCTTGATGATGCATTAACACCAACATCATGAGCTCTCATCATTGAGTTCATGTTAACCATTTTAAAACATCATCAAAGTGAGAGGTTTCAAAGTTCAAGAAGAAAGAACAAAGAAAACATCTTTAACTTAAGAACAAAGATCAAGCTTTAGAGATTATCCAAGTGATGAACATTATCATCATGGAACCTCATCATCAAGCTCTCATTCCTTTGCTCTAAAAGGGCTCATGGCCGAAACACAAAGAGGAGGAGGAGAAGAAAAGAAGTTCTAAAAAGGATTCAAGAGAAACTATGAACACATAAAGAAATTATGAACTTTAAATGAAAGAACTCTTGAAAGAAAATCCCTACCAAGTGATTTGAGGATTGGGATGAGAGAAGAAGATGAAGAACTTGAAGAACTTGAAGACTTGAACTTGAGAGAAAAAGGAAACTTTGAAGTGCTCTTTGAGAACTTATACTTAGCAAATGAACCCAAAATGATGCAAGTTCACCCAAGCAAGCTATTTATAGAGAAATGAAACAAATGCAAGGTGCAAATGAAGAAGGAAATTTTGGCCATCAGCCTCATGGGCAGCCCATGAGTTTCATGAGGTGAGATAATGTGGTCTTGAGGCATGGTGAGGTATGGTTCAAGGTATGGCTTCAAGCATGGTTCTTTGAGTGAGAAAAAATTCAACATGTGTTGTAAATGAGAGAGAGAGGGCTGAAATTGCATCAGCCATGGAGAGGGTTTTCTTGCATTTTAATTGTAGTTTAGAGTTGTGTTTAGGTGTATCTTTGATTAGGATTAAGATTAGGAATTTGTAAGAAAGTGTTTAGGTGAGAAAATGGGTAATCAAGGTTGTCAAGACATAATTAAGGAGTGTTCTTGCATCATTAGTGAGTCATAAACTCATTTTAGTGTATAAACAATTCTAGACACAATTCCTTGATTTAAGGAATTGGAGAGAGAAAACACTATTTAAGATTTCAAGAGTGAAATCTTGAGTTTTAGAAAGGAGATTTAAATCTAATCTAAGCAATCTTAGGTTCTAATTAATTTTAATAATTTATTTTGACTCTAGATTAATTATGGAAATTAATTAATCTGCATTTAGAGCCTAATATTGCTTAGGTTCACTTAATTGCATCATTAAGCTCAAAAACACTATTCTAGGGACAAAATCATAATTTTGCACTAAAACTGCCCGGGACCACCGGGACTTAAACAGATGTTTTGAAACATGTAAAAACATGGTTTTAAACCTATGGGGAAAGTTTCGGGCTCAAACAGCACCTTTTACCCGCGTAAAACGCTACAGGGGTATTTTGGTCATTTCGACCCGAAACTGCAGAAAATGAGACTTTCGCTTCCGGAACCACTCAAGGGTCATTCAATCCCCTTCAAACATTGAGTTGGCCCATTGAGGACTGTTGGGCCGGCCATCCTCAAATTTCGGGCCGAAAATGACCTCAGGGGCATTTTGGTCATTTTTCACTCAGACAGAAAATCGGGGCGTTACAAGTTTCCAAGCTTAGAGTAGATGCTGAGAAAACTATGGTTGATTAGGATAAAAGTTCCCAAGAAATATTTGACAATACCTTGGCTTAGGTAAAGGTGTTGTGCCCAGATGCAGACTTCTCAGAGGTGGGGAAGTTCGGTATGGTGCGAGATGGTCAAATTATTGATATCTCGGAGGATGAACCTGGTCCTGCGTGATCATTTCTACTTTGTAATTTCCTATTTGTTCCAACCCTGCGTGGTTGTGATTAATTGCTGTAATATTGACTTGTAATGTTATAGCAAAATACTACAAATTATGGGTTTTTTTCGTGTAATATCTTAGGCTATATTTCGAGAATGAGTAAAAATTTACATGGCTTACGGCCTCCATTTTCCATTTACTAGTACATGGTTGAGAGACCTAGGATTACTTTTTCCTTAGGTTTATAATTTAAAGCGAGTTTAAATGGTCTATGGGGCTGTGGCCTCCAATTTAGGACTGTCTATACTTGGCTAGGAGACCTAGGATTATTTTTCCATAGGTTTATAATTTAAAATGAGTTTAAATTGACTACGTGGCTTTGGCTTCCGATTTCTGACAATTTGTACCCGGTTTCTTTACCTTGATCATTAATCCATGGGTTTATATTTACCATTATCTTCATGGTTAAGATCTTTGAACTTGGATAATTTTGGCCTGGTTTTATTGATTTGACTCCAATTTGAGTGCTCGCGTGGTTATGACCTCCACTTTTTTTTGAGTGTTTTGTGCGTTCAAAATGATATGAAGTATAATGTGGTACGGGGTTACGACCTCCACTTTTCTAGTATGTTGCTTTTGATAGAGTAATCAATAAATGAGAATTGCATTAATAATGAGTCAAACCAGATAGCTTTTAGCCCAACCCGGATGTACATTGGCTCGACCTTTGCCGATGACCTACTCTTCGAGTGCACACGCCCCCGAGGAAAGCGTATCCATCGTGCCCCCACTGCTGCCTCCGCCGTCCGAGACTACTCGGAGTGCATTCCTCGTTCAACCACAGCTTTTTCTAAGACCGACCCCTCCGAGACAGACATCCCATCCATGAGTTCCTCCCCCACCATACCCATGGAGTTAGGTAGTAAGGCTATTGTGACGCAGCCACTTCGAGAAGGCAGGGTGAGGATGGTACCCTGTCGTGGAGCACATGCCTAACCCTTTTATCGGTTGGCCACCCCAGGCGAGTTGGCTTAGTAGGTTGGTTATGTACCTCCTTTTGATGGGCAGAGTAGGAGCTAGCAGTTGACTCTAGTACATACATTCGTACATGTTTAGGATAGCCTTCTTTTTCTTTTAGAAGTTATCTATTTTAGATGCACTATTGTAGCTAGGGGATTTAGATGTATTTTCTTTATGTTTCTTCATGTTATACACGGATGATTGTATTAACACTACTACTACTTGTCTGGTGTATGGTATAACTATTTATATATATTTAACTATGATGTTGTTTCATTTATGGTTTTATGTTCCTTTTGATATGTCGTGTTTCCCCTTTTGATTATTTGCAAGGCGATAATGTAGTTTACTCTATGCATGCGTATGGCTCATGTTTTTGTTTTTCATTCCAACCAAAAAAAAAAGAGAAAAAAAATTTACCCATATTTTCCTAAGTATTTTCTAAAACCAGAATTAAGAACTGGAACAAAAGAGTAATAACTAATAATTAACTTGAATACATCCTAGGTGTATTGAGTTAAATATTAGGGTGTTACAGGGGGTACGACGTATTTACTCTCCTCGGGGGTGTGTGCGCTCGAAGAGTAGGTCATCAGCGAAGGCTGAGGTCAGTGAGAATCAAAAGCTAGTAACTGGCTCAGCAAAAAGGCGATCCAGAAATACAAACAGACGGACTGAACAACGACCAACGAGGTGATAGGACTGGTGCGTGGCATCAAAATGCAGCTCCCAAGTCAGTGCATCAACGTAGATTACGAAGGCTACCATTGTCCTCTGAAGATGCGACAGAAAGAAAAGATAGAGGGAGTGAGAAACTTGGTAAAGAATCTCAGTAAGGTATTCTCCTATCTTGATGTCATCATCTATGTCCTCAGGAACCTCAAGTTTCTTTATAAAAAGGTGAACATGCATAAGGTTCAATTTTAAGGTTCTAAAGTATCGTTTACCGAGGCCCATTCATTTTAGTATACATCTTGGATGTCATGAATGCAACGTACCTTATCATGGAATGCATGGCAATGCAAGGTACAATCTACTAATTCCAACCATAAGAGATGCTCATGGATCATAACAATTATAACATGACTTTCTTCCATTTATCTTTTAGGTGACTTAGATTCATTCTTTCTTTCATTTAGGGCCACCCTATTTCTCTTACCTTTGAGAGTTCTAGGTTATGAGCTCATTCTTCACTAGTCGTCACTAGCGTAATATTCTTATCCTATGATAAGTTAACACCCAACTCTTAGAGTACGGGATAGGGGGCAATAGGATCACCTTTCATAACCTTTAATTCGGAAAGTCCAAAGGATCATTTCTTTATTGGATCACCTCTCATAACCTTTAATTCAGGGAGTCTAGAGGATCATTTCCACATATTTTTATGTCACCTTTATATTAGCATGTTATATTAAGATGCAAAAACATAACCATATCATATACTTTTCTCATGCTCTTCACATTAATTGAACATATGCAACTTTGAAACATTTCAAATGAAATCATAGCACGCCATATCAATTCTCACAATCAAATAACCAAACGTATAGGGCATCAATTTCACATAATTTTCAAGCATATGGAAAATGACAACATTTTACAGGATAAGTACTTTCTTTGCTTCATAAATGATTTAACCTCCAAATTGAGTAAACCTAACTTTCATATTTTTCATCTTATGCATCTAAGGGGTCAAATACAAGAATTCTCATTTATTATTAACCTAAGAGCACTAAGCAAATATGGACAGATTTGAAATAAAAATGAAATGATCCTTTTCGGTGTTCTTATGAAATACGTTTTTTGACCATTTCTCATTACCAATTTTTCCTATGATGCTAAAATTAATTTCTAAGCCAATTATGGGTGATTTCTATATATTCACTAAGTGTTAAATGTCATTTTTACTTAAGTGTCACATGCTGTAACAGAAAGTATATTTTCATTTTAAAGAGTCCTAGAATTTACATTTTTTGGTTCTTTCTAGTTACTAAACTTTCCTTAACTATCACCAATGATTAGCATACCTATTAATAACAATTTTTGCATGTTAAGAGCACTCCAAACAACATACATCAATTCTGGAAATTTTTGAACCGAAACTAAAGTTTAATTTTCTAAGAGCATACAAAATTGTGAAGCAAGCATTTCTAGTAGCTAGTCTTTCTTAGAATTATTTCTAGATCAAGGAATGCCCTTATAATTAATTCTTATCCTTATAGTAACACAATTAATAACCTTAGATCAGTAGCATAATTAGATAGCTTAATAAAAGGATGTTTACATTTAATAAGAAATATATATATTCCATGAGTCAAAGTTCTCGTGTAAGTTGGAAGGGTGAGTCTTGAGCACTAGAATAATTAAGTGATGACATAAATTTAAACGTGCAATGCAAGTTTCATTTTTAATCTTGGCATTATAGGGTGGTGGCAAGAAAAATGTAAATAGTGATATGCAAAGGTTGAATATAAATATGAAAATGAAAAATCTAGTCTTAATCTTTAAGTTTAGGTTACGGCTTGAGAAGTAAACATGCTAGGTAAGGAAATGTAAATATGAATGCAAGTCCAATTCTTTATTTTAGTGCTCTAGACCCCTTAGAGTATTCACTCTAAATCAACAATCAACTTTAAGGTTGAAATAGGTAGGCTTCGAGATTAATTATTTAGGTGATGGCAAGGAAATATAAATATGAATGCAAAGCCTGAATATAAATATGAAAATGCAAGCTCTATTTTTAATCTTTAAGTTTAAGTGATGACTTGAAAAGTAAACATGTTAGGCAAGAAATATAAATATGAATGCAAGTTCAATTCTTTATTTTAGTGCTCTAGGCCCCTTAGAGTATTCACTCTAAATCAACAATCAACTTTAAGGTTGAAATAGGTAGGCTTCGAGATTAATTATTTAGGTGATGGCAAGGAAATATAAATATGAATGCAAAGCTTGAATACAAATATGAAAATACAAGCTCTATTTTAATCTTTAAGGTTAGGTGATGACTTGAAAAGTAAATATGCTAAGCAAGAAATGTAAATATGAATGCAAGTTAAATTTTTTATTTTAGTGCTCTAGGCCCCTTAGAGTATTCACTCTAAATTAACAATCAACTTTAAGGTTGAAATAGGTATAGGCTTCGAGATTAATTATTTAGGCGATGATATAAATGTAAATATGAGATGCAAGGACTTGAAATATAAATATGAATGCACTCCATTTATTATCTCTTTGAGTCCTAGGCTCAAGACTACCACTCAACACTTCAAAACAACATAATATCTTTATTTGCTAAAAACTCTTAAAAGTGAAACCTTCAAGCTTTAGAGATTAAATAAATGATGGTCTTACAACCAACATAAATGATGGTCCCGGGATTGGTGTGCTAGCGAAGACACTGGGCCCCCTTAGGGGGTGGATAGTCCCACATTGGTTGGGGAGGAGAACGAAGCATGTCTTATAAGGGTGTGGATACCTTCCCCTTGTATACGCATTTTCACGGAGTTTGAGTCTCCCGAAAAGCAAAACTGTGAGGGTATAGACATCGAGCCTGCCAAAGCGGACAATATCTGCATGCCGGGGTGCTGGGTTGTTACAAAATCTCTTGGAAAACCTTTGGAGTATAGAGCTTTAAAGTTTTCAAAGTAGGGCTCTTAAACCTTTTTGTTTTCAAATCTGTTTTATGAAGTTGGCTACTGATTTGATTGATATTTTCTAGTTCTACTGTGTGATTACACACACACACACATACATACATACATATATATATATAGATGTATTTGCTTTGGTGGAGTGGTGTGGTCTTATAAAAAACTATTTTTACCAAAGGAGATTTTGGATTGGGTTGCTAGATTCTTGATTTGGTTAGAGGCAAGGATTATTCACGAATTTTATGGCATAATTATGGATATTTTCATGAGCTAGAAAAATTATATGTTGAAACTAACATCTTAAGCTAGTGCCACGAATTTTCTTGAGCCTTAGTTTGAACATTTATTGCTTGAAAAAAATCACATTGCTTGAACCTTGTTGCCGGAAAAATCCTGGTTTTGAGCAAGCAAGGAATTTGTTTGAATTTTCTAACCTATTTGGAGATGTTGGATTGAGCTGAAAATTTTATGAGATGTAATTAGCATATTAAGGTGTCTCCAGTAAAAATTTGGAGCCATTCTGGGTACTTTTGCTATGTTTAAAAATTTAAGAACCAAGATTGTAACTATGCTACCTGGATTGTGGAAACTAAAGCTGTGATTTTGCTAATTTTGTTGTCATATCAAATGATAGAATTATCAGTTGAAATTTTTACAGGTGTTGAAAACATCTTGAAGTTCAACTGTGATTTTTCTTTATAATTGATTCAATCATTTGCTAGAGTTAAAAATTATGAATTTTGGTTCTTGAGATGAGGTTGAGTGGTTTCTGAACCGTTAATGTGAACTGCATGACCACTTTTTTCTTAATAAACCGAAGTGCCTAAGTCGATGACAATAATATTACGATTATGTTTTTGGGGGCAATGCCCTACTGAGAATTCTAGAATTCTCAGCCCTATGTGTTTGTGTTCTGTGTCGTCTCCAAGTTAAGCCAGAGGACTATGATGTTGCTACGCAAAAGAACTCGAAATTACACTAGTGTAGTGGTTAATGCTTTTATTATATTATATTTAGTGAAATGGATATGTATGAGAATATATTAGAGAACAGAGGTTTATTCAAGCTTAGAGTATAGCTTCCTTTTGTACTCGACTTTATATTAAATGAATGTTTTATTTCTTTATTATATATTTTAATAGAATTACGCTCAGTTATTATACACATTAATCAAGCTTTTATAGATATTTAAGAAAGATTTGCTAATCTATATAAGTAACATCTCTCGAGTCCGATATCATGGCTTAAGTTTGATGTTGTATTTGAGAGAATGTTGCAATTTTAATATATATTATAAAATTATAGATTATATATATTGGTTTTATTTCACTGATGTCACTCTTAGGATTCAATAGCCTTAACATCATAGTCATGATAACTACAATGGGTGCAATCCTCAAGGTTGATGTGGTTCTGAGTACTTTAAGAAAATAAGTAATATTCTTGGTAATAGCTACATATTGTTTCTAGCCTAATGCTAATCACTTGATCTAACAAGTGGTATTGGAGTGAGGTAATGGATTTGAGCTAGAGTTAGAAATATGTTAAGCACCAACTCAAATCAATCAAATTACTTTCATATGTTATATGATCATGTGCAAATTAATCTTAGTCCATTTTCATTCGGAAAACAGACAAAATGACACACTTAATTTATTTAGAAATATGTTAAGCACCTACTCAAATCAATCAAATTACTTTCATATGTTATACTATCTTGTGCAAATTAACCTTAGTCCATTTTTGGTCAGTTTTTTTAATATGAATTTTGAGTGGTGATTGTACAATAATATGGAATTTATGGATAAATAACGAATGTGTGGATTTCACTGAATCTCGCGTTGTGTGAGATATTTAAATAAATAATTTTAGATACAAATCTCGTACTATACGAGATTTTCAAAGAAAAAAATAAAATATTACTAACGTTACAAATCTCGTATAGTGCGAGAATTTTAAAAAACACTAAAATATTGATAAAAATAATAAAGAGATTCCTTCTAACTGTTGCAGGCTAGCGGCGCACAATTTTGAATGAAATTTTGAAATACTAAAATTGGTGTGCATATTTATACTCAAGCTATTTTACATTTATATATATTTTTTAATCATTTAATTACATAGAGCACGTTTATTATATATGCTCATCCAAAGTAAAAATTAACATTCAAATCAGTACTGTGATAGTCAGTGATCAAGTAGTTCAAATTTATTAGATTTTGTTTGACCCAAAAAAAATTTATTAGATTTTTATTTGAATTAATTTTCATTTTAGTAATTAATTTTATAATTGTAAATCATTTTAATATTTAAATTTTAAAATTAGTTAAATTAGTATTTGACATTGCAAAGCATCATTTTAATATGATATTATTAATTAAATGATGATATATAATGTTAAGTGATTTCATATAAAATTATTTTTCCATTAAGGGAACTATCTTAAATTTAATGGTTGTGATTTAATCATGATTTTTATAAATATTAATTAATAACTTAAGCTAATAGAACACATGGTTAATTCTTAGCCAAAAAATACTTAAAGGGTACCAATATTCTTGAATTTTATAAGGATACCAGAGAAATTCCTTTAATTAATTTAATATCATATTTTAAAATGTTAACTATATAAATTTTATTTAATTTGACACACTAAATTTTAACAAGTATTATTTCTTATTGAATTTAATATGATAGAAATTCAAAAGTTTAATTAATTCTACATCAAATATTAATCTTTAAAAATGATCTTATTTAAAAAAATAAAATTAATCATATAGTGAAATCTTATCTCATATTTCAAATTTTAATATTAATATTTAAATTAAATAATGGCATTTAGAACATTTTTATTAATTAATTAAATCAATTATAATTCGATTTAAACAGAGAGGTTGTTATTCAAATCACTAATTCCACTATTATATTAATACTTTATAATTTCTAAATGTGTTAATTATATGTCTAATTTGATACACTTAATTTTAACTAATGTTATGAATTCAATGAAATTGGACCGTGGAATTATAATTTCAACTTTGTTTTACACCAAACTAAACAAGAAAATTGGATTTAGGGTGCTAATTCCAATTCTATACTCTAATTCTATACTCAATTACATATGCCAAATGGAATGTTATTGTTTTGGAAATTTTTATTAATTAATTAAATCAAATGCAATTTAATTTAAATAAAGAGATGGTTTTTACATTTATTACTCCCACTATTGAATTGATATTTTACAATTTCTAAATGCATTAATTAAATCTATTTTTTTTTGTTTCGTAAGGTATCTACTGTCAGACGTAATGACTAATCCCTTTGTGTATGGTAGACCCAATTAAGGGATAGATGCTAGCCACGAGTTTTAAAACCGTTTCATTAATTAAATCTATTTTGTTGCACTTAATTTTAACAAGTATTATTTCTAATTAATTCTAATATGACAATAATTCAAAAATCTAATTGATTCTGCTTAATATTTTAATTTTTGAAACAAATACTTATTTTATAAGAAATCATCTAAAATAAAACATTCACGGGTTATCTTATTTCAAATCTCAAATTTCAAGTGATTGACAAATTCCAAGTGTGTTATTTACATTTGATTTTATGCACTCAATTTTAATAAGTATTATTTTTTATTGATTGAAATATTACAACAATTTAAAACTTTTGTTGATTCTACATCAAATATTAATCCATTTAATTTTCTTGTTTATATATGTCATTTAATTAAGTTTTTGGAGATGTCATAAAGATAATAAATTTTATTTTGGAAAATAATTCTTGACCTGAAGTATTAGATTTTCTTTAATAAGTATATTGGCATGGAGTGATATATTAAAATGTGGGTCATTCCTCACGAGTTTGCCATTCACATTATATATATATATATGAATTTCATTACAAGTATATTTAGGAGTTCAAATTTTGGGCTTTTTTACCAGAAAAAATTTTATTATTTACAGATATAGGCAACTGTTCACATTATTAACAAATATACACTTATTTTATAATAAAAGTAATACGTGATACAGTGTCACGTATTTAATGATGGCCTTGTACATAGAATACATGACATTGGATCATGTAAAAATAAAACAGGACATTGTTTCACGTATTATGCTGTGCACAATAAGACCGACAGTCAAACATATTATGCACATTATAATACGTGGAACAGTATCACGTATTGTGTTGCGGCCACTATATAAAACTAACCATCCCAAAGGTCTCCTAGCTCAGAATACACAACAGCCTATGTGTGAGTAAGTGAGTTACATTTTCTCATCTTTGAAAAAAAAATGTCTGGGAGATATTATTTACTTATTCATTATAATTGTGAAATTATTTAAAATTCACAAGATGAGGTCTAGTTTTGTGATCAAAACCCAATACTTATTAATGTGCATTCATCTATGAGCATTTTTGAGGTTCACAACAAAATTCTTTACAAATTACGGGAAGGAAACAAGCAAACAACTTAGATGATATATCGGCTATCTATGTTGATCAATCAAGGTGCAATGCAGTATGGAAGTTGTAGCATTGATGTTGATGATATTAGATTGCCATAGTCAGTTTCACGACCTCCATGTTATAGAGGTATTGTAGCTATGGGAGATTTGCAGTTGAGTTCTAAAGGATCAATTCCCTTTCAAGCTTTTAATGGAGTAACACTAGCTCAGCCTCCTAGAATAATTTCAAGGCAAAGTCCAATGCAAAATGAAAATGTTTGACAAGTAAATTTGGAAGAAGGGGCCAGTGACTCAATCTTGAGAGAACTTGTGGTCGAGGGAGGTAGAGAACTTGAACTAGATGGTCCAATTGCAGGCTATGACTCGTATAATGAAATGATTTCTGAAGAAGAGCCAAATGACGATAAAATTTAATTCTAGTGTTTGAAGTTGTTATATATTTTCTATTTTTTGTAGTTAAAATATTTTTTAATATTGTTCGATTCTTATTCATGAATTGGGGAAATATTTTTTAATTTAACTAGTGGTATTTTTAAAATTTTTCTTTTTAGCTTACAAATTCTCATCTATGGATTATTATGTTATAATTTTTTAGTGCCGCAAGATGATGATGATGAGATAGTGCCCCCCACCCAAACCCAAATATTGACACAAACTCTCATCCGCACTGAAAGTCAACGGGTTGGTCACTATTCAAGTGTAATTATGGAAGAAGCTCAGATGACTATGGAGGGGTTAAGGGATATTGTGTTAACTCGAGAACCTTTTGCATTTATTTGTTTTGAATGATAACAAAGCCAATTTAAAGAAAATACTTTGAAGAACGATTGATATCTCTATTGAGTTCCATGTAAGATTATAACAGGTTTCTATCATTTAGCAAGAGCAAGGCTTACTCAAATAAGAATATATTTCACTATATATGTGTAAACATGTTTATCTCATGTTATGAGATCTAAAATAAAACATAAGTGAAATTACCCAAGCATTGATAGCTAACGATGAGAAGTTTTCAACGCTACAAGGAGCCAAGTTCAGAAACTTCAGAAAGTAGCACAGGACATCAGAAAGTACACTAAAGATGAAGATATTAACTCATGTCCAAGAGCAACGTATTACTTAATCTTCAACCATCACACTTGCAAAGTTATTATCAGCAAAGAAGATGCGATTACAGATCAAAAAGTGAAAAACTCTTCAAGGGACTAATTGTATACATTAGAAAGCTCACCCTTGAGTGGAGCAAAGAATGCTATAGGAAAGGGAGGGAAATTTGAAATCTGAAATTCAAATAATCAAGTCAAACCCAGTTTCAAAATAGTATGTCATCTTTTCTCCCTATTTGATCAATCACCTTGGCTTCATGAAGGAGGAGTTCAGAAAGCATGCTTAGAAAGTAGAAAAGTAGTTTTTGATGGAAGATTAGAAAGCTCAAATTTACAATGGCTTCTGCAACCAATATAATAGTTCTGTCAACCTCTCTTCTACTATCCCTTTCAAGACACAACTGATGTTCAACACATGTCAGTTGAGGAATTGATCTATGGCAATGGTCACAAAGAAAGATTACTATATAAGGAGATGCTATGCTTAAAGACCGATGAGAGATTTGAATAATCAAGAGAGGAAACTCTGCAAAAATATCTTCCCACTTCCTGAAATATTCAATCATTATTATTTAATTAGTTTTATCCTTGAAGTGTAAGAAAATCTTCCTTCTATATTCTTAGTTAGATTTACGCTCTTCCTATGGAAGAAGTTGAAGAAAAAAGTCATCCAAGTTTTCCTAAGAACTTTTTATGTATATGTTGAGGAAACTTGAGTGTAGGTTAGTTTGAGTGGCAACCCAAACAATTAACCTTTGTATCCTTGATGTGGTAATGATTGCTGTAAAATAGCTTGGAGAGGTTATTGTAAAACTATGTGCAATGTGGCAGTAGTGGCTGCTACTACTCACGGTTTGGCTTAGAGAGGCTAGTGTCAAGACTACTTTCAACATGGTAGTAGAGGTTGCTACTGTTCATGGTTTATCCTGAAGAGCCTTGTAAAAGAATACTCAACTTGTGATAGTTTTTGAGTTGGTTTGCTGTCACAAAGGTTAGCTTGGAGAGGCTAGTACAATACTACTCGGTTTATCCTGGAGAGGCTTGTAAAAGAATGCTCAACTTGTGATAGTTTCTGAGTTGGTCTGCTATCACAAGGGTTAGCTTGGAGAGCCTAGTACAATACTACTCGATTTAGACTGGAGAGGCTTATAAAAGAATTCTCAACTTGTGACAGTTTCTGAGTTAGTCTGCTATCTTAGCTTGGAGAAGCTAGTACAATACTACTCATGTTAGCTTGTAGAGGCTAGTACAATACTACTTATTTAGCTTGAAGAGGCTAGTACAATACTACTCAGTTTAGCCTGGAAAGGCTTGAAAAAGAATACTTAACTTGTGTCAGTCTTTGAGTTAGTCTACTGACATAAGTGAGAGCTTGGGAAAGCTAATGTAAAGACTATCCAACTTTACTTTCTCTGGTTGAGAAAGTTGTTTTGAATGAAACCTCAACGATTGTTGAGTACTGGATGTAGGTAGGTTGGCAGAACTAGTATGAAATCCTTTGTATCTTTTCTCTCTTTCTCTGATCTCCTTTATTTGTCTCTATTGCGCCTATTGTAACGCCCCGATTTTCTGTTTAAGAGAAAATGACCAAAATGCCCCTGAGGTCATTTTCTGCCCGGAATTCGAGGATAGCCGACCCGGCAGTCCTCGAAGGGTCAACTCAATGTTTCAAGGGGATTGGATGGTCTTTGTGTGCTTTCGAAACAAAAATCGTGTTTTTCTGTAGTTTAGTCAAAATGACCAAATACCCTATAGCATACTACGTGGGTAGAAATGCCATTCAGACCCTAAACTTTCCACTAAAGGTTTAAAATAACGTTTTTCAACTATTTTAAAGTGTCATTTAAGATTCAGATGGTCTCGGCAGTTTTTGTACAAAATTACGATTTTGCCCTGGGATAGTCTTTGTTGAGTTTAATGATATAATTAGCAAACCTAAGCAATATTAGGCTCTAATTAAAAGGTTAATTAATTTCCATAATTAATCTAGAGCCAAAATCATTATTTAAAATTAATTGGAACCTAGAATTGTTTAAAGAAATTTAAAAACCCTTTTTCTAAATTCTTTCTTTCTTTAAAGAAAAGTATCCATGAATAGTGTTTTCACTATTCATGCCCCATTCAAGAAAAGTTGTCACTCACATCACTAGTCATAAAAGTTTTTGACTCCACTAAACCTACATGATCACTTCTAACCTATGGGATTATAGCCTTAATTAGCTAACTAGTTCACTTAAAGTACCTACATAACAACCCTTAATCCTAAGTCTAATCCATAACACACCTAAACACACCTTTAAACCATGATTAGAGAGATGATTTTGCCCCCATGGTTGCCCAAAAAATGGCTCCACTTTTCCCTCCACTTTGCATCACATGTTGTTTGAATGTGTGGCACACAATTAGCCATGTCTCCAAGACAACTTCTCATTCATTCTCCTCCACATACTTCCCTTATTCTAGAAGACAACTACATGGCCTCTTCTCTCCACTCATTCATGACTCAAGGCTCTATATATAGCTTGCCTTGGTGAACATTTTACTACTTTAGTTCATGTGTAAAGATTAGATCTCTCCAAGCCTTGTCTTTTTCTCTCAAAAACTCTTGTGTTCTTCAAGTTCTTGAAGCTCTTCATCTTCTTCCATCTTCAAGATCATCACACCAAGTAGGGATTTTCTTTCATGTATTCTTTCTTTAAAAGTTCTTATTCTAAGTTTGATGTTCATAGTTTCTCTTGATTCTTTTTAGAACTTCTTTTCCTTTCTTTGTTCTTTCTCATTTCGGCCATGAGCCTTGGAGTTCAAAGAAATGAGAGCTTGATGATGAGAGTTTCATGATGATGTTCATCACTTGAAACAAACTCTAGAGCTTGATCTTTGTTCTTGAGTAAAAATGTTTCTAGTTCTTCCTTTCTTGAACTTTGAGAACTCTAACTTTGATGATGTTTCAAAAATGGTTCTAAGGACTCAATGATGAGGACTCATGATGTTGGTGTTAATATATCATCAAGATCATGGACTGGAGTTATAAAATGTTCCTTTTTCCTTCTTGAAGTTTGGCCTTTTTCCTTGTTTTCCAAGTTTTATGTTTTGGTTTTCTAAAAATATTATGTTGAGTTCTAAGAACTCTTAGCTTTACTTCTACCTTGGTTGGATGAGTTTGGGTTAAGCATTGAGTTCCTCTAAAGTCTTGTTAAGAGCTCTAGAAAGATAAAATGAACTTGCATAATTTATTTTATGCTTGCACTCATATTTACATTCTTGCTATGCATCTTTACTTTTCAAGTCACCTAAGAACATAAAGATTAAAATGGAACTTGCATCATCACTTAATTTAATTCTCAAAGCCTTTCTATTTGGCCTTAAAGTCGATTGTTGCTGAGCCTAGAGCACTAAAATAAAGAATTGATCGTGCATTTTCACTTAATTAACTTCTCGAATGCCTTTCAATTTCGACCTTAAAGTCGATTGTTCTTTGAGCCAAGAGCACTAAAATAAAGAATTGAACCTTGCATGTTTACCTTCAAGCTTGCGTTTAAGTTTATGTCTTGCATATTTATTTTCAAGCTTGCACGTTTAAGTTTATGCCTTGCATATTTACCTTTCAAGTCTTGCATATTTATGTTAAGTCATCACTTTATTTTGTAAGCAAGATTAAAAATGAAAAGCATAGCACGTTTACTTTATGTCATAACTTAAGGA
This sequence comes from Dalbergia cochinchinensis, assembly GCA_031216125.1. NCBI lineage: Eukaryota > Viridiplantae > Streptophyta > Magnoliopsida > Fabales > Fabaceae > Dalbergia > Dalbergia cochinchinensis. Next base: position 17,854,460 of record CM062370.1, read on the forward strand.
CCTAGAGCTCAAAGACTTGCCCATTTTATCTCAAGTTAAAGTCTACTATGGAAGCATTCTTTGAATGCATAATCTCAAACCATGTAGTGATAATGAGATTGGAGTGAGTTTCATCTAGTTACAGGGCCAACAACCTAGGTTCTAGGATTTTCTTTAAGCTTGATGAGTTTTATAAAGTCATGACCAACAAAATTTATGATGTTAATCCTCTTCTAAAGGATAATGTAATTGGTTGCTGACCTAAAGTTATTTTTAGCCTCTTGATGAAGTAAAATGGTTTGCAAAGAGTTTTAGAAGTCCTAAAATGATTCCAAGAGAAACTAGCAATTTAGATGCTTTAGAAATATCAATTTATACATCTTTTTGGGGCTTGATATTTCGGTTCTTTCATGATGAGTTTGCTACTGAATGATGATGTTTTGATGTGTTAGAATGTGTGAAAATTACTTATGATGAGGTAGGAACCTTTCTATGTATGTTAGGAAAGAAACTAGCTTTATAGAAAAACCGCAGTGTTGTGTTTCAACCTAGTTTTGACCCATTCATTCATACCTAATACCAAAACTGTTTTAGTATGATAACAATCAGTTTAGGATTGATTATTCATGAAAAATTTGGTTACATTTGGAATAGGATTGAATTTTTAGCACCCATAGAGAAACTAGTAACTATAAATACCGTAAAGTTAGAATTTAACATAGTTTCAACCCATTTCTTTATGGATTCTGCCCAAACTATTTTAATGGGAACATAATCAGATTAGGATTGTTTAGGCATGAAAAACTTGGTGACATTTGGATTAGAATTGAATTTTTAGCGCCCTCAAAGAGAAACTAGTAACTAGAAAACCGTAAAAAACGTAATTCTAGAACTCTTAGAACATTGAATTTTCTGATTCTGTACAGCACCCTTATAATGGAGTAAATATGATTTATAATTAGTTCAATGGCTTAGGAATACCTCACAATTGGTTTAGATTTAATTTATAGCGCGCTTAAGCGAAGGACGGAACAAAAAGGGTCAGAGCGTAGCTTCTAGAACCAGTAATCCCAAGATGTAATTTTGCCCTTAAGAAAGATGCTGTCCAGATTCATCATTGAACATACACATTAGTAAAGATCATTAGTTGTGAACCTATAGGTGCATAAAGGTTAATAGAGAATGTCGAATAATTATACCTCAAGTTTAAGGCTCGTAAGGGTCAAAGCATAAGACACCATAGTGTAAGGGCATAATAAACTTTAGTGTTTTTCGTGATCGCATGTTTTATTATGAGAATATCTTGGGCATATGATTTCTTATGAGGATATGCAATGTTAATTTATTGATGCTCACGCGTTATGATCGTATGCGATGTTTTACAATGCCTATGATGCATATGATGATGATGCTTATGACACATGATTATAAATGATTGTGTAAAGATATGAATGTGGCATAAAGAAAGTTTGGAAGAAATTGATTGTCTTCTTCTTTGTTAGGCTGCCAATTTCGATAAACGAGGACCTTGAAAGTTTTGAAAGTACATGAGTTTTTAATGTGACATAGTCAAATCGTGAAAACGCAGCGTTACGGGGACGGCGATATGCGCCCTGAAACAAATCCTTGAGGACGGCGATCATGCGCCTCGAAGAGGACAATATTCACCGTGTACTTGATGCGGTGGGCGCGTTTGTTATGATTATGATTATTATTATGATTACGCTTATCGGGATTGATAAGTAAGAACTAGTAGCGACTAGTTAGGTATGAGCTCATAACCTAGAGATGTGACACGTTACGGTGACACTGCTTGCCGAGCACCCCGGATCGATTGTCTTTTAGGGTGATCCCTATGTTACGATAATGCTTGGAATGACACACAAGTTATAGAAAGATGTTTTACATGAGAAGTATATGCCACTTTATGCCACTTACGTGATATTGATTCTTCTATGATGATTAAATGATTTATGCTTGATGCATCTTCATGCATTCATGCTTTATTATGCTTTCGCATCCGTAACATCAAGACTCATTCTAAAATAAAGGCGGACCTTGGCTAATTACGTTTAGTAACTTAAAAATGAATTTGATGCATGCTCACTCATTTTATACAATAAACCCCAAGGTTCCTGAGGGCGTAGATGATGACACCTAGATAGGGGTTACCCTCTTGAGATTCTTTAGCAAGATTCTCACTCCTCTATCTCTTCTTTCCGTCACGTCTTGAGATACGACTCGTGGATTTTGTGGATTCCAGAGCGTGGGAAGTGCACCATGATTCGAGCATGGGCTATACCTTTTTGAGGGCGATAATCGCTCGTGATTTCGCGTTTGATAGGCAACCCGACATCACCATACGGGCGTCGAGATCAAGTTTTTGAGCGTGCCCAATTCCAGATGTGCTCGCCCTTGGATTGGATCGCCTATCCTTACTGGGATCCTAGCAGTTGAGGCTCGCGGGTAGAAATAGTGCACACACCACATAGGAGAGGATAAACCTTCTCTTGTATAGAGGTTATCCGTTTTAGATGCACTTAGGTAGGGAGTTTTCCCTTCTCACTTTCTGTACTAATTTCCTTTCTAATGTACCTTCTTTTCAGATGTATTTGTTCTATGTTGTACCAAACTAAGTCCCGCTTCTTATAAGTGGGCATATCGTGTTATATATATATATATATATGCAGTTGATTTTTCTTGATGATGTGCCATTATTGCCTTATGTTGTGATGCTTATGAGATATTTGTTATATTTCTTTTTATGTGCTTCATCATTCACCAAGTTCTGTGGCTCTCACTTTGCTTTTATTATTCAAAAAAAAAGAATTTACCCATATTTTAGCTAAGTAATTTTAAAAGTAAAAGGAGACTATGAAGTAATAGACTAATGATTAACCTAAATATGTTCTAGAGTATTGGGTTAAAAATTAGGATGTTACACCTATTACTTGTCTTGATCTGTTATATGCTTCTTGTTTTATGTTATCTCTTTTAATAATGAGCATTTTATTTAATGTGGTTCAAAAATCTACTTTCTAAAGCTACTAACTATGTTTTTGCTGCACTACAAGTTTTATACTTGATAGTATTTGTTTTCAGAAGTTTCAAAAAATGTGAAAAGGATCAATGCACAATTCAACCCCCTTCTCGTGCTTATCTTTACCTTCAAGTGGTATTAGAGCCAGGCCTCTGAGGGGTTGAGCAATCCAACAATTACAGAGGACAAAGATCTGAGGGACAAAATGGCCTACATATCTTCACAAGATTGATCTTTTATCTAATCATCCTTTACTGGCAAGACTCTAGGTTATAGCATAGTTCATTCATATGATAAAAGGGATTCAAAAGAGACCTGTTGACAAGAACTTTACAATGGAGAAAGTTTAGTTATTCTATCAAGTTAAGTCTCTATTCATATATGCCCTAAGCTACAATTGTATATGCTACCTATGTTCTGTGTATTGCATATGAAAGGCTATATGAAATAGTCTGTACATGATATTGAAGGATCTCAATTTGTATCAAGATGTCTTTGATCCCAATAGTAACATATCAGATGCTTTGCAACGATAAAGCAATGAAAATTGCTAAAACTTCTCTGTGAAGTAGAAAGATCTGATATTGTTATCTGAGATTAGATATGGAGATAAGTTCTCTATATGTGAAATATGTTTGAAGTCTGTAACGAAGATATCAAAAGGACATCAATCTCATGAATGACAGATCATGACAAAGATCATCCTGAGAAAGAATATCTGCTTATAGCAGCAATGTCACACATTATTTATCTGTTCAGCGCTTAATCAACATATCCTTATGCAAAAAGGAAGAATGTGCTAGACATCTAGAAAGCCTTCATCACGAGGACTTGTCGTGCTAAAACTAGCTGCCATTTTGTGCTTCATGACTGAAGAACATCATCAGAGACATGTGAGGTAAACGTTTCTACATCTCACATCTGTTATAATTTCTTTTTTTTTTCTTGAGATGAGTTGCTAGAAGGATATCAAGCCAATTTACCTATATATCTCAAGCTATCAAAGAACTCATAGAATTGTCATGAACACTTGAGAAGGTCTAGTCTAAAACTGGAAAGCTGAAAGAGAGAAATACTCCAAAGAGAATTTACTTTTCTTAAGTCATTTGTTTTTGAAGCCTCCAAGAAGCTATATGAATATGTCAGAAATTTTTTCTGAATCCTTGAGAGGACTTCATGGCATTCTAAGATCTGACCTGTTTTATTTGACATAATTCAAAAACTATATTTTTGTGAAAATGGTCAGCATCTATTGGTTTCGGAAACTAGACTAAGATATACAGGTGAAACAGAAGGAGAAAGATCTATGTAATTTCATCTATACATACATATATATATATATATTGTTTCAGCTCTTCAAGATATTTAAAGAGATACCTTTACAACAAATGAATCTTGAAAAGGAATCCCTTTGGAAAGGATGGAAAAATCTCTTTATCTAAAACTAACTAAAAGTAACCCATAAAAGTCTGGGTACCAAAATCAATATTCTTTCTTGTAGATATATATGAAAAATCTCTCTAGCTAAATCTCTAGGAAACACACTGATGATGATCTTTCTAGATATCATGCTTTGATTCTAAGATTTGTCATAGTTCCTAAGAGATAATCTTCTCAAGAATCGCTCATGTATGATGATGATGAAAAGCCTAAGGAAGACTTTGTTGATAATTGTGATTATCTTGAAGAAAGTCTTGAGAATTTTTTATCTCAAGGTAACTGTACAAAGCTGGCAGATGAAAGTCAAAGCTTTAGAAAGTAGGCTCTAGAACCTCAGTCTTTCAGAAAATATGCTCGGACCATTTAAGATGATTAGAAAGTAATCTTTCTGAAATACAACATGAGCAATTTGAAGACGACATAGAAGCTGGAAGATCTGAATGTACAGTAACTTCATGAAAGTTCTGTTTTAAGGATAATCTTCTATTGTCAAAGTTCTTGGAGTATCCCCAAGGATATGAGAACCAAGTCATTCCTTGGATATTGACCAAATGTGCTTTCATCACCACCACTATATCTATATATGTTGAGAAAGCTTTGAGTTGTCAAAGTTGGGTGAAAGCTATGCTGAATATGCTGACCAAGCTCAAGAGAAAAGCAAAGTCTACTCATCAGGTTCAAAACATCATCATCCATACTAGTAAGGAAGCTCAAGGACTATCTAGATAAATCTGATATCATCAGGGCAAGCATACCCATATAAGAGAAAAGGACTAAAAGGAAAAAGCCCAAGCATGCTAAGATCTTTGAACCCAGATACTACGGATAAGGAATCAGCTACAAGACCATCTCTTGAGGTAATTCACCTTCCTATCCTCTAAAGATAATGTTGTACTATTTATCTTTTCAAGAATCCGTTCAGCTCTTTAAATCCTAGTTTGTTTTTTTAAAATCCCTTCTTTATGATATGTTTTTTAAAAATGGGGATGCTTAGTAAATAGATGTGTTTATTGAAGATCCTGTATTTAGATGTATTTACAATATCTATGACCAAAGATCTCTTGCATGCTTTCTAGCTTTGAAAAGTTTTTGTTAAGTTTGTATCTCTGCATAAAAGATCTCTAGGTGGTCTCTCTCCACTACTCTTTTCTGAAGAACAAGCAAAATTAGAAATCATCAGAATACATATCTTCCTGAAGACATTGCTTATCAGTTTGCAAGAACATCAGAAAGTCCATCTACAAGATTAGAATTATCAGCATATACTTCACATGTCAGTTTGCAAAACCACAAATCTCTGTGAGGAATGGTATATTAATTTGCAAGAACAGAAAGGAATCTATTTGTTCTATTTGAAGAAAGGTCGATAAGAAAGAAGACAAAGTGTTCAGAAGAAGGTTTAGTCAGAAAGTAGTATTTAAGGATAAGAAGATAATGGTTATATAGAAGCATCGAATCCAGAGCAGGAAGAAGAATCTGGGATGAGTAACGAAGGTTTTTCAGTAGGTCAGAAAGTAAACCTTGAAGCGTCAGAAAGTAATTCCTTCAGAAAGTGAAATAAAAAGTCAAAAAACTCTCTTTCTGGAAGAGGGATGAAAATGTGGGAGTTTTTACCCAGTCAATCAGAGTTTTTCTCTCCCACGTCGCTTCATCTTCAGTCACATCATATCCCTTTAAACCTCCATGTCTTGCCTGCATCTTCTTGAACAAGCTACCTCTTTTACCTTAACCTTTCATCCTAAACTCTCTTCATCAAACATTTCATCTTTCATTTTTTTTTTACAATCCTAACCACACACTTCTTCAAAACCTCTTCGCTTCCCATATTCTTCCTCATTTCTTTACCTAAGATCTTTTCAAGCCTCAATCTTTCTTGTTAACATAGCTGAAGGAAAGAATTTTGGAGGAAATTTTGCTAGTCTGGAAACACCCCAAATGTATAATGAATCATTTCATCAGCAACACTATGTCGATAATTTCGTCCACCATCAAATAGCTCTAGGAAAATGTTTGAGCTACGAATTAATGGCTCATATTGCTATTCTGATAGAAGTCAGTACTTTACAAGGATGGGAAAAGTTTGTCAGCATGGCAGACAGAATCTTCACCAGGGTGGTAATCACCTTTTACTCATACCTGGTTTAAGTAACTAATTCAGTGGTAACTTCATATATCAAAGTCATTGATATAGAAGTTAGCAGCACTGATCTCCAATATCATCCATGCCCTTGATGAAGGTCTTATATGCACATCTGACAAATGTTGGTTTATTCTTCTTGGAATCTCGCCTGAAGAAGTCTCCATTTGTCTCACTGACTTTCCAAACTTTCTACCCTAGAAAATATCTGCCAATATGCTTAAGCCAAATACAGGAAAGGTCTTTACCCTTATTCAATGTACTCTTCTTCCAAGGCTTAATCGCTTGCATCTACTAAAAGGCATAGACTGCATGCTGCTATTTTATCTTCAATCCAAGAGGAAAATTAATCTACCTCGTCTAATTTTGGACCATATGATTGATTATGCCTCTAGAGATTCATCAAATTTCATGCCTTAAGGAACTCTACTGACTAGAGTACTTGAATATTTGAAGTATCCTTTAGCGAATGAATGGTTTGAGTATACGGTTGGAACTGAATATGCCATATCTCACTTCAAAAATCAGAGAACACCTATAAATCCTCTCATTTATGAGGAAATGGATACAAAGAGATGTGTGATCAATCTGGACAGTAACTCTGAAAACTCTACAAAGCATCTATCAGACACAATACCCAGCGGTGACACTGTCCCTTTATTTAAACCCTCAAGATCTAGGACTGATCAAGGAAGCAGAATCAGGATGTATGACAATATATCTTCCCCAACCTTTAAACTATAGTCATCAAGTGACTATACGGGAAGTATGGTCCCTTAAACTATCCTTACTCCTGCCAATAATTCTCTTCTTTCCCTTTCAGAACAACCTTTCACTTCGGTTCCACCTCTGTACCCAATCAACTCAAGATCAAGGTGGTGATCAGCCCTCCTCTAGTCGTCGTCAGACAGCACCTCCTCCAAACTTTGCCTATCCTAGAATAAGGAGACTACTAGACAATCAACAAAATATTTCTACTAGATTGGACAATCTGGAAGAAACGTCCCGAAATCTGGAAGAAAGATCTCGAAATCATGATGATCTTCTGTGTTAAATTTATCAGAATACTTCTGACATTCTAGAAGAGCTGAGATGAAGAGACTGAAGATGGCATTCTTGGTTTCCTGGTGATGGCGTTCCTAGTTTCCTTGCACATCTCTTTTTTGACGATGCTAAAAAGGGGGAAAAGTTTAGTTTAAAGAAAATATGTGCCAAAAGGAATTCAGGGGGACCTTTGCTTGTGAAGGTTGTGCTAAGATACTCAGGGGAAGCGTATGCTAAGGGGGAAGGCTAGAGCATTTTTGTTTAGTATGTTTTCATTTTTTTTAAGCATTTCTTTTGTATATCTCTGAACATGTGTTATGTTTATATAAGTCATTTGTTTGTTTCTTTTATCATGATCTCGTCATGTCTTTTACGTTTTTATCTTCCTTAGCTCATGTGTTTGATGCATACATGTTTATCAAGTTTCATGTTTTGTTTCTATCTTAAAGCTCTAAATCATATCAATACTCTATCTAAGCTTAGCTAATCACATATATCTTTGTCAAATGTTTGTTTCTTATCTTGAATGCATATGCTTTGACATGTTTATTCATACATGCTGGATATTAGCTTACACATTTTCTGTGATTAGTCTTGGCCAACTATCTTTAGGAGTACAAGGTGGTTGTTGCTTTGGTACTAGTTTTATAAATTGAGTCTTGATATACATGATGAGCTTAACTATTTTTTTTCTTTTTTTTCTATACTCTTGTAAGAGATGATTTTCTAAAGTGTTGTATATAACTTGATCAAAGTTCGGTTGTAGATTCTGACTTGTCTTCAGAAACCTGTGCTTACATGTGTTGAAAAGACCATGATTAGTTAACAAGCTTCAGGAATCTCTCGAAAAGTAATGTATGATGTTTTTACAAACCCTGTTTTAAACAATCATATATCCTCTATTTTGAATTTTTTTTTTCATAATCTAGTTCTTATGGGAAAGTTTCATAACTCAGTACAAAAGCTCTTTCTTGCTTTTTCAGGGATTGATCCCGAAATGAGCTTTAGAAACCTTGCATAGCAATATGTTTATCTTATTCTTCTTATGGTTTCTTTGAGCATTAGAAACTACATAAGCATAAGTTTGTTTTTCAAAATATTATGAATGCTCTATTTCGTTTACCATATCCTTGAGCATCCCTTTCAAAGTTTCTTTTGGATTAAGACTTGCTAAAAATGGATCTAGTTAAATTAAAATGTCACAAGTATTACTTGTTAAGTTTTCAAGCATGAAGATCTTCAGAAAGTTCATTTCTTTTGACAAATGATCAAACTGGTTGTTTATCTAAAGCTTAAACATCTTTCTCTTTAAACAACTACTCTCATAACGCTCAGAAAGTATGTTAAGATTGTCTTATGCTTCAAGCGAAACATCAGCTCTGATTAAATGTCACTTAAGGCCAAAATGTTTTCACATGATCCATATCATGCCTTAAGACAAAGAAATTCTAAAAATCTCTCTTTATGTTATATTGAAAGAATATGTATATCACGTTTACATTTCTGTAATATTTCTTTCAATTATCTCTTCAAAAGATTTTCTTCAAATATTGTTAGCTCCAGAACCCTTTGCGCTTATTTGTTTTGAATGACAACAAAACTAATTTAAAGAAAATACTTTGAAGAACGACTAATGTCTCTATTGAGTTGCATGTAAGATTATAACAGGTTTCTATCATTTAGCAAAAGCAAGGCTTACTCAAATATGAATATATTTCACTATATATGTGTAAACAAATTTATCTCATGTTACGAGATATGAAATAAAATAGAAGTGAAATTACCTAAGCATTGATGGCTAATGAAGAGAAGAAGTTTTCAACGCTACAAGGAACCAAGTTCAAAGACTTTAGAAAGTAGCACAGGATATCAGAAAGTACACTTAAGATAAAGATATTAACTCATGTCCAAGACGAAAATGTTACTTAATCCTCAATCATCACAATTGCAAAGATGTTTTCAGCAAAGAGGATATGATTAAAGATCAGAAAATGAAAAACTCTTCAAGTGACTGATTTCGTACATCAGAAAGCTTATCCATGAGTGGACCAAAGAATGCTACAGGAAAAGGAGGAAAATTTGAAATTTAAATTTCAAATAATCAAGTCAAGCCCAGTTTCAAATTGGCACATCATCTCTTCTACTTATTTGATCAACAACCCTGGCTTCACGAAGGAGGAGTTCAAAAAGCATACTCAGAAAGTAGAAAAGTAGTTTCTAAAGGAAGACTAGAAAACTCAAATTTATAATGGCTTCTGTAACCGATGTGATAGTTCTGTCAACATCTCTTTTAGTTATTCCTTTTAAGACATAACTGATGCTCAACACGTGTCACTTGAGGAACTTATCTACATCAATGGTCACAAAGAAAGACCACTATATAAAGAGATGCTATACGTAAAGATTGATGAGAAATTTGAAGAATCAAGAAAGGAAACTCCGCAAAAATCTCTTCCCACTTCTTGGAATATTAATCATTATTATGTAATCAGTTTTATCCTTGAAGTGTAAGAAAATGTTCCTTCTATATTCTTAGTTAGATTTACACTCTTCCTATAGAAGAAGTAAAAGAACGAAGTCATTGAAATTTTTCCAGGAATTTTTTATGTTTATGTTAAGGAAACCTGAGTATAGGTTAGTTTAAGTGGCAACCCAAACACTTAACCTTTGTATCCTCAATCCGATAGTGATCGCTATGAGATAGCTTGGAGAAACTACTATAAAACTACTTGCAAAACAATGGTAGTAATTGGTACTGCTCATGGTTTGGCTTGGAGAGGCCAGTGTCAAGACTACTTTCAATGTGACAGTAAAGGTTGCTACTGGTCACGGTTTAGCCTGGAAAGGCATGTAAAAGAATACTCAACTGATAGTTTTTGAGTTGGTCTGTTGTCACAAGGGTTAGCTTGGAGAGACTAGTACAATACTACTCGGTTTAGCCTAGAGAAGCTTGTAAAATGATACTCAACTTGTGATAGTTTCTAAGTTGGTTTGCTGTCACAAGGGTTAGCTTGGAGAGGCTAGTACAATACTACTGAGTTTAGCCAGGAGAGGCTTGTAAAAGAATACTCAACTTGTGATAGTCTCTGTGTAACATCCCCTACTGTTTTATGGATTAACGACTGTCCCCACAAACCAACATGGGTCTTTTCAGCGTGCTTTGTCCTCACTCATACGCTTTTTGGGAAAACTTCCAGGAAGTCACCTATCCCAAAATTGCTCCAAGTCAAGCACGCTTAATTATGGAGTTTTTTCGTGATGGGCTATCGAAAAGAAGATGCATCTTGTTGGTATAGGTAGTACAAATCAATTCATATAAGCCCTTCTTAATTGTATAGTCCCATACCTACACAGTCTTAGGATCTCTCTCATTTAGGTGTGTAATCGGCTCATTCATGTACCCCTCCACTTTCAAAGCCTGCTAAGAGTCGCTCCTTGTCTGGGCCTTCTTGCACCGGTGATCACTCCCCGACTTTGCATTCCCCGAGCATTACACTCTGAGTTAGTCTGCTGACATAAGTGAGAGCTTGGGAAGACTATTGTAAAGATTATTCAACTTTACTTTCTCTGGTTGAGAAGGTTGTTTTGAATGAAACCTTAACAATTGTTAAGCACTAGATGTAGGCAGGTTGGCCGAACCAGTATAAAATCCTTTTTGTCTTTTCTCTCTTTCTTTGATCTCCTTTATTTGTCTCTGTTGCGCCTGTTACTTTCTTGATCTATTATATCCTTCTCGTTTTAAGTTATCTTTTTTAATAATGAGTGTTTTATTTAATGAGGTTCAGAAATTAATTTTATGAAGCTATTGACTATGTTTTCGCTGCACTATAAGTTTTATACATGATAGTATTTGTTTTCAGAAGTTTCAGAAAACACGAAAAGGATCAATGCACGATTCAACCCCCCTTCTCGTGCTCATCTTCACCTACACATTATGGGTAATGGATACAATGTGCAATTATCTTGAGGGTCCCATTTGTAATAAGGGAAATAATTTCCAAATAAAGAGTCCATGGTACTTGCAGTTAACGTTATAGCATCCGAATAGGTGTTGAGTACAACGTCCATGAGTCAGATCAAACAAAATATCAAGGCAAATGCAAGCACTTTGGGATTGGGTGTAATTGGAGCATCCATGTCACATATAGACGGAAAAGGGGGTATGGGAGGTTTGAAAGTACAATGGAGAGCATATACTTGCTTGGCTAGAGGAATTTCACAATACAATTCCCACTTGGATGTTGATGTCATCACTTCTTGCATATTTTCTTTGGTGGGTGTTGCAAGCCTCTATGCATGAAAAGTATAGATTTTCAATTTCATATAGGAGGACATGGCTTGCAAAACAAAAGGCCATTGCTCGGATTAATGGAGATTGGGAAGATTCTTACAATGAGCTTCTAAAATGGCTACTTGGTTTGCAGTCTTTTATGCCAGGTACCTTTGCATGTTTAATTTTTATTTTATTTTTTAGATTAATCGATTAACTAACTATTTTCCATTCTTTTAATTTATTTCAGGTACAGTGTTTGAAATTTCAACTCTACCTTATTATGAGGTAAATTTGGTTAACACCACATGTGTGATATTTCATCATGTATTTTGGACATTAAAATTTAAAGACAAATAAGCTGAGCGAGCTCTAGTCAATGCAGCATATTCAAAGATTCAGGCAAAGTTTGACCACAGTTATGGGTTTATGAAGAGCTTCAAACCGGAATATGATACATAGGTCAAAAGAATCCCCCTACCAAAGTGGACATAGCTTCATAATGAAGGGCATAAGCATGGTCATATGACAACTAATCTATCCGAGTATATTAATGCTGTTTTGAAAGGAGTCCGCAATCTTCCTATAACTGCCATAGTTGAAGCAATATACTATCTTACTGCACTATTTGTCTAAAAAGGGCAATAGGCCGAGGCACAACTTATATCCGGTGCAAGGTTTTCGCAAGCCCTTTTGTGAGCAATTGAAATTAATAGGCAGTCGGTGGATGAGATGTTTGTTACTAATTTTTCACGAGCAAAAGAGTCATTTGTTGTCCAAGAAACCAAACACATGGGTAGTTCGGGCTGTGGAACTTATAGAGTGAGACTCAGGGAGCGTTGGTGTAACTGCAGACACTTTCAAGCCTTGCGTTATCCTTGTTAACATGTACTGGCTGCTTGTGGATATCCAGAGGTACACCTAAATTGGACTTCATTTGTTGATGATATTTATATAGGTGGAAATGTGCATGAGAAAGGGGGTTGAATCATGAATATCTTCATTTTGCATTTCTGAAACTTTTAACAAAAATACTATCAAGTGTAAAACTTGTAGTGCAGTGGAAATATAGTTAGTGGTTTTAGAAAGTAGATCTTTGAAGCGGTTGTTAATAAACGAACATCATAAAATAAATAACAGAATAATAGGACTACTAGTTCAGTGTGTAAATGAACAAAAAAGGCACAAAAAGGAATATAAAGGAGATTAGAGAGAGAAGGATGAGACACAAATATATTTATACTGGTTTGACTAAACTACCTACATCCAATACTCAACAAATGTTGAGGTTTCATTAAAAACATCTTTCTCAACTTGAGAAAGAACAAATGGATAGTCTTTAAATTAACCTTCCCAAGCTCTCATTTGTGACCTTCGAAAATCACCTGCTGCCACAGATTGAGTAATTCTTTACCAGCCTCTCTGCACCAACCTTTCCAAGCTGAAATGAGTAGTGTTGTAACAGCCTTTCCAAGCATAAACGAATAGTCTTAAACAGGCCTCTCTAAGTTGAAACCTGTGACCAATAGTAACCTCTACTGTCACATTAAAATAGTCTTGCCCCAGCCTTTCCAAGCTGTAAGTAGTCTTGATCCAGTCTAAGCTGCAAGTAGTCTTTGACTAGTATCTCCAAGCTAAACCGTGATCAGCAAGAACACCTTACTGTCGCGTTGCAATTAGTTTTACAGTTACCTCTTCAAGTTATCTCACAGCAATCACTATCGGATTGAGAATACAAAGGTTAAGTGTTTAAGTTGCTACTCAAACTAACCTATATTCAAGTTTCCTTAACATATATATGAAAAGTTTCTGGGAAAACTTAAATAACTTCCTTCTATCACTTCTTCCCTAGGAAGAGCATAAATCTAATCAAGAACATAAAAGGAAGATTTTTTTCACTTCAAGGATAAAAACTGATTACACGATATATATTGAATCTTCCAGGAAGTGGGAAGAGATTTTTACAGAGTTTCCTCTCTTGAATATTCAAATCTCTCAAAGGATTTCAAGCACAACATCTCCATTTATAGCGGTCTTTCCTTATGACTATTGTCCTTGATCAGTTCTCTGAGTGACACGTGTAGATTATCTGTTTGTGTCTTTGAAAGTCAGTCTAAAGGAGTAGGTTGACAGTCTATCATGTCAGTTGCAAAAGCTGTTTATAGTTAAGGTTTCTGATGCTCCCTCAAAAATCATTTTTCCACTTTATGATCATGATTTCTAAACTCCTCCTTCTAGAAGCTAGGGTGGTTGATTAATTAGATAAAAGAAATGACATACCAATTTGAAACTTGATTTGACTTGAAAATTTGAAATTCAAAAATCAAATTTCCCTCCTTTTCCTGTAGCATTTAGTGCTCCACAATGAAGTGAACTTTCTAACGTGCGCAATCAGTTGCTTGATGAAATCTCCACTTTCTGATCTTCAATCCAAGCATTTAGATGATGATTGATTTACAATTGTGCTGATTGAAGATGGAGTAACATCTAGTCTTCAAAGAATGCTTGATATCTTCTTGTATGCATGTTTTTTTATATCTAGTGCTACTTTCTAAAGTCTAAGGACTTGGTTTCTTGTAGCGTCAAAATCTTCTTCTGATCATTACCTATCAATTGCTTGAATAAAGATATAATTTTACTTCTATTTCAAATCAAATCTCGTATAATGAGATGAACATGTTTACACATGCATAGTGAAATATATTTTGATTTGAGCAAGCCTTGCTCTTGCTAAACGATAGAAACCTATTATATACTTACAAGAAATTCAAAAAAAAAATATTAGTTATTCTTCAAAGTATTTTTTTCAATTGGCTTTGTTGTCACATATTGATAGGGTTTTGGAGCTAATAATCTCCCCCATTTTGATAATGACAAACCAATTTGAACAAAATGTTTTGAAGAGATAATGAAAGAAATAATTATGGAAATATAGGCATGATAGTCCACATTCTTTCAATTTTATCACTAAAAGAGATTTTCAGGAAGTTCTTTGCTTAAAGCATGATATGAATGATATAAAAACATTTTTGGCCTTAAGTGACTTTGATCATAACTGTTATTATTTCTTTTGAAGCATAACTCTGGCTTAATGTACTTTCTGAACAGATATCAAAGCAGAAGGTCAAAGAGAAAAATGTTTAAGCTATGGATATACAATCAGCTTGATTCCTGGTCGTGAAAAGAAGCTTTCTGAAGTTCTACGTGCTTGAGAAACCTTAACAAGAAATACTTGTGATACATTATCTTGATTAGATTCATTTTCAGCACTTCTTTATCCAAAAGGATTTTTGAAAGGAATGCTCAAGGATATATGAAAAGCTAACAGAGCATTCGTGATTTTGAGAAAAACATTCTGATGCTCATGTAGTTTCTAATGCTCAAACAAATCTTTTTAAAAGGTGATATCAGCATATTGTTATGCGAGGTTTCTGAAGCTTATTAGGGATCAATCCCAGAATTAGCAAGAAACAGATTTTGTGCTGAGCTATGAAATGTTTCTCATAAGTATCAGATCTCTTTCAAAAAAAAAAGATATATGATCTTTTAAAAACAAGTTTTGGCCTTGAAAAAACATAACACATTTTGACATATAAACACAGCATACTTCGAGAGAGAATTCTGAAGCTTGTTAACTGATCTAAGTTGTTTCTAAACATGTAAGTGCATGCTTCTGAATACCTATCAGAAACTATTTACAACTATACTTTGACCACATTATAAACAATTCTTTAGAAACATCCCTATGTGTGTTAAAGAAAATGTGTTCTGTTAAGACTTTAACGAAAGCTATTAAGCTTATCATATATATCAAAGCTCAGCATATTAATACGAATATTAGAGCAATAAAAAAACTTGTGCTCCTGAAGATACTTGGCCAAGGCTAATCATAAAACATATGTAAGCTAAGTATCTAGCATGTATATGAATAAATAGATCAAAGTACACACAGAAGAGATAAGAAGCAAACATCTACCCAAGAGATATATGATTAGCTGAGCATAGAAAGAGCATCAATATGAATTAGAGCTTAGATAAGGAAATATAGTATGAAACATTAAAAACATATATACATTATAAAAGATGATATATATGAATAGGGAAGGAAGAACTATTTGTATAAAAACATAAAGAAACAACTGTTAAGAAATTTACAAAAAGATAACAAAAAAAAAGCATGCTGATCAAAATTCCCTGGACTCCCCCTTAACATAAGCTCCCTCTTAATATCTCAACAGCTTTCATGCCATAGCACATAGCTTCCCCTGGATTCCATTTGCACATAATTTTCTTCAAATCTTATCTTCTCCCCCTTTTGGCATCATAAAAAAGGAGGTGTCCCTAGAAATAGATGCTACAAAAACTAAAAGGTCTGTAGCTATAAATCTTCCAATTGTCTGAGGGTGGAGAACCACGCTTTACAAGAGTTGCCTCAAAATGATCTTGTCTGGAGAAAATTTCCCTTAGATTCCTCAGAATAATTTGATAGCTTGCTGATGATGTGGTTAAGGATGGAGGTAGTAGATTGATAGGTGTAAGAGCAGCTCTGGGGGATGGTTCAAGGATGTCTAGAGGCACAGTTTCTCCTGATTTAGGCGATTCAACCCTAGTGACACCTTGTGCAGTAGTTGGATGAGGAGAAGATGTTACAGATGTGGCAGGAGCAAATACAGAGGCAGCATGAGCAAAGTTAGGCTCAGAGATAGCAGCACCAATATGAGGCATTTTAGACAATGAAGGAGTACCAACCTCTTGAACAAAAGCGAAGGAAGGAGTAACATCTTGAACTGACACACAATTAGTAGCATCTTGTATAGGAGATGTTTCAGCTTTAGATGTCCTAACCATTTCTTCCTCTACTGGTGTAATGCAGATGGAAAAAGAAGGTTAAGGCACCATTAGAATGATTCCTGTCTGTGGTGCTAATGCTTCTTCCTCAGGCTCTTCTACAATTAGCTCCAGATTGGAGAAGACCTCATTAACAAAGAAGTATAGGCCGTTTATACCATTTTCCTCAGATTGTGGCTTTAGATCCTCAGACTTTAACATGATCTCCAGCACTTGACTTATGGTCATAAAGTCCTCAGAGTCATCAAGAACCGGTACATCAGAATTAGTAGGTGTAGGAAAGGAGGTATACCCAAATTGTTGAGACATGGGTTGTGAAGGTGTAACATCCTCCCAAGTACAACGTCATCCTTAAGTCATGACATCAGACTCGAGAGTTGTTACTTATAAATTAGCGGACCTTTCATAATTATCTATAGCTAGTTTGATTCATTTGCGAGATAACTATGTCGTAGTTCTATTGAAATATATATATAGCAAGGAAAACCAAAACATTTATTTAATACAAGGTTAAGTACACCAAGGAAGCTCTTCTATGAGCTTAACACATCCGTTCTCTATTACATTTTCATATATATAATCACAATACAGTTATGGTAAAATAAACACATCCACTACTAAACTACTGCAACTCCAGTATAGTTTTTCTTGTAGTGTCTTCACCGTTCTTTGGATCAACCTGGAGACGACACGAGAACACACAAAATAGGGGTGAGAATTTTATAATTCTCAGTAGGGCAACTCCCCCTAATACACAATCATAATGTAATCGCAATCGTCCCAGCCACTTCGGTTTATAAAAAAAAAGTGATCAAGCATTACATAATAACGGTTCATTTTTAAAGTTCCAAATCATATTTCCGAAATGGGTTGTTTTTAAGAATCAATCATTGTGTACACATTTATCACAAGCTCATAATCATAGTAAATAATGTCAATCAAAATGATTCGATATGATACAAATATGTATATACTAAATGTAGGGAAATTATCTTTAATTGCCCTTGATAAATCGAAGAGGATCTCATCTATCTTTATTTTTCCTCAATAAGTTGAAAAGATCTCATTTTTCTCTTTATTTGCCCTCGACAAGTCGAAAGGATCTTATCCCTCTCTATTTGCCCTCGACAAGTCGAAATGATCTCATCTCTCTTTATTTGCCCTCGACAAGTCAAAAGGATCTCATCTCTCTCTAATTTGCCCTCGACAAGTCGAAAGGATCTTATGTTTCTCTATTTTCCCTTGACAAGTCATAGGGGATCTCATGTTTCTTATTTGCCCTTGACAAGTCACAGAGGATCTCATGTTTATTTATGGTTACAAAACTTAATTCAATATATCATTCACCTTGTGATTTCAATCATCCTTCATAAACCAATCTTTACTTCCTCTAGTATGCATTTATACATCACAAGTCACATGGCCAAATATTTAACATCGAGTATTCATGTCATACTAGAACCAAAATACCATTACATTATCACTTCAAGTCTTTGGTTCATTTCCAGCGAGTGGGCAGATTTTACACCATGGTAGCACAAATTTATTTGCACATCAAACAATCAATTTAGAGGCTATAAAAATTATCATGGACACCTCAATATGTTACCATTGTAAAAATTTCAGGGTAATTAGATTTCTCTAACTATGTTAACAAAATTAGACAAATTTGGTGGTCAGAAACCACTCAACCTCAGCTCAAGAATATAAAGTTTACATATTGAAGAAAGCTTTATATGGTTTGAAACAGGCACCGAGAGCGTGGTATAAGAAGATTAACTCCTATTTTATTGAGAATGGCTTGTAGAAATGTCCTTTTGAACATGCTTTGTACATTAAATCAGTTGAGCCTAGAGATATTCTTATTGTATGTCTTTATATTAATGATTTGATTTTCACTGGCAATAATTTGAAGATGATGGCAGAATTCAAGGAGGCTATGGAGAAGCACTTTGAAATGACTGATTTGGGTTTGATGTCTTATTTTCTCGGCATCAAAGTTTTTCAAGAAGATAATGGGATTTTTATTTCTCACACTACTATAAAAAATGCTATTATCGACAGATTTTACCAATGGATTTTGACCATTACCAATAGAAAATTTCATTTCCGATGGATTTTTCAACGACTTTTGACCATCGGGAATAATTATCGATGGAAAAAATCCGTCGAAAACTATTACCGATGGATTTTCTTTAACAAAATCCGTCGGTAACGAGTTAACAAATTCGACAAGAAATTCATCAACTTTTCACATTACCGATGGAAAAATCTGTTGATAATTATAAATTTTAAAAGTTGTATTTTTTTTATTTTTACTTTACTGACGGATTTTTCGGTCAATAATTATAATTTTTTTATTTATTTATGTTACCGATAGAAAAATTCATCGATAATTATAAATTTTAAAATTTTTTATTTATCCATGTTACTGATGGAAAAATCCATCGATAAAATAATTTTTTATTTTTTCCTTTAATTTATCAACGAAAAAATTCATTGAAAATCTTAATTTTTTATTTTCTTTATTAACTTACTGATGGAAAAATCTGTTGGTAATTAAAATTGACTTTTAATGAACATTCAGTAATTTGTGTGTTACCCGATCATTTGGAAATTTATTTTTTATTTAAAGATAATTATAAATATATTTAATAATGAAAAATTATAAAAAATTCCTAATAAATAATAAACACAACAAATTTTACTTCGAAATGCAACTCCTTCTTCATTTTCATCTCCATGGTCTTTTCCTTGTCCTCAATCTTCTTTTGCATCTCCTGCAACTAGTGCTATCTCTGCGTCCTTCTCTTGTTCCATAGAATTTCAGAGGTAAAAACTATGGATTGTTAGATCATTTAACTGAAGAATGCTCTTGATAAAAGAATGAGGAAAAGTAGAATTAAATCAGCATACAAAAACCAAAGGATCTTCTAACAGGTAGAATATAACTTCCTCTAACAGTTAGGATTCGCGACTGGCTCATGGTTCGCGAAGGGAGCTTTGTGGGTGCCCGGTGGTTCTCGAAAGGCTTCATAGGTGGCCGGCTTCACATAAAGGATCGAAGCTGATGAAAGAGATAAAGGAAGAACTGTGGATTCTACTTATTATAAGAGCTTGATTGGGAGCCTGAGATATTTGACTGCAACTAGGCCAGATGTTGTTTTTTGAGTTGGATTACTTAGTAGATTTATAAAGGAGCCATGTGCCTGTCATCTACAAGCAGCAAAATGAATTCTTCGATATATCAAAGGTACTATCACGACCCGATTTGGGCACGTGACTGGCATGCAAGGAATCTCTTCCCCACGTAAGCCTTATGATCTATGTGCTGCTCTATATACATTTTACAATAGAAAAGATCCATTTAAAACAGAATTTCATATTCTACACAAAAATCACCTATTCTCTGAAATCAAGATAATTATATCTGAAATCTCATAATCAATATCGAAAGTCTGTAGTCATAGTATCATCATATATGAAATACCAAAGTATCAAACTCCTCAGATCCAACTTGTTCAAAAATAACCAAATCTTTTAATACAAACCATAATATGATTAAAATATGCAAAATGCAAAAAAGTCCCTATATGAATTAGGACTTCTGTCTATAATGACATCAGAGCACTCTAACTGAACCAAGAATGCTTCACTCACGCTCACCAACTGAATCTCTACTATAGTTGGAAGGTAGAAGGCTGGGAAGAATCCATAGCAACTGTTATATCTATAAATAGGAGGGAAAAGAGAAAGGTGAGTTTTTATACAAAAACTCAATGAGTGAATCCCCACCTGGAACCCCCTTCGTGGGACACCAAAGGAATTATGCAATAAATCAGAATAACAGTAATGGTATAAGGCTTTAAAACATTTCACATAAATATATGTATGTAATCATTTCATTATTCACCATTAAAATCAACAACAGTATCTAACTAGAGAAATAGGAATCTCTACTCTATGGTTCTTTAAGAGCTGAAGTGTGCTGCTCTATGATCCATTAGAGATCTAAAGTGGACACCTAAACAGGTTCCATTCTTTGCTCTATGAGATTGTCCCTTTAGATAACTTGGTACCAAGGTTAACGATCAATTCCAGTCGTTAACTTGCTGTCTGTTTCTCTATAGCTACTGTTTAGTATCTAACAGAAAAACTGAGTTCTTTCTCTATATTCCACAAAGTCTTCTACTCTAAGGTTCCAAACTTTCTCATATAACAGTATCTAGCATACCAGTAATTATGAAATCAACATAACAACTTTCAATATTCGAAAATCATAGATCAAACATTCATATACTCATTTATTCAATAATGGTCCTGAGTTTTATCAAAAACAAGTTCATGCTCTAAAATCAACTGTTCAAAATACAATAACCAGCAGTAATCTCAAATCTTCATTCATAAGTCCCTAAAATCATAATATAAGCTATATGTTCATGAAAATAGTTATAATGCTCAACTTAGAAGTCATAGATGTGAACTCACTCACCTGAAGTGGTAGAATAAATAGGATTGACATCAGCAAGAGCTTAGGAGGTAAAAATGATACCACTATCTATCAGTAAAGCAATAAAACTCTAAATCAATCTCAAAATAACTCTATTCTAACTCCCATCAATGGTGGAAGTACCTAATGACCTAAGAATAAGGAGGAACTCAAGATCAAACCCCAAGAACAAGGAAGAATAGAGGAAATAGGAAGCAAAACTAGTAAAATCTCTTATCTTTAAGCCTCAAAAGTGAAAAATTGATGTTAGATTGATGAAAATGGGGTCAAAGAGAGGTGGGAGACGAGGGTTTTGTGTTTTAGGGTGTAGAGGTCATGTTTTGTGTCTGAACCTCAAAATGGGGATTTTTATAAGACTGTAGATTGCTATAACGCTCATTGACTGCTATAGCGCTCACTAGAGAGCATGAATTCTGCTGCTGCACAGCCTTACTGTTCTTTGACCGCTACAATACTCATTGACCACTATAGTGCTCCCCATAGTACACTTATTTATATTTATGTTTTAAAGTTAATGGAGAGTAAAATAAAGTTAATGTCCTCATTTATTTTACTCTCCATTAACTTTAAAACATAAATTTAAATAAGGAAATACCCCCATTTGGATTCAAATAAAATATCAGAAAAATCAAAATCCCAACAAATCAAAATCCAAATTTTGGGTTTCAGTTCAAATTCGGAAATCTTCGAGATTTTCTAAACCTATGGGCTAAAAACGAAGCATTTAAAGGTCTCCTAAAATTTATTAAAAATCATTCTTCAACTTATTTTTCTCTTAGGAAGAATTACCGGGACTTTTGGTCCCAAGATTATGGTTCTATTATGTAGCCCTCCAAGGACGCGTAAGATCCAGACTTAGTAAAATTCAAGACCCGGATATTCAAGACTCGGATTTGTCTAACAACACGTGTACAACTCTAAACTTTCCCAGGTAATAGTATACCTAGGGTATTATATGTACCCTGAATGATTGGATATACAAACAGTGATTGGGCAGGTGACATAGAAACAAGAAAAGGCACTTCAGGATATTTATTTTATCTCGGTTCAAGTGCAATATCTTGGTCATCAAAGAAATAATCAATTGTTGCACTCTCCATAGCAAAGGCTGAATATATAGCAGCAGCAAGTTGTGTTACGCAAGCAGTTTGGCTAAGAAGAATTCTTGAAGTATTGAATTATAAACAAACTATTCCTACAATAATATTTTGTGATAACAAGTCAACTATTGTATTATGCAAAAATCTAGTATTTCATGGAAGGTCGAAGCATATAGATATCTGATTCCACAAAATTCGGGAATTAGTGAATAAGAAAAAAGTGGTGATTGATTACATTCCACTGAAAAACAGGTTGCAAATATTTTTACCAAGCCATTGAAGATGGAGTCATATTACAAATTAAAGAAAATGCTTGGAATATTAAGTTCTACAAGCTTGGTTTAAGGGAGACAATGTTAAGAGATAAACAAGCTTATCCATGCCAACTCATCATTAATAGCCATCCCTGACTTGAAGAATTCAAGTTAAACTTTCCTTCTAAAAGATTCTTGCGTGAGGTAGAATTCAAATTGAATCTATATTCTTATATCATTTTGGATGAAGTAGAATTCAAGTTGAATTTGTATTCTTCTGGCCACCTTATTTGACTAGTCAAAAGAAGAATTGCAATTGAACTTTACTGCTACCTTTCTTAAGAGTTAAGAGTAGTTTTTCCATAATATTTTATTATGTAATTTTGGCTATATAAAGGCCACTCTATGTACCATTTTGTAACGTAAGAGTGATATGAATTGAAGTGAGTTTGTGAAATATTAGATTCCTCTTCCTTACTCCTATGATGAGTCATTATGCTTAGAAAGTGAGAAAAAAACATTAGTGTTATGTGAATGAGATCCTAGAGTGAATAATTATTTGATATCATGAATTTCTAAATCATGGTAAATAATTATCATGATTGGCAGTTGTTTATCCTGATATGATAAATTTTTTATTTGTGATTAATTAACAGTGTGAAATTGTATAAAAATAAATCTCTTATTGAAAAGTAACGTACCATAAAAGCATCACCGGCCATGACACAAAACAATGGTGAGGCATCAACCCCTGTCCATTTTCCATCATTCAATTGAATTTCCAAGCCATTGATCCTCTTATGAAATATGGTTACGAAGGTGGAGTCCGTATGAGGATTCACTCCCACGTTGCTCTCATCAATCTCGGGAATCCTGTATTTGTAGCTTCGAAACGCGTAATTGGTTGATTCACGGAAAGACTTACATTTCTTCTTGTCCAAGCCAAAGCTTTCAAACACCATTTTCTTTACGGTTTGGTCTAGTCCGTCTAAGAGCTTTGCATATGCACTTACACTTTTACTATTTATTAAAACAATTAAATCAACAAAAGATTTTTTTTTAAGTTTAATTTCTACATCCTACGATGCAAAACTTTTTAATAATGTCATTCAATCATATATTGTCACGTAAGTAGAGGTGGTCAAGTTTATGCCTACGTGGAAAGTCAAGCAAACGAAATGATTTGATTGTATGACAATATAAAAAAATTCTCCACTATCAGGGTATCAAAATTAAACTCTTTGTTTTAATTATATAACATAATATCATTATATCAATGTAAATAAATGAGACACGCATCTATGTTAGCAAAATAGGACTACACTCAATACCAAAAATGATCATTTCCTTCTGGCCACATTATGTGTGTGAAATTTTGACAATCTTCTATATTTGATGGATTGTCAACTGCAAAAGACTCAAATAGAAAGGATGAAGATACTTGTCCAGTGTAGCCATGGTTAGGTTTATCACTGGTTTTTCTCCTTTTTGTGTCAAAGGGGAGGCCAAATAGTCCTCCCATTGCACAGAAAACTGAGTTGATAAGATCTGCATCAACTTTATCAAACCATGCAAAGAAACAACCATAATCTTCAAATGCTCTCCGCACCGTTTGACAGGCTGCAAGCCATACATCGGTTCCAAGCTTCAAGTTTTCATTGGAAAAATCAATAGTAGGAAATTGAGACTCATACTCAGTTTAATTTCTGTCATGATATCCTAATAGATGCTTTTTGTGTCCTATGTTTGGAAGTTATTTAAGAGTGCCTCTTATTATGCAAAAACACACACATATGCTTAGGTGCACCAAGTGTAAGCTCCTATTCATAATTTTGACCAATTATGTACGTATATGTGTGTCTGTATGCGCAAAGGTATCATTTTCTGGCCCTGTTTTAAAGGATTATTAATATTTGAAATATAATTGACAAATTTGGTACCTTACTGCTAGATAGCTTTGATCAATTAACACTTAGGACCACTTCTTTTCATTCATTATCTTTCGGATAATTAAGATCCTTGCTTCGGCTGCTTTCTTGGCCATGTACATGAGATTGAAAAAAAAATTCAAAGAAAACGAACTGATTTATGCATGAGAAATTAGAATGATCCATGATTGTGTGGTTGGAATGTCGATTTCACTGCCCAATAAAGATCTGAAAGGAGGTGGATAGTTTGTTTTCATTAGATGAACATCAAAACATTGAATCAATACGCCAGAGGAAGATAATATTAAGAATACAACATTTGTTTTGAAGATTTCAATTCATAGTAACTATTTTAGTTTAGAAAATTTTGAGCTTTGTTTTTGTCCGTTTACTTTGGTGCGGCTGACAATTGTCATATATTGTTGAGAAGGCAGCACATATAGCCGCATATATTTCTTGCTTTTGTAATCAGCCAATTCATAGCCGTGTAGTCAGCCAAACTATCGCGGTTTTCATCCAGCTGCTTGGAAGTTTTAACTTCACAATAGGATTGTGGGGGCCTTGGAATAAGGGGAAGTCGTAACATGAATACAGCATTACTTGGGAAGCTGGTATGGCTTATTGAAAATAATTCATCAAAGGTTTGGGTTCAAGTTTTATGGGCAAAATACCTTAATCATGGCTCCGTCTTCTACTCTATGCCACCTAGGTCGTGTTCACATATATGGAGGGGGATTGGCAAAGCTGCTGAGAGGCTGAAGGATGGATTTCACTTCTCACTTAGTTCAGGAAATGTCTCCTTATGGTATGATAGTTGGTTAGATAGAAAGCAGGTGGGTACTATGGTAGACTACGTTCATATTTCAAATTTGGAGCTCCATATCAGTGACCTTTGGTGGAAGGGTCAATGGCACTTTAATATCATGAATACTCATTTACCTAAAGAAGCTCATTCACTACAAGAAATGCACGATATTTCGACGACTTTACTGACGGGTTTTTCGACGGTCGCCAATTTTACCGATGGCCTTACTAACAGGTACGTGGCCATCAATGACGAGAATGTCGATGAATATTACCGACGATATGGGAAAATCCATCGGTTATTATTGACTCCTTTATCGACGGATATATGGATTAATAGTCGTCGATACAATTAAATAAAAGGCGTCAGCACATCCATCAGAGACATAATTTTATTGACGGTTTTATCGATGGTTATTATTTTATTTAATTTGATTTTTTTTTCGATGCTTTTTTATTTTTCTAAATTTTATTATAAATAAATAATCAATATTACCGACAGTTATACCTGTCGGTAATAAATAATTTTTTTTAAATAATTTTCCTTTTATCAATTTATTAATCATATATTTATTTATAAATAATTACCTAGTTATCAATTAAAATGATATTAAATAAGAGAATAATAAATTGATAAAAAGAATAAATTAAACTGATTAAATAAAATATCAAATTATGACAATAAAATATACACAAATCATAATAAATGTAAAAAAAAAATCCAGAATGGAAGAAAAATGAAGATAAATAAAAACTAACTAAAGTCTTGGGCGTTGGCATCATCGGCGGCATCATCATCATCAAAACCATCATCATCATCCGCCCCGTCCGACTATGATTGGCCCTCATCAATGGATAGGAGTAGGATACGGGGGAATGGGGTCTGGGGGAGCGTCTTGCCGGAACTGGATGATCCCAAAGCATGCATGCCCTGGAAGAAGCTCATCACATGTGCAGTGACCTGCTGCTGCATCTTTTGAAGCTGAGCCTTCTCCTTCTTCATTATCTCATGTTGTTGGCATTCCAAGGAGAGCTAAAGCTCTCAGATCTCTCTCAACTCCTGCTCCAAAGTCGCCCACCTATATCTTTGCTCCTAGAGTCAGCTGAACTAATCGTACTCGCCGCTCCTCTCATCGCCAGATGAGTTGTGCCTGCTGCTACAGCTCCTGGTTAAGGGTATGGACACGCTCCCTCAAGGGATCATGCCCAGTAGCTGACCCAGTGGCGAAGGATGGGGATATATTCTCAGGGTAGTACCCCATCCCATATATGCAGCCCTTGTAAAGGCCACTAACCACCTGGGCCAGCATCGGGCCCAGCCTCAGCCATCTAGGTCTAGTACTAGGTCTGTGCCTACTCCTAGAGGTCAAAAAACTCGCACTGCAAGGGAAAAAAGATAAAAACACATTGCAAGTAATAATTATGACATAAATGAAAATAATAATAAAAGTTAAGTAAAGTTATGTACAAATTCAAACTTACATAGGTCGTCTTGGAGCGAGCATCCACCCAAACCTCTCTAGGCTCATCATTATCCCTTTGCACACCCTTTCAGGTATAGGTCTACCGAAGTAGCTAGCCCTATGTCGGAGGGCGGCTTAACTCCCTCGCCTGCACAAATAAGCACAATAAAGTCATATACATATAGTATTTGCCATAATTCAAATATAGCAAATATTACTGTAAAATTTATAAAGGTTAAAAAATTACCAAACGCTTGTGGGTTCCCTCCTGGGTGCTCGACCCACCGGTGTACAGCGACCTGTCTTTCTGTAAAGCTCGATTTGTCTTTCCCTTAATTAACCTATCGATAAAGGTCGAGTCACTGGCCCAGTGGCGCTGCAGCTCATTGAGCGTAGCATCCCTCAGCCACGAGCTTCTCATCTGCCCCTTCTGAATAGGAAGAAACATATCCCGCAGTCGCTTGGAGTGGAGGACCTAATCTTCCAAGCCCTCTTCACTGTGAGCTTATGCTTGAGGTCAATGTAGAAGGATTTCTGCATACAAAATTCACAGCATACAAATTATTATATATAAGCATACAATTAAATAATATAAACATACATTTTAATAAAATCAAATAAATCATAGAATTATCTTCCAGTCCTCCCAAAATGACTCCCTAGTGGTCTGTGGGATGTCACTCTATGTAGGCCAGAAATGGTTATACTAACTTTGTATAACCTCTGTGATCTTGTGGTGAGCCAGCACAAACAGCTCAAAACTATTACATGGATAAAATAAATCACAAAACAATCAAAATGATTTAATTGTTATAAGCAATGTAAAACTATAATGTAATAAAAAAACAAATTCAACTTACCTGTCTTTACCATCCGGCCTGATCTAGCAGAGTGGTCTACCATTAGCCCTAAGTGGCCTGCCATTAGGGCCAAGGGGCCTCCCATATGCGTTTTGTGCCTGTGAGCCAGTAGAGGAAGGAAGAGTCTGATCAAATACAATGCTGGGAGTAGGGGCAGTGGTAGGGCTAGGGGCAGTAGGAGGGCTAGGGGCAATGGTAGGGCTAAGAGAGGGATCACTAATGCGAGTAGGCTGTGAGTGTGAAAACGAGTGAGGTTGGGGCCTGGCATACTCAAGAGTGGGCATCATCCTAAAGCCTGGGGTGCTAATGGTAGGGACTGAGGTAGAGGTAGTGGAAAGGAAGGTGGTGGGAGGGGCGATGGCTGAGGTGGTGATGGTGGGTAAACCAACCTTTCGAGGTCGGCCCCTGCCTCTACCAGCCATACTGAAACAATTAAAAAGTAGTTAATACTAATATTGCATATAATATTAAACACCTCAGTCAATCTGAAAGTGCAGGGTTGTTTTCATCATCACTCTATTGTTGATCACTAGATGAATCACCAGCACTACTAGCATTTATTTCATCTTCATGACTTCTGATTGGGTGGTTATTTGTGCATTCAATTATGTCAACTTCCCCGATAGTCAACAGAAGAGGGTTTTCAGGATTGTCTACATCGATTACTACCATTGAAGTGGATGGATCATCCATTTGATAAGCATAGGTATTTGTATCTTCCTCTATTTCAATCCTACCTTTTGGTTTTATCTTGTTCACAACCCTGCACTATGACCTACTTTTTCCAGGATAAGACATATAATATACTTGTCTAGCATTTTGGGCTATAATGAATAGATCATAACTTCTATATCTTCTAGTGTGATTGATTTCAATGAATTTGTAATTGTTGTGTTGTCGTGTCCCAGTAAGCCGGGTAGGATCATACTATTCACATTTGAATAGGACACATTTATTTGCGAGGTCACCAACGTACTCAAACTCAAGGTTTTCTTGAACGACACCATACCAATCACATTCTCCATCCCCAGTATCGCCTTTAACACAAACACCGGTATTGTCAGTTTTTTTCCTCGTACCCCAATCAATCGTGTGAAACTTGTACCCATTAACATAGTACATGGGCCAAATTGCTACTTTATTTTTTGGGCCCCAAGCTAAATTAAACAAATGGAGACATGTTACACCATTATTTTTATCATGAACCTATGTACATAAAGTTTGAAGTGTCAATTAGACTTATATCAAACAAAATTAACATATAAGATTATATTGGGTTACATAATCTTAAACAAGTGGACTTACATGTAATCTAAACCAATCCAGAAATTGTTGAAGAGCATCTTGACTGTGCAGTTGCTCAAAGTATCTATTGTTAAAAGTATATTTTATGTTATTATAAAGATGCATAACATCAAATTTTCACTAAAATAGGAATTGTTGACTATAATCTGAATGGTTGCACCTCTTCACAATTTATCAAAATATGTAAGTATGCAAAATTCCACTCCTGGGCAGTTAGCCATCGAGTCATGCTCTTTCCAGCTGCTCGACTAGGTTGATTGAATATAGACAAAATTGGTGGAATATAACACTCCCCTCTATCGTCATTACGACCAACCCGAGTTCTCCTAGATTGAACATGTAGCTGAAAGTAAAATGAGCAGAAATTTGAAGTCTCTTTTGCTAGATAAGCTTGACATATTGATCCTTCCACTTGAGACCTATTCTTCATGGTTCTTTTAAATCCTTCTATTTCCCTTTCAAATGGATACATCTACCTATATTAAACCGGTCCACACACCCATGCTTCATATGCAAAAAATATGGGCAAGTGTTCTATTAAGTCAAAGAACCCAAGAGGAAAAATTCTCTCTAATTTGTAGAGAATTATGGAAAAAAAAATTTCCATGACAAGTAGATCATCAACCCTAAGAGTAGAAGAGCATAAATCCCTGAAATACTGACTAAGCTCGATTAGGGGCTTCCAGACAACATCAGGTAGCTCTCTGAATGCAATTGGAAGCAAAAACTCCATGAAAACGTGACAATCATGGCTTTTCATGCCAACAAGCTTACCTTGGGCAACATTGACGCACCTACTTAAGTTAGAAGCATAACCAATGGGCATTCTCAATTCCTTCGGCCACTAACAAACAGCTTGTTTCTGATTGGAACTCAGAGCGTATTTGACCTTTGGTTTATAAAACCGACCATCTCTTAATTCTTGTAAGTGCAAATCAGGCCACATGCAATACTCAGCCAGATCATGCCTTGTCTTGTCGTTGCCTTTGGTTCGATCTGTATCCAATACAGTATTCATAATGTTTTCAAACACATTTTTCTCAATATGCATGACATCTAAACAATGACGTACCAAATTATCCTTCCAATACAGCAACTCCCAGAAAATACTTTATTTTGTCTAATTATGGTATACCCTATACCCTAGCATTCGCACTACCTTTCCAACTTCTGTCATTTTTGGGAATTCCTTAGCTCGATCCTATATTTTGCGGCCACATAGTCTAATTGGAGGCTCATCATGCTCAACACAATTTCTTTTAAAGCCATATCTACTTTCCCTATATGGATGATCAGAATCTAAGAACCTTCTATGATAATCAAACCAAGAGTTCTTTCCTCCATATTTCAAGTTGAATGCTTTAGTATCCTCCATGCAAATCGGGCATGATAATTTGCCTTGGGTCATCCATCCAGACAACATTCCATAAGCTGAAAAATCATTGATGCCACATTAATGCAGCTCTCATCATGAAACTCTGCTTTGCTGAAATATCATAAGAACACCCTGACACCACAACTCATTCAGTTCATCAACTAGGGGTTGAAGACACACATCAATCTTTGCCTTTGGATTATCAAGGCTAGGAATTATACATGTTAAGAATAGGTAAGGATCTTTCATGCACATTTCAGGAGGGAGATTATAGGGCGTAACAACTACATGCCAACAGGAATAAGGTTTGCTAAATTGATTATTAGGAGTAAATCCATCTGAACAGAGTCCCAATCTAACATTTCGTGGGTCACAAGCAAAATTAGGATACTATTGATCGAACTTTTTCCACACCTCACCGTGTGATGGATGCGTCATCACAACATCATTTCTCTAATTTTCACTGTGCCACCTCATATGAAAAGCCGAGCTCATTGACGCATACAATCTCGTGAGTCTAGGGATTAAAGGCAATATTGCGTTTTTTTTTTAGGGACATCCTTATACCTCCCACTTCCACGTCTCTTGGATTTAAACCTAGGCTCTTGGCAAAACTTACACTCAGTCAATGAAATATCATCTTTATAATAAAGTATGCAACCTTTCAGGCAGCAATTAATCTTTGTTTCCTTCAACTCAAGTTTAGAAACTAATTTTTTAGCTTGATAAAAATCTTTTGGAATTACATCGTGGTTCGGACTTAGCTCACTTATCAGTGTAGCCCACTGATCAAAAGAACTTTGGCTTTGATTCCTTTCGAACTGAATGCTTAACATTCGAACTACGAATGACAATTCAGAGTGCACACAATCCTCCCACAAAGGTTGATTGGCTGCTTCTACGACTGAAGGCTGCGAATAACGAGCAGCAAATTCAGGCCCAGCAACATCAAACACCATCTCTTGATGCCTAGACAAGTTATCCTCCCACGGCACATTACCCACGTCGTTCTGAGTTATATGGATCCTACCAGAACTACTTCCAGTTTGAAACACACCCACTTGATTCCATGCACTAGGAACCTCCCCATGCTCGGTCCAAACCCAATAGTCAGGCATAAATCCCCGCTTGTACAAATGAACCCTTATTATATCATCATCTAAATACTTCTTATATTTGCACTTATTACATGGACACCTCACTTTTGCATTATTAATGAGCTGTTGCGTTTGACATGCTATCCTTATAAATTCTTCAACTCCACTATAAAACTTCGACTTAATCCCCCCTCTATTAGGATGCAATCTATCATACATTCATGACCAGTTTGAAGGTAATATTGCGCTTGTGATAAACCAAAGACGCTACAATTTTTTAAGGACATCAAATTACTACTATTAAATACAATTTTAATCTATTATTCCCACACAAAAATTAACAAAATTTCGACAGCACCTCCCCTATAATTAGGAGCATCCATCGTCAGATATTTATTACATTTAGTTTTGAAAACATATTCAATTGGTTGGTTTTTAACTTTTATTTAACGAACTCAACTGCCTTTTAAGTTTTTAAGTTTTTCTTAATATAGTTCCATTTTTTAATCTATTATTCCCACACAAAAATTAACAAAATTTTGACAACACCTCCTCTATAATTAGGAGCATCCATCGTCAAATATTTATTGTATTTGGTCTTTAAAACATATTCAATTTGTCTTTAACTTTTAATTAACAAACTCAGTTGCCTTTTAAGTTTTAAAGTTTTTCTTAATATAGTTACAATTTTTAATCCATTATTCCCATACAAAAATTAATAAAATTTTAACAACACCTCCCTTATAATTAGGAGCATCCACTGTCAGATATTTATTGTATTTGGTTTTTAAAACATATTCAATTGGTCTTTAACTTTTATTTAACAAACTCAATTGCCTTTTAAATTTTTAAGTTTTTCTTAATATAGTTACTTTTTTTAATCTATTATTCCCACAAAAATTAACAAAATTTTGGCAGCACCTCCCCTATAATTAGGAGCTTCCATCGTTAGATATATCAATCAATTCAACAATTATAGATATTATTATAAAAATCAATAATAGAATAGGAACAATGAAACAGTTACGTGTTAATAATTACATACAATTCACATAATCCTAAAATCATTCTATTGCGCATCCCCGTATAACTCCACAACATGCATCCTGCAATCTCCGCAAACACAAAGAATCCCATAGTAAACAAATCAAATAAGTCGGGAAGGACCTCTATGCCCTTCTCCCCAGTCATGCAATCCCCATTTCCTACAACTCTATCCTAGAAAATATAAGTCTCTATATATCATACATATATAATAAATCATTAAATGATATAAATAACAAGGATTCAGCAACTAACCTCTATAGCAGTAAAAAAAAAAACTAAAATATAGGGAAGCTCTCCACGTTTAACCAAATTCAATCCTAAAAATTGAACATTATAAATTTCAATAACTACAATTATATACATACAAAACATAGACTAATATAAAGAAAAAGAATAACAAACCGATCCCAAAGTTGATAGTCGCTATGACCCTTAACCAAAACTCCTACATTAACAAATTAATAACAATAATTAATCACTAATGCAACAAACACACTGTAACATCCTCCCAAGTACAACGTCATCCTTAAGTCATAACATCGGACTTGAGAGTTGTTACTTATAAATTAACAGACCTTTCTTAAATAACTATAGCAAATTCGATTAGTTCATATAATAATTAGCGTGATTCGATTAAAATATATAACAATAATACAAGTCAATTACATAATAAAGTTTTAATAGATATACAATTCCTATTACATTTACATACTCATATGCCTACAACTGTATACAACATATTAACAATATTAACTACTAGACAATTGTAATTCCGAGTGCTTTCACATAGCAGCTGCATCATTCTCTGGATCAACCTGGAGGCAACACAGGAACACAAAACACATAGGGGTGAGAATTATACAATTCTCAATAGGGTAACTCCCCCAAAAACTCAATTATAATGTCATCATCATTGTCCTAGCCACTTCAGTTTATTAAGAAAAAGAGTGATCATGCATTTCATAACAATGGTTCATTTTTTTAAAGTTCCAAATCGTACTTCCGAAGTGGGTAGCTTTTAACAATTAATCGCTTAATGCACACATATCATAAAGCTCAAACATATAGTTAATAATCCTAATCAAGAAATTAAATATGATATGAGTATGCATATGCTAAATATAGTGAACTTATCTCAAAGTGGCCTGGTTTTACTTGTCGCCATAAAACTCAACTTGATGCATTTTTCTCTTTTCATCGACATAGGAAAGACTTAGTGTATACCCAACAAGTATTAACTATGGATAACTCCACAATGAATAGTTTATACCACATGGTATTTATAGTGGTTCACACCACATAAGGGAAATACATTGCTTATCAGGACTGAGCTCATTCCTATACATGATCATTGGATTTACTTTCTCCAATTCTCACACAGATCTATTCCTAGCCGATATGTTTACCGACTCATATTATCTTTAGGGAAGTTCATCTTTTTGCCTTCCCCTTTATCTCTAAGAAAGTTCCTCTTTTTGCCTTCCCCTCATTCTACATAAGTCTTGTTTCTGTTTTCTCCATATGTCAGAACATGCACGAGTGAAATTTATACATTCCCTTTTCTCGTATAACTGCATCAGGTACTTTCTTTTCTCAAATGCATGCATAAGCCACATGTAGGCATTCAATCACATGTAATTCTCATTTTTACCTCATAATTCAATCTTTAAAGAGTCTAGCATGCATTCATACTCATCATACTTAAATCAAGAGTTATTATATTATCAAATCAATACTTGAGTTCATTTCAGAACAAATATAGCTTGTTGGCAAAATTTATGCCTAAGGAGTACGATTTATTCTATCCATCAAACATCCATTGCAAGGGCTATAAAAATTCTCCAAGACACCTCAATGTGTCCACAAAGCCCTGTAAAAATTTCAGAAAAAAATCCTTCTCTAACTTATGTAACAAAATTAGACAAACTTGGTGGTCAGAAACCACTCAGCCTCAGCTCAAAACCAAAATTTCATAATTTTTAACCCTAGCAAATGATTGAATCAATTCAAAATAAAAATCATGGTTACACTTCAATATGTTATAAACTCCTTGTAAAAATTTGAAAGGATGAATTAATCATTTTCTATAGTAACAAAATTAGCAAAATCCACAGCTTCAGAGTCAACATCTCACGAAGCACAATTACAACTTCGGTTCATGATTTTTTTCATACAGTAAAATTCCTTATCATGACCACGAAAATTCTCAGAGTTTCCTTAATGTGTTATCTTCAGTATATAATTTTTACAGCTCATAGAAATAACCACAAGTATGTCTAAAAATTCATGAAATTTCTTTGTCTGCAGTCAAACTAAAAATTTAGCAGTCTAGTCCAAACTTCTTTTGACAAAAATGATTTTTTAACCTCATCCAAACACTCCACTAAAATTAACTCATCAATATCAACATAATATCAACCAAATTAACTAGAAATTTTGCATTAAACACAATCAGAAATTCTCAGAAAAATTTCAAAAGAAAAAGGCTAAAGGAAACCCTACTTTGGTGGCTTTAAGGATGTTGGCTTCAAGGATGCTCCAAGAGTGATCTTGCTCACTTCAAGGCCACCAAATCAACATCAAAACCTTCGTTAGGAAGTGAGGAAGTGATATGTCAAGGTGAGGATTGATGAAGAATTGAAATTTCAATCGGTTAGATTTGTAGGTTTTGATGTATAGAATAAGTTTAGTGAAGGAAGTTTGTGGTTTTAACAAGTCTAGGCTAGTGTTTTTGGGCTTTAAAAGCTCGAGCTCTTTGAAAATGGAAGATGGAGCTACTACCCCCTGTTATGGCCGAAAGAGTTGGCTTCATTTTGAGGCTTGGAGTTGTGTAAATCTTGTAATAAATGGATAAATATTATATATTATAAGTAGATAAGTTTTAATCTAAGAAAAAAAAATGGATGGCTAGGATTGGATCTTATTATTCAAGATTGAATCTTAGCCATTCCTTTAATTCAAATGAATAAGCATTCTCTTTTTGTAAAGGTCAAACTAGCTTTCGATGTTAGAAATCGCACACCGAAATTTTACCGGACTGGTAAAACAGTGTACCCGGGAAATCAAATATTACTCGACATTTAATTCTAAGTATAAAATTTTTATTTCTAACTATTTTTAACCTTATTTCCATATTTTCCTAATTTCGGGCACCTCCAGGTCCCGAATCTAGGGTTTCGGCTGTCCCAGAGGGCCTGTAGGGCCCACAAAATACTATTCATGTTTTTTTTCCTCATCATTATTGAAACTGTCAAATTTTTGAAATTACGACTAATAAAGCTCAAACTATTTTTTAAATAATTTTTAGGGTGTTACACACATAACACTATGGGCACCCATAAACGAACGGATAATCAAATCAAAAAACCAAACCGATTAAAATGCTCACCAAAGCGCAGGGATCGTAGAGGTGACCTCCATTTCTCAAATGTACTTTAGTAGCAGCGAACGAAAGGGAAAATCATGGTGGCAACGCGCAGTTAGAGAGAGTGAGTGAGTTTAGAGAGAGGTTTCCAAGTGAGGAGGAAGAAGGGTCTCGGGGTGTAACACCCTATTCTTTTTAGAAATTAAATAAAGTTTTATTAATGAGAATTTTAAGATGTTGATAGATGTGGAAATGATGAGACTGACTCAAGGAAGCAAAAAAAAAAGTGAATAGTATCTTGCGGGCTCCACAGGTCTGTCAAGACAGCCGAAACCCTAGAATTGGGCCCCGGAGATGCCCAAAATTAAGATATTATATGATTATGTTTAGAAATAGGTAGGAATAATGATTTTATGCCCGAAATTATTTTTCGGGCAATGTTTGATTTCTCGGGTACATTGTTTCGCCTGTTTGATGAAATTTCGGTGTTCGATTTCTAACACCAAAAACTAGTTAATATCTACAAATAATGAAGTATATCCACTCGAATACCAAGTGAATGGCTAGGATTTCATCTTGGATGAAAGATCAAATCCTAGCCATTGATTTTAAACCCTTTTAATGGAAAGAAATTATATTTTATTTTTCAACGAATCAAAACGCTCCTTAATAGATATATTTAACCCACCTAATCTCATCTTTTTCATCATCATCCTTGGCCAAGTGAAGAGCAGCAGAAAACTCATTCCTTCTTCATCTAAAAACCTTTGCTAACTTTGAATTTCAACCTCCAAAATCCTAGACCAAATCTTGCTAGAATCAAAAACTTCCTTAAGCAAACTTGTTCTACACTTCAACCTCCACAAATATAACTGATTAGATTTTTCAAAACCTCACTTTAATACCTTACTCAGCACTGATTAGTGGAGGATCTAAGTGTGTTTCAAGAGTTTTGGGGTGGAGAACATCTATCTTCAAGTATACAAAAGCTAAAGAAGCATTAGCTTCCAAGGGTAGGGTTTATTTGTCCTTTTTTGTTTTAAAATTTACTCTGAAAATTCTGATTGGTCTTGTCCTAAAATTTCTAATTTTATTGGTTAATCATATGTTGATATTGATGTATGAATTTTGGTGGAGTGTCTGGTGTTGTGGAAAAATCATTTTCATCAAGAGAGACTTGGAATTAGTTTGCTGGATTTTCGGATTTCAACAAGGCAGAACTTGTTGACAAATTTTCTGGTGCAATTGTGTTTAGTTTTATGTATTATAAAAATTATATGTTGAAGGTAACATCCTAAGACAACCCCATGATTTTCCTTGGGTCATGTGAAGGATTTTCTCTGCTTGAAAAAAAGTCATGATTCTTGAACATTGTTGCTAGAAAATCCCAGTTTGAAGCAAGCAGCAAATTTTGTCTAATTTTCTGATATATCTAGATATCTTGGATTTAGTTGAAAATTTTATGGGATGTATTTAACATGTTAAGGAGTCTCTAGTAAAAATTTGGGATCATTCTGGGCACTTTTTCTATGTTTAAAAATTCAAGAACCAAAGTTGTGACTATGCTGCCTGAAATGTTAAAGCTGAGGCAGTAAAATTGTGTGATTTTATTATCATAGTAAACAATGGATTTATTCTTTGAAAATTTTATGGGAAGCTGATAACACATTGAATTGCAACTGTGAATTTTATTTTGAGTTGATTTAATCAATTGGTGGGGTCGAAAATTATGAGAGTCCTGATCTAAGCTGTGAACAAGTGGTCTCTGACCACCAGATTTGCAAAATTTATTTGATAAGGTTAGAGAACACCGTTTGTTTGGAAATTTGTACAGGGCCTTTTAGACACATTGACAGAGAATTTTTATGGCTCTTAAATTGGCTGTTTGATAGGAAAATTAATTTTGAATTCTAGAGTGATAAATCTACTGATTGCTGAAAATGGTAAGAATGTCTTGAACTAATGATAGAATGGCTTTAGATGCAAGTATATATCATGTTAATGCATGCTAATTGTTTGAAAGAAATGTTGATGAGATATGGATGAGACTCCAACATAATTGTATGCCTACCTGTGATCTAAGCAGGCCTTTGAAAGAGAAGTACACTATGTGATTATTGTGAGGATAAAGGAAAAGAAAAGAAAAATAACATGACTTTTAGTTGTGCAATTTTTAACATATGGGGAAAATTGAGACAAGGCTTATATGGTTGAACGGGAAAGACAAAAGTAAGAGCTTTCCTAGGAATTTGATGAGTCGGTAGACATATCGACATATAGGAATGAGCTCATGTCCTAATGGTCAATAGTTCTTATGGAGTGATTCCACTACAGACATCACTTGATGAGAGATTAAGCCTTCCCTATGTTAATGAGAACAAGAACAATGCACGAATCATTATTATACTTGTACTTGATTTTACATAATGTATATACCTTGATATTGATGCCCATAGTTTTGCATGAGTATTCCCACATGAATGAACTTATTATGTTTCACATTTTACCTGAGGGAATACCCTACTGAGGATTTTATAATATTCTCATCCCTACGGTTGTATTTACTCTGTGTTAATCAGATCCAGCAGATGCCGTCACTAGTGTTTTACCTTGACTCGCCACAGTGGGTATGGCATTATGATCCTGCTCTCGACTCTCTGTATATAGTAGGTTACTCGCAAGTTCGTGTCTATGTGTTTTTCGGCCGTTCCTTTAGTACTTCAGTATTTACAGCTGACTTTGACCCTGCTTTGCCTTATGATGGTGTGCCTCTCCACTTGGCACACCTAGTGATATTTAATGTCCCACCTGCACCACCAGCACTCCCTCTAGCAGATGATCCCTCTTCATCCTCGTCTTCAAACTCAGACCCACCGGAGGGTCCTGATGCCCCGGGCGGAGGTGAGGCTATCATAACGATAGCCAATGGTTTTATCTAGTAGGACGTGAGATCTTCAGGGACTCATGATATGTATATAGTGGTAGTTTAGTACTAGTGACCTACTAACCTGCAGATTAATCGTATTAAATGTTGTGGGGTTTATTTCTGTTTGTATAAAATTTTGCTAGACCTCAACTTTGAGTAGGTTAGATTCAATACTGGAGGTGTTCCTTCCTTTTGTGAACTGAGTTCCTGATAAGCTTAGAAGTTAACTAGTGTAGTATCAATACAATGTACATATTACAAACTTAAAAATGATGTTCATATATGTATATACGAGTTTGACGATATATGTGTATAAATCCTTGGATTTTCTTTCTTTTGACTAGTATAGATCATGAATGTAAGTAATACTTTTCTAATTACTATGTTAATGCTCAAGTAAAATAGGGTAGTTGGGAGGGTGTTACACAGGGGGGTATAATTCACAGATTACTGATGGGCTTACTGACGGGTACACATTTAATGAAACGCAACGTTTCATTAAAAGTACTTACCGACGAGTTAATGGAAATACGAAAGGTTTATGTGGCAATAGCAAAAATTTCAAAAACCCATCGGTAAACTCGTCGGTAAGTACTTTTAATGAAACGTTGCGTTTTGACCACCCATCGGTAATTTAATTCATATAACAAACACATTACATCACCATCGGTAAGTTATTTACTAAATAATTAATATTGAATATAGGAATTACCCGTCGGTAAAACCGTCGGTACACCCATCGGTTGTTTTGCATGCCAACTGGCACGTAATGTGCCAGCATTTACCGACGGGTGCTTGCATGTATCGTAACTATTTCCAATAATACGTCAAACAGTCATAAAGGCCGTCAGTTATTACTGACGGGTATGAAGCCATCAATAACTGTGTCAGTTTCCCGCGTGTTTCTGGTAGTGGTTGTTGTCTAGCAGAGAATTCTTTACCACGTTAGGGTGAGTGTGATGCGGCCTAGTGCTGGCTTGGGTAAGAAAGTGGTGAATATATATTCGCCTGCTAGAGGTTATCGATAATTACTTCATGATTGTGTTTCCGAAGAGGTTGGGGGGTCTCGGATGTGGATTTAGAAATTGTTGGATCCTGAGAAGTTCAAGTTTTTGATTTGGCAACTATATCACTCTGCTCTCCCTACTGCCAAACTTATGTTTAATAGGCATATTACCCCTTCGTCAGATTGTGTGTGATATGGACTTGGGGAGGAAGGTCTTTTATATTGCCTCCGTGATTGTTGTCACTCCCACCTTGTTTGGCTTGAACTGGGCTTTGGTCATGATCCGCACTTCTTCACTCTTCCTTTACTTGATTAGGTTAATGTGCATTTCAGATTTTTCTTTAATATGTCCTTTGCAGTTACGTTATGGTGGGTTTGGTGTCGGCGTAATAAACAGATTTTTGAGTCATCTTTGTGGAGGATAGATAAGGTGTTAGCCTTGCTAGTTGCAGACATCCATTCTATCCGAACACACTTGTCCTCTACTTAGCGTCGTACTATGGTTTCAAGTGTGATATGTTGGGCTCGGTCGCATAAGAAGAAAGTAAAGTTGAACGAAAGTAAAGTTGAACAATGATGGTAGCTGTTATTAGGTCGCTAATGCTGCATCTGCGGGGATTAGTAGGTTCCTGCGGGACTCCAGTAGGACTTGGATTGAGGGATTCTCTGATATCCTTGAGCAACATTCTATTTTATTTGCAGAGCTTATGGCGATCAGAGTTGGTCTTGCCAGAACATGGGAAAAAGGCTATCGCCTAGTATGGTGTGAAAGTGACTCTCTACATGCCATTACTTTAGTTTCATCCAACTCTTGGACCAAGCATCATATTTGTGCTGCTATTCTCATGGAGGTTGCTCATCTCTTGGCAAGGGACTGGATTGTACGCTTGTCTCATGGGATACGCGAGATCAATTCATGTGCTGATGGAATGGTTAAGTTGGGTAATACCAATGACGATCAAGTTAGGTTTTGGCAAACTCTCCCTCCCATTTTATTGTCTCGCCTTTGTAAGGATGCTTTAGGGAGTGGATATTTGCGTAGTTAGTGCTTGTTGGCTTTCTTTATTTTTGGTCTTTCATCTATAACCAAAAAAAATATTTCTTGCTTTTTCCATGATAAAACCCATTTTGATTATAGTTTTGCTTTATCACTATTTTTTTAATCGAAAAACAGTTTAGGTTGAAGGGAAGCACGCCTAGTTCAAGACAAGAATGATATGGAACCTGAAAAATATATAAATAAGCATCTTTAAACACATTTAAAAATTGTCCAATTACATCAATACAGTCGTAAAAGTATTAGCAATAAGCAAATATTAGGATCTTTGTAATTAAAATGAACTTTTGGCCTGGTTAAGTCGCCTTTATTTTTCTACTCTTCATTGCAATTGAAAACAAAGAATATCACGATGTGATTGGTAATAATAATGAAGCCACCTCAAGAATTTTCAATAAGTAAAACTAGGGACTCGCTATTGCCACTCTTTTTTATTTATTGTCATTTTCACTAAGCTATTATTTTATTTAGTTGTCCTAAAATACCTTTTTTTCTATTTCATAATTAAACTAACTATATATGGTTAGTTCAATATTATTCAAACTCGTTATAATATTTTTAAAATATTATTTTAATATTATATTATTTGTGATTCTATTTTCTATGCGTAAAACTTTTCATAATAATTTTATATAAATTTATTATTATAGTGGTTTACTTAATTATATCATTTTATTTTATTTTTGATAGCGTAATTATATCATTTTATTTCATTTAGTCCTTATTTTTCTTTAAAAAATTGTCAATTTCATTTTTCTATGTAGCATAATTCATCAAATAAAATGTACAACAAACTATTTGTTTTTTAACACTTTTCGGTCTTGATCGATATTTTCTTACTTTGCTTGTTCGTTTTAATAAACTTTGAAGCTAAGCCCTCAATGATCAACAACGAAAAGAGAAAAGGCTACGTTTGGTATTCTGATAATAAGTATGAGTGAGTATAATTAGCTACTTAATAGATCTGCATAAGAGCTCCCTTATGATTTCCTAAATAAACTTCAATCTCGCTAATGTCATTGATTGTGAATATGCAATTATATTTGAGTTATATATTATGTCGACTTTTATGAGTACCATAACCATTATCCAATATATATATATATATATATATATATATATATATATATATATATATATATATATATATATAGTTTTTCTTTTAAGAATGAAAATAAAAATTGAAAACTTCAATAAAAATTAAGTGATTAATGCAACGAATACTAATATAATATAATATGCTTATTTTATATTAGATTAAATTATATAAACAATAGATGGTAGAATATTGTGACTTGTAATTTAGTTTTTACTATTTATTATTATTTTTAGAGTTAATTTTGATATATTGGCTCATCCAATTAAATAGTTTTCTTTTGGGTTACCTTCTAAGTAGTTGGTATCAATTTTTTTACATTATCAATATATTAAAATTAAATCATTCTATTACCTATAACATATTTATTGTTATATTATTAGATAATTATTGTACTATAAAAAATTTAAATTGTAACATAATATATCAATCTAAACATATATATAATCAAGATCAAATATTTTTAAATTATGTTAAGTAAACTAATATAACAATAAATTTATACAAAATTATTATGAAAAGTTTTTCACCAAATGAGTTTGAATAACATTGAGGGAGAGGATATTGCCACTCTCATTTGTTTATCACCACTCCTTAATAAATGTTTTCATTTGTAACATTTCTAAAATATCCTTACAAGAAAACCTTTTTATAGTTAGCATTCTTTTTTGTTTTAAAAACTAAATTAACGTTCTTCTTTTTTTGGAAAAATTCTAACGTGCACTTTTGGTATGGTTTAAAAGTTTTTTTATCTAGGTTTACAAGTTTTCTCTTCAAGT
The DNA here is from genome assembly GCA_031216125.1 of Dalbergia cochinchinensis. Classification (NCBI taxonomy): domain Eukaryota; kingdom Viridiplantae; phylum Streptophyta; class Magnoliopsida; order Fabales; family Fabaceae; genus Dalbergia; species Dalbergia cochinchinensis. The sequence goes on from CM062370.1 coordinate 17,897,189, forward strand.
TCAATGTCACAGTCACTTTTAATCATCACAGACACTCCTCCATCACAATGAGAATATAAATAGTACTAAATAACAAATTTCTCCCATTTTTCTAAATAAAAAAATGAAAATCCCTCCAAAAAGAAAAGCACAATAGCAATGGAAAAAATGTTACAAATATCTCCCCTTTTATTTTTCTTATTTCTTTCTTGGTTATGATTGAAATCAACATAATAGAATTGGTTGAATTTAAAATTTATACAATGATCAATCTTTCTAATAATTAATTAAAAATATCTTGGTGCAAAGGTATTGTGTGTCACAATTTACAAGTTTTTCTATCATGGTTTATAAGTTTTTATAACAGAGTTTATAAGTTTTTATAGTATTGTTTACCAGTTTTTTGTCTAGGTTTACAAGTTTTCTTTTCAAATTCAGCATTACTATAACTTTCAATGGTTATAAGGTTGATGATGGTTACTTGTAAATTTGGTTCCCATTTTTAAATTTCACTTGCAATTAAAATTTAAAATAAAGAAATATAAATGAAGAGGAAAAAATCCTGGTCCTTCTGATATTAGCACTCGGTTGCCGGCAATGACACCACCAATGTCACCACCATGGCCGCACTCCTCAAATAGTGCCTCTGCCACAGGCGACGATATCCACCTAACCATTATATCCGATTACAGCCTGTATTTTTCTCCAAGCCATCACACCTTCGCTCCTGTTTTGTTAACTCATACATTTCTCTTGGCCTCTTTAATAGTGCTATCTATCCGGAGACTTTAAGAGCCCATGAATACCCATTTATCTTATTCCACTGCAATGGATGCCCACTCAAAATTCAATCCCATACTTTGCGCTTAGACAATCACAAAAAAAAAAAAGAACTTGTTTCTGGGCCTTGTTGCTTTTAATTGGTTTTGTTAGTAGCTTACAGAGCTAAAATATAGTGATTTTTATTAGTAGTTTTTCTTCATACTTTTTTGTATCCATTTGAATAGGGAAGATCACGAACTTTTCTTTAGAACCCAACATATGGGTTCTCTTTGGAAAGTTAAAATTGAAACTTTGCCATGTTAATTGATAGAGTAACGAAAATTCCTTTAGTTGACAATGGAAAAACTATCACCTTAAGTGTGCCACATGATGGCGATTGAACTAGTTGAACTAAAACAGAGGTAGAGAAGTGAATGTTGGGGGCTGCTCATCTAAGATAAATGGAGTTGTTTTGGGGCAAGGGAAAAGAGAGAGGGTTATAAGAGAGATAGTGTGTGAGAATTTTATAGTAGATAGGATGTGATTGGTGGATCAATACTCCATCATATCTTTACCCTTTGATGACCTGGTGTGTGACACTCCTTACTTTTTAGGGAGTATTGCAGAATTCACCTCTTCAATATCGATATAAGATCCCAAGTCCATGACTATGAGCAATGACAACAACGAAGAAAACAAAAAGCAGCAACCAAATCACTACCACCAACATAACACAATGCTTTCTGTTTTGATGTCTTGGCGCGCTGTTAAATTCTTATAAAATTTGATTGTATTATATTTGCTCAAGTATGATGAAGAAAAAATAGTGTTATATTTTAAATTTGATAAGTTATGTAAATTTTATTTCATTACACATTTTTTTTTATTCAAGTTCATCATCATATTTAAGTTAGAAATTTTTTTGTGTTATGTTATAAGTTTAATTATAATTAATGTTTGTGTTTGATATTAATTAGTATAATTATTTTCTTGTACAGATATTTTAGGAATATTACAAATGAAAGCGTTTATTAAGGAGTGGCAATAGACAAATCGAAGTGGCAGTAGCCACTCTCTAACATTGAACTATCAACATATAATTAGTTTAATAGTGAAAGAAAAAAAAGGGTATTTTAGAACAACTATATTAAAGAGCAGTTTAGTAAAAGTGACAATAGCAAGTATTAATAATAATGAGTTAATAGAAAAGACCTCTTGTATGCATCTTGGTAGAAAAAGTATAATCTTATAAAAGTTAAAAATAGTCAATTTGTGCTTTTAGGCATATGATATATATAAAATTATTAAATGATTTATTTTGGTCCTTAAGTTTTTGCATGTTTCATTTTAGTTTTTGGAATAAAAAAATTAATGATTTAGCATCTCATCATGTAATAAGTGACTCATGCTAGTACTTAAAATTATATTCATAAAAATTAAAATAACAATAACGACTAATTTAAATCATTTTATAATTTTAAAAATAAATACTTTATTTCTTCAGTTCAAGAACTAAAGTAGAGTGAGCACAAAATTCCAATAATCAAAATAAACACTCACTCAAAATATAAGCGAAAAAAAAGTATAAGCATTTAATGTCTTGAAAATTCAAGCATTTAATGTATATTTTTCGGTAGTTAATGATAAGCAATAAATATTATTATGTGCCCTAAAGGCACAGGTTAATAAATTTATTAGTTACGTTAAGCATATCTCAAGAACCCACCTAACACAACCACAAAGTATACATTAACCTTCAATAGATCTTACTCTCGAGCCACTTAAATAAATCTATAAAATCAAAAACATATGAATACATATTTAAACTTTTAGGGCTTTCGTTATTTTCCTTATCCAAGGCCGAAAAGCCTCCATAGAGTGCTATACTATTTGTCTTCACCCATCTTCAAAGGCAGGTTCCTAATTTTTTTTTTCTACACAAGAACCCCCTTTCATCTCATTACTAGTGGGGGAGTCAGATAAGAGTTTATTACATTAAATTTCAAAGGCAAAAATAGCAAGACGAGTAGTGTAACGGTGTACGAGTGTTGTACAATTTAGATAACCGGAAAACACACAATAAAACAAGGAAAATCGACAAAGATATTACTCTATCAGAAAGAAATAACATGAAGTGAGACGTAGCTTAGATTTATGTATGTTTGATCATAATACTCGACAAACAAAGCATCTCCTCATTCTTGAGCTTTGATACTTGCAACTCAAAAGTCACCTGTTAAAAAAATTAGGAATAAGACATCAACGAACACTATCTAGTGCAGAAAGGTAAGGCAGCCCATAATACTGGAACAAAACCCCAATCAACAACATAAATGCAAAATCTTTTCGACTCGCTTCCACGAACTTTGAAGGAAGACCTTTCTAATTATAGTCAGAACATACATGCACTAGAGTTTCATTACAACATTTATAATGCTCTGAAAAATTATTAAAACGCGAAGATACATTAACCACTGCCTTGCTTCTCAAAACTTAGTTTAACCAATGCAAAGTTTATTCTAACCGAATTTGATAATTTATAAATGAGGAAAATCCTAAATGAACACTAAAGCACAAAACAATAGCAGCATTTTATTAATAAAATCAGACGGACTTGAAAGTTGAAACAGTTCTTACAAACGAGCTGAACTAAACACTTGAAGTTATTAATAATTGATAAAATCACATAAAAAGAAAATAGGGTTGATTGACAAAAAGACACTTACATTCCTTAGCCCAATTTACAATAACCATTTTTGCTTGTACTTTGCATGAAATGAAGGAAGGAAACTTAGAGGGTGTTTGGTTTACACATTTTTCATTTTCATTTTCATTCTCAATGAAAACAGAAGATGAACACAAAAATATGTTTGGTATGATTTTAGTGAAAATGTTTTCTGAAAATATTTCCAAAAACATTCACAAAACTGAAAACGTCACTTTCTTGTTTTCTCCATTTTGAGTGTGAGCTGTTATGAAAACAGGGAAAATGTGGTTGCACTCTCGTAATATTAATGAAATATGATTTCTTCTTTCAATCTTTCTCTTTTACCCATCCCCAACAGAGTAACAGCCTAACAAGCACTGCACTCAAGTGGAGACACGATCAACCAGCCACTGCCTCCATTGTCACCACCAACCAAACCACAACCTTTCCCAACCTTTCTGCCCTTTCACAAACACTGCTTAGCTCTCACTGTTCTAGTCCAAGCCACTACCTTCAACCCATAATCTGCTGTGAAACAACTACTCCTGTCTAGCATCAATCTCGACCAGCCGTGCCATCAAGGCATCAACCCTCTTCACCGCTATTGCACTGTTGCATCACTACCACCAGCACACCTTTTCCTCACTCCCCATGGTTGCTCCTGTGCTGTCTCATTTGAACCACCCAGCAATTCCCCTCTTTCTAAGCTGTTTGATGTTATTGTCTCTATTTTTTTCTCTCTTAGCTGCTTTGGTTTTCTGGACCTTTTTGGTCCTAGTTATTGTCCTAATAGCTTTTTTAGTGAGTAGTTTGATTCAGTGTTATTAAATTGCGGCCATGGCGCCATGGCGTGGCGGAAATCACAGAAACCGCCATCGAAACCTGCATGGCGTGGCGGAATGGCGTGGCGGCTCGTGGCGGCTCATGGCGGCCGCAATTGCATGGCACCATGGCGGACAAATGGCGGAAATGGCGGAAAGCGGCTATTTTCAGAGGAAATAAGGGAAAGAATGGGGTTATTTTGGGGATTTTGTGGGTTTATTACATAGAACCCTAACCTGTCGATGGACACATTTCCGCCTCCCCCTTTTGCTTCACACTTCCGCCTCTAACTCCAAGCTCGGTTCTTCAACGCGACCTCTGCACGAGCTCCGGCGACCTCCGCGGGCCTCGGCGACCGCGCAAGTGTGATCCTTAGCGAGCCTCGGGCGACCTCTCCGCTCCTCGAAGCCTTCCGACTCGAGCTCCTCATGCGACCCTCAACGGCATGGCCACGACTTCAATGACTTCCACGCGACCTCACCCGCTGAACTTCGCGAGCTCGGCGACCCCCAGCGACCCTCAGCAACCCTCGGCGACCTCCGCGCAACCTCCGGCGACCTCCACGCAAGCTCCGGCGAAGCCAACTGATCGGCAACCTCCTTCTTGCAGAGACCAGGTTGGGCCCCCTTCCTCATTCTTCCTTCTTTTCCGCCTTGCGATTCGCTTCATTTTTTTCCTTCTTCTAGTGTCGAAGTTGAGCCTTTCCTTCTTCCTTCTTCTTTCTTCTTCGCTTCAATTTTGTTAGTGAGTCGAGCTTTGTGTTTCTTTTCCTGGTTTCAATTTCTTTAGTGAGCTACAATGGAAAGTCAAGGCCAAGCTTCACAAAGCACAAGGTCATCTAGAATGCACTGCTGGAAATATTGCCATCCAAAGAGAAGAAAATAATACTAATGATGTTATTTGTAATTTCAGCCAAAAGTGATGAGAGGAGGAATTACAAGAGCCAAAGAACACTTGACGGGAAGAGTGGCAATGTCTCCCGATGTCCTAAGTGTCCAAAAGATGTTAAAGATGAGTTATGGGCTATTTATAAAAGAAAAAAAGCAAGAGAGTGATGAAATGGCAGCCATGAGGACCTTGATCTTGAAAATTTGCAGTTTGGATTATCTCAAGATGATGCTCAAGATATTGTGGATACCCCAATCCTAGGCAAAGAAGAGGTGCAAATTTGAAAGGCCCAATGGATTTATTTTTCACAAAACCGAAACTATAAATTCAAGGAGGAAAAAAGGACAGATTAAGGCAAAGAAAATATTAGAGAGGCATGTGATAAGGAAGCGGTGGCAGGGTTCATCAATACATAGCTCGATGGTGGTATCAAGTGGACTTTCATTCAATTGTATCAAATTAAAGAGTTTTTGATATGTTGACAGCTATTGGAAGTTTTGGTCCCAATTTGCCTCCTCCTCATCTTATCATGATATAAGAGTTCCACTTCTTAACAAAGAGTTGGAGTACACCAAAATTTGATGAAGGATCATAAGGAGCAATGGGGCAAACATGGTTGTTCAATCATGTCGGATGCTTGGGTGATCGGAAGCAAAGGTGCTTGATTAACTTCTTGGTGAACTCTCCTATTTGGAACAACAATGTTTTCAAGTCTATTGATGGTTCAAACTTTGGGAAGACCGGGGAGAAGTTGTTTGAATTGCTTGATTCTCTTGTGGAGGAGATTGGTGGGGAAAAGGTTGTGCAAGTTATGGCAATGGTAGTAATTATGTTTTGGCGGGGCAAAATGTTGGAAGAGAAAAGACCACACCTTTATTGACTCCTTGTGCACTCCCTTTGCTTGGATTTAATTCTAGAAGACATTGGAAAAATTCCATTGATAAAGAAGACTATTAAAGGGGAATTTTTCTTGTTGGCTTCATTTATAGCCATTCTAGCACTTTGAGTTTGTTGAGGCACTTCACAAACAAGAAGGAGTTGGTGAGGCATGCAAGTCACAAGATTTGCCACATCTTTTCTATCATTGGAAAGGCTTCAACAAGAAAAAGCAAATCTTCGAAGAATGTTTACTTCTGAGGAGTGGGTAAGTAACAAGTTGTCTAAAGATGCCAAGGGCAAGGAAGCAACAAAAATTGCAATTATGTCTTCCTTTTTGGAACCATGTAGATTACACCATTAAAATCATGCATCCTCTTGTTCGTATACTTTGCCGTCTTGTTGATGGTGAAAAGAAAGCACGCAATGGGTTATATTTATGAGGCAATGGACAAGGCAAAGAGTCCATTATGAAGTGCTTTAGTGATGAAAGCAAATACAAGGAGGTGTTTGCAATCATTGATAATAGATGGAATTGTCAACTTCATCAACCATTGCATCAAGCAGGACATTTTTTAAACCCACAGTTCTATTATGGCAACCCGGATTTAGAGTATGATCTAGAAGTCACAAATGGGATGTATGACTGTATCAAGAGATTGGTTCCAAGTCGGGACGTGCAACAAAAAATTTTGCTTGAGCTGCCAATTTATAAGAGTGCTAGGCCTCCTTGGAGATGAATTTGCAAGATCACAAAGGAAAATCCTTGCACCTAGTGAGAAGAATATAACTTAGCTTTCAAATTTCTTTTAATTTTAAATTAGAGTAATTTGGTTTACATGATCTTTGGATTTGTAGCTCATTGGTGGCGAATGTATGGTCTTTCTACGCCAAATTTGCAAAAACTGGCCATCAAGATTTTGAGCTTGACATGTAGCTCTTCGGGATGCGAACCGAGTGTTTTTGAGCAAGTAATTATCATTTTTCTATTAGTTTGCTTTTTTGTTATTGTTAGGATAAGCAATAGTAATGTTTAGATTATATTGATATTGGAGATTCATTCTAAGAAGAGAAATAGGCTTGAGCATAAAGGTTGGAAAACTTGGTTTTCGTGAGGAAATATAACCAAGCGCTCAAGCAAAGATATGATATTAGGAATGAGATTGACTCCTATCTCACTCAATGACATTGATGATTGTAATGAGTGGATGGTTGAGAGCTAGAGGATGAGGATCATGATGCTAGAGATGACTTGGTGTTTGAGGATGATAACACTTTGACTTGGGAAACTGTATTTAGGGCATCAGGGGTTGGAGAGCCTAGAACATATACTAGGCTACAAAGTAAAAAGAAAGGAACCTCAAGTGGTGATGGGTCATCAAGTGGTGCAAATTAGCAGTGTACTAGAGTTTCTAAAAAGGGAAAAGAAGTAGCGAGTGTTAGTGCCAATGATTGAAGAAGAACTGAGTTGGATGACTCTGAGGAATCCAAAGACGAGGAAGAAGAAATCAAATATGATGATTCAGAATCAGAAGGAGAAGAAGCGGAGGGATATGCCTCGGATGGACCCATTGACGCTGATTACCTTAGGGATGAGAATATGGACTAGAAACTGATTAGTTTTTTAATATTAACCTTTGTCTTAACTCTTAATTTGTGTTAAAGAGTGTTGAGTTGAATTGACTTGTATTTTGTTATGAACTTGAGATTTCTAGCTTCTAGTGCTTATGACTTATTATGACATGACATTGTGCGTTTGGAGCTATGATTTGCATTTGGTCATGATTGTTTTACATCTTTTTCTTGATATTTTGGATGTATTTGTTGAATTTAGTTCAAAGAATAGATTTGTTCTTCATATATGTTGTTAGTTTTATTATTTGTCATATTTGGAATATTTTTTGTGTGGTTTTTTGTATATATATAAAAAGTATTTTTCAGTCCGCCATGGCGTCCGCCATATCCGCAACGCCATCCGCCATATTTTCATGGCGGATTTTTGGCTCACCGCCATAAGCCGCCATCCGCCATTGACAACTATGGTTTGATTGAATTAACTTACTTTAACTTCAACCCAAAAAAAAAAAACACTTTAACCCAAAAAAAAGGAATTAAAAAAGTTTTAATTCTGAAAATTTCATTTTGAAAATGGTAAAACCAAACACATTTTCTTGTTTTCTCTAATTGAAAATAGAATCAACTTTTACAAACCAAACACATTTTCTTAAGTTAAAAAATCTAAAAATGAAAATCATTTTCAGAAAATGAAAATAGAAAATGTTTTCATAAACCAAATGCACTTTTACATTCCTTAGCTTACCTTAATGTACAATAATAGCTTAAGCTTGTACTTCCTACTAAATAAGTACAAAGCACATTGCTTTAGCCAACTAGTTAGTTTGGGTGCCCATAGGAATCAAATAATAAATATTGCTCACCTCATTGAAGATATTGCTATATGAAGTTTGCACAAACCCCTACACCAAATCCAAGAGCTAAGTCAATCAAAAGATTTTAACAACAGTAATGTTAGGTGTAAAACAAAGTTGTACAACAATCTTACATCAACACTCACAATGTTCTTTATCTTTTAGTGAGAGTAGGTATTGATGACTAACAGACAAAAAAATTGTGAGTGTTCTTTTTGTGAGACAATCCATATGTTCATCGAACTTAGTACAGTACAAATTTGGCCCACCAAAAGAATAACATATGTAAACTCAGAATGTTTTATTTTTTTGCTATAACTCAAAATAAGTTAAGTGCATGGCAGTAAGACACATGCATTAGTAAAATGGAAAGAGGGAGAAGCAGCACACATACCAATTTTTTGAACAGGTTAAGGGATGCTCCATTTGATTCTCCAATTTTAACCTGAAAGCTATTGATCCCTAACTTCTCAATCGCAAAGGCCATCATCATCAGAACAGACTCTTTTGCAAGTCCCTTTCCACGGCTATGCTAGCAAAGAGCAAAGTGATAAAAAGTGAGAACGAGGAGATTTAGTACTTGCTGTTAAGGATCAAATCAAACCCAAACTTTAGGCCGTTAGATGCATGCCCAGCATTGGTTCTTATCCCCAGAACTTGCAAAATCAAGTTGTACATGTGAACTAAAAGTTAGAGCAAAGATGCTAGCAGATACAACTAACAAATAATACAAAGTTTCTAAAAATTTGTTCCTGGACTGCAATGTTTTATATACTGGGGTCATCATAAGGCAAATGACAGAATAGATGTGTCAATATAAAATAGCAATGGAAACAGCTAATTTCACCAGGAAAAATAACTAGACATAGGACAAAAATAGGAGAGCAAAAATAGAACAAAAAATGAAATTTAAGCATTTCTTTAGATGTTCTAGAGATGAAATCTTACAAACAGAACAAAAAGTTCTCACTAAAACAAGTTGATAAACTAAATAATTTACTCCACCTGATTTGAAATGACCAATATTTAACGTGTTTTCATATATATATATATATATATTCTCCTGTTCCTGCACCTTTGACTGTTGTTTGGATATCTACTATATTAAGCCATAGACCAAAGATTATACATAGACAGTGCTACTATCCAATCACAAATTACATTAACTGGCTGTGGTCTTAAAATTTCTAAATTTCCCCACCACATGCACAGCTCCATCCCCATCCCCTCCAGTTATTATTATTATTATCATCTTTTTCTTTTTTAAATTTCTAATAAAGGAAGGACATTCAGTTTCAATAAGATAATGATCTATGAAACACAGCCATCAACAAGGACTACGAAACAATAAGTGAACCAATTATGATAACAGCAATAAAGGAACAATTCAGCAACTAGTTTATGACACGAAAGTCAAAGGTGTTACCTATTTGGTTCAGCAATCATTATTTCAATCTCTGCCATTTGAGGATCATCCGAGTCATTCATGAATATATTTACATCACCAACCATGGCTGCAAATAGTATATATTAGTCTCCATTCATACCAAATTATTTGGAAGCTAGAAAATGGCCCACATACACGTAGGACTACCCAAATAAATTGCTGCCCCCCAGAACAAGTTGAATAATCAGAAACAATCCTAACATACAACAGACTATTAATCAGAGTGATGTAAAAGAAAATGAATCGATATTATTGATTCCTTCACAATGTGCCAAGAACGCTGCTAATGAAGTAGAACAATATACAAAAATCTCTGAGGATATTCTAGAGTCCTCAGTCTCTCCCCAACATAAATTGTATAGACAACCCTATCTCTGACTCCTCAGCTCTAAGGATAGGCCAACCAACTTCCTAACAAACTCAACAGCCCTCTAACAATACTCCAACCAACTTTCCCACCTTTTTCCTTTTAATCCCCTCCCTCTCTGTTCATATTTACAAAAGGGTCCGGGCTTTGAGGCCCACGCTCTCTCTTATGCCATCTAACATACACATTTTTCACTGAAGGAGTTCTAAGATAATGTTCAATTATTACGGTTTGATAAAAAAAGGCATATGATTGAATGCACAAGATAAAGTTGTATCAGCAACTTTGAGAATTCCTAGAGATAAGTTACACATCAATGTCACTAATCATACACACAATTTGAAAACCAAAATTTTGAACTTTGAGGTGCTTCCTACAGCAGATAAGTGATTTTAACTCTTAAAAATGTTCACTGTAAGAACATATCTTTGAAATTTTGCATGCACAAATAATAAATTCTAAAGAGACATAAAAAGAGGGAAAAAAAAATTGCATCTGAACTAAAAAAGGAGGAAGGTCAACAGGAGGGGCCACACATGAGATAAATGTCCAACAGCTTGTAAGACTCATACATTGATTAAAGTACAATAGACGTGAACAGCCCCATGTAGAATTACATCTGAACTTTCAGAAGACCTAGTTGCATCCCTTAATCATAATGAATAAAACGAACAGAACAACCATACATAAGCACATTCATATAACCATAAACAGTTAAATCCTAACAAAGCTCTGCTACCTCTGTCATATATACCCAAAGCAAAGTCTAGTTTGCAGAACCTGAACTACAGTTACACAAAAGGGAAAAGCCAGAGTAAAACATTATCCGATTGAATAGGAACTTTTGGACATGGGATTTGAGAATCATTTTGTCAAATCAGAGAGCCATGCTAACAAAGTAAAAGCTAGTAAGTGAAGAAGGTTCTCTTTTTTTCAACTCCAAATTCTGCGTTCTTCTCTGGCTTCCCAAAATTTTCTAGCAACCAAAGGGCAACAAGAAAGATAGATAGAGAGAAAGATTAAGGCAATAAATTCAACAGACCTTCAACATGCGGTTCCCCGTGAGAAAAATATCCAACGACCAAATCTTTATCCAGTACAATAAAAGTCTCCTCTGAAAAAGCCACCCATAACTCGTTAGATCACTAGAATTGCCCGAGCAAATCAAAGAGAATTGAAGCAACAATATATGGAAAGTGCCAATGTTGGGCATGCATAGAGTTGGGACGGGGGGAGAGAGAGCTGACTGTTAGGGTCTTGAGACCAGGAGAGTTGCATCTGGTACTCCTGGTCGAGGGAGAGGGGCTCAGAGGCAGTGGCTTCAAGGAGAGAAGGGTCTTGCATCCAAGCGTGATACTTGGGCACGTGGGCCTTCATGTATGGGACAAGTATCACCTTCTCACCCTCTAAACTCACACTCCCTTTGCCTATCGCAGCCATCTCAGTCCAACTGTGCTGTCAAGCGCCGAATCAAAGGGTGTGCGCTCTGCGGAGGATGCTTGTCCGGGCAGAAACTAACATCACAATAGCTTGTTTGTGGATTGCGATGGAGGAGGGGATGTTGGCGTTGGTGGGTTGTGGCGGGATGCTGCTTGCTTCGCAGTGGTGGGCGGTGGTTTAACGAGGCGGTGATAGTGATGGAGGCTTTTCCATTGCCTTGATTGGCTTTTAAAAATAAATAAATAAACACTTCTTTTTACTCAAGCTCTTTTTTTTTATTGGAATAGGCAATATAATAAGTACTTTTAATTATTAAAAATCTTTATAAATATATTTGGATAAATAAAAATAAAAATAATTTTTAAATCAAATTATATAAAAGGATAAAAATAAAAATTCAACAATAACAAAAACACAAATCACATACAACCAGTATATTAGTGCTTATATATGTTTTCTAGCAGGTGAAAGATATCTCTTTATCTATATATATATGGATAGTTATATGAATGTTGTCTAATATCGTTCATCATCCCTAATATAATAAAGGACATCTCTAAATGCATCATCAAGAGGCCTTATGATATTATTTCTTAGTTTTCTGATAGCTTTCAACACTTGATAAAATTGTCTCTCTAGAATGTTGAAATCTTTCATCTACATTTCTATATAAAGCCTGGAATAGAGTTGGAGTATAGACAGAGATGAGTGTGCATGACTACGAGTACATGAGAGGTGTGTGCATGTATGTAGAGATGTCAAAACAGTCAAAGCTCATTGGATTGGTCTGCCAAAATAGCCATTTTTAGCAGATTGGGTTGAAATTTCGAACCCTCCCAAAAATTTTAACTCACTTAACCCGCCCTACTTAACCCATGGGTTTAAACGGGGTTGGGGGGGCTTGGCCCGTGAGCCAAGTCTTTTTTTTTTTTTTTAGAAAACATTCACAATTTATAGGTAAAAGAAAGTAAGTAACATGTGACCCAAAAAAGAAAAAAAAACGTATACATTCACCAATATAGTAGTACTATACAGTTGACATTGTTCACTCAAAGTTAAAACTTAAAAATAAAACAACATAATAACTTACAAACAACATTATTAATAATAACATTTTTTAGTCAAAGTTAGTGTATAGTTATTATGGACTTTGAAAAATTGGATATAAATTAATAAAAATAATTTTTAAAAGCTTTTTAAAAAAAATTATCAAAACATTAAGTAATTTTTTTGGAAATTTTTATTTTTTAGTGTGATAACAAAATGGGTTGGGCTGGTCTGCCCGCCTCATTTTTGGCAGGTTTTGGTTAGGCAGACCTAAATTGGACTAGCCAGCCTATTTTGACACCCCCATGTGCATAACTATGAGGAGTGAGAAGGAAATTTTTTTTTTTTAAGGGTTTGGCAAGGGATAAGGTTGTAATTATAAGTAATAGTAAGTGATAGTTTTTTAAGTAATTTTATTAATAAACCACTTCTGTTTTTACTTTTTTTAGATCACTAACTTTAAAAAAAAAAGTGATTTCCACTTTTAAAATTAGAATATTTTTTTTCAAAATTCAATCCAAACATGCTAAAAGATACATAGAAACATTTTTAAAAAAAAGGCTAATCCAATTGGATCAGGTTCTAATGGTAGGGTGATTGCTCCATGCATGTGATCTAGGAGCTGTGGTGGAAAAGAATCAGAAGATACCAAAGGACCTAATTACTCTTTTGCGAGATTAAATAAGAATATTGTTTGGTTTCTTCTAATGTGAGTGCACAAGTAATAAACAACCCTCACAATAGTTTCATATTAGGTGAGGGATTGGTTTGGTCCCATCACTTTATGGACCATGGTAAGTCCCCATGTAAAACCAAAAAAGTGAAAATTACCAATATTGTATTTTAAATTTCTATTTTGACATTCTAAACCTCCATCTTTCTCTCTTCTCACTCATCTTCCAAAAGCTCCCTCATTTGGATGCAACTTGCCACTGCATGCCACACTGTTCTTCTTGTGTTGTTTTGCTTTCTTTTTGATCCATTGAAGCTCATAATTCCATTCACCTTTTTCTCCAAGCCCTATGTGCCCCCATACTACTCAAGTTCTAAAAGAGATTAATCATTACTAATTAATATTGTACTGTTAACTCAAAATTAGTTAGTTAAGTTAATGAATAGAGTTAGTTACAAACCATATGTATATAAACCAAAATGTACTTCTGTTTTTACACAAGTTAATGAATTCTTCTTTCTCTTCCTCAATGATGACTTCCATCTTAATATGGTATCAATAGACTTCATCTAATATCGCTTCCGTTCCGTCAATCTCCTTCTCTTTTCAATGGTGAACTATCCTTCAATAGTGAACACCACAACAATCCATACTTCCTTCAACCCTTTGATCAACCTGGCTTGGTACTCGTTTCACAGCCCTTGACTGAGGACAATTATCACTCCTAGAGCCACGCAATGCGCCATGCACTAAATGGAAAATGAAAATTAGGGTTCATCATGGGTACCATTCCTTGACCAGATCCCATCGCTAACCCCAATCTTTTTGAGTTTTGGCAATGCGTGAATGACATCATCTGCTCTTGGATTCTTAATTATGTTTCCAAAGAAATTACAAGTTCCTTGGTATATGCTAATTCCATAGCCGCATCGTGGAAAGACCTTCAAGAACGCTTTCAACACGGGAACGAACCTTGAATCTTTGAATTGAAGCATGAATTGCTAACTCTTCGTCAGGGTTCATTAACCATCTCCCAATACTTCACCAAGATCAAGATACTCTAGGAAGAACTCAATTCTTTTCGCACTTCCTTGGTGTTAGAATCTGTAAATTATCTGTAATTATCTATAATTAGGGAAAATATATCTTTGTAATTATTGTGTATTTATTACACATTGTCTATATATATTTTCTCCGTTGTGTTGTTCAGACACACGGATTCATTCTATGATTTTCTCTCTTTCTCTGCTTCTCAACATGGTATCCAGAGCCTAGAAAGAAAGAAAACCCTAGTCCGTGCCGTCAGGAGGGCCCATTGCCCTCTGGAGAAATTTTTTTTTTCCGCCAAACCGCGTTTCCCTTCTGGTTTCCCTGCTTTTCTTCTCCGTTGTGGCCCTTTTCTGGGCGAAATAGCTGCTTGCCGCCACTGTTTCCCGCCGCCGGCCGCTTTTCCGGCGTCGTTTTCGACCGGCGACCTCACCGCCAGCCTCGCCTCACCGTGCGTGACCCACCCCCAGAAACCGCGGCTCCATTCAGGTCCTCATGCGCCCCCACGCGCGGCCTCTCCCATCTGCGGTGTTTTCCGCCGCCGCACCTTCCGGCAACGCGTGGCGACGCGTCCGGCCTCCGTTCCAGCCGTCGTCTCCTGCGTTTGACTCGTGCCGCTCTCCTTTTTCCAGATCTGTCCTTGGCTTCGTGATCCGTGCTCTCCGACAACGTGATTTTTTTGTAATTCCCATTCTGCCCCTGCCTCCTTGTACCCATGGCTGGCAACTCTTCCTTTGATGATAAGGGTATTCCGAAAGCTGACCCTCCCGCTTTCACTAGTTATGTCAGTGTGGCTCTTTCCACTGATAAACTTGATGGCAATAGCTATGATACTTGGGCATCCGACATCAAACTTTGGTTGGCAGGGCAGGACTATGTTGACCACCTCACCACAAAGGCTGTTGACATCCCGGTGGATAGACGCCCCCGCTGGGTTAAGATTGATGTCCAGCTATGTAGCATTCCCAAGTCCACCATTGCTCCTTCCATCAAACAAATCTTTCGGGCCCATGTCACTTGTGAATCTGTTTGGACACAGGCAAAGACCCTCTTCACTAATGACACTCAACGTTTATATCGTGTTTGTCAGGATCTCATGGGCATCATTGCTCCTCACCAGCTTGATGGTTCTATGTCCTCCTATTTGGGTAAGATTCACGATGCACTCCATGACTTCAATGAACTCTTGCCCCCTGCTGATACCCCGGCGAAGGAGTTGGAGCAACGTAGCTATTTCTTTATGCTCTTGGCTCTTTATGGCTTACCTTCGGAGTATTCTGCTACTCGTGATCAGCTTCTGGGATCCCCGACTGTGCCTACTCAGTCCATGGTGTCTGCCTCTCTCCTTCAGGTTCCCGCCAAACCACCGGCTGAGTTGCCCCTTCTTCCGGCCTCCATTGATACCTCTGCACTCGTCACTCAAGGTACCAGTCGTGGCCATTCTCGGAAGCCCCGACTTAAGTGTGACCATTGTCATAAGCCAGGCCACACCATTGATCGTTGTTACTCTTTGCATCCTCATCTGCGCCCTACTGTTAATATTGCCCAGGCCCGTGTTCCTGCTCCCTTGGACTCACCTGTTCCACATCCACCGTCTCCTGCTGACTATGCTGATTTCCTGAAGTGGTTTGAGCAACGTCAGAACTCTAGTTCCACTACTTCTGTTGCACACTCTAGTAATTCTTTTGCTTGTCTCTCTCAGTTGGCCTCTTTGGGTCCTTGGCTTCTTAATTCCGCCGCCACTGATCATATCTCCGATAATAAAGCTTTATTTTCTACTCTCTCTACTTCTGGATATTTACCTACTGTCACCTTGGCCAACGGTTCTCACACACAGTTTCACGGGGTGGGCACTGCCTATCCCCTTCCTTCTATGTCAGTTGATTCTGTCCTTTATGTTCCTGGTTCTCCATTCAACCTACTCTCTATTTATCGGTTAACTAAAGCCCTTAACTGTATTATTTCATTCATTGAAGATTCTGTTTACTTGCAGGACCGGAGCACGGGACGGATGATTGGCACCGGATGTGAATCTCGTGGCCTCTATTGGCTCTGCTTCCCGTCAAGTGTTTGCTCCCTCACCACTGATCCTCTCACCCTCCATGCCCAGTTAGGTCATCCCAGCCTTGCCAACTTGCAACGCATGGTGCCTAGCTTGACCAAACTTTCCGTTGCCTTGAGTCGTGTCAACTTGGGAAACACACGCGAGTCATTTTCGGATAGTGTTAGTAGTCATTTGCATCTCCATTTGCTTTAGTTCATTCGGATATTTGGGGTCCTAGTCGCCTGATGTCTAGTTTAGGATTTCGTTATTTTGTTACGTTTATTGATGATTATTCTCGTTGTACGTGGTTATTTTTATTGAAACACAGGTCTGAATTGTTTTCTGTTTTCACTACATTTTATCAAGAAATAAAAACTCATTTTGGTGTTCCTATTCGCACTTTACGTAGTGATAATGCCAAAGAATATTTGTCTCATGATTTTAAAAATTTTTTAGCTTCTCATGGAATTCTTCACCAGACATCCTGTACTCATACACCTCAACAGAATGGGGTTGCTGAGCGCAAGAATCGTCATCTCATTGAAACCACACGTACTCTTCTCTTGCATCATCATGTACCTTTTCATTTTTGGGGCGATGCCGTTTTAACTGCATGTTATTTAATTAATCGCATGCCCTCTTCTGTTTTGGGCCATCAAGTTCCCTATTCCATCCTATTTCCTCATGACCCCTTGCATTCCCTTCCCCCACACGTTTTTGGGTCCACTTGCTCTGTTCACAACTTAACTCCTGGTCTTGACAAACTTTCTACATGTTCACTTAAATGTGTTTTTCTTGGTTACACTCGGTCTCAAAAGGGTTTTCAGTGTTTTTCTCCTACTCTGCGTCGTTATCTTGTCTCCGCGGATGTTACCTTTTTTGACACTATTCCCTTTTTTTGAGCCATCTAACCATTCCACCTCTCCTGCTTCTGAAGAGCTCCTCTTTCTTATGCTCCCTGTGCCTTTGTCACCCCTTTTGCCTACACCTCCACCTACACCCCGCCCCCTTCAGGTCTACCATCGTCGCGCCCATCCACTAGCCGAGCCTATTCCACCTCTGACACCCATTGCACCTAACCAACCACCACTGCCTGCTCCTGCTCCTCCCTCCGAGCCTGTCTTGGCTGATGAGGAATCTCCTCCGGTGCCTGATCCTCCACCACCTTCGGTCATATCGGTTGCACCTGATCTTCCCATTGCCCTTCGTAAAGGTATTCGTTTCACTCATAACCCATCTCCTCACTATACTGCCTTAAGTTATCACCGTCTATCTTCTCTAGATTATGCTTGTCTGTCTTCTTTGTCCTCTATGTCTATTCTTAAGACTACAGGTGAGGCCCTCTCCCATCCTGGGTAGAGACAGGCTATGATTACTGAGATGTGTGCACTTCAGGACGGTGGTACTTGGAAACTGGTGACTCTTCCTCTGGGTAAATCTGTGGTTGGTTGTCGGTGGATTTTTACAGTTAAGGTGGGGCCTGATGGCTAAATTGATCGTCTTAAGGCCCGTCTTGTAGCCAAAGGATACACTCAGATTTTTGGTTTGGATTATGGTGATACATTCTCCCCTGTTGCCAAGATGGCTTTTGTTCGTCTGTTTTTCTCTATGGCTGCTATGCGTCGTTGGCCTCTTCATCAGTTGGATATTAAGAATGCCTTTCTTCATGGTGATCTTGTGGAAGAAGTTTATATGGAGCAACCTCCTGGGTTTGTTGCTCAGGGGGAGTCTTCTGGCCATGTTTGTCGTCTTTGCAAGTCATTGTATGGTCTTAAGCAGTCTCCTCAGGCTTGGTTTGGAAGATTCTCCACTGTGGTTCAGCAATTTGATATGACTCGGAGTGAAGCTGACCACTTTGTGTTTTATCATCATACTCAGAGAGGTTGCATATACCTAGTTGTGTATGTTGATGATATTGTCATTACAGGGAGTGACACTCAGGGTATAACACAGATCAAACAACACCTATGCAAGCATTTCCAGACCAAGGACCTTGGCAAACTCAGATACTTCCTCAGTATTGAAGTAGCACAATCCAAAGATGGCATAGTTCTCTCTCAGAGAAAATATGCTGTTGACATTCTAGAAGAAACAGGTTCACTTATTGCAAAATAAGTTGATACTCCTATGGATCCTAATGTCAACTCCTACCAAATCAGGGGGAGCCACTATCTGACTCTAGGAGATATAGACGATTGGTTGGGAAGTTGAACTATCTCACAGTTACTCGTCCAGACATTTCGTTTGCAGTCAATGTGGTTAGTCAATTCCTAAACTCACCATGTGAAGCACACTGGGATGCTGTCATACGTATTTTGAAGTATGTCAAAGGAGCACCCGGCAAGGGCCTTATTTATGAAGACAAGAGGCATACTGATATAGTTGGGTATTCTGATGCAGATTGGGCGGGATCCCTTTTTGATAGGCGTTCCACTTCCGGATATTGTATACTTATTGGAGGCAATCTCATATCCTGGAAGAGTAAGAAACAAACTGTAGTGGTGTGGTCTAGTGCTGAGGCAGAGTACCGTGCAATGGCCTCAACTACATGTGAGCTTATCTGGCTTAAGCAACTCCTCAAAGAACTTCAATTTGGGGAAACTAAGCACATGACACTTGTTTATGACAATCAAGCCGCTTTACATATTTCCTCAAATCTAGTTTTTCATGAAAGGACCAAACACATTGAAATTGATTGTCACTTTATCAGAGAGAAGATTCTATTTGGAGACATCACCACAAGCTTCGTCAATTCAAATGACTCACTGGCCGATGTTCTCACCAAATCATTGAGAGGCCCCAGAATAAGTTATCTATGTAACAAGCTAAGTGCATATGATCTATATGCCCCAGCTTGAGGGGGAGTGTTAGAATCTGTAAATTATCTATAATTATCTATAATTAGGGAAAATATATTTTTGTAATTATTGTGTATTTATTACACATTGTCTATATATATTTTCTCCGTTGTGTAGTTCAGACACACGGATTCATTCTATGATTTTCTCTCTTTCTCTGCTTCTCAACACTTGGGTTGTAATTGTGATAGTAATCGCCCTCTTCAATAATTCTTACAAGTTGAATATGTCCATTGCTTCTTGATGGGATTAGATGACTCATACTCCTAAATTCAGGGGCAAATTCTTGTCATGGAGCCTCTTCCATCAATGACCAAAGTTCTTGCTTTGATTACTCAAAAGGAAAAATAGAGGTTGGTTAGTTCTTCATCAAATTTTTCTTCGAGCCAAGCTGCCTTCCAAGTAGGAAACACTATTCTTCAGGCTCAACATGATTCTAAAGGGAAAAATACAAAGAAAGAGCTGCCCCTATGCACTAATTGCAACATTCTAGGCCACACCAAAGATAAATGCTAGCAAATCGTCAGCTTTCCCCATGGATATAGGAATGACAGGGGAAAACAAGTCACTCATCATGTTACTATTGATCAATATGATGAGAGTCTTCCGCAATTGAATCCAACTCAAATTCAACAATTGCTGACCTTGCTAAATTCCTAACACGTTCCTCTTGCATTAGGTGGTACTGAAAATACGGAACCCACAAGTTTGATTTTTTCCTCATCACTACATAAATCCTTATTCAAATCAAATTTCTAGATTTTAGATAGTGGTACTACCTCACATATTGCTTGTTCTTTAACACTTTTCTCTACTACTCAGCCTATGGCAAACACTATGTTAGTTTACTAGATACATCTAGAGTTTTAGTTCATTCAATCGGTAATGTTACTTTGGTCAAAGACCTTATTCTCCACAATGTTCTTTATATTCCCCAACTTCATGTAAACCTCTCACCTATCCCTGCATTATTAAAAGACTCTCCATTATCTGTAACAATCTTCTATTTTCATTTCATGATTTAGGACAACAACATGATGAAGGTGATTGGGAAGGGTAATTTGCACAAAGGCCTTTATGTCTTTCAGCAAGATACAACTCCTATCATAACAACTGAATTGACAGTCACATCTCCAATAAATCACATCAATTTCACTACTACAGATTTATGGCATTCAAGATTAGGTCACATTTCACATAAAGTTTTGCACAAACTTTCTGATACTCTTGTACTCAATAAAATTTCTAAGTCTCATTGTTCTATATGCCTTTTAGCAAAATTTCATAGATCATCATTTGTTTGCAATAATAACATGTCTAGTAGTCCTTATGACCTTGTACATTGTGATTTGTAAGGACCATATCATGCACCCACCTACAATAGAATTAAATATTTTTTGAGCATTGTTGATGATTGCACTAGAGTCACTTGGGTTTATATGCTTACAAATAAACCTGAGCAAAATTCTTAGTCTAGTTCTTTAGCTTTGTTGAAAACCAATTTTAGTCCAAAATAAAACAAATAAGGTCAGATGATGCAAAGGAATTAGCCATTACTAATTTTTTTACAGCAAAAAGGAGTTCTCCATCAATTTTCTTGTGCATACGAATCATATATAGCAAAATGTTGTAGTAGAGAGAAAATATCAGCACTTGCTAAATGTAGCAAGGGCACTCTTTTCCAATCAAAAGTACCTATTTCTTTTTGGAGTGATTGCCTATTAATAGCTATGTTCCTGATAACACCCATCCACCCTTTTAAAGTATAAATCTCCATATAAACTTTTTTTTTTGGGCAAACCTCCAAACTACTCCCAGCTCAAGGTGTTTGGTTGTCTTGCATATGCAACCACCATTCCAACAACTAGATTTAAATTCTCACCCAAAGCAGATCCTGCAATATTTGAGGATATCCCCTTGGTTACAAAGGTTACAGGCTATATAACCTAAAAAACCAAACAATTTTTCATCTCTAGAGATGTTTCTTTCCATAAAAACATCTTCCCCTTTGCTATCTCTACTTCCTAACCCATAATACCTGAACCTTTTGCAGACATTGCTCTACCTAACCCCATTACCTCCGTGAGAGTCATAACCACAGTGGTTGGAGCAAAGCGGGCGCCTTTAGAGTAGGTGACACCGAAGGCATTGGTCCTGTCTTTGTTGTTGGCGATAGAGAACTCAACCCGATCACCCTTGAGAAGGGCGGGGAAGCCGTCAGAGAGGATGGAGGAGTAGCGACAAAGAAATCGTGCAGAGGTTGGGCTTGAAAGAAATCATGCAGAGGTTGGGCTTGATGAAGCTGAAGCCCTTGGAGTTGTTGAACCAATGCTCAACTTCGCTAAACCTCTCCTCCGGCATTTGGGGAGAACTGAAAAACTGTAGAATTTGAAAATGAAAGGTAGGGGAAGATCCATCCTACAAAAATAGAAGTTTGGGCTTTTATTTGTAATTATTATGTGAAACTATTTTATATTTTACAGGGGTTCAACATTGGTCCATATAGGGGGACTAACGTCATGGACCAATGAATCCTTCACCTTCATATTGGTGAGACTTAAATGAACTAATTTTTTCCCAAAAGGATTAAAGTATGAGTTGAGATATTTTGATAATATTATGGGTAAATTACATTCATTTCCCTCGGAGATTTGCTGAAATATAATAGACATCCCATCTATTTTCAAACTTTGCAGCACAGGTCTCTGAGGTTTGTAAAAACCGACATTGGCCTCTCTAGTAATAATGACCATTAGTGTTGTTAAATAGGTCATATATTTTAATGTCATATATGTAAATATTGAGGACCATTATAATTGTAAAAAGACCATAATGTCCTTCTTTTATTAAATAATGAAAATATTATCGTCCCCCGCAATTTGCACGCTTTATGACTGAAACATCCTTCTCTCACATTCACATTATTGCTCCCATATTCATTTTTTTAGTAAAAAAAAGATATTATGATATTTTTATAATTATAATAGTCCTCAATATTTACATCGATGCCATTAAAAAACAAGATCTATTTAACAACACTAACGGTCACTGTTACTAGGGGAGGTTAGTGTAGGCTTTTACAAACCTCAGAGATCTCTGTTGCAAAGTTTGAAAATAGAATGGATATCTGTTACATTTTAGCAAACCTTGGGAGAGGTGGGTATAATTTACCCTAATATTATTGTGTTTTTAATTTGACAAAACTACGAATTTCGCCTCTATAAAATTTCGCGTCGACTAAATTGGTCCCTTAAAAAAAATCTCAAATTAGTCCTAGCAAAATTGAATAGTGGGACAAATTAGTCCCTACAAAAAAAAAAATCTCAAATTAGTCATTGTAAAAGTAAATTATTAAACAAGTTACTCCTCCTTACCTAACTTAGCAGAGGGACTAATTTGGCCGATTATTTAATTTTGTGAGGATTAATTTGTTCGGTTTAAAATTTATACAAGGACCAATTTGAGAAATTTATTTTTTAGGAACCAATTTGTCTAACTATTTAATTTTGTAGGGACCAATTTGAGAGTTTATTTTTTACAAGGTCTAATTTGATCAACGTAAAATTTTAGAGAGACAAATTTGATAGTTTTATCTTTTAATTTGTAAGGTATTCAAACCAATCCATACAAAATTGATAATAAATAAAACCAAGGAATATTCTAACTAATTTCTTGTTTTTTGTAACAAAGGTTTATGAACTTGATTATAAAATTTTATTTAGTACGAGAACATAATACAAGTTTCTAAACTATATGTACGTAATTAAAAATTGGATAAATTACACTTATCTTTACTGAGATGTGTGGAAATACAACTTACACCTCCTCTGCTTGTCAAATTTTAAATATTTATATTACAGTTACATTTCTTATTCATATAACACTGTTGGTAAACTTAATAAAATGACATTTTTATGATATTAACTATTTTTAATTAATAAAATTATAAAAATATTTTTATCCACTTTATTAAATTTAAGGGTACTTTTATAATTTTGTTAATTAGAAATAATTAATATCATAAAAATATCATTTTGTTAAATTTATTAATGATATTCTGTGAATGAGGAGTGTGACTGTAATATAAATACTTAAAATTTGACAAGCAGATAAGGTGTGAGTGTAAGCTGGATAAATAGAGGAGATGCGAATTATATTTTAATAAATTTAAGAGAAGGTGGGTATAATTTACCTTTAAAAATTTGATGAAAGTACAGTTATTTGACTATGAGATTAATTACACCTATTTTCATTTTTCATTTTTCCCTGAAAAAGGCCTAATTCCCAAAATAAAGCATATATTGTGGATGCAGGTCAGGATTGATGTCTAACTGTCAACCGCACCCAACGGAACTCACCCTTATCATCACCATTAGCCACCAAGACAGTCTTTCTTCTGCAGATAACAGGTAGACTGCACTACGCATACTCCCTCATCCCATCCCATCTCTTCATTTTACACTTTTGTAGTGTCTAGTTTAGTTCACCGAAAATGGCTTCTGCCTTTGCCGGCGCCATACCCTCGACGTTTTGCCCTCTTTCATCCTCTACTCCTTTCCTTAATCCACACTCTACCGCACGTTCTAGTTCACTCCACACCAGCACCATACTCTCTTCCACCACCTCCATGCCCTTCCTCAGTCTCCACCGCGCCAAAAGACGAAAAGCCCCCTCATCCACCATTCTCGCCGTGGCCACCGATTCCTCCGTTCACCTCAACCAGAACCAGAACCAGAACCAGAACCAAAGCCAGGACAAAATTGTTCTTCCAACTAACGAATCCTCTGAGAGGCTTCTCAGAATCCGCCACACGGTAATGTGAATTCTGTCGTCAGTTTTTTGCCTTAGCTTGAGTTTCGGTTGTCTCGAATGTAATTTAACTGAACTTTATAATGAAAAGGTATTTGGTTCAGTGTATATGTTGTTTTAGGGAGATGGACTAAGCTACTATGCTTCGGGTTTGTTTAGAGCAACATTAGATTCAATCGTGCGAGTTAAGCTAGCTCAGCTGCAGTCAAACTTGGAGGAGAGAAGTTGTTGCTGAGTAAAAACTCAAATTAGTCTAATTTATTTCTAATAAAGGTTTCATCTAACCATGTGTTGGCAGCTACATTATCAAAAATGTTTCAATTTCACAATATTCGTTAATGGTGCATATGTACCAAAATTAAACTCATATGCTTTGATTGGGAATGAGGGGATATCATTCTCTTAAGGAAACGAAGAGTAAGATATTTTGTGGCAGTTTGAAAATTTAGTTATACATCTAGCTAACTATGGATTGGATGCCCTAATGTACTGCAATGATCTTTTATTAATGCCTTTCATTGTTTAATTCAATATGTCTTTTGTTACATATTTTAGTGTAAGAGTTGAGAGCAACATGGATATTATTAGCACTAGAAATTTCAATCAGAAATTAAGAATGCCTTTGTTCATAATTATTGATAAAGGGAGCCAACAGTTAGTATATAGTCGATTTTAATTCTTTCTAAGCCATAAATACTGTAAAGTAATTCTGTGGAGTGAATACTTCCTCATCTTTCCTTTGTTTATTTATTTATTTGTTTATCTTTTGTTACTTAGATGTTGTACTGGTTACTGAATGCTTTTGTGTCTCGATATTCAGCTGCTTCACTAACAATCTGCAGACATGCAGTGTGCACATGTGATGGCAATGGCTGTTCAAAAACTTTACCCTGATGCAAAAGTCACAATTGGGCCTTGGATAGAAAATGGGTTTTATTATGACTTTGATATTGAGCCTATGACTGATAATGATTTGAAGAGAATCAAGAAAGAGATGGTAAGCAGAGTCTATATCCATTAGATCTGAATTCCTGTTAGTTTTCATATTTGGGAGTTATTTACTTATGTTCACATTCTTCGCAGATCATACATTAGGTTATGTATTCAGAGAACATCATATTTATTTCATACGTTGTTTGTAGGATCGAATTATTGGCAGAAATTTACCCCTTGTAAGAGAAGAAGTTTCAAGAGATGAAGCTCTTAGAAGAATAATGGCTTTGAATGAGCCTTACAAGATAGAGATTTTGGAAAGCATTAAAGAAGAACCCATCACAATTTATCATATTGGTAGCCTTCCTGCTCTTTTCACTAGTTAAATTCCCATATGTTCTTAGATAGAGAGAGGGAGAGAGAATAGAGAGAGAAGAATTGTGGATTAGGTCCACTAAAATCACGATCATTATGCTCCATCTACATTTGTCTATTTATTTTAGTCGTTCTAGTGAGACTATAGAGAGAAAAAGAGTTGCTACATAGATGTACTGACTTCATGATTGTTGGCTCTGTCTGTGTGTATTTATACTTGTCATTCATGTGTAATGAAACTAGTGCATGCTTAGTCCAAATATAGTGTGGCATCCTAGAATTCTTTTTAAGCTAGTGCATATATGTTAATCATGCCAGCCAAGTAGCTAACACCTATGAAGCACTGGTATGACTCAGTTTGCCTTACTAGTTTCCCATATGTACTGGGCTTGAGATGCATACAAAATTGCTAGAAAACTTCAATGTCCTTGGTTTGGTGTTTTGTCGTTTCAAATTCCAAGGACAAAACCAAGATCTTGCGGAGACCCATCTTTGTGTTTAGTCTGTCTTACAAGATTGATGATGTTGAAGTGCATAGTTTGCAGAGCTTCAAAAGCTTGTCAAGGGCTACATCCCTCCCATTTTTTCTTTCCAATGGTCATTCTTCACTTTCCGTTAAATCCTAGTTAATTTCAACAATCTATTCAGTCCCTAACTTTTGTTGTGAGCCCTTGGATTTGGTAGCCTTGGGTCATTGACTTTCAATCGCTAACCTTTTTTGTCCTTTGGGTCCCTTGGATCTTAGAGGTTGAAAAAAATCATTGTTCCTCGATCTAAATTGTTTATTTGGTCATGGGATTTCTTTGCTGCTGTTAACTTCATATTTTAGAAAAGAGTGGCCTAGTTCATGAAGCTCTATATATGTGTGTATTTACACCAGTCATTCATGTGTGATAGAACTAGTACAAAATCATCCAAATGTAGTATTATATCTTAAAACTCTCTCTCAAGTTAGGGCGTATTTTGTTAACCATGCCAGCTTGTCACCCATGAGGCATCAATATAGCTCTGCCATATCGTGTCTCATATGTATCGGGTCGGGCACGGGATGCATAAAAAATGCTCGAAAACTTAAATGTCTTTGTTTTAGTGTTTTGTTGTTTCATATTCCAAAGACAAAACACAGATCTCACATTGACCTTCTTTTAGTGTGGTTTTTGTTTCATAAGAATCTTGAGGTTGAAGCACATAGCTTCCAGAGCTTGAAAAGCTTGTGAAAGGTGGCATCCCTCCCCTTTTTAATTTCCAACATTTCACTTTCCATCATATCCCAGATAGTCTAAACTGTTGATTCAGCCCTAACTTTTGCTGTGAGCCCTTGATCTAGTAGCCTTGAAACAGCCTCTTCACTTATGGGGGTAAGATTGTGTACGTCTACCTACTCCAGACTTCTCAAGATGGGAGCCTTGTCCATTGAGCCTTCCTTTATTCTCTTGTATTCTAGTTTCTTAAAAATAACGTATTCCTGTAGCATATTTGTATCATACCAAATACTCGTACCTATATTTGTGCATTATAGCTCATCACAAATATATTCTTCCTAGCTTTGATAAAGCACCTTTGTAAAAACTATATGCTAATTGATCCCCATTTTGCATATGATTGGGAAAATCAAGTCCTTGTTGTGGCTTCTCTTGGATAAAGTGAGAATCTGCCTTATTGTGTTTGTAGGCATGGTAGTATTGGAGCCAATCTCATCATCATCCACAAGTCGATTGGTAGTTGGAGCCATAGCATAATACTTCAATTCTCTAGTTGACCATACCACTGCATTTTGCTTCTTTATTCTTATTTCAATATGGCAATAGAATATGATTCTTGTTGCTAGATATTTCATATTAGTAAAGATGATTTGTGGGTTCTTTGTCGTATCTAAACTATGTATGACATTTCTATTTCCCCCTATTGTCTCCCATCTTTTGTGGGGTAGAGGTTTCATATGTATCCACTAAGCCTAAGTGTTTAGAGAGCTGAACTACGTTTGCATCTTTAACTTGAGCTTCAGCAGAATGTAAATGGACAATGTAGTGTGTCTGATAGTGGAACTGTGAAGATGGAAGTGTAAAGTAGAATAACAATGAAGAGTCAAGGATGTGCTCAGAAAGAGTGCTTTGCAGGTTTCACATTGCATTTTTTAAGTGTTATTGACTGAGGAGTTCCATTTGGTTTTCATTATTGACTCTGAGCTGATATTTGTTTTTTCCATAAAGGTGAGGAATGGTGGGACCTTTGTGCTGGACCTCATGTTGAATCTACTGGTAATATTAACAAGAAAGCAGTTGAACTTGAAGCTGTTGCTGGTGCTTACTGGAGAGGAGATGAAAGGAAACCTATGTTGCAACGGATATATGGTACTGCATGGGAGACTGAAGAGCAATTGAAAGCTTACATTCACTTCAAAGAGGAAGCAAAACGTCGTGATCATAGGCGCCTAGGGCAAGATCTTGATTTGTTTTCGATACAGGTACAGTGTTGTTCTGTATGGTGAGGTTTTGCTTTCTTATTTTGATTACATTGATGGAGCAGCTCCGTTAAGATTTCTGCTTATTATTCACAATTTGGTGGGTAAAAGGCTTTTGATTCGTGATGAGCTCTTGCATGTAATGCGTATGACTTCTATAAAATTTATTTTTGCAGGATGATGCTGGTGGCGGTTTAGTTTTCTGGCACCCAAAGGGTGCTATCGTGAGACACATAATTGAAGATTTGTGGAAAAAAATTCACATAGAACGTGCTTATGATCTGCTGTACACACCGCATGTGGCAAAAGCTGATCTTTGGAAGATTAGTGGTCATTTGGACTTCTACAAGGAGAACATGTATGATCAGATGAGCATTGAAGATGAGCTCTATCAACTTCGACCAATGAACTGCCCTTATCATATTCTGGTATACAAAAGGAAGCTGCATTCCTACCGAGATTTTCCTATTAGGGTGGCAGAATTGGGGACTGTTTATAGATATGAACTGTCTGGTAGTTTACATGGGCTTTTTCGTGTTAGAGGTTTCACCCAGGTTTGTTCTTATACCATGCTCATTGTCTTGTGAGCTACTAATATTATACACAAGCTTGATCTACTTGATCATAAAGTTAATCCTCAATGATTTCTTTTACTGGAAGTGGTAAGGTTGTGTACATTTAATGTTCCCTCCCACAGTTCTGGAAGCCTAATGCATAAAGCTGCACTTTTTAGACAATTTTTTTGGCAAAGCCATCTTTGGCATATGAAATCTTAGTGGAATTATAGTATAGCCTGCACAAGTTTCTGCTTATGGTATCTAAGATGTTTTCATAAATTGCGTGTTGAACGCTGATATAGTGGCTTTTGTTTGACTTCAATGTCATTTTTACAGGATGATGCACACATATTTTGTTTAGATGACCAGATTAAAGATGAGATCAGGGGTGTTCTAGATCTTACCGAAGAAATATTGCTGAAATTTGGTTTTGACAAGTATGAAGTAAATTTGTCTACAAGGCCTGAAAAAGCTGTCGGGGATAATGATATATGGGAGAAAGCTACTTCTGCTTTAAAAAATGCTTTGGATGATAAGGGTTGGACCTATCAAATTGATGAAGGAGGAGGTGCCTTTTATGGGCCAAAGATTGATCTAAAGATTGAAGATGCTCTTGGTAGGAAGTGGCAGTGTTCAACCATACAGGTAATTCCTGACTTCATAATTGTTTGAACTATAAAACCACTTATTTGCAGTTACTTCTTTGACATGGCCCTATTTGGAAGAGCTTCTTTTTGACTTATTTGGGTACATGAAATTTGTGGCTTCTAGGATCGAGTGGTCAGGTGTTCAACTTGCTACCCCTCACTCATTTCAACACTTGGTATAATACATTTGTGCATTATTCATGTTTCAAGCCCAAAGGATCTAACTTGTGTGATAGTTTAAGATAAAATCCCCAAAGCCATTCCGGTGCCTCTAATAGAAACCTGATATTTGCTGAAGAACAATAGGGGGACATTTGTTTCAAGATTTGAAATTACGTTCTCAAGAATCACATTCCCGAGAATGATATTCCGAGGAATGTTATTCGTGGATATTTTAACAAATTGTTTGTTTAGCATTAAACATTTCTAGGATTACTTGATGAGACTCCTAGAAATAACTTTAAAACTTGTTTGTTTTGTAATATATATTCCTAGGAATATATATATATATATATATGTATATGTATATCATAATTTCCAAAATACTCCTAACACGTTTATTATTATTATAATCGAAAATGAAAATCACACTTCTAGAAAAAAAGTATAAAATTAATAATTAATTTTTTAAAATTTGTTTATCTCGATCAATATAACAAAACTTGAGAGTGTAATGGATTTATGAAATCAGATGAGCATGGGTAAATGAAAATTGTGGGAGAAAGTCAAACAATTGAGGGAATATTTTTGTATTTATGCTTAATAACTACCATTCCCAAGTCATGGGAACTTTTTATTCCCACCTTTCTTTGTGGGAATAAGATCTCACTAAATTGTGGGAGTATCTTTTTCCTGGGAATTATTGATGCTCGGGAATGATTTTGTATAACTTATAACGAACATATGAACATATCATTCTCAAGTAGTTATTCTCGAAAATAACTGAATATACTTTGAAACGAATGCCACCAGAAGAAAACCATTGTAATATTTCTGATATAGAGTTGAATTCTGGTGGGGGATAAGCTTGAATACAAGAAGAAACTCAACAAGAACAATAACATAAAAATGACAATGGTGAAAAGAAAAATCGTGGGCATAGAGAATCCCTTCATCCTTTGGTATTGTCTCTTTATATATTTCTGAATGTCCCTTTAGTATTTGTCGATATGGTTATTTTATATATAATCTATTATAGGATTAGATTAGTTAGTTTCCTAAAATTTGAAATTAGATCCTATCATATCACTAAATTTATGGGATCCTAATTGAACATTCTGTTTGTATATACTCCAATGCTGAGAATAATTTCTCTCAAGCTACTCATTCACTCTTTCAAGTTGGTATCAGAGCTAACAAAAAATGTGCATCAAGAGGATCCATTGTCCTTTGGTGAAAATTTTCTGGTCAACTCTGTTCCCACTCCGGTTGGCTACTCTTGTTGCTGTGTCATCCTTCTAACAACCCTTTCTCACTATCAGTTGCTTTCTGACACTGCCCATCATTGTCCGCCGCCGTCTGCCAAGTTTTCAACTAACGACACCTTTCTCAGAGTGGTCTTCCTCAGCTCGTCTCAAATCAGGCAACAACACTCCTAGTAAACATCACCTATCATGTGCCACTTCATTGCCATAGACCACCCCTTTCGTCGGTGCGTAGCAGCACGTCTGATCGTCGTTTTGGCTGCCGATTGCAATGTAGCACTTGTCGGAGTATTTTGAACTTGGTTCTAGGGTCTGTTCGCGCTTTTGGATATTGTTTTAGTAGTTGGTCTCTTGCACCTATTGTTTCAAGGTCTCTAACTTGCTTTTGAAAGGCATGGGTGTGTTCCCTTGACTATAGTATGTCTTCCACCACCAATAGCTCTTCTACAACCATGAATTAGTCCTCTAAATCTGTCAAAAAGAGTTTGATTTCCTTCGCATTCTCGGGCACACCAACTATAACATCCGGGAAGTTGAATGGAAAGAATTATTTGGATTGGTATGCTGCTATCGATGTTTGGATTTTAGTCGAGGACACTCTAATCATTCAACAAAAAGGCTAAGGAGATCAATGTCACTATCAGAGATGAATGGCTACGAGCAAATTATCAGTTATTGTCCCTATTATGGAAATCCATTGATCCTAAGTTGTTGGTCCATTATCACTCCTAGAGTCATGCTTCGAAGTTTGGAAGAAGGCAGAGAGTGTCTATGCCAACTAGTAGAATCAAACACATGTTAAATTATGTGTCTTTACATTTACTATTGACTCCTAGTTTATAATGCCTATTAATTATGTTTACTCTATACATCGTATATATATTCAATACATGAAGAGAAAGCCCCACACACTTTTTCATACACTTCTACATGGTATCAGAAGGCTTCATCAATCCAGTGGTCCTGTTCTCTCTTTTCCAGAGGTGCATCTGAAAAGTGTTGGCCTCCACCACCTGTTCCATTGCTGGTGTGCATACCCACCGCTGGCCTCCACCTCTGACTGTCCCAAAGACCACCGATCAGCCGACCCTCCACTGGCATGCCACTACTTGCCATTGCACGCGTTTTCATGTGTGGCTTCTTCTCCTTGCTCGCCCTGCCACGCGCTGGCGTGTTTGGGTGCATGTTATCTCCGTCGGCCACCGCCCTTCACCGTTGACGTCATTGGGCATTTTCGGATTGATGGCCGGCCGACCTACCCACCTTATGGTGTTATTCCACCTCTGCCATCTCTGCCCTGTTATTGTTCCTGCATAGGAACCATGGTCACCTCTACATCTTTTTCTGACGACTCCTTTGCTGTGATTTTCACTATTGTCCCTTTGATTCCCAGTGACAAACTCATGGGTGCTTCCAATTACTCCTCTTGGGCTATAGCTGTGGAACTATGGTTTGAAGGGCAAGGTCGTCATGATCACTTGGTCAAAAAGGCCACTGATTTTCCCCCCAAGGATCAACCTAAATGGAAGCAAATTGATGCTTCCTTTGCATTGTTCTCTGGTTCTCCATTGATGCCAAACTTCAGTCTCAATACCATTCTCTTCGTACATGTTATGATGTTTGGGCTAAGGCCAAGAAATTGTACTCTAACAATGTCAATCGATTGTACAATATTGGCTCCACTCTCATGGCTGTGAAGAAAGAGGACATGAACATGTAAAGTTGTTTGAGTAAACTTGACACCTTAATGGTTGAATTTGCTACACTTATGCCATTTATTGATGATAATGACAAACATGCTGAGCAACGTGGAAAATTCTTTTGTGGTTCTTGCTCTTGTTGGTCTTCCACTTGAGTTGAACTCAGTCCACAACCAAATTCTCTCAAGCCCATCTGTTCCCTTATATGATACTGTGTGCCCTTATATGATACTGCATGCCAGCAACTTGTGCATCTTTCTATCCTCAACCTTTTGTTTCGGCCCTAACTCCTAATGACTCTACTTCATTGGCTTCTCAAACCAGCCAGCGGGGTGGACGTGGGGGAAGTCGTGGTGATAATCGTTCGTGTCCTCAGTGTACTTATTGCAAATGCTTTGGCCATATTGAAGAAAATTGCCGAACCAAAGGCAATCAACACTCTCGGTCTGTGAATGTTGCTCTGGTTGCTCTTTCTAAATCCTTAGCTAAGATTTCCCTACCTGTTTCTGATTCTGAGTATTAGGAGTAACTTAAACTCAAAGCAGCCATGCAATCCACTACTCCTGTCATCTCTATTGCCTAAACGGGTAATCCTGTTGCTTTTGTTTCTCAATCTTCTCTAGGACCTTGGATTCTTGATTTAGGCGCTTTTGATCATATGTCTAGTAACAAATCTCTTTTTTCTCACCTCACTTATACTGATAACTTGCCTGTGGTGCACACACCAAAGCCCATAACATTGGACAAACAAAATCTCTCCCTAACCTTTCTTTAGATTCTGTTTTTTTGCACCTAGATCTCCTTTCAATTTTATCTCCGTTAGCAAACTTGCACCTTACCTTATTATGTTATCTTTGCTAATGATTCGGTTCGTATATAGGATTGAAGAACTGGAGAGACAATTGGAGCAGGACTTGAGTCTCATGGATTGTATTACCTCATCCTATCTGCTTCCCCAATTGCTTGTTCTACCATTGTGTCACCAGCAATCATCCATCAAAGATTAGGACATTCAAGCCTTCACAAATTGTGTCTTGTTGTTTCTACTTTGTCTAAACTGTCTACATTAGAGTGAGTCTTGTCAATTAAGAAAACATGTTCGAAGTAGTTTTTCTGAAAGAATCAATAAAAGAGCTGTGTCTTCTTTTGCTTTAGTTCATTCAGATATTTGGGGTGCAAGTCGTATGTCTTCAACTTTGGGATGGATATAAATATTTTGTTACTTTTATTGACGAATTTTCCCATTGTACATGGCTCTTTTTAATGAAAAACTATTATGAAGTGTTCTCTATATTTCAAGGTTTCTATTCCAAAATTCAAACTCAATTTGGTACTTCAATTAAAATCTTGTGCATTGATATTGCACGTGAGTATCTTTCTTCCTCCTTTCAATCTTTTTTGACTTCACATGGTGTTTGTTGAGAAACAGAGAAGGAGAGAAAACCATAGAATGAATCCGTGTGTCTTAAACTACACAACGGAGAAAATATATATAGATAATGTGCAATAAATACACAATAATTACAAAGATATATCTTCCCTAATTATAGATAATTACAGATATTTACCGATTCTAACACTCCCCCTCAAGCTGGGGCATATAGATCATATGCACCTAGCTTGTTACATAGGTAACTTATTCTAGGCCCTCTTAATGATTTGGTGAGAATATCTGCCAGTTGGTCATTTGAATTGACGAAACTTGTGGTGATGTCTCCAGATAGAATCTTTTCTCTGATGAAGTGACAATCAACTTCAATGTGTTTGGTCCTTTCATGAAAAACTGGATTTGAGGCAATGTGTAAAGCGGCTTGATTGTCACACACAAGTGTCATGTGCTTGGTTTCCCCAAATTGAAGTTCTTTGAGGAGTTGCTTAAGCCAGATAAGCTCACATGTGGTTGAGGCCATTGCACGGTACTCTGCCTCAGCACTAGACCGTGCCACTACAGTTTGCTTCTTACTCTTCCAGGATATGAGATTGCTCCCAATAAGTATACAATACCCGGAAGTGGAACGCCTATCAGAAGGGGATCCCGCCCAATCTGCATCGGAATACCCAACTATATCAGTATGCCCCTTGTCTTCATAAATAAGGCCCTTGCCGGGTGCTCCTTTGACATACTTCAAAATACGCATGACAGCATCCCAGTGAGCTTCACATGGTGAGTTTAGGAATTGACTAACCACACTTACTGCGAATGAAATGTCTGGACGAGTAACTGTGAGATAGTTCAATTTCCCAACCAATCGTCTATATCTCCCAGGGTCAGATAGCGGCTCCCCCTGATTTGGTAGAAGCTTGACATTAGGATCCATAGGAGTATCAACGGGTTTTGCAGCAAGTAAACCTGTTTCCTCTAGAATGTCAACAGCATATTTTCTCTGAGAGAGAACTATGCCATCTTTGGATTGTGCTACTTCAATACCTAGGAAGTATCTGAGTTTGCCAAGGTCTTTAGTCTGGAAATGCTTGCATAGGTGTTGTTTGATCTGTGTTATACCCTGAGTGTCACTCCCTGTAATGACAATATCATCAACATACACAACTAGGTAGATGCAACCTCTCTGAGTATGACGATAAAACACGGAGTGGTCAGCTTCACTCCGAGTCATACCAAATTGCTGAACCACAGTGGAGAACCTTCCAAACCAAGCCCGAGGAGACTGCTTGAGACCATACAATGATTTGCGAAGACGACAAACAAGGCTAGAAGACTCCCCCTGAGCAACAAACCCAGGAGGTTGCTCCATATAAACCTCTTCCGCAAGATCACTATGAAGAAAGGCATTCTTAATATCCAAGCGATGAAGAGGCCAATGACGATAGCGACCATAGAGAAAGCAGATTTAGCGAAGCCATCTTGGCAACAGGGGAGAATGTATCACCATAATCCAAACCAAAAATCTGAGTGTACCCTTTGGCTACAAGACGAGCCTTAAGACGGTCAATGTGGCCATCAGGCCCCACTTTAACTGTAAAAATCCACCGACAACCAACCACAGATTTACCCGGAGGGAGAGTCACCAGGTCCCAAGTACCACTGTCCTGAAGTGCACACATCTCAGTAATCATAGCCTGTCTCCACCCAGGATGGGAAAGGGCCTCACCTGCAGTCTTAGGAATAGACACAGAGGACAAAGAAGACAAACAAGCATAATGTAGAGAAGACAGACGGTGATAACTCAAGGCTGTATAATGAGGAGAT
This sequence comes from Dalbergia cochinchinensis, assembly GCA_031216125.1. Taxonomy (NCBI): domain Eukaryota; kingdom Viridiplantae; phylum Streptophyta; class Magnoliopsida; order Fabales; family Fabaceae; genus Dalbergia; species Dalbergia cochinchinensis. The sequence goes on from CM062370.1 coordinate 17,932,689, forward strand.
GGGTTACGAGTGGAACGAATACCTTTGCGAAGGGAAATGGGAAGATTAGGTGCAACCGGCAGGACCGAAGGCGACGGAGGATCGGGCACCGGAGGAGAGTCCACATCAGCCAAGATAGGCTCGGAGGAAGGAGCAGGTGCAGGCAGCGACTGTGGGGTTGGGGCAATGGGTGGTAGAGGTGGGACAGACTCGGCTGGCGGACGGGCGCGGCGATGGTAGACCTGAAGGGGGCGGGGTGGAGGTGTAGGTGTAGGCAAAAGGGGTGGCAAAGGCACAGGGGTCACAGGAAGGCGGAGTTCCTCAGAAGCAGGAGAGGTGAAATGGTGAGATGACTCAAAGAAAGGAATAGTGTCAAAAAAGGTAACATCCGCGGAGACAAGATAACGACGCAGAGTAGGAGAAAAGCACCGAAAACCTTTTTGAGACCGAGTGTAACCAAGAAAAACACATTTAAGTGAACGTGCAGAAAGCTTGTCAAGACTAGGAGTTAAGTTGTGAACAAAACAAGTGGACCCAAAAACATGTGGGGGAAGGGAATGCAAGGGGTCATGAGGAAATAAGATGGAATTGGGAACTTGGTAGCCCAAAATGTAAGAGGGCATGCGATTAATTAAATAACATGCAGTTAAAACAGCATCGCCCCAAAAACGGAAAGGTACATGATGATGAAGGAGAAGAGTACGTGTGGTTTCAATGAGATGACGATTCTTGCGCCAAAGAACCCCATTTTGTTGAGGTGTATGAGCACAGGGCGTGTGGTGCAGAATCCCATGAGAAGCTAAAAAATTTTGAAAATCGTGAGACAAATATTCTTTGGCATTATCACTACGTAAAGTGCGAATAGGAACACCAAAATGAGTTTTGATTTCTTCATAAAATGTAGTAAAAACAGAAAACAATTCAGACCTGTGTTTCAATAAAAATAACCACGTACAACGAGAATAGTCATCAATAAATGTAACAAAATAACGAAATCCTAAACTAGACACTGTGCGACTAGGACCCCAAATATCTGAATGAACTAAAGCAAATGGAGATGCAGCGCGACGACTAACACTATCTGGAAAATGACTCCGCGTGTGTTTCCCAAGTTGACACGACTCACAAGGCAAACTCGAGAGTTTGGTCAGGCTAGGCACCATGCGTTGCAAGTTGGCAAGGCTGGGATGTCCTAACTGGGCATGGAGGGTGAGAGGATCAGTGGTGAGGGAGCAAACACTCGACGGGGGGCGGAGCCAATAGAGGCCACGAGACTCACATCCGGTGCCAATCGTCCGTCCCGTGCTCCGGTCCTGCAAGTAAACAGAGTCTTCAGTGAATGAAATAACACATTTGAGGGCTTTAGTTAACCGATAAATAGAGAGTAGGTTGAAGGGAGAACCAGGAACATAAAGGACAGAATCAACTGACATAGAAGGAAGGGGATGGGCGGTGCCCACCCCGTGAGACTGTGTGTGAAAACCATTAGCTAAAGTGACAGTGGGCAAATATCCAGAAGTAGAAAGCGTAGAAAATAAAGCTTTATTAATGAGATATGATCGATGGCGACAGAGTCAAGAACCCAAGGACCCAAAGAGGCCGACTGAGAGAGACAAGCAAAAGAATTACCAGAGTGTGCAACAGAGGCAGTGGAACCAAAGTTCTGACGTTGCTCAAACCACTTCAGGAAATCAGCATAGTCAGCCGGAGACGGTGTTTGTGGAGCAGATGAGTCCGAGGGAGCAGGAACACCGGCCTGGGCAACATTAACAGTAGGGCGCAGGTGAGGATGCAAAGAGTAACAACGATCAATGGTGTGGCCTGGCTTATGACAATGGTCACACTTAGGGCGGGGCTTCCGAGAACGACCACGACCGTACCTGGGTGACGAGTGCAGAGGTATCAATCGAGGTGGAGGAAGGAGCAACTCACCGGTGGTTTGGCGGGAACCCGAAGGAGAGGCGGAACACCATGGAGAGAGTAAACGCTCGGTGATCCCAGAAGCTGATCACGAGTAGCAGAATACTCTGAAGGTAAGCCATAAAGGGCCAAGAGCATAAAGAAAGAGCTACGTTGCTCCAATTCCTTCGCTGGGGTATCAGCAGGGGGCAAGAGTTCATTGAAGTCATGGAGTGCACCGTGAATCTTACCCAAATAAGAGGACATAGAACCATCAAGCTGGCGAGGAGCAATGATACCCATGAGATCCTGACAAACACGGTACAGACGTTGAGTGTCATTGGTGAAGAGGGTCTTTGCCTGCGCCCAAACAGATTCACAAGTGACATGGGCCCGAAAGATTTGTTTGATGGAAGGAGCAATGGTGGACTTGAGGATGCTACAAAGTTGGGCATCAATCTTAACCCAGCGGGGGCGCCTATCCACCGGGATGTCGATAGCCTTGGTGGTGAGGTGGTCAACATAGTCCTGCCCTGCCAACCAAAGTTTGATGTCGGATGCCCAAGTATCATAGTTATTGCCATCAAGTTTATCAGTGGAAAGAGCCACACTAACATAACTCGTGAAGGCGGGAGGATCAGCCTTTGAAACACCCTTATCATCAGAGGAAGAGTGGCCAGCCATGGGTACAAGGAGGCAGGGGCAGAATGGGAATTTTAAAAAAGGGCACGTCGTCGTCAGGCACGGATCGCGGCCGGGCGACAGATCCGGAAAGAGGAGAGCGGCGCGAGTCAAACGCAGAAGACGGCGGCCGGACGCGCCGCCACGCGCTGCCGGAAGGCGCGGCGGCGAAAAACACCGCAGAGGAGAGAGGCCGCGCGTGGGAGCGCGTGAGACGCCGGATGGAGCCGCGGTCGCCGGGGGTTGGCCGCGCCGCAGTGAGGCGAGGTCGGTGAGGTTGCCGGCAAAACGACGGAACGGCAAATGCGGAGGAAACAACAATGGCGAAGCTTGGGACCGAAAAAAATTTCTCCGGAGGCGGGCCTCTCCTGACGGCACGAAGTAGGGTTTTCTTTCTGTCTAGGCTCTAGATACCATGTTGAGAAACAGAGAAGGAGAGAAAACCATAGAATGAATCCGTGTGTCTTAAACTACACAACGGAGAAAATATATATAGACAATGTGCAATAAATACACAATAATTACAAAGATATATCTTTCCTAATTATAGATAATTACAGATATTTACAGATTCTAACAGTGTTTAACATCAATCATCTTGTGCCTAGACTCCTCAATAGAATGGTTTTGCCGAGCACAAGAATTGACACCTAGTTGAAACTGCATGAACCTTAATGGTTGACTCCAATGTGCTGCTACGTTTTTGGGGTGATGCCATTCTCACTGCATGCTACCTCATTAATCACATGCCCTACTCTGTCCTCCAAAATTAGGTGCCTCATTCATTATTGTTCCCTAAACAAGATATCTATTCTCTTCCCCTATGTGTTTTTGGCTGCACTTGTTTTGTCCATGACCTTACCCCAAGGAAAAATAAGTTACTTGCCAAATCTTTGAAGTGCCTTTTCCTTGGCTAGTCAAGATTACAAAAAGGTTATCATTGTTACTCTCCAGAACTTTGCCACTATCTTGTTTCTATTGATGTTAGCTTCTTTGAGATTCGTCCCTTCTTTTCTTCTACGTCTGACATATCTACTAAACCTTGTAGCATACTTCCTATTGGTCCTTCTACTCCTCCGTTGGCTCTAACTCCCGTCATGGTTCCTCCCTTGATTACTTATCAGAGGAGCCCACGGTCTAATCCTAGTGCTCCACCTTACGCACCCGATTCTAGAGTATCTGTTCTTGACCCTCCAGCAGACTCATCTCACTCCGTTGGCCTTTCTAGCTTTTCCACCGGCCATGGAACTTCCCATTGCGTTACACAAGGGTATTGAGTCTTCTCGCAGCCCTAATCCTCTTTATTCCTGTCATTTGACTCATCATCGTTTATCTCCTTCCTATTTGGCCTTTGTATCCTCTTTGGCTTATTTGTCTATTCCTAAAACTACAGGTGAAGTACTCTCTGATTCCAGATGGCGACAAGCTATGATAGATGAAATGGCTACTTTACACTCCAGTGGTACTTGGGAGCTTGTCCCCTTACGACTTGGAAAATCCACCGTTGGTTGTCAATGGGTCTAATGGTCTATGCTGTCAAGATTGGGCCTGATGGCAAAGTTGACCATTTGAAAGCTCGTTTGGTGGCCAAAGACTACACTGAAATTTTTGTCCTTGATTATGGAGATACTTTCTTTCTTGTTGCCAAAATTGCTTCTATTAGCCTTTTTCTTGTCATAGCTGCAATTCATCAATGGCCTTTCCATCAGCTTGACATCAAAAATGCTTTCTTACATGGTGAATTGTATGAAGAGGTTTATATGACCCAACCTTTAGGCTTCATTGTTTAAGGAGCACCTGACTTGGTGTGTTAACTTCATCCCTCTCTTTATGGTGAAACAATCTCCTCATGCCTGGTTTGGGAGATTTAGTCAGGTTGTCCAGCAATTTGGCATGACTCGCTGCAATGTTGATCATTCTGTCTTCTTTTGCCACTCTTCAGTGAGTGCTTCTGTCTACTTGGTTGTTTATGTCGGTGATATTGTCATCACCAATAATGAGGTTGGTATCATTTTCAGACCAAGGATTTGGGTCGTCTAAAATACTTTCTCAGGATTGAAGTTGCTCAGTCTACAATTGATGTTGCTCTTACCCAAAGGCAATATGCTTTGAACATTCTTGCCAAAAATGGCATGTTGGATTGTCGAACAAGTGATACCCTAATGGATCCAAACTTCAAGCTACTGTTGGGTCAGGGGGAGACACTGAAAGACCCTGGTAGATATCGACGTTTTGTTGGTAAACTTAACTATCTTACAGTAACTAGGCCGGACATTACCTTTGCTGTAGGTGTGGTCAGTCAATTTCTAAATGCCCTTATGATAGTTATTGGGATGCTGTAGTTTGCATTCTTAGGTACATTAAAAATGCATTACAAAAGGATTACTCTATGAAAATAAAGGCAATACTCAAGTCATTGGCTATTGTGATGCTAATTGGGCAGACTCACCATCTAAGATAAGATCAACTTTAAGGTATTGTATCTTTGTTGGGGGTAACCTAATCTCATGGAGGAGCCAGCAACATGTTGTTGCTAGATGTAGTGCTTAGGCCGAATACTGTGCTACGGCTACAACGACGTGTGAACTTACATGGTTACGACAATTACTTCAACAACTTAAATTGGGAGGTGTCAAGGAGATGCAATTGTTTTGTGACAACCATGCTGTGTTACATGTTGCTTCTAATCCATTCTTCTATGAAAGAACCAAACACATAGAGATTGATTGCCATTTTGTTCGAGAAAAATACTCTCAGGAGAAATCACACCTGGTTTTGTTGATTCTAATTAGCAACTAGCAAATATATTTCACTAAATCCCTTGGGGGATCCTGGGTTGAATCTATTTGTAACAAGCTTGGCACATGTGACATATATGCTCAAGCTTGATGGGGTGTGTTAAAAATAAGCACATGTTAAATTATGTGTCTTTACATATTACTAGTGACTCCTAGTTTATTGTGCTTGTTAATTATGTATGAGAAATGATAAACAACCATCATTAAACTTATACCATACACTTACACCAAGTTAAAAGTTGTAAATTAATATGCAAAAAGTTGTAAACCAGTATACAAAAAGTTGTAAACCAATATGCAAAAAGTTTTTGCATACTAGTTTACAACTTTTTGCATTTTGGTTTACAACTTTTTGTATACTGGTTTATAACTTTTTATACACTGGTTTACAATTTTTAACTTGGTGTAAGTGTGTGGTGTAAGTATGATAATGGTTGTGTATCACTCCTTATTATGTATTACTCTATACCCTGTGTATATATTCAATTCATGAAGAGAAAGCCACACACTTTTTCATACACTTCTACACCAACGATATACAATTCCTATATGACTCGGTTCATAACTTAGCAACCCTCCAGCTGATAGATCATGACCTGTCTTCCTACGTCAACAAATCTCGGACCACCATTGAACAAATTAAGATGATATTGACTGGTGATACACTTCCAAAGGTGCTGGCTAAACTTGATAACATGTATATGGTCTTCATCCTCCATGTCCTCCACAAGGATTGAGTCTGTTCAGATTCAAGTTCTAACAAATCCAAATATCCCTTCAGTGGAAGAACTCGTTGATTGTTTGCTATGGGTTCCTCGATTGGAGATATCAACTAGATCTGGTTCTCCAACAGGTTCAGAGTCCTCAGGTTTTGTTGCTAACTCATCCAAGCGTGGAGGTCGAGGTCATGATGGTGGTGGTAGAGGACGCCGGGATCGTGGTTGCCCCCAATGCTCACATTGCAACGACTTTGGACATGCTACTAACCGATGTTATTCTCTGGTTGGTTTCCCAGAGAAATTTTCTAATGTGACTTAGTCTCAAGTCCCAGAAGTTGATAAGAGGATGGAATCTAGAGAAGATCATTAGAATATTCTGTCTGACTTTGAGTATAAGGAGTGTCTCCAACTTAAGGTAGCCCAACAAGCCTCATGCTCAATTGTGTGGCTCATACTAGTAATTCTATGGTCTGTCTTTCATAAACTTTGTCTATTGGTCTTGGATTTTGGATTTAGGTGCTTCTGATCATATCGCTAGTGATCCTTCTCTTTTCTCCACGTAGTCCCCTCTCCAGACACCACACCATACTGCTTTTGACAATGGTGTTAAAGTAAAAGCCACTAGCATTGGTCGGACCACACATCTTCCTTCATCGTCATTGAATTCTATCCTTCTAATACCTGATTGTCCTTTTAATTTGGTTTCTCTTGGCCATCTCACCCGTAGCACTGGGCAGAGCATTGGCCAGTCACATTTAATTTTGACTCTTTCCTCACACAAGACAGTAGCACTAGGCAGACCAGTGGAATAGGATTTGAATCACATCGCCTCTACTACTTCCAGCCATCCTTCTTTACCATATGTGCTACTATGGAGTCTCCTAGTCTTCTGCACCGTTGTCTGGGTCATCCAAGTCTTGATAAATTAGAGAAAATGATTTCTCATCTTCCTTGTTTACAACCTATAGAGTGAGTCGTGTTAGTTGGGAAAACATGTTCGGCCATCCTTTCCAAGAAAAGACAGTAACATTCAAAATCTCCTTTTGATATTGTTCATTCTTATGGGGTTCCTAGTTGTGTTAATGCCATCTTAGGGTTTAGGTAATTTTGTTACTTTTATTGATGATGTTTTAAGATGTACTTGGGTTTTTTTAATGAAAGACTGTTTTGAGTATTTACTATCCTTCAAAATTTTTCCAATGAAGTCCGCACTGGCATTCCATTCGCATTTTAAAAAGTGATAATGCCAAAGAGTATTTTTCTGCATCTTTCAATAACTTTATGGCATTGCATGGAATGGTTCATCAATCATGCTGCCTATATACTCAACAAAATGGAGTTGCTGAACAAAATATCGTCATATTATTGAGACAGTCCACACCTTTTTGTTACATGCTAATGCTCCTTTAAAATTTTGGGATGATGTTGTTCTTACTATAGGATATTTGATAAATCGTATGCCATCATCTATTTTAAGTAACAAAGTACCTCATTCCATTCTATTTCCTTGCAATCCCCTTTATACTGTTCCTCCTCGAGCCTTTGGTTCCATTTATTTTGTGCATGATCTTTCTCCAGGTCTAGCTAAGTTTTCTGCGCAAGCCATCAAGTGCATCTTCCTTTGATGCTCTAGGGTTCAAAAGGGTACATGTGTTATTCCCCTTTTGCCAATCGTACTTATTTCTTAGCTGATGTCACCTTCTTTGAGGACACTCTACACTTTCCCACTCCAACTGATACCTTAGGGAGAATGTTGTGATCTTCAACATATCCCCTGTAATGACTGACATTGTTCCAGCAAGACTTCTATTTTGAATTGTTCTTAGGACATACTTCAAGCGAATCTAAATCCCTGTTCACTAAGAGAACACTATAGTTTTCTCCCCTTCTACACAGACTAAATCACCAAAGCTTCCTTTGCCGGTATAATTTGACTGCCTGAAAAATCATCAAAAGATTTCTCATTGTCAACAAAGCACATCCAAGCTATATACAAAGAGATCACAATTCCACCTGCTGGCTACTTCTCAGATCCTACAAAAGTAATGGGTGATTGCAATTTGCCAAGGAATACGCTGAGAATGAGTAGCTCCTCCATTTTAAATGCACAATAGAGACACCCCCAACAATCTGAATATATTTGCATCTCCAGCCCAAATAATTTCCAGCCATCAAACACACAAGAACCTGGAAGATCCTTTGCACGAGATGAAAAGTCTTTCTCTAATATCAAGTCCCCTGTTGTCTTGTTCCTTTCTAGCATCTGAATAACGGTCATCAATGTCCAGATCCCTCTGGCCTGGCTGCCCCACAGTAATAACATTTTCCAACACCAACTTTTCATCATGCAGCTTGCCATTAGGATGACCAATGGCACCATTCGGAGCACCATAAGTTTTCTGGATTAACTCTGAGTGGACTATCTCTTCTTTGGAACTCTTGGTTTTGCACTCGTCTCTCTCCCCATTTGGCTTGTACATGCAAGAATTCTCTGCATTAGCAGAAACCATTTTAGAGAGTCTATTTTCCTAGGCGTTAACCGTTGATATCTGCTTCAGAGCCCCACTGCATAGTGTTTCATAAACTAGTGGAAGGGAAAACATGCAGTGTGGTCGATAATGTGTCAAATTATCACTCAAGCTTCTGAAAGTTGTGTATACATGTCCAACACCACGCGAGGAAATGAAATACTCTCAAGCTTGTTTATATGCATGTGAAGAGAGACACATGGTTTAGAAGAAAATCAAAATAATATTTTTGATATAGAGCTGATTTCCAATGGGGGAATAGCTCAAAAGTTTGAATGCAAGAACAAGAACATAAAAATTACAATGGTAAAAAGAAAATATCCTTGGCATAGAGGAGCCCTTCAGCTTCTAGTCCTGGCCAGAGAGGAGCCCTTCAGCCTCTAGTATTCTCACTCTCTAAGAATATGCTCATGAGTTTGGATTTTGAATGACGAGAAGAAAGAAGAGGAAGGAAGGACTTGTAGTGTAAGATTTTAAAATTTTGTACTATAAGCCCTTTCTTTCTATCCAAAATTTAAACTTACAAACGTACCGTAAAGTTCTAAATATCCTCTTAGTATCCCCTAATAGAATAATTTTGAAAAGGACCCAAGAAAAATGGGGAACCCACTCTCAAAAGCTATCTAATAAGGGGGGAGAGCCACTCTCCTTAAATAGAGCACCAAGCAACCTGTACTACTCAATGTGGGACTTCAGGCATCCCATACAACCCAAGTCCCTATGAATTCACTGCCCCAGGAGCGCCAACGTCCCAACGATTGCACTCTGCTGTATTTTACTTAGTGCTACTTTAGTCGGTCTTCTTAACCCTCTGCAAGCAGCCATCTCCATGCTGCCAACCACCAGCTTTGATACCATTGATAAGCACCCAAGGAAAGTGGGGAAGCCACTCTTAAAAGCTAGTTGTTAAGGGGGGACAAACACTCTTTATCAAATCTGGAAAACTGAAAATTAAAACCAAATAGGCCCTTCGATATTCATTAACACTTGGCAACAATGTGCGTTGTCTTAAGTCTCTTAAGAATGTCATGGTTTGTGTGCTTGTTAATCCTTGTATAATTGGTTAATCACATATTTTCACATAATCTTGTATTGGTTGCTTAGTTTCGAATGAAAACATAAAACCATCTCTTCCAAAAGCTTAAGCTAATTTGAGTAGAGGCACATGAATGGTTTTATACTCTACCATACCCCTCACATGAATGTCTCTTTTTAGGCTTAAAGCATGAACAATTTATCATAATGAGGGAGAGAAGAATCAAATCCCTACCTCTTAGTTATGATGGCTCTGATATTTTGTCATGAAACCATCTTTTCCAAAGAGTTTAGTTGATGGGTTGAGACACATGAATGATTTTATATTCTAACAAACAAATTACATTGAATGATCTCCCTAATTGTTTGACTTAATTCTTTCTAACTTCAACAGGTTGATTTTAATTTACCACAACGGTTTGACATCACATACATTGACTCAAACGGTGAAAAACAGAGACCTATATTGGTCCATAGAGCAGTTCTTGGATCCTTGGAAAGATTCTTTGGTGTTCTCATAGAGCATTATGCTGGCGATTTTCCATTATGGCTTTCTCCAATACAAGCTCGGGTTTTACCTGTTACTGATACCCAGGTAATGTAACTTTTGGCTATTACTTTGAAATCTTTGGTTCGTATGTATTTTCTGATCGTAATGTATACTTGCCTGTTAAATCTTCCGACTCTAATGGGCCTGTCATTTAGGAAGAGAAAAACTGAGCTCTGTGACAAACTGACAAGCAAAAGGGTTACTGGGAAATATTGCCATATAGAAGAAAGCATAAATAGCTTATATGATTCATTGTGGGAAGCGTTCATCTGCTAATTATAAAACTTGCAGATTGTTTGAGATACATAACTCTATTTATGGGGTTGCCAAGTTCCTAATTATGCATAATGTAGTTTCTTTTATACCTTGTGAGAACAAACAAGTAAACAATGGTCTGTGAATTAAAAGCAAACATTTTTATATTTTCACACAGCTTGAATATTGCAATGACGTGACCAATAAAATGAAAATGAATGGCATCCGAGCTGAAGTTTGCCATGGAGAGCGCCTACCAAAACTCATCAGAAATGCAGAGAAGCAGAAAATTCCATTGATGGCTGTCGTTGGTGCAAAGGAAGTTGAAACAGAAACAGTAACGGTTAGATCTAGGTTTGGTGGAGAGCTTGGAACCATGTCAGTTGATGATTTGATTAGCAGAATAAGGCTAGCAACAGAAAACCCAACATCGTTATGATATTCTTTCAATTGGAAGAAAAATGGCTATCCTATTCTCTTCTATGCAGATTGGGAAAGAAGGTTGGGGGCTGAAACAGCATACTTTGTATATTTAATATTTTTCTTTTCTTTTCCTTTTTTTTTTCCCTTATTCGGTATATTTCCCAACATTGATTTAGCATGTCCATGCAATCCTGGTCGTGATGGCTGAGGTGAATTCAAATATGGGCTGTACATTGTAGAAGAATGGGGTGATAGGTTTTGGAGGAGGGGCAGACACAATAATAAGATCTGGCACAATAATTTATATTCGAATCTAAGCCTTTTTATGCTGTAGTTTAGCATATTGTTGTATGCCGAGTTGCGAAAAACGATGTATAAACGTGTAGCTTACGTCTCCTTTATTTTTTAGACCAAAATCCCATACTCCACTTATCTGATGAAACTTATAGTTTAGGATAAATTTATAATCGTCTTTATTCACATTAATTACTAGTTTGGGTTTTTTTATTAAGGTTTTGTTTTGCTATTTTGTGCAGTCAATAGTTATAATTTGATAGATTTCAAAAAATTTGAATTTGTGGAACGTGTGACTCATTCTTAATCACAGATAACTAAGAGATATCGATACTCTTGAACTTTATAGGGGTACTGGAGAAATCTCCTCCCTTTTTTTGATCATAATTAATATTGTTTCTTCTATTTAAGACATTCCAAAAAATTAACCAAAAGCACACCATTAACTCATGTTAAGATGATATTTTAAAAGTATTTGTTACAACCAACAACTCGGCATATGAATTCAAGGAAATAAATGATGTATCATGCTCTACTTAATTCTACATCTGTTTGACCTCTCAATCCATATATGATTATTCATATGATGATGAATCCAATCATCTCTTCAATTATATACTAATTATGTCTCCGTTAATATATGCCCAAAATAGGATTAACAGGTCTTTAATGCACTAATATACATATGACATTAATCTTTTGAATTTTGCTCGGTTATTCTTCTTAACCCTTAAAACAAATAAAAAATCATATATCATTCCCAAATTGGATATCTTTAAAATTTGATGCATCCATGCGACAAACGTGATTCCGTTTTGTTTTGTTACTGTATTCAAGTGATTCAATCAATTTTGATTTTGTCATTTTAATTTTTTATTAAATATAAAATTATTCATATATCTCTATTTATTAGAGCTTACAAAGTATGGTATGGGAGTCAACAGCTATAATTATATGATGCTTACCCAGAGGGATGATAAGAGTAAAACTGTTGGGATTTAAAAGTCATATGGTCTATTGTACCATAGTCAATTATCCATCAATCCTCTAGAACCACACTAGATGCATTAAAAGAATGAGAACACAAGTTCTTACAATTAAGGTCCGATATGTGTGAAGGATTGAAGGAAACATGAAAAAAAGGGGTTCCTAGAAAACTTTGTAGCACTACGGCGCGAACGCACTATAGTGTGCAGAAAACACGGTAAACCAGAATCGGAAAAATAAAAGGGCGTCAACCCCCATTTGTTGCATGGAATTCTCTCCTCCGTGCACCCATTCTGCTCTTTCTCACACTAGCACTTACAGAAGCTTTTCATGCAAGTGAAGGGTTGGGAAAACTCACTCAAATTACATAATTTCTCATCAATCTCATCATCTACATCATCATTCTTATCAACACTTCCTCTCCGTCAACTCTTGGGATGCTTTTGTGATAGTTGGGGGGCTTTCAAGGAAGGGAAGCAGCTTCCTTTTTGCCACAATCTTAATCAGTCAAGGTTTGTGAGGCTGGATTGGGGATGAATTACACCTCAATTGCAATTTTGCTCTCAATTCTCGTAGTTGGGATAATTTCGGTTAGGAATTGAGTTTAGAATTCCCTAGAGCCAGGAACTTGGCGATTGTATTTCATTATGTTAATTTCTCTAAAATTGAATGTTCATAGAGCTCAACTGAGCCTAAGTGACAATTTCTTGATACTAGATTCAAACATGAAGCAATCCCCAAGTCCTGTGGTCCCAGCATAGCAGTTTCTAATCTTGTCACCATCGTAATGAGTGAATGGATATACTTATAATTATGTCCCTAATTAATATATGGTTTTGTATGTACAATAGATTTACTAGAATGTGTTTTATAAATCATTAGCTAACATATGTATAGTTGTAAAGAAAGGGATTTATTCAACTTAAGTTGTTAATTATACAAATTGAAGGACATGATAAGTAGATAACTTGGAATTTGAAGTAAGAAAAATCCCTCAATGATGGATTGTTTGAACAAAAGTTTAGAATACATTTCTATACTGAATGCTTTTACTGGGATTTTAAGAGAGGTTATAAATGAGTTTTAAGGGAAGGTTCTTAGACAGAGATTGTGTAACACCCTCCTAAGTATAACATCATCCTTAAGTCTAGATATTAGACTTACGAGTTGTTATTTATAAATTAGCAGGCCTTACTTAAGTATTTATAACATATTTAATCGAATTGTGTAGTAAAAAAAGATATTTATAGAATATATATCCAAATACAAGAAAAAGCTCTTATATGAGCCTTAATATACATTTGTCTTGTTAAACGTTCATAAAAACAAAAACTAAAAGTGGTCTTCAGCCATCAAGCTATTTTGAATTAGACTTTCCAACATGACCAGCTTCAGTATTCTCGCGAGCTATATAGAGACTATATGGGAACATACAAATAAAGGGTTGAGAATTATAAAATTCTTAGTAGTGTATCCTTAAATACACAATAATCAAGGTTATCGTTATTCTCTCAGCCACTTCAGTTTAACTAAAAAAATGTGATCGTGCAGTGCATATCAAAGATTCATTTTAAATTTGAAGTGGATTTCTTTTAGCATTTAATCACTTAATATACATATATCATAATGCTCAAGCTCATAGATCTATCTTCACGTGCCCTTGATATGTCAAAGGAGATCTCATATATATATATATATATATATATATATATATATATATATATATATATATATATATATATATGATATCTCCTTTTGACATATCAAAGATGTGAAAGGAAGAAAGATATATATATATATATATATATATATATATATCTTTCTCCTCTTCACATGCCCTTGATACATCGAATGAGATTTCATCTTTGTGTGCCCTTGACATAAGTGCCCTTGCCCATTCTAAGATAATAGACTATTTATCATGACTGAGCTCATTCCTATGTATGATTATCAGATTTACTTTCTCTAAATTTCACACAGTACTATTTCTAGCTAGGTTTACTTTTCCTCACTCATTGTCGAAGGGGATCTCTTATTCATTATGAATTACTTTAACAATTCATACTTCATGCTTTATGTCACATGCATAAGCATCATAATCATAAATGCATAGCTAGCATCAACAATTAAATTATATAGTGTACCATGCACACATATTACTCATAATCACAATTCATAATCTTAATTTTCTTTTCATATAGGAGCAATTGTCATAAGCATTCACAGTTACATATGCATAACATCATCAGCAAACTCACATAGTATACAAGCCATCAAGTCATTGACATATACTCATAATTCCAGCATACTAACATTTTGTCCAGAATTCTAACCTTAAAGAAAATTTTAGTTAAATTACTAAGCATCATAAATACATGGTAAAATAATTTTAAAAAATAATTCAATATATCTATTTGACTCTGTAAAACTTTCAGAGCAAAACAACTTCTCTAACTATATTAATAAAATTGTACAAATTCGGTGGTTAGTAACCATTTAATTCCAGTCAATAGTTAGAATTTCCAATTTTTTTTATCATACCAAATGTACTCAATAAGTCTTGTAAAAATTTAGGATTTACTTCACGGTGTCTACAATAATCTTTAAAAGTTTCAAGTCAAAATTCAGAGCTTTAGAATTGGTTGTTCAGATAGCAACCCTAACTATTTTTGAAAATTTTTAAAATAGTAAAAGTCTTCAAATGGACTCAAGAAAAATCATGGAGCTACATTAATATGTTACCTTCACTACATAAAAATTTCAGATAAAAAAGACATCTCTAAGCATGTTTTAAAAATAAAACAAAAACACTGCTAGACAAAACTTTGATTAAAACCAAGTTTCTAGCATACTCAGCCAAGATGTAATTTGATACAAAAAGGTATTCTAACAACATGTTCTAACCAAATCATCCATGTTCATCAATATTTATACTTTATACTATGATAAAAAAAACCAAACCCTAACCTAATTCCTTGAAAAGTTTCAGAGAAATAAAACTAGATTGAAGAAGGTTTTAAAGAAAACCTTACTCTTTAATAGAAGGCCTTTTGCACTTGTCTTGGTTCTTTTAAGTGCTTTTCCACCCAATCTTCAATCCAAGACCAGCCAAAACCCTCTCCTATGTAGTTACATAGTAGCTTCTCTTTGATGGTAAAGTGAGATAAAAATCCTTTGTTAGAGTGAGATAGGAAGACTTCATGACATATCTTAGGTTTTGCGCTTAAGTCCTTGATTCTCGATGTTGTAGAATGGAGTTTTAGGCTTGTTCATGAGATTTTGAGGGAGAAGAAAAGTGAAGAGGCTGAAATAGGGGGGGTGGTTGAGTTTTGTAAAGGAAAGAATGGGAAAGATGATTTGTAATGTTAATATAGAAAGATGCATAAAATTTTTCACCACAAAAAACACAATTTTGTAATAAAATTAAGATTTTTACGTGGCTATTATGTAATCTTGCTAAAGATAGGAGGTGTGTCTATTCTCCTTGCCAAACATTTATGAGAACCTTGCTCTCTAAGCTTCATGCGGTGTAAGAAACTGCACATTTTACTGAATAGGTGAAATATTGGCCCTCTGGTGAAATTAAAATTAATGAAAAACCAAGATTAAAATTTGCTTACTAAGTTTTAATCCATATCATCCACTGGACAAAATTGTGGTTTGTAGTTATTATTTTGCCACAATGTCACAGTTACGGTGTCAAAAACAACACATCAAAATTTTACCGAACGGGTACAATATCTCTATTAGGAACCTAAAATATCTTTACTAGGGTCCCAGGCCTAATATTCCACCCCAGCTTCTAAGCCCGAACACCCTTAGTCCCAGTTCAAGAGTTACTATTTATTTGTGGGCAAAAAACATTATTCATTTTTTTTTTCCAGCTAAGCTGTTTTTCATGATGACTAAATCTATCAAAATTTTGAAATTCTCATTATTAAAGTCCAAATAAATTTTTGGAATAACTTCAAGGTTGTTATTAACTGCAAGTTAACAATAGGAATTTCATTAGACTGGGTGCATCTTATTTAACCCAACTAGTAAGGCGGTGCTAGGCTAGTGTGTTGGCCAACACATTCGGTGTTTTACAAGCACATTAAAGCCAAGTAGATGGGCTGCTCAGGTGTGGATGACCTTGGTCCCTCTAGGGTCTGGTTGATGGGAGCAGCCTATTTAGACAAATTACAACAACCTTTTTTGAAGTTAATTGATATTATAGTTACTTGTGCTAGATTTTAAAATTACTCCTATCCCCATTAATTGTCCAAAAGTTGTTATAGTAACCTCCATTTTTGATAATAAACTATTAACAATAAAAGTAATTTTAAAAAAATTTGAAATATGTAAAATGACTATTATGCCATTAGGTGTTCCTTCAATTTCTAAAGAATGCCATCCACTTCACAATCAAAATTTTCCCTTACTTTCATTGAAAAATCCCCCATTGTTTTTTCCCCGGAAAACCTTAAACTGCCATCACCCAACATCCAAATCCAATCGATGTAACCAAACAAAGGCGAATTCTTAGGTGGACAAAATTGAGTTTGGGAGCATGTGGTTACTAGTTATTTATAATGAACAAGAATAACTAAATTACATTTTTACCCTTTGTCCTTTCCCTCCTCCCTCCCTCCCTCCCTGTCAGTGTTCCTCCTCTGTGGCAGCTTCCAGTCTTCGTGCTGGTCATCGGGGAGCTCGAGAACACCTCACATTCGATCACCGGCGGCAACTCTGTCTACCACCGCTCTAGCTTCGACTGAAGCCCCTCCATGCTCTTGTCAAGTCTCCATCGCTCTAGCTTCCTTTTCTTGGAAGCTTAAAAGAATAAGGAGAGAAAAGAATCCAGTGAAGCACAAAGTGTTTCAGATGTTGTTATGAATAATAAAGTTCAGATTGAACCACCACCGTTTAATGACAACAGCAACATGATTATGGAACATAACTATAACAACAACAAGGAACAGAACAATGTCACCAAAGAGATCAACTATGACAGCAACAATAACATCAATGATGACAATAGTGGTGGCGGTGGTAGTGGCGGTGCTTCTTCCGTTAACATTGTCTCCGAAGCTGATCGATCGCGGGGAGTTCTCGAGCTTCCCGACGACTAGCACAAAGACCGGAAGCCGCTACACGAGTAGTGAGGTTGAGAGAACTCCCACCATCACCGCCACAAAACCGCGAAATCCCAGCCTCGATTTGACGCCATCGCGACGGCGCAGCCCTTCTTTCCGCCGACAACCGATTGAGACCGCAAAGCCACATCACAGCAGCCCCCTCCGCTGTGAAGCTACAACCATCGCGCGCCCGCACCGCGAGCCCAGACCGCAGCCTTCGAGGTGACTGATGCTGCCGCCGCCGCTACTTTCTTCCCCGTCGCCGGCAGTCCAGCAGCTTTGCCCGCTTCCTCAGTCCACCAAAGGTGTCTCGTCCGAGCACCGCCTAGAAGCTTACCGCACTAGCCCCCTTCTCTACCGTTGTGCTGCCGCCTTTCTGTCCCTGGCTTATGGGAAGGGGTGGTGGCTGGGGGTTTGGGAAAAAAAGAAGGTAAAAAGGACAAATTATTTATAAAAGTAATATTTATTAATATTAAAATATAAATACATATTTTATTTAAACTTGATATTAATCATTAGATTTATTAGATTTATTTTTTGAAGACTATATGATTATAAACTCATTTTGTCCCACTTAAGTCTTAACAACTGACCACCAAACAAAAACACAAAATCAAAACACCCATGGCCGCTTTTCTCCTTTGTCCCATTCACTGTGACCACGCCACCTTTATCCTCATCTTGCTCCATTGCACCACCGCCCTTGCCTTTGCCGGAAAGAACCTGCTGCCGATAGCCACCAACATGAGGGCATCATGCTCCGCCAATTTTAAATTGTGATCCACCACCACCACGTCTTCCCTGTTGTTCACAACGGCAAGCTCTGCTCAACCTTAAACCAGATTTGCAACCATAGTCTATCCTAAACCACCACCGCGAACCATTACAGGAACCCCTTGTTGCCCCGTCGCCGCACCGACGCAGAGTTTGTCAGCCACCACGCCATCGTTGTTGCCTCCGTGCTATCCTTGTCCGTTGGGGTTCCATCGTCACCGCCCAACAATCTTAGGACTCTACCCCATGATGCCATCTTTGCAAATCCCTAACTTTGGCTCTACTTTAGGATCAAGGTTAGAGTGAGATAATTTTGGAATGGGTGAAGGTTGTTGAAGGTGAGAGCGGAAATAATGGTGATGGTAATGATGGATAGTGATGCATCCTCACCAACAAAGGACGAGGGGTTGGGCTATGAGAAGGCTGAGATGAAGATTGGGATGTCAGGGATTTTTTAGGAGGATAATTTTAAAATTTTAAAAGTAATGTAAATAAAAATTGATAATATTAATTTTAGGGGAGGGATGTATAATTTTAAAATTTATGAGGCAATAAGTATAATATGAATTAAATTCAGGAGAGATTACTGTAATTTGCCTTATTTGTATGTTTGATACCTCCTCGTTCTTTGTTAAGTGTGATTAATTATGTGTGATTGATATATGAATTCAAACATGGTATTTTAAATTGTGACACTGATGAGATTTGGCAAAGCCGTTGCTAATTGTGTTATGCAAAAGAACGGTGAAACATTCTTATTGAAAAGCTTTCACTATACGTATGGTGGAATTTTATGAATGCATATTCTTGCGATTAATTTATGAGATTAAAAGTGAGTTGGATATGTTTATTGAATTGTTTCTCTATAAAGTATATTTGTAAGGAATATCCTAAAAATATTACAGCTATCTTCAACTGATTATGTTTTACTTCTAGATTAACCATGATTTACGTTGGACTAGTTCAACAGATTTCTTTATACCATTGTGTTAAGTTTCTGCTTGTATGTCTTGTCCGATTATAAATAATTATATCTATTTCTAACTTAGTTTCTTTGACTCACCTTGTTATTGCCTTTCTGTTTTCAGATTCAGATCTTGCAGTGAGTCCTACTCTGCCATCGTCCGAAGAACTGAATATCATAGCATTTTGGGTGATTCGTCTTTCAGGAAATTAGCCATGAGGCTAACTTTTGTTTTTAGCATTCTCCATATCCACACAGGAAGGACTTCAGGGGTTTGTACAAAAAGCTGGGGTCCTTTAAGTTATATGTTAGATTGTAAATATGTGTAGTTGAGTCCTGTTATTTTGACGCATGATTAGGACGCATATACGCGACACATACAACACTGTGCAAAGAGCATCTATTATAGATAAGCAGTAGGGAGGCCACATGGTAAAGTAAAAATGTGAAAGAAAATTTCTCAAAAAGAAAAGGAGCAAAGCCTGCAGGTGCGAAGGAAAAGAGGGGAAGGAGAAAAAATCACTCTGAGCTCTCACCTCTCACCTAGCTCTCACTTCTCACTTTCTCTCTCACAGTCACTGGTTCATCCACCATACTACCACAAGTTGCTTTATCCACCACATGCAATAGAAGGTACCACAACGGAGGCAGCAGAGGCAGTGGGTATCCTCGACAGAAACCATCACGACAGAAGCAATGGATCTCCATGATGGAAGCAGTGGGTGTCCATGACGGAGCCACCGCGAGTTCGCAACGTAGCCACTGCAAGTCCGTGATGTCCTCCCCATCAACCACAAGTCCATGATTTCGTTCACCTCATTCTCTGTCAGCAGTATGTATCCTTAACCAAATTAATATGCACCCTTTCTATTGCTAATTTGGTGAGACAAATCATGTAACTTTGGCACTAATTAAACATAACAATAATTTTACCAACAGTGAAAGGAAAAATGATTTTCTACTTGTGATGCTTGTTACTTGTCATTTTGTTCCTCATTTTCAGCCATATCAACTTTATGCTTTTAATGTCTCAAATATGCACAAGCGTGGACAAACACACACAAATATATATGAGGATTTGTTTGTAGTTACGGTGTCAGTCAATTTGATCACTAACCATTGGATTATTTTTTTTGGTTATGGTTCTAATTTTTGCACACCATGAAGGAAATCTTTATGGAAGTTTCTCTTCTAATTATTCTGTCTTTGAGCATAATTGTCATCTGTCATTGAGCATAATTGCCAAATGCTTCACCCTTGTCTTGTATTTGCTCTTTCTATTGTCCTTTAGTGTGACAATAGAACATATGTTCCTAATAGGAGTAATTACTGAGTGCAAAATGTTTCATTGTTTGATGTCAGAAATTATTTCTTTTCTATCATTTTAGCATGTGGCATTTATTTCTTGTTGACTATATGTGTGCATCATACTGTTCTTTATCTATTTAAAAATTTAGAAGGTAGTTGCAACTCTCTTGTTTATTACTTTCAAGTCATGGTGATGCTCATGCTGTTGAGTATGTGAAACAACACCTGTTTAGTATAATATGATCAAACACTCGAAATTTATTTTCGATTATTATACTGACCCTTTTTTTTCTATTTATGATTGTACAGGATGATTGTTACCCTCTTTATTATACAACACATACTTTGTACATAGGTGAATTAGATCCAAATGCGCACCATATTTTTTTTGGAGATGTGTTGGACAATAGAGTATTTTAAGCAAGAAACCCCAATATTGATGGGTACGGGAGAAGTGCAAGGAAATTTTTTTTTGTTTATATTATTGGAATATAATAGATGGTTTATTTGACGGCACATGATTGATAATAATTATGTACATAGGTAGTAGAATTTTGTCTAAGTCCTTGTATACTCCACATGTGCCATCAAATATATTGATATATTTTGTAATGAGCTGATCTTATGTATAAGAAGGTCAATATTTCCAATATGAAGAAATCAGAGATTAAAATTTTACGTATTGATTCAAAATACATTTATATTTAGAATATTATTTCATTCTATGATAAAATAAATTGATACTGAGTGCAACATCTAGAGTGTGCCCCAAAACCAAAGAAATTTCAAATATTTTATGGGTTACATTTTTGCTGACAAATAGTTTGGTGCTCATGATAAGAATATGGTATTATATCAGTTTTGTTAATGTTGAAGGGAATTTAAGTTTGCTTGGGAGAAATTGAGTTTCAGGACTTAGGGTCTCTTTGGATTAATGAATTTGTGGTCAATATAACATCCAAGATGCTCTCCATGGATAAAAATAGGTCTAACTTTTTTCTAATATCTATTGGTAAGTGGTGCATAAATATTGGTATTTGTTTCTAAATTTGTTGGTGACCAATGTTAAAAGCCAGTATGCTATCAGTTTTGGTAGGACTGATATGAGATTTGAGTTTTCTGGGGAAATTGGCAGTGAAAATTATTATAGAGGACAGGGGCCCTTGGATTGATAAATTGGTGCTCTACATAGCACTGGTGCTTGTGCCCAAGGACCAAAACTGAATAAAAATTTTCTGATAAATATTGGTAAGTCATGTAGAAATGTTGGTGAGTCATGATAAAATTGTTGGTGCGTACGATAAAAGCTGGTATATTCTCAGTTTTGGAAATGCTAATAGGAAGTTGAATTTCCTTTATAATTTAAGAGTGAGGACTATTCTAGAGGACTTAGGTTCACTTTGGATTGATAAATTGGTGCTCTACCCAGCATTTAAGTTGTGCCCAAGGACCAAAATTGGAAAAAAAAAATTTCTGCTAAATATTGGTAAGTCATGCAGAAATGTTGATGAGTCATAATAAAATTATTGGTGAGTATAAGAAAATTGATATATTCTCAGTTTCACACTTGTAATCGATTTCACAAAGCATGTAAGCGATTACCAGTAACATGACTAGTGCCAATTTTCAAAATTTCAAACTGGTAATCGATTACACACATGATGTAATCGATTACTAGCAACATGAAATGTTGGTGAGTTATGATAAAATTATTGGTGAGTATGGCAAAAGCTAGATAAGTGTTTCTGGTATGTGTTAGTAAGTGGTAGAGAAATGCTGGTGGTTGTTGATACAATTGTTGGTGACCATGCCAAATGTTGGTATACTTTCAATTTTGGTACTACTGAAGAAGAGGTTGAATTTTCTTAAAAAATTGAGATTGAGGACTATGGTAGAGGGCTTAAGGACCTTTTATATTGATGAATTGGTCCTTTCAACAACATCCAAGATGTGCAAAATGAATAAAAATGACCAAAATTTTTCTGATACATGTTAGTAAGTGGTGGAGAAATGTTGGTGATTCATGTTAAAATTATTAGTGATTTATCCAAATGCTGGTATATTTTCAGTTTTGAAAATACTAAAAAAGGGTTGAATTTTCTTTGGAAATTGAGATTGAGAACTATGATAGAGAACTTAGGGACCCTTTGGATTGATGAATTGGTAGTCAACACAGCATGTAACTTATTGAGAGAGTTGGTATCTTTTCAATTTGGTAAGTGGTAAGTGGTCTAAATATGTGGTAAGTGGTAATTTGGTATCTTTTCAATTTGATGAATTGGACCCTTCTAATACGAATTGGTAAGTGGTCTAAATATATTGGTAATGCTTTATCAAAAGCTTAGTAACCTATTAAGAGAGTTGGTATCTATTCAATTTTGATTTAATTAAAAGTTACCAACATTTTGATAAAGAATTACTAAGATAGCAAGACTAGTTACCAACTTATATAAAAAAACTCTTTAAATAACTTTAGTGTTTGGACACAAATTAGATGTCATATTGAGGCTTAATTGATCAATTCATAGAGCCCAGGTCCTCAACACTAGTACTCTAACTTAATTTTTCATAAAATTCTTCATTCATTCAATTTAAATAGAAATTGAAAAGATACCAACTCTCTTAATATGTTACCAACATTTTGATAAAGAATTACCAACATATTTAGACCACTTACGAACTAATATCAGAAAATTTTTTCAATCACTTGATCTTGGAATGCAAATTGGATATAATGTTGAGGCTAAATTCATCAATTCATAGAACTCATCTGATGAGTTCTAAACTACTTCTCTTACTCAATTTCTTATAAAATTTCTATTTTGTTTAATTAAATAAAAAAAAAGATATCAATTGTCCAGATAGGTTACTAACATTTTGATAAAGAATTACCAACATCTTTAGACCACTTAATATTAGTAAAATTTTCAAATCACTTTAGTGTTGAATCATAAATTGGATGTTGCATTCAGAATCAATGTGTCAATTTAGAGCCCTAAGTCATCTAAACTTATTTTTTAACTCAATTTTTATGTAAAACTTAAATAATTGCCATCACTTACTGATGTAAATCAAAAAATATTTCAAATTACCAACAAATTGATAAGAAATCATCAACATATTAGCATCACTTACCAATGTGAATAAGAAAATATTTCGAATCTCTTTGATCTTAGAGCACATATTGGATGCCATGTTGAGCATCAATTCATCAATTCACTTAGTCCATGAGTCCTCTAAACTATAACTCAATTTCTCATAAAATTCATAACTCCTTTAATATAAAAAAATTGAAAACATGCCACCTTTTTCTAAAACCTACCAATATTTTGATAAGGAATTACGAACATATTGGAAGACTCACAAATTCACACAAACACCTTATAGAGATTACTTTGATTTTTCAAATAATGAGGTAACATAGAGATAGCAATACATTACTTTGATTTTTCATATACACAACACTTGGACCAAATTATCTTTTATCTCTTTGATAAAATTAAAATCTTAGGTACAATGGCATGGAGGAACTTCTTCATTCTCTCCAAACCCAACGTGCTCTTGTACACAGATCTAACAACCATACAATCCATCGCCAATTGCAAAAGCAATGAAGCAAACCCCAACACCATTAGTGGGAGGCTTTTGGAAGCAAATAAGTAGAGTCCCAACAGCCAGGGACATCACAAGTAAATGAAAGAATCCCTTTGAATGCAAGAATAATGCTCATGAAAGATGCAACCTCCACTTGAGGCAGGAAATACTTTAACAGGTTTTTCTCTTTCCTCTTCATGGAATTAGATGCTTGGATGAGCCCTTGAATCCCTTTGAACACAAGAAAAGCATACCAGCACAATGGCCAAAAACATGTGGAGAATAAAGATTGAATGGTTGCTACTGGAAAAGAAAAAAAAAGAGAATCAATTAAAGCCAAAAGTAAACATATTCCAAAATTAGAAATAACAGCATGACTTGGAAGATTCATTCCCCTTATAATTTTTTAGTAAAAAGATGTGAATTTTCATGAAGGATTTTGACAATGAGCTATCCATTTCGCAACAAAAGTAACAAAAACAAGAAAAAAGAGTAACATACTTGTTGTTGTGGGGTTGGGGTTGAGCAGGTGCAAGAGAAGGAGTTACAACATTAGTGTTGTTGATAATCACAATCCTTAATGGGTTTGTGGGGTTAAGCTTGTTGAACCTGGAAAGCTGAAACTCTTCATGGTCATTGTGAGCATCACCATAGTTATCATGATAATGATTATCACCATCATTGCTATGAATCACTCTCTTTTCAAAACCACTCCTCCTTTCTCTAGATCCCTTAGCCCTTCCTCATCCTTTGCAACCCCTTCTCTCACTTCAGCTTTAATTTCATTATCTCTCTCAACCACCTACCACGAACCTCCAAAAAGAAAAAGAAAAAGAAAAATTAGAACTTTACAAAACATTTAAATTTTATACACACATAGTTCAAAACATTACAAAAATCCTGGTTCTAAAGCACCCATTTGGGGAAGTTCAATTCCTCTGGCAACAATGAAGACAACAGTGGCTTTGTTGGTGTCTTGAGAATGTTGTTGTTGCCGAGGATGATGGATAACGTTACTAGTTTTCATTGTTGTTTTTAGTTTGTACAACTAGAATTAGGTTAGGGAGGAGGAAGAGGAAAAAGGATGAATAAGGAAGAGGTAATTAAGATTGAAAGAGTTTGGGGTTAGTGAGTTCATTGGCTTTGTTCAGAAAGAGAGAGAATTTGGGGTGGGGGAAGAAGGAAGGGTTCACAGTTCCTATTTTTATCTTTTCAAATATTTCTTTAATCAATTTTATAATTATTTTTTAATTCTCTTTGCTTACCATATTCCCTCAACACAGTAGTACATACTAAGAATCTCCCTTCTTTATATGTATGCGTTGCTTCTTTGCATCAACGTAACATTATTCTAAATAGTTCGGTTGGTACTTGCGATGTTAAATCTATCACTGAGACATACAAGCCTTTGTTTATTGTCCTGAGACAAGAAATACATCGACAAGGACAGGAATACAGGAATAATTGAGATAGTGAAAATAGTCATAAATAATAAATATATATAGGGGTATTATTGAAAGATAAAAATGTTAAATTTCTGTCTTCATATCTTGTCCTTATTTTTCCTACATTTTGGAGGTACAGAAATTTTGTATTTTCTATCTCAGGGACAGAAAAATTTTCTATCTCCTGTTCCTGTCTTCATTGCCAAACAAATTTTTGTCTTCAGTATCTTTGTATTTCTATCCTAAATACAATAAACAAATGCTAAGTGATGTATACCAAACATGTGAAAAAACCCAATTTCAGTAGAGATGTTGTTTCTGTGTCATTTGAAATCATAGGACTTACAAGGGAAGGAAACGCCTCCAAACGCTAGTCACAACTCAGGAATTGGGTCATGATATCTTTCATGTTCGTATTCACACCATACCAACCTCTAGGCACTATCCCATCACCTCCCTAATCTATTCTCACCATTGCCTCGTAGTCACTTTGACAAGCATGTCTTGAATTTGAGTAAACACTCAAATTGGTCATTGACAATTTCTTTGATGGACAAATTGATCTCTAATAATTATAAACACCCAAATTGATTTCTCACAATTATAAAAATAGGACACTGTAGGTCCCTGACCGGCCTGTCAAGACTTGGCCTCTAGAAATGAATTGGGAGAAGGTGAAGCTTGTTTGAGATGAAATAGAGCTCGGTCAGGACTAGGCAGAGCTTGGCTAACAGGTGACCAAGACTGACAAGCATGTGATGGTGCTTAATCACCTCCCAGTCAAGCTCCTCCTCCTTAGCCAAGCTCCATCTCCTCCTAGCCAAGCTCTATTTTATCTCAGAGGAGCTTCATATTCTTCTAGCTAAGCTCTTTTTTCATCTTTGCCTCCTGGCCGAGCCTTGCCAGGCCAATCAAGGATCTATAGTGTCATGAGAGACCAAGTTGGGTATCTACAATTGTTAGGGATCAACTTGTTCATCAAAAAAATTGTCAGAAACCTATTTGGGTGTTTATTCCTCGAAGTTTTACCCAAAATAGTAAGGAAAAGAAACTGAATCAAAAGACATTTATGTCTATGTCTTACACCACCAATAATCTCTCATTAAAAGACCAAGTTATTCCTGTATAACTCAATCTTCTTGAAAAGTCCCCGATTTTTTGGGAGAAATACTGCAAGAATTTTCTCTAAAATATGGGGAATTCTCAGGTGCAGAAGGAAGAGTTTTCTGCACGGTGTAGAAATTGTAAACCTATGTGTAAAATGTTGTAAACCTTTGTGAACAATAGAAACATTCCTAAAGGTGATTATAAAATCAAAAAAGTTGTAAACCTTGCATGAGAAAATTGTAAACTACTGAGTAAAATATTATAAATCTTATTTCTGCAGATGCAGAAAACTTTTTATTCTGCACCTGAGAATGCGCCCTAAAATATT
Source organism: Dalbergia cochinchinensis (assembly GCA_031216125.1). Lineage (NCBI taxonomy): Eukaryota > Viridiplantae > Streptophyta > Magnoliopsida > Fabales > Fabaceae > Dalbergia > Dalbergia cochinchinensis. The sequence goes on from CM062370.1 coordinate 17,959,477, forward strand.
AGCTAGGTTGCTAGGGAGCAGAGGATCCCTAATTGCTGGTGGATCATGACACATACTACTTGTCGGATTCGAACTAATCTAGTTGATTGGACTTAAAAAAAATTCAAGTTAAATCTAAATAACTCAATTGACCCACATGGTCAATCAACCCAAGTTAATCGACCCTTATTTTTCAAGAAAAGATAAAAAAGACTACCAAAACTGTTTATATTATATTTTTGGGTTAATTTGGCTTGCACCAGAGGTGTTTCTCATTTTATGTAATGTTTCTCTATTTTTTTCCAATTCTTTTACAAATTAACTCAAACAATTTTATTTGATTGAGTTTAATTTAAATACAATGACAACATAAAATAATTTTATATTGTTATCCAATCATATGATTGTACTTGTAAGATTTTAAAATTAGTTGGTGGTTGATTTTAATTGTTTTGCTAATGTGCCAATACTATATGTAAAACTTTTTTACAATAACAGCATATATAAATTAAAAATTAATTGTCATGCACAGACCGAGTAAAAATACTTTACACTATCAACCAATAAGATATCAATAACTCATCCACCTTGTAAAATTTTTTAAAATTTGAATTAGATTTATTTTGAAAATGGATCACGTGTCAACTTGTCATTTGTCTAATAGTATAAAAATGATTACATTGTCAATACATGATAATTAGACTCTATAAACTAAATCCTTACTTGTTTTAAAGAACCTTTAGAAACTTCCTTAAATTAAATACTCTTCAAATATTATAAATACTAGAAATTAAGCCAGTGCGTTACACCATTTTTTTAATTAAATGCTAAATAAATAGTTAAATTAAACTATTGTAATGATTAAAAGTCACATATGATCAAAATACAAAAAAAATGGATAATATTTCAATAATAATTGCATTGAGGAAGTTCATTGAACACTTCAATGTAGACTACATTTTTAGTATAGTCTTTATATTTGTCATCTTTCTCAAGTATGAGAATTTTCAGCCATTTTGATGAAGTCACTCTTGATAATGTCATGTACAATTGTCCATGACAAAATACAGGTTTAGGCAAATATAAACCCACATGGTTCAATGATTGGCCTTGACTTTTGTTTATTGTGATTGCATAGCAAACCTTTATGGGAAATTGTTTCCTTCACAAGATGAAAGGCCACTTTGAGTCCTTTGCTGTCAAAACTATTCGAGAATGAGTACTTTTGCACCAATATTACTTCCTGAAACAACTTTTGCTTCTATGATCCAATCTCCTAAGTTCACAATAAGTAGTCTTGTCTCGTTGCACATTCCTAATGTAGGATTTATGCTTCTGAGCAACATAACTAGCATCCCTTCTTTTAGTTGTAAACAATGATTTGGGAATCTAGTAAAATTTATAGTATTCAATAATTCTACTGGATACATAAGCTCTTCTTTTGCAATGTTATCAGTTGCTTTGTCAATCTCATCTAAGCTTTTGTATTGTTTTGTTTGGCTTTCAACTATATTGAAAATATAATCATTTATTTTATCAACGATGTCATTTAAAGGGATCAATATTGCTCTTTCTCTAAGATATTCTTCATTCTGCATCTGTTATTGTAAATCTAGATATGTGTTGTCAACTATTTGTTTGAGTGGATCATCAGTAGGCTTAAGAAGATATTGTATTGGTATTTTTGTCCATGTAGGAAGGTCTTATCCCTCTCTGGTTGTTGTTGGTATTTTTCCATCACTAACTTGTAGGAGCCATTCATTAAATTTACATGCTGTAGAATTTATTGTACCTGAAGTTGAAGTATCATTGACTCTCATACTTTTTGTCAGATAAAGATGGTATAATGATCCCACAAATAAGATTTGTTCATGCATGCTTGAACTATGTCTTGCCTTTGTCCTTGTGCTATTATGGGTAGTATTTGTCTAAAATCTCCACCAAGAAGCATGGCTTTTCCTCCAAATGGACTTACAGCTTTTTCTCAATTTCTATAACCAACAATTTCTTTAAGTGTGCTATCAAGTGCCTCAAAATTCAATCTCGTTATCATCGGTGCCTCATCCCAAATAATGAGGTCTGTTTGAAGTATTAGTCAAACAAGCTGAGTGTTTTGCTTAATTGAGCATGTAGTATCTTCAAAAACATCTAATGGTATCTGAAATCTACTATGAGTTGTTCTACTTCCTGGAAGTAGTAATGATGCAATACCTACATAATTGTAAACAAAATCAAACATAAGTAAATACTGAGTAAAATGAAAGTAAATGTGAGACATGATTAAAATGTATAAAACTTTTACCATAATAATTTTTAATTTTTTTCAATTTTAGCTAATAAGGTTTGAAAAAATATTGAGTAAAAAGAAACTATTAGTTACTTGATGAAGCAACAACAAGCACAATTCATTTCTTTGCCCTCAATTTTGCAATGATAGTCTTGTAGAGAAAAGTCTTTCCAATGCCTCCATGACCATAGAGAAAGTAAACTCCTCCTATATTAGTAGACACAACATGGATAATGGCATTGTTACTCATTTAGTAATGGGTGACACCTTTCATGTTCTTATATAAAGTCTTCAACATTATAGTTAAGTTCTTCTCTGATGAGTCTATTATCTACTGCTTCAACAGACGATGTATCTGGTAGAGGCAGTCTATAAAAATTGGAAAGCTCTTTTCCATTCTTGATCAATATCTTTTCAATTTCAATCAAGCAATATGATTGGATTTGTCGATCAGTGAGTTGTAAATCAAAGTGATGAAATAACCTTCTTTTGTTGTAGAGAATATCATTGGATAATAATTTCCAATTATTTTCCCACAATTGCTTGAGATCTACTATTTCACCAAAAAGAAGAATAGTGACAAATAATTCTCTTAATTGAGAAGTTGCAGCCCAATGGCTTGCTTCATTCAAAGCATTATTCCACTCTTTGTTATCATTCAAAAGGCCAAGAGCATAGCATGCTTCTTTGAAAGTTTTATATGTCACATGGCCCACTGTCCTGATCTCTTCATAGTAAACGATATTCAACAAAATTCTTAAGTGAGATCTTTCACTTGATATTGAATAAAGTGAAGTAATATTTTAACATTCAAATTCAAATGAATATTAATTTCAATTACGATGTTAACATATTAAATAACTTAGTAATAAAATATTTGATATGGCTAATTTGTACTAAATATCATATTTTATTTTTGTAATTATAATTGTGAGAATTAATTTTCTTGAGGTGTAAACACTCTAAAATTCATTTTTTAAGAGAAAAATATTTTAACTTATATAATAGGTATGTTTAGAGAAATAAGAAATTGTAACATCTTATAAAAAAAATATAATTTAAATTAATATATTTAACCTATCCTTGATCTCTTTAAAACAACTTAAAAAAGGAATAATAAATCTACCATAATCATATTAATCTTTTATCTTCCAAATGTATAAGGTTAAAATATAAATTATTGTATTAGTTTCATTAAAAAAATGCATAATAAATTTAAAAACAAATTTAAAAAATTGTAAAGCAATATTTTTTACCAGATGTTGGATGAGTATAAAAGATCTGTCCAATTGTTTTGCTGGCTTGCCTTGGTTTCCATTTCTTATTTTTTTTATCCCAAACAAATTTTGTTGGGAATTCAGAATACGTTAGCAAATACGCTTCAAAATTAACTGAATTCATATTCATCCATTCCATGAACATGGTTTGTTGGATTCCTTCTCTTCTAATGATCGATGACAAATCCTTTAAATCTCTTAGAGTAACTAAGTTTCCCATTGGTAAATGAAAGATCAATCGTATAATTGCTGGATTTCTATAATGTATATCAAAATTGTAAATTCTCCTAGAGGCTTCACATGCTGAGACATATCTGTAACTTGTGAGAATTTAAGAACAAAGTTATAACAATGTATACTATTAGTAGAAAGTTATATAAAGATGGTAACAATTAGATATTTGTAGATGAAAAAAGCTTATTTGGCTTTATTCTCTACTATATATGGTAATATTTATATAAATTTATAATAATACATATAAAAATATTCGAAGTTATCCAATGCAAGTTTAGTTAAGGAAAACTCTATAATAATACATATTAATTAAAAGAGTTTTTAAAATAAAAAAATGTTAGCCAATGCAAGGTAAATTAATAGACTAAGTTTGATCAAAAAATATATTACTAAAATTAGTTATTAACATGATTCATAGAACTAAGATGGTACAAAATAAATGATATAACATGTTAATATTTATTTCAATTTTTGGTTTTCAAGAGTTACCTTCAATCCAAGTATGTTTTGATCTCATCAACATGTTTTATCTCTGATGAATTTGTTATATGTTGCTGTGAAACATTTTCTTCTATTAGAATTTTTGCTCTATCTGGACCTTTGTGGAGATACTTTATCGCCTTAGACTTATTGCACCATTCCATATTCAAATGAGCTTGAAATGCAAGTAACAAATATCAATTACACGAAACAACAAATCGATTGTTCAAGTTATATCTCCTTTTTTCACATGTCATCCATTGTCCCTCTTTTTATAGGTTGGAAAGCCATCTCTATCTGTGATTGTTTCAGTGCTAAACATTTTTGGATAATTTCTAATGTAATAACCATCAACCATGCAAGGTGTATTTTTGCTTGATGATCCACACTGGCCATGGATCATGAACTGTGCTACAACATTTTATGCTTTTGGGTTGTCCTCTTCTAATGGCAACTCTGCTGAAATTATTTTATCTATATCTTGTGTTGTTGGCAACTTATCATTTTGGGTGAAGCCATAGTAGAATGTGAGCATGAAGTAGTCCTTTTTTCTGAAACTCTATTGTATATATTGCTACAAAAGATAAAAAAGATAGTGAAGAAATGATAAATATAGTTAATGGTGTTGAACAGTAATGTGTGTGTGTATGTGTGTAGAAAGAGGGGGAGAAAGAGAGAAAAAAAAAAGATCAAACTACATCATACTTGATATTACTTGGCCAAAATACTGCTCTTGAACTATGTATTTCATTAGTTGATCAAGTTTCATCTTGAATACTTAGGTCTTAATGTCAGACCTGTCATCAATAGATTGTCTTGGAACTTCATCAAGCATATATTGCATCTCGGGCCATTTGGATTGGCAGTAAATGTTATGAAAATATCAAGATTACCAAAAGTTCTATATATGGCTATAGCATCTTGATAATTCTAGACCATGTATCGAGGTCCGCCTGTAAAAGAAGAGGGTAATACAATTCTTTTACCTGTTGTAGCAGCTATGGTTTCTCCATGAACTATTGTGTCACAAACATTCTTATACAGCTCTGTGCATAGCCCTACTTGATTTTATCTAATCTATCTCAATCGATCTTCTTCAATACATGTGTATGCATCAACAACATATTGTTGAAATAATTGACCACCACATATGAGAGTCTTTGCTTCTAATCTTCTATGTTGCAATCAATATGCATAATATTCTCTCATTGTCAAATTGCCTCGTTTTGTTCTATTTTTCCCATTATTATGATAATATGGAATGTCCAAGTGAAATCCATCTTCACTATATGGAAATCGTAGTGGATATTGGATTGCCATGAAGGAAGAATGCAACTTGCTTATTCTTTGGAGTCCATTTATTTTATGCTCTATGACTATATCTTTCCTTCCATCAGATTGACCAAAATCTCCAATAATAGGAGCAGCAATTTCTGTCGAGGTAGGTCTACTATATTGTCATGATTCTACTAATCTCATACCAAATAGTCTGATGCGTAGATTTTTGCTATTAGGTGCAGATAACCTATCCATTCTAAAAACTTGGGCAATTGGATTATGCATGTCAAGCATTTCTTTCAACATTTGAACAATATTTTCATCTACCTTTTCAGCTATGTGTCCATTATTTAAGGAACACAACCGATTTTAGACTTCATTTTCTGTATCATGTATATAAAGTTGTGAGAACTTAGGCTGCTTACGTTCTGTTTGTATGAGTCCTCCAATCCTTTGATAATTCTGACCAGAAATTCTATAGACATATGGACCTAGTCGCGAGTAGACTGTGTTATCCATTTTTGCCTCCATAGATGTGACTGCAAACATAAAATTATATACTTGGATTTTTTTCTCTAAACTTGGTTGAACGACGACCCCCATCATAACTCAAAAGATTCTTCAAAGTCTCTGGTGGTTCTTGTAAGCTTGGAATTTAACTTTTCCTTGTTGGCAGCAAAGTGAATATTTTGATTTTCTCAGTCGATGCGGCTTATCCATCCTCTTCTCATGCCATATAGAGCTCCCACAATTTTCCCATTGATATTTTGGGTGGCTAAGGTCCAAGTAATTTAGACTATTACTTGCATTTTTTAAGGACTATCACATTGGATTTGGTACCTTTTTTATTTTTTGAAGTTTGTTTGTTTATACTAACCAATTGGATGGTGATGAAGTCTTGAATGCGAACTTTGAGTATTTATATCATTGGCTTCACTTGTTTGACATTCTCTTCTTACTTGGATAGGTTCAATTGACACATTCATGCCTTCTGAAAAGGATTAAAGCATAATGACTATTTTAATTTGCATGGAAAGTTTTGTTCAATATCTTAAACTTCAATTTTGAGATAACATAATGTCGATATGAGTAGAAAAATATTTGGTAGTTAAGTATTTTGTGGTTAGATTACCTGTATTTGAGTCCATACATTCTGAACAAATGGTAAGTCCACAAAAAGATTGTATTTTTCCCATTTGGTAAAATGGTTTTATGTGATTGAAGTTGGATGCCTTGAGCAATTTCTGAGAAGGTTTTGGAACTTCCATTGTGACCTATAACATTTTTTTAAAATTAATAGAAATAAAAATAATATAGTTTGAATCAATAAATTTAATGAATTGCTATCGCAAGATAGAAACATTCATAATTTGCAAACTATGTTATTCATGTTTATATATATAGTAAAAGAAAAATAAATAATGAAAAATAATAAATAAATAAATAAATAGTGTTTGTCTTTTTTATCATAACTAAAAATAATTACATGATGAAATTTAAATATAATAATAATAATTAAATTAATCTTTGTCTTTCTCCAATTCTTTTGTTGTAGAAGTCATTGGAACAATATTTCAACTTGTATGGAATATATAGTACTGTTGAGAATTTCAAAATAGTTGTAATTAAGGATGATGTATTTAAAAATAAATTAATTTTAACTAATTGCATATGATTAATACCACCAATTTATAAAATAAACCAATTTATTGTAATTTGTAAGATACTAAATTTTAATCTCTAACTTTTATAAGATTAATATTTATAAAACTATATTAATCTATCAACTCATGATAATGTATATTTATGGTTTAAAAAGTAGAAATATTTACAATTTATAAGGCAATTTTTTCATGTTCATCAATATAAAGTAAAAGAAAAATAAATAATTAAAAATATTAAGTAAATATACAGTGTTTGACATTTCTCTATAAGTAAATATAATTACATGGTGAAGTTTAAGGACAATAATAATAATAATTGAACTAACCTCTTTCTTTCTCCATTTCTTTAGCCGTAGAATTCATTGCACCAATATTTCAGCGTCTATCAAATATATAATAGCGCTGAGAATTGCCCAAATAGTTATAATTAAGGATGATGCATTAAAAAACAAATTAATTTTAACAAATATTAGATAATTGATGTCATAAAGTTATTAAAAAAAAATTAATCACAGAAGTAATAAAAATAATGTGAGAGTAATTTTTTAACTTACAAAAATGATTTGAATTAACAATTTATTGCAATTTATAAGATACTAAATTTTAATCTCCAAATTTTAACCTCTGTGTTTCTCCATTTCCTTGGTCAGAGAAGTTATTGAACAAATATTTCAGCTTTTATGAATTATAGAGTATAGCTAAGAATTTCCAAAATAGTTTTATTTAAGGATGATGCATTACAAAGTTAATTTTAACAAATAGCAGATTATTAGTACTATAAAGGATACAAATAGTTAAAAGTAATGTATATTATAAAGAATACATTAATTATTAGTACTATAATGATCTTAGAATAATCAGCTATTAGTTAAAAGTAATGTGTCAGATGCAAAAAGGATTTAAATTAAGATTGATATTTGTAAAACTATATTAATTTCTCAGCTCATGATAATGTATATTTACGGTTTAAATTTTGATCAATAATTTCCTAAAAAGTATGATGCATTTGTCTTACCCTAGATTTGTCATGAAAAATTATATTATATAAAGATGTGATTTAAGTTATAACTTATAAAAACATTGATAAAAAATAACTTTCAACTAATAAGATGTTTTAAATTTTTTTAAGGAACAATTAAATTCAAAGTCAAAATAAACTTTGCATTATATCTAATTTGTCATGTAGAGAGATTTCAGTAGTTCAATATGCCTGTAAGTAATGAGTTAATATGCAGAGATAATTGATGTATAAGTTAAAAACAAAAGCCTAAAGTAAATAAATAAGTAGTGCCTGGATTTTTTAACTTTTTAAACTACATATTATATGATGACGTTTTAGTAGAGTTGAACTAACTTGTAATTTTCTATATTTCATTCATTGTAGAAGCTATTGCATCTTCCTGGTTATGTGTAGGAAATATATAGTACACCTAACAATTTAGAAAATAATTCAAATTGTGGATGTCTCATTAAAGGAAGATTGATTTTTAACATATATGAAAATAATAATCTTATAAAGCTATAAAAAAAAGGTGAAAATAAAAACAAAAACAAATATTTGTAAAAATATAGAAGAGTTAAATTAGCATTTGCTGTTATTTGAAAAAAGTAAGATTAGAATAAAATAAGCATACATGTGGAAATTACAATGCTTGAATTGTCCATTTATATAATTTTTTCTTCCAAAATAATTTGTTAATTAAACATTTGTGATTTTTTAATAATCTTACCATTTGCAAATGTACATAAAATTAAGTTGTGCCAAAAGATAGTTGTATTGTAAATAATAAATAATAGAGTAATATTTTGTATGGAATTTCTTAACTTTAACATGAAATAAGAAATAAAAGTATAAAAGCAAGTGTTGAAAGAAAAAAAATTACCTTGCAAAAGGAAAGAAGATGATGGAATCAAAGGCACTCTTGGTTTGTCCAAGGAGTACGGTACTCTTTGAGAGAAAGTGCTACACATCATGAATTCTAGATATCCAATGGAAAATATTAAAATTAAGTTGTGGCAAAAGATAATTGTGTTGTAAATAACAAAGTGATATTTTGTATGGAATTTGCCATTTTCACATGAAATAAGAAATAAAAGTACAAAAACAAGTGTTGAAAGAAAATAAATTACCTTGTGGAAGGAAAGAAGATGATGGAATAATCAATTTTAAATATGGAGAAGGCACTCTTAGTTAATCGATAGAATATGGTACTCTTTAGTAGAAAGTGCTGCACACCATGAATCCTAGATTTCCAATAGAAAACTTGAGAGGTTAAAAGATAGAGAATTTGTGTACCTTATATTTGCAATATGTTTGTGTTTTTTGAAAGATATTTAGAGTGCATTTAGTTCAATCTCTGTGATTGAATATATATAGAATAGTAGAAAGTTCTATATAATTATTGCAATTACAAAATTCTAAAAAATAATTTATTATTAAATTGTAACTCTATACTTTTAAATTATAAGTCTGACAATTTTGTTTCTTTGTATTCCGCATCAGTAAAATTTCATGATTGTTAACATAACTTTCTAATAATTTAAATTTAATAAAATGAAATGTTTAGAACAAGCATACAATTGCTAGCTAATTCTTATGTGTGTAATAAATACTATATGCAGCCAATTTCTCACACACATGTATATTTTACAAAAATTGAATAATTTTATGTTTTTAAGTTTTAATTTTATAAATATTTATAATGGAATCAACCTATAAACTATACGTAAGATTTGTAATATTTTGTAATGGAATTAAGAAGACATTTATTGCATTAATATTATGGAATCAACCTATGAACTGAACACAAGATTTGCAATATTTTGTAATGGAATTAAAAAGACATTTATTGCATTAATATTATGGAATCAACATATAAACTAAACGGTAGCTATTGACCAATCTCATGTTTGTGGTATTATTTAAATTTCAACACATTGATTTTGTGCCAAGAAGAATATTTAAATGTATGTTGATAAATAAGTGGTATTTTGAAGAAATTAAAATATAAATTTTGAATAAGAGATTGTCCTCAACTTCTCAAATAAGGATACCTTAAAGATAAAAAATAATAATTTTTAAAATAATTATATTTTTAGTAAATTGATTATTTTTTGTTTTAAACTAAACTTGTGTATGGAATTGACACAGGAATCATTGATCGGCCCACCTATGATAAATATCTATTCTTCATTTCATTTAATTTTGGTCAAAGATTTCAATTTTATAAGTATAATTAACATTTCCAATGAAACAAAATCTCAATACAATAATTACCATTAGTACTAATATGCATTTAATCTCACATGTTGAAATGACACCTTGATTATTGCAAATCCACAATGGCTTTCCATTAGCTTTCTTAATATTCAATCAAATAATTAATTCATTTTAATTGATAGCTGTCTTAATAAATAATTGATAATATCACCTGCTATATTAATCAAATCCAATTCATTCCTTTTAATATCTACTAAATCCAATTCATCAGTTTTGAAGAAGATAAAAGAAGAACCAAATCATGTGCCAAAATAGGAGAGAAATCAAATCATTTCCTAAAGTGCATTCTTGAATTTTTGCTTATACCCATTTCCTTTTTCCTTTTTTTATGGAATGCGCACACTTTGCAAAGTTTCAACCATAGTTTTCAAACTTGGATCAGTAATCAACTCGGTTGAGGCACCAGGTCACTGGTTCAACCAATGGGTCACTAGTCGAACTGGTTGAATCGGTTATAATTTATAAAAAAAAGTATTTAGAAAAATATATAATACATATAAATTCTTTACATGTGTTATATCAAAATCGAGCTCAGCCTAGTGGAGTGCAGGTGCACTGTTCACCCTGCTGGCAGGTGTTCTATCCCTACATTGGGCACTTTTGAAAAAGAAGTTCGTTTATCCATTAAGAGGAATATATATATATATATATATATATATATATATATATATATATATATATATATATTTCCGTGCACATATTATAGCAAAGATCAAGTTAGCTCAGTGGATTGCAGGTGGAACTCATAACTTGTTGTCACAAGTTTGAACCTTGCAACAAGTGTTATTGAAAAAAAATTGCTTGATGCTCGGTCAAAGCTGGAGGAGCGATCAACGGCGGTTCAAAGCACTGGTTCAATGAAAACTTGCCAGTTCGCTCCAGTTTGCCCATGTTTGACCGGTTCATATGCAGAACCGATTCGATCAAAGAACTGAACTGCACTGTGGTCGATTCACGATTTTATGTCCGAGCAAGCCGATTCGGTCTGGTTCTTATAACTACGGTTTCAACCTTTGATTTTTTGTTTTGGGTTTCCTAAGTGGTATATATATTTACTTGTGGTCTCAAAATGGTATACTTTTCATCACTGAAAAAAAAAACCAACACTTTCCTTTTTAAATTTCCATAAAATACATTATAATCTCAATTTATTAAATAATTTGAAGTTAAAAAATGGAAAAAAGTGCAAGTGACCTTTCAAAAAATATATGTTATGTGCATTTTATTCTAAGATTTTTGCAGAGTGGAAATGAACCCTTAATAAATAACATTTTTCGTACAATATTTTCAATTTAATATTAAATTGAAATTCCAATAGTGAAAAAAAAATAAAGGAAATAAATAAAAGAGCTTTATAGGAAGGCAAAAATCTGCATAAATTGAGTAGTATTTTGTTTCAATTTTAAATTTCAAAGCATATAAATGCATGTTGCAATACAAAATAAAACTAAATATAATTATGGAATCATATATTAATTATTAGTGTTATATTAATTATGACTCAATTATTATTACTATCAATTTACGGTAATTATCACTCCAGTAATATAACTAAATTTAGTAATTTTTAATATAATATCGTGCTTAAATTTGCTTTTATAACCCATCGATTATATTTTTAATTCTATGGTAAAATTTTTATTATACATTAAATATTTTAAAAAAGGACTTAAGTGACAAATGGAATACATATATAGCATTTAAACTTAAAAGCACAATACAAATTAAAACATTTTAAAAGTAGAGATTAAAACGAAAATAAACAAATTTTATACTATTCCTGTAAAATTGTATTAATAAAATTCAGAATTTTATGGATATAATTAATTTTATTTTGTTAATAAATATTTAGCAACATGTGTATATTATTAGATAATTTTTATAAAAGTTTTTAAATTTAAGTTGATAGTGTAGGAGAATTTGAGTAGACAAAAAAAAAATGCATAACATGAAAAATTAATACTAATTTATGAGAGATATTGTCATTTTTTCCACAAACTTCAAAATGTTAATTATAATAGATTTACTAAACAATCTTAAAAACACTGCTATAATTTTATTCTTCAATCTTGTAAATCCTGCAAGGGCTTTCTTCATTGGGATCCTATGCTTCATCATCATATTGTAGCCTGAAAAGTTATAGAATGTCATAAGATTTAACATATTCCTCAAAATTCATTTATAAAATAATATGGTCATACCTTAATCTTCTCTTCTTTTTTGTTGACTCTGAAGATTCATTTGAGGAGTTGGTTATTTGTAAAGTGTTTTCTATTGGTGGAATATTTGAATTTTCTATCCTATCTTCCTTCTTTAGCTGTATTAAAGAAAATGTTTAATTTCAAACTTGTAAAATGATATTATCAATTTTCATTTAAAAATTATTACCTTTTCTTTTGACTCTATTGTTGGAACACTTGAATTTTCTACCTTCTCTTCCTTCTCAAACTGTATTAAAATCAAAAATTTAATTTAAAACTTTTGAAATTATATTATCAATTTTTATTTAAAAAATAATTTCTACCTTCACTTTGGGCTTCAAAATTTTATTTGCAGTGAAACTGCGCCTCCTATGACTCTCAAAATAAGTACCCATTTTCACTTCAAAAATATGAGAAGAACCTATAATTTTAAAGAGTTGTGGAGGTAGTTTCGACTCATCCATATTTGCCTATATTAAATAAACTCACAAATAAATAAGTTGTTCACTTTTTTTTTTATTATATCGTGACAATGTCAAATTATAAAAATTAATATTTATTTAGCTTCTTACACTTTCAAAGGCTGCCGTAAGATTATTCAACTTAATTGTGTTAATTGTTCACCTACTTCATCAAATAAAATAAATATTGTTGAATCTGTAGAATCTTTGGCATCAACTCCAAACGAAACCTTCCATGCAATATACATACAAACAATACAATATATAGTAGCATAAAGATTAAATTGACATGGTGGTAATATGTAGTATGATAATTATATATTAAACAATAATTACCTTGCCATTGGGTACTCAACAACCTTGTTGCAAAAATCACGATTGAAATTTGCAGATGACTTTGGAACCTTTCTTTTGCAATGAGGGCAAGAAACATAATACCAACCGTTTCCAAGCAAAATATCATCTATAGTTGCAACATAGCAATAAGTAGCATTCTGGATTTACAAAAAATTAAAAATTGTTATCTTTATTTACAAAAGAAATTAAAACAAATAAATTTACAAATAGAAAAGATATCGTATTAGTCTTTGTAGTTTCCATAGACAAAACTTTAGATTTGGTCCTTATATTATTGAACTTAGAAGAACTCTCTAACTTTGTAATCTCAATGTTATCAAGTAAATGTAAATTTGGAGAATCCCTGTAATGATGTGTTAATATAATAAAATGTTTAATATTTAAAATTATTACCATATTATGCAATTTAAAAAAATACATACTTCAATGATTGCTTGAGCTCATTTGCTTTCGATATGTCTATGTTGACATAAATCTTGGTTGAACTTGATGAAAAAATAGACAATTCACTTACAATGAAAAAAACATATTTTTATTAAAATTTAAAATTTGGTGGAGCTTTGTGATTGTATGTGTGTGATCATAAATCATAATACCTTCATATTTCTTAATTATTGTGGATGAAAAAAAGACAATATTCACTTTAGAATCTTCAGAAATATTGATCTTCATTTGCTTCTGAAATAGTCCAACATATTCATCCCAAATGGTTACTTTCACTTTCTTTTCCCTATCAAGTATATTTGGAATATTAGTATATTATTATTACATGATAGAATATGATACAAATAAGTATGAATATGTTTAATAATCACCTACATATAGCTCCATGTTTCTATATTTTTAAACTCTAACAAATAATGATAATTAAATAATTATATGGTCATTTAGTTTTTGCGTACAATGCAGAATATTTAAATTTGTGTAATGATATAAATATAAAAATATTTCACTTAATTCCATTGCTATAAATGCAATATAATATATATATACACACACACATATAGAATATAGATTATATTGATAAATAATTAGATTATTGAATTACTTATAAAATTAAAAATTAGTGATATATATGGAACATTAAATATAAATCCAAATTTAATCAAGGATATAGATTTTCTCTTATCAAATTTAATTAGTACATGATAATTCGTGATGATAAATAATTTATTTTAGTCTAAAGAAAATTACTATAAAATAATCAGCTCAATTACAATCCAAATTTAATTAAGGTAATAATGAGGCTAAAATTATGGCAATGTAAAAAGGAAGATGTAAGATTTATTTGTTGAAAAAAAAGCAAGGCGTAAGGTTTTCTGATTTTGGTGATGGATCTTCCAAATATCATTTGCAAATAATGAATTATGTTAATAGTTTGTGAACATTGAATTAGGGTAATAATGAGGCTAAAATTATGGTAATGTAAAAAGGAAGATGTAGGATTTATATTTCGAAAAAAAGGAAGGTGTAAGATTTAATGCAGTGTGAAATGATTATTTTACAATTATGGAGTTGATTATTTTATATTAGTTATCTTGAAACAAAAAATGAATTATCTATATATCATCATGATTTAATCAAATTAAAAATAATAGCCACGTATAATAATAGCTATTTTGAAATAATATTTTCTTACAAAATATTTTTTTAATTATTTACCTTGATATTTCTTTATACTTTGATAAGGTTTTTTTTTTTTCAAATAATATATTCTTAGAACATGATCTTTGCAGTTAAGTGTCTCAAAAGAATTTGAACAATTCCTTACTTCATATCTTGCAAATGAATAGTCAACACATAAACATTCCCTTCATTTGTTGTCTTTTCTTCGATTGGTTTTACACCAATGATAACTCCAATTAGATCTGCTGGTTTTGAATTTAAAGAGAGATGTATAATATATATTGCTACCAAATTAAATTAATTATTAATAAATTAAAAAATATTATAAAATAGTATACATAAAATAGTGTAATTATAAAGTCACCTATTAAGACAGTTTTGCCACACTGATGTTGCAAGTCTTCAAAGTTCACAACTTAAACATGTGATGACGAATTATGTTGTCATCATGGTCAATTTTATTGACCAAAGTAGTAGCATAGAAATACAACATAAAAGGGTTATTCTTCACTATTGCATATTTCTCTGTTATTAGATACCATAAAATTTTCAATAGAATATATTTCTCCTTTTTTCAATATATTCTTAAATTTCTGGATGATATTTTTCCCAATTGAAGCATGTATGCAATTGTTCTAAAAGGAAAAAGAATAGAATAAGATAAAAAAAATATGATAAGAATTTATTAATTTTCAACTTAATGCAAAAAGAATAAGATCAAATAAAAGAACATATGTTAATAAATAATAAAGAAATATGCACAATTTAAAAATTTAAACCTTTTCCTCAATAAGTACCATATTTGTCTTGATTAATTCCTTTTTCCGGCATATATTTAGAGTGTCTTATAGTCGTGAAAAACGCACTTTTATTTCCCATTCATCCAAACTTGATGAGAGATTGCTGAGTAATATAAATTCATCATTGGTTGGTGTCTTCCTCCTAGAAGGTAAAAAAAAAAATGTAAGAATGATTAGAATAAATTAAAATAATATGTCGTACCGATTAAAAATGAAATTTACACATACCTGATATATAAACTTGATTGGATCTTCTATATGCAATTTCTTTAATCAGGCAACACCCACTTGGTTCGCAATGTATCGTTAGACAAATACAATTTCACAATGTGAATGTTAAAACCCATTCCAAGATTCCCAAGCATACATAGATAAAGGGCTCAATTTGATTATCATGAAAGTGCATGTTTATTGCATCGGTTTCAAAACCAAAAAGTTACTTTACATTTTAGAATTAGATAATTGTTAACACATTTAACTCCACAATTAACATAATAAATTTGATAAAATGAAGGGTTTGCACGGTTTTCAATGAAAACTGAACGTCCATTGTCCCTATGAACTAAACGTAAATTCAAAAATGATTGTAAAATATCACAAAAAGGAATAGTTGGAAAGAAAAGTAACCAACATTTTAGATTTAATTAAAAATAATGTGTATACAGAACAGTGATGGTTCAAAAGTGACCAATATCTAAAACGAATATATTATTAAAAAAAACTTATAAAGTATAAAGAAACAATTGTTATTATATGTGATTATTATTTTTAAATTGATTAATTCATGATGATATATAGATAATTCATTTTTGCTGCAAGATAATTAATATAAAATAATCAGCTGCATAATTGTCAAATAATCATTTTACACTGCATTAAATCCTACACCTTCCTTTTTTTCGAAATAGAAAATCCTACGTCATCAAGCAAACCTGTAATCACCCTTCGGCCTCTTGAAGTTCTTGTTATGGAGGGTCTGACGTATAAAGGTAGCGATATAGGTCTCTCTAGCAACGAAGCAATGATGAATGCAATTCCTATGTACATAATTGCCTGGTAATGGTGTAGATTCAATATCCGTCTCAAATGTCTTTCAATTCAATTTGAAGACAAAATTAAAAATTTTATGGATGCAATTACTGTGTGAACATAACTGCTTAGCAGCGTACATACAATTTCCATTTCAAATGCCTTTTAATTTCAAGGCTAAACAATAATAATTTAGGGGGGTTAGAAGAAATTCCAATCGGTATAATTACATTTACTTGCTACTTCTATTTTGTGTAATAAATGTAGATTGTAGTGAAGAATTTTTTTTCTACACGTGCAATAAATGTAGATAGCAGTGAAGAATAAATATATAACAAAAAACCTTACATTACCATAATTTTAGCCTTATTATTTCCTCAGTTAAATTTGGATTGTAATTGAGCTGATTATTTTTTACTAATTTTATTTAGGCCAAAATAAATTATTTATTATCACCAATTATCATGTACTAATTAAATTTGATAAGAGAAAATCTATATTCTTAATTAAATTTGGATTTATATTTTATGTTCCATATATATCACTTTATATGGTAAAACATAATAATTTTAATTTCATGTATTTGAATTTCATCAGGTTAAATTTAAATAATAAAAATAATTTAAAGAATACTTTAACTAAGGTGTTAGGGGTTGATACTCGTAGTTTTACTTTTTTTAAAAAAAAAATTAAGCTAAATTTATTTTAAGGTTAGATAAAATATTTTTATTCTCTTTTATTTAATTGATTAAGATTTAATATATTGTATTAGAAAAAAATTCATAGTAACTTCAAAGTAAATATTATTATATAAATATAAATATAATTTTTTTATTCATCTCACTTTGATTGCATATATAATATTAGGATTAGTAATTTAGTTTATATTTTATTAGGAAATTTTATTAACCATGTAGTGTTTAATTATGTTAATGCAATAAATGCTTCTTACAGTGAAGTTTATATATATATATATATATATATATATGTATGTGTGTGTGTGTTTTATTAAAAGGATTAAAAATCACTCTTCCCCCCCCCCCAAAAAAAAAGATTTAAAATCTATACATTGCTAATATAAACTGATCGTCAAATCATGTATTGTCATATTGACCATGATAATTGACTCTTTTCTATTATTTAAAAAACCATTCAAATAAAAGAGTTTAATTGGATGATGTCAAATATTTTTACACTGTCAGTGTATTAAAATTAGCCTCTAATTAAAAATATCAAAAAACATTTTTGTGCAGTATAATTTTCTAAATTTGAGTTCATAACCGTAAAAAAAAAAAATTATTTGTGTATGAAAAACATTTACAGCTAAAGCGTAAATACAATCTTCATTAGACTTATTAAAATTGTATTTATTGTGTCCGATGTATGTTTTAATTGAAAAATTGGTGATGTAGACATCTAAACATTAATATTTTCATCAGAGAGCTAACTTATTAGAAGTTAATTGAGTTTTAGACAAGTTTTATCCCAAAGATCAAGAGTTTGAATTCTGAAAGCCCTCTTGAGGAGAGGTAAGCTGTTTACCACTCTAGGTCCCAATAGGTTAAGTTCATCCGCCCTAACATTTTGCTCATAATATATACATATAGGGTGAGAATCTGTTTACATCATATATAAATTTTGATATACTTAAACCCATCAACAACTTTTTATAAATATAAATTTCATCAATTCAATCATTGAATTCAAAGTTTTTATCTAGTAGATCAAATATATCAAATTTCATAAAATTTGAAAATGATTTGATATTTTATCATGCCACTTTATTTTAATGAATAGTATATTTTTAAAAATGCTAATAAATATCAATCATTAAAATACATGTCTATTGTTATTTAATTTTTCTAAAATTTGACATGTTAAATCGTCAATATTATATCATATAATTTAACAATTTGATAAATTAAATTCAATTTCTATTAAGAATTACTAAAGAGTGTACAAGACTATACCTGGTATAAATAGATCCCCATCCATATATATATATGTATGAAATTTCTCCAATACCCTATAAAGTTCATAGGTACCAATATCTTTTAGATAATTTATGACTAAAAATTTACCAAATATCCCACTAACTAAATTTATTGATATTTTAAACACTCATAATTAAATCACAACCCATAAATTTAAAAAGATACCAATATATATATATATATATGTCACTACCAAAGCAATGTATGATTACTCAATTATAAACTTTTATTTGTACCAAATTTTATGATCTCTTTGTTTCAAATCTTAAAAAAAAAGAAGATAATTATAAAACTTAAATTTCATACATTACTAAAAAAATACCGAAAATAGATTTATATCTTCTTTTTTTTCAAAAGCCATTCTTTTAATTTCTACAAAAGAAGCTGAAAACAACTTTTTGATTTTTTTTTAAATTAACCAAACATACAAATATAATTTTTTGAGGTTAAAAAAGCAATTTTACCCAAAAAAATTACATCCAAACTCACCTTAATGTAGAATTTCCTTCTACTCTGTAAATAATGATAATGTTTGAGCCTATTCAGATTTTGAGAAAATATTAAAGATGCATATTACATAATTTGACCATACTGAGAAAATATATTAAAAAGTCATATAATTTATAATTTTACCACGAAATTATAAAATACAACTTGACATGCATAACAATGCGGACAAGAAAAATCAGCTTTTACTTTTGTACATTTTATCAAAATTCTGAAGTAAATCTGGTTCTTAATTCCTAAAATTTTTACATTTTAATACTTTAATTCTTAAAAATTGAATACAAACATTTTGGCCCCAAATTTTTTTTACATCAAATATATAAATCCCTATAACAAGAAAATCATACACACATTGATTCTTGACATATCAATCCTTAAAAAAGAAAATTAACTTCTAGGGAAATACTAAACAGCCAGAATTTTTTTTCCAGAAAATAAATATCAGAATGATATATGACATAACAACCTGTGGATACATAGGTGGGATCTGACCACTACATTTAATCCAAGCATCACTATGTATTATGTGCAGAATTTTTGTTATATTATTAATTATTCTGACTATGTAGCCTCTCTTAACTTCTACCATATTAATCTTTAGTCTAAAAAACATAAGCCAAACATACTAGCATAATTGCCGGAGAATTAGGTCACTGGACATATAGTAAAAGAAATCTACCTCCAGACAGTTCTCTCTCTCTCTCAATAAATTTATATCCCACATAGCAAAATTTTATCTAAACATGCAGAGACGCAGCTTTCCTTGAGGAAAAGTCCACGTCCCCACACTCACCTATAAATATTGAAAATGTCGAGATTACCTAGTGATTATGAAAGAAGTGCATCAATGAACGAATGCTCGAGCAACTGAAGTCACAAAAACCCAACTAAAGCACCCCGAGCGACCTAACTTAAGATTATTCTACCTTGATATATAAATAAAATCTATACATTTTATTCTAATTTACTGGTAAGGAAAAAATGTTCAGAAATCTACAGTTCTTTCTGTTCACCTGATATTAGAGTGGCGTCTGGGGAGAAAGCCAAGGGTTTAAGGTCGTCATTACCATCAGCATCAGAATTGCTTGATTTTTCTCGCTCAGCAACAAGCATAAGCATCTCAAGGCGCTTGTCAAACTGCAATGCACTCTCATCTCTCTGGTCAAGCTCAGCAGCTTCGATTTCAAGCCATTTCTCACGTAAATCATCAAGAAGATTTCCTTGATCAGTATTCAGATTAGATCCAGGCATGCTTGGGACAGTCGTACGAAGAGAGGAGTCTCCGGATGGTGGAGGCAAGGTTAATAGCATTGCTCGGAATTCTTTTGTATCAGCAAATGTTTCAAAGTTACAAGCAATGGTGTCTAGACAATATTCCCGAATCTTGAAAACACCATACCTGGACAAGGACAACATTTCAATAGAATTACAACTAAAACCAAAATACAATCTAGCGCACTAATTTAGTATTAGATTACGTGAAATCATGGGACCAAATATCAATTGTCATGAGATAAAATATGGAACATATGCAAGTCATGGCTGCAGGACCTATAATACTTTTCTGACATTGGAATCTTTTGACAAAAACATACATTCCACTCATAACAGAATTATGAGGTCAATTTTTGCAGTGATGAAAGTATGAAGCATCAACCAAAAACTTACCTAAAGCTTCAGTCCTTTCTTATTAGCAATGTACATGTTACTAATGCATTATGCCATGAGTTTAATATGTGTGGTTTCGGACATATTAGGCTCTTGGGAAATAACTAGTCACTAATTATTTTGCCTTGAAAATATGGTATGTATTTACTTCATAATGAATATGCGGGTGAGCCTTGACGCAACGGTAAGATTGCAGCCTTGTAATCTGGAGGTCACAGATTCAAATCCTGAAAACAGTCTCTCCACAAAGTGTGGGCAAAGCTACGTACATTTACCTTCCCCAAACCCCACTTGGAGGGAAGCTTGTGTAATGGGCCACCCTTTTCTTATTTATTTCATAATGAATATTTATAGTGTTGTTGGGTGCCAATACTAAGCACCTAAGATCTACACAATTCTATTATGATTTGATATTTCTCAACTCTTACACTTCCCTTCCTCACATATTTTCCTACAAATTCAACATTCCCAATAGACTATTCCCAATAGTTGGGCGAACATAATTTCAAAAGGATTGTTAAATTAGTAGGAAAAATACAAAGGTAGAAGAAGTTGGAACAATATGTGGCAGAATAGTTTAGATTCAAATATTCAATAGGTGTTTGATTAAGTACATAGGTGTAGATACCTAACACTAAACATAGTCGTTATGGAGTAAATATATACATAGTTTCTAGGATAGATAATTAATGCTACCTATTTCCTATGACTATATTTCCAATGCCACATTAAGCACATGCTAAAACACCAACTGCCATCCATTATTCTTAACAAGGATATTTTTTTGGTATAGAATGAAAACAAAAAACAAAGAAAAAAGGAGCAGCCTGATGAAAACAAGGATATGATTGATCTTTCTTGTATTCTGTTTTTGACACCTTACCATTATGTAATTCATTCCATTTGACAATAGAAAGTGCAATAGAGCATATATTACATGAAACCATAATTAAGAAAACCAGACCAAACTGACTGGTTCAACCAATTGAATCAAGAACCAGGCCGGTGATTGGTTCGATGAGCCTTCAAAAACTGCTTGCACCAAGAACCCGTTAAAAACCATGCAAATTGGTCAAAAACCAATAAACCAGCCAGACCAGACTGGTTTGCACGATCAACCGTTTCTTTTTTAAATTTCTTTTTACTTTATTATATTTGTATTTTTTATGAAAAACTACATTTTAACAATAAAAAAATAATTGAAGATATAACTACTAGACCCCTTACTCTATTAAATAGAGCCTAGAGAAAATAAGCATAAGAAAATATGAAACACATTTATATATAGTTGTCTTAAGAGTTAAAAAAAAAAAAATTCCTAGCCTAAGCAATGTGGGACTTTGAGTGCTTTATATATAGATGACAATGACTGGGACCAGACTACATTAGCATCTGTTGATTCAATGCCCTTGCTTGAAACTATGACACCAGTAGAAGTGACCAAAGCATAAAAGTTTTCTAGGAACTGAAACTTGTTAATTATGCTTCAGGCAATGAAACGCCAATGGAGTTATTTCAGCTGTACAGCAGTACAGGGCACTTCTGTGGAAAGTGTGAGGGGTGAATTATATTGGAGAAAATGACATAAAGCAGAGAGAAGGAAGGAAGGAATGCAGGAAGTCATTCAGTAACAAATTGAGGCCTTAGGACAACATATCAAACAAAAGTGCACATATCAAACAAGCAACAATAATTGCAGCTATCAAATGGACCAAGACCTGCACAGATTAAACAAGCAACAATAATTGCAGCTATCAACGTGTGCACTGGGGGAAGGCCGCCTCTGAAAGCAAGGAACTGGTCTCCATTTCCCTTATTTCAGTTTCCATCGAGAAATTTAAGAGAAAACAAATAAAATCCCTTCCCTACCCTAGTGCACATATCAAACAAGCAACAATAATTGCAGCTATCAATGTAAAATGGATCGAGACTGGCAGAAAAGCAACATACATGTCTGCTAATGTTAACCAATGGCAAAGTTCTTCAGGTGACGCCATTTCCAAGTGTGGCAACAAGACATCAGCCACAGCACGCTTAAGAGGAAACAATAAGTATCTAGAAGCAGCATCGAACATTTCCTCAGCCTGTTCAAAACACAACTGATGTTAGACAAGAGAAGGACAAACCACTTTAACAGAAATCTCTATGAACGTATAAATACCTGGTCTGGGTTTATATCCTGCAAAGCATCAGTGTACCTGAAGCAACAAAGATAGCAGAAAAAGGTTTATAATAATCAGATTTACAGCAGACACTTGAGGCACAGACACACTATAATATCCCAGAAATGTCATCATGCTATGAAGGCACAATTACAGGAAAACTCTACAGACTAAAAAGGGACAATAAAAGCAGAAAACTACACAGGCAATTTAAACTGAAAACTCTAATGACACAAAATGGCCTGCCATAAAATAATCACAAATAAACTTCAGGCAATTTAAATAGGTTTACTCAATCTTGACAAATTGGAATCACTCAACCAGAAATTACTTGAAAAAACCATGAAGTTTGAATAAAATATTACTATCATAGAATAGTTGATTGTGTTCCTTCAGCATATTACATATTCCAACTTAATACACTAGATATGGGAGATCCTTTACAGCCAACTATCAAAAAGACCCTCATTGACAACATTTAGCTATGCATCTGGCAAATCATAATCTATAGAATAACACATAGGTGCTAAGGGTGCATTTGATTTCAAAAAACAGTTTTCAATATTCATTTCTTGTTTTCCTATTTTCTGAATTTAATGAAGGAAATACTTAAAACTGTGAAAACTACAAGTCATTTGGTTTCAGATTTTATTTTTAGTTTTTTAGTTTTCAAGATTTTGTGAAGGAAATACTGAAAATTATGAAAAATTACAAAAATCCAATTTTCAGTTTTGATTTCCAGTTCACAATATTTGCTTCAATAAATCCTGAAAATTGAAAAACTAAAAATGAAAACTAAAATCAAACGCATACAAAATCCATTTTTCAGTTTTTATTTTCATTTTTCAGTATTTTCTTCATAAAATCTTGAAAACAGGAAAACTAATGAAAATTGTTTATTGAATCCAAATGCACCCAGATTATCAAAATAATCTAAGGATAATATGCCAATATATGCCATATTAAAAATGTATCGACCAATATCCCTCCCATATCAAATTCCAAATCTTACTGTTTAGGTTGGAGACTTACATATATTCAATCATTTTCTCAAATGCTTCTGTGCTTAAGTCATGTTCTTCAAGACAAGGAAGGGAATCAAGAGAAAACCCATCTCTCCCTCCATGGAAGTCCTTAATATGTGACAGTCTTGCCTTAAAATATTCAGACCTTGATGCTAGAATAACTTGATGGCAGCGAAAATTTTTTCTGTCAACTCTTACACATACATCAGCCAGATCATCAACAGGTTTACCCATCTGCATAGCACCAACCTTAGAAACCAGTTTATCAACTCCATCATCTTGACCATTTTCATGGGTTGAATTTGAAAGGGCAGCCAGAAGGATTCGATGCAAGGCTGCAGGAAGCCTGTCGTCTACTGGAAGGGATAGACCTTGTAAAATGTACCGCTTCTGAGAATTATCTACATCTGTCAATGCCTTATACTCTGCAAATTTTTGATGAACTACTTCTTTCTCAACGATTTTCTGTAGTGATTCGCATTTGCATACTTTGCAGATTCTCACAAGATCTTCCATGTCATCCACAGCAATCTCTAATCTGTCTGAATAAAAGAAGTGTATAAGACTATAAAGTGCAGGATATGACAATTTTTCCCGTGGCAATCTTACTTCACTGCGATTTTTCCAATCAGTCTCAAACTTTTTCTTGAAAAAAGGTGACCTTGCACTTAATATAACTCTGTGAGCTTCAATAGGCCTTCCTTGTACAATAAAAACCACATCTGGAGGAAAGTGGCCACCGCTAGACCCCTGGGTTGATGAAATACCTACTCAATTATGATCAATATTGAGTCCCAGGCCAAATATACATACAACATTATTATTTGGATAAAGGAAAAATAATTGTCACAGCATGCATTTATTCTTTGCAACTTATGTTCAAACATATATTCAAACACCATGACATCCCTATCTAACATGAGAAAGAGTACAAAGTCAAAATAAAAACCAAAATAAAAAAAATAAATTGGCAGAGAAACTGCATGGAGAAAATAAAGCCTAATTGATCTGCCGATTAAGGGTCACCGCACGTGTCAATTAAGAGTTTCAGTATCTATTATAGCAACTCAAAGGGCATTATTCTACATATTTGATGATTTAATCATGACTAGAAAAGTCCAATCTCATAATTAGGGGAGTCCAAAAGTTAATCAAAAGTCAAGAACTAAACCATTTACGGGTTTCTGTCATTCGATACAAACATAGGGATTATAAACAGTTGATTCTGAATGTATTATTCAACCCAGTGAAAGAATTCATCGTGCAGTATAACTAAAACTTGCATTGCACTAATTCGTCTCATACTTCCTGGGACAACGACAAAGAACATAAGGATACAAGCAGCAAACTGAATGTTTCCTCTTATCTAACTTCCTAGCGGATTCAAGTGAGATGAGTGAGAGGAAACTTGTTATATTTGTTTTTGTTATCAATAAGGGAAAGAAAGGTTTATACCAGGAACAAGGGAGTGGGGATCGGAGAGGTCAGAGAAGGCGCGGTTGGCGGGAAAGGCAAAGAAGGTGTCGCGGAGGGAGGCCTGCAAGGGGCCCAAGGGTGGGGGGCGGGCCTCGAAGGCCTTGAGGAGCTTGCGGACCTTGAGGTTGAGGGCGGCGTAGTGGCAGCGGTCGCCGTCGAAGGTGTGCTCCGAGCAGATGGCGCCGCACTCGAGGAGCATGCGGGCGGCGTCGAGGTGGCCGGCGAGGCAGGCGTAGTAGAGGGCCACCGAGTCCCACTGGTCGCGGGCGTTCACGTTCACGCCCGACTCCAGAAGGTACCGCAGCCGCTCCACGTCGCCCGCCCGTGACGCCTCGAAAACGTCGCCGTTTGGGACCTTCTTCAGAGGAACCGACGCCGCGAAATCCGAGGCGTCGAGGTCGATGCCGTCGTCGATGAAGGTCATTGGGTCTTTTTTCTGTTGGATGGATACCTGCGTGCGGACGAACAAAAGGGGGTTTAGCTCTGTTTTGGAGGTTGGGATTTACGTTCTGTAGTTTTAATATACTGGATTTGGATGGTTTAGGTGAGCATATATGAAAATAAAGTAAGATGATATTATCTATCTGTTCGGGATCGGAGAGAATTACGCGAATGTCTCAATTTGTATTATATCGAAATCGAGCTAAACCGATTTCTGGATGAATCTTTGAAAATTGAAATATAATAAGTCGAACTAAACCGATTTGCCAATTACCACTTTTCTGAGCAACCAAATCGAGTCAAACCGATTTGCTGTTCGCCGTGTCAGATCGTTTGTATAATCGATTCTTGAGAGGGGCTAAAATCGAGTTAAACCAATTTGCAAAAGTTGTGCCAGAAACAGTGCATAATCAGTTTAAAACAATTTGCACATCGCATTTGCCTATGTAAACAGAATCAGGTTCAGCCGAAACTCATCCCCATTCATATGTTCTTTCACCTCTTTGTGAGATTTTTGTGAGAGTGATCGTGAGGTAAAAATGGATGTTGAAACTATCTATCGCTTGAATGCAGTTGATCACATTACAGGGAGATTAGCACACCGGGTAAGTGGATTGTTTTACTTAGTTTATTATGTTAGTATTTTAATTTATTTGGTTTAAGATATTTTAATATATTAATTGTGACGAGGTAGGCTTCTTTAGCAATTTTAAAATATTGTAATATGTTTGAGTAAAATACTAAACATAGTTGTAACATGTGGTCAAGTATTTAGTAAAATTTTCTATGTAGATAAGTAGTTAGTGAATGGATTACACTTTGTCTTATAGGATAAGATAATTTAATATAATAGCATTCCGTGGAAGTTAGGGCTTGTTTAAAATTGTTTTAAAATTATTAATTTTTCAAAACAGTTTGTACTGATAAGTTTTATATTCAATTATTAAAAAAAATTGGTGAAGTGATAATCTGGTTGTTAGATAAAAGAGTTTTTAAATGAAAATAAATAAATATGTTGTTTGGATAATTGATTTTAAAAAAACTTTAAAAGTAGTCAACCACAAAATTTGGTTGAGAATGTATTTTTAAAAAATAGAGGTAGACATAAAATAAAGGCATCGAAATAAGTGATATAAATAACTTTACAACATGATTTAGATAACCTTTCAGAATCATAGGCAGGGATAGTAAATTTAGAGACTTTTATAAATATTAGTTTTATAATTTAAATTAGTTTTATAAATATTAGTTTTGTAGTGTTGAATAGCATAAATAATATAAGAATTATAACTTAAATTTAATTAGGTTTATATAATATGAAAATTATTAATTATTCACATTGGCAATATCTTTTTTATTTTTTGTAGCCTACGCGAATTATAAAAAGTAGGCGTTATACTAAGATGGTGGAGCCACATCCATTAATGGAGCCTTATCTGATGCAGGAAGGGTTTTGGTATGCTGCACAGATGGTTCCTGTTTATGATTATGACAGGCTGCTCATTAGTGTACTTGTTGAGCGATGGAGGCTCGATTCACACACTTTTCACCTACCCTATGCAAAGTGCACCATCATGCTTTAGGATGTTGCATTCTAGCTAAGGTTGTGTGTGGATGGACAAGTTGTGTGGTTGCATTGGTGCATGCGAGAAATTTTATTGGGGCTACAATATATGGACACTATGTCAGGAGTTGCTTGGTGCAGTCTCGCTGCAGGAGCACATCTTGGGATCTACTGTGAACCTACCTTGGTTCATAATGACATTCCGCAATTTGAGAGATAATGCTGATAAGGCTACAGTTATCTGGTACACTCAGGCATATATTATGGTTCTACTTAGTAGGTTCGTGTTCCCAGATAAGTTAGGGTTCAGGGGTCAATTGAAGTGGCTCCTACTCTTTGAGAACTTTGCAAAGACAAGGCAATATAGCTGGAGGTCAGTAGTTCTTGCAGCACTTTATCGCTCTCTATGTCATGGTGTTAAATACAATGTCATTGAGATTGGAGGGTGTTTGACACTATTGTAGTCCTCGGCATGGTACAGAATGCCTGAGTTATGTACCAGACATGAGCGTTCGATCTACTTTCCAGTAGCTCTGAGGTACATTTATTTGATTATATATTTTTTCCTTTTTTTTCCATGTACACCATTGATAATTTTTTTCTTTGCAGGTGGAAAGGTTTTACTTGCACAACTAACATAGATACCTGGTGGCTATTGAGGTATAGGGATCAGATTGATGCAATTGGCATTCATAGGGTAAGTTGCATTCCACCATGTTGTTGAGGTGTTCATTCAGTGGTTTTTATATTTCAAATTGTCATATATTATTCTCCATTATTGCAGTTTCGATGGACCCCATATAGTTGTGATGATGTTAGGGCTGTGACCCTGCATTTATTTATGAGGAGGCTACTGTTTGGGCATTGATTATGGCTCTCATACATTTTCCTGTGATTGAGTGGCACTAAATTGAACGGGTTGTTCGTCAGTTTGGCGAAGGACAACACATATCCAGTGCCCCGATAAACATTGATTGGTTGCATGTGAAGGATAGGCGAGGGGATCTAGACGCATGGTGGCCTCAGTATCATGCACCATGGCATGGTGCATGGGATGGACATCAGGACCAATAAGTCATTACCCGCTGGCCCATAATGATCGACCATCAGTTGAGTACTTCGAGTGGTACTTGTCTGTGGTAACTAGGTTTTTTTCAGGTCGCGGATCCCCTGATGACCCCAGACTTAGGGAGCTGCTAGAAAGTGTAGCAGCCCAGAACCCACCAGCATCGGATATCCCACAGCCACTAGATGTCCTAGATTGACGCGGTAGAGCATGTCGAGTGCTAGCCGATATGCGTACTACATAACGACAGTACGCTTCAGACCTAGATGATCTTAATGAGGGAGATATGAATGATTATGATCATCATCATGCAGACGATGCCTAGCCTCCTCCCGAGCCTAGACACCAGGGACAGCCAGGCTCAAGCCGCTAGACTCAGCCAGGCCCCACCTGCTAGACTCAGCCATGACGTAGTTACTAGTCTCAGACAGGCCATAGCCACTAGAGTCAACCAGAGGCCAACTGCCAGAGTCAGCCAAAGGCCAGCTGCCAGAGTCAGCCAAATCACAGCCACAATGCTCAAGGTTTTCGGGTATACCAGCCATCACCGATGTACCTAGTGACCAGCCAGCAGTTTATGGAAGCTTTGACCCAGCAGTTTATGGGAGGTTTGGTATTAGCTCCAGAACCCTTTGTGCTTATTTGTTTTGGATGACAACAAAGCTAATTTAAAGAAAATACTTTGAAGAATGACTGATGTTTCTATTGAGTTCCATGTAAAGATTATAACAAGTTTCTGTCGTTTAATAAAAGCAAGGCTTACTCAAATAAGAATATATTTCACTATACATGTGTAAACATGTCTGTCTCATGTTATGAAATCTGAAATAAATCAGAAGTGAAATTACCAAGCATTTGATAGCTAACGATGAGAAGAAGTTTTCAATGCTACAAGGAACCAAGTTCAGAGGCTTCAGAAAGTAGCACAAGATATCAGAAAATACACTCAAGATGAAGATATCAACTCATGTCCAAGAGCAATGTGTTAATTAATCTTCAATCATCACAATCGTAGAGATACTATCAGTAAAGTAGATCTGATTAAAGATCAAAAAGTGAAAATTTCTCCAAAGCACTAATTGTATACATCAGAAAGCTTACCTTTGAGTGAAGCAAAGAATGCTACAGGAAGGGGAGGGAAATTTGAAATTTGAATTTCAAATAATCAAGTCAAACCCAGTTTTAAACTAGTACGTCATCTCTTCTGCCTTTTTGATCAATCACCCTGGCTTCATGAAAGAGGAGTTCAGAAAGCTTGCTTAGAAAGTAAAAAAGTAGTTTTTGAAAGAAGATTAGAAAACTCAACTTTACAACGATTTTTGCAACCGATGTAACTGATTTGTCAACCTCTCTTCTAGCTATTCTTTCAAGACACAACAAATGTTTAACACGTGTCACTTGAGGAACTGATCTATGGCAATGGTTACAAAGAAAGACCACTATATAAGGAGATGCTATGCTTGAAGACCGATGAGAGATTTGAATATTTAAGAGAGCAAACTCTGCAAAAATCTCTTCCCAATCCTTGAAATATTCATCTTTATCATGTAATAAATTTCATCATTGAAGTATAAAGAAAATCTTCCTTCTATATTCTTAGTTAGATTCATGCTTTTCTTACGGAAGAAGTAAAAGAAGGAAGTCATTCAAGTTTTTTCCAGGAACTTTTATGTATATGTTAAGGAAACTTGATTGTAGGTTAGTTTGAGTGACAACCCAAACACCTAAACTTTGTATCCTCGATCCAGTAGTGATTGCTGTGAGATAGGTTAGAGAGGCTACTGTAAAACTACTTGCAACGAGACAGTAGTGATTGCTGCTAGTCGCAGTTTGGCTTGGAGAGGCTAGTGTCATAACTACTTTTAACGTGACAGTAGAGGTTGCTACCGATCATGGTTTGGCTTGGAGAGGCCAGTGTTGAGACTACTTTCAATGCGATAGTAGAGGCTGTTACTGATCACAGTTTGGCTTGGAAAGACCAGTGTCAAGAATACTTTCAATGTGACTTTAGAGGTGATTATTGATCACGGGCTAGCTTGGAGAGATTAGTACAATACTACTCGTGTTAGCTTGGGAAGGCTTGAAGAAAGAATACTCAACTTGTGTCAATCTCTAAGTTAGTCTGCTGGCACAAGTGAGAGCTTGGAAAGACTAATGTAAAGACTATTCATCTTTACTTTCTCAGGTTGAGAAAGTTGTTATTGAATGGAATCTCAACTGTTGTTGAGTACTGGATGTAGGCAGATTTGACCAAACTAGTATAAAATCCTTTAAGTCTTTTGTCCCTCTCTCTAATATCTTTCATTTATCTCTGTTGTATCATTTACTTACACTTGATATTATATATCTTTCTTGTTTTGTTTTATTTCATTTATCTCTGTTGTATCATCTACTTTCTGAAGCTACTAACTATGTTTTCACTGCACTTCAAGTTTTACACTTGATAGTAATTATTTTCAGAAGCTTCAGAAAACATGAAAAAGGATCAATGCACGATTCAACCCCCTTCTCATGCACATCTTTACCTACAAGTGGTATCAAAGCCAGGCCTCTGAGGGTTGAGCAATCCAACGATTGCAGAGGACGAAGATCTAATGGACAGAATGACCTATATCATCTTCCAAGATCGATCTTTTATCTGATCATCCTTTTGCTGACAAGACTCTAGGTTATGGCACAGTTCATTCATATGATGAAAAGGATCCAAAATAGACCAGTTGCCATGAACTTTACAAAGGAGAAAGTTCAATTGTCCCATCAAATCAAGTCTCTATTCATATATGCCCTAAGCTACAGCTATATATGCTACCTATGTATTGTTTGTTACATATGAAAGGCTATATGAAACTGTCGGCATATGATGTTGAAGGATCTCAATTTATATTAAGATATCTTTGATCCTAATAGTATCATATCAGATGTTTTTCAACGTTGAAGCAATAAAACTTGCTAAAACTTCTCTATGAAGTAGAAAGATATGATATTGCTACCTAAGATTGGATTTGGAGATGAGTTTTCTGTATGTGAAATATGTCTGAAGTTTGTAATGACTATATTAAGAAGGACATCAATCTCATGAATGACAGATCAGGACAAAGATCATCTTGAGAAAGAACATTTGCTCATAGCAGCAATGTCACAGATCATATATTTATTCGGTGCTTAATCTTCATAACCCTTTGCAAAGAAGAAGAATATGCAGACATCTAGAAAGCCTTTGTCAGGAAGTCTTGTTGTGCTAAAACTCGATGTCATTTTGTGCTTCATGGCTGAAGAACATCATCAGAGACTCATGAGGTAAAAGTTTTTGCATATTATCTCTGTTATAATTTTGCTTTTACTTCATGAGATGAGTTGCTAGAAAGATATCAAGTCTATTCATCCATATATCTCAACCTGTCAAAGAGCTCATAGAGTTGCCATGAACACTTAAGAAGGTAAAAAGAGAAATACTC
Organism: Dalbergia cochinchinensis; assembly: GCA_031216125.1. Taxonomy (NCBI): domain Eukaryota; kingdom Viridiplantae; phylum Streptophyta; class Magnoliopsida; order Fabales; family Fabaceae; genus Dalbergia; species Dalbergia cochinchinensis. The sequence continues at coordinate 17,991,788 of CM062370.1, forward strand.
TAAAGAGAGTTTACTCTTCTCAAGCTATATGTTTCTAAAGCCTCTAAGAAGCTATATGAACATGTTAGAAATTTCTTCTGAATCCTTGAGAAGATTTCACGGCATCATAAGACCTGACCTGTTTTTGTGAAAATGGTCAGCATCTTTTGTTTTAGAAAGCCTGGATTGAGATATACAGGTGAAATAGAAGAATAAAAGTCTATGCAACTTCATCCATATACATATATAGAGATATCTTTTGTCTTTGTCTTCAAAATGTTTAAAGAGATGCCTTTACATCTAATGAACCCTGAAAAGGAATTCCTTTAGAAAGTTGAAAAAAAAATCTCTTTCTTTGAAACTAACTGAAAAGGACCCATGAAAGTCTAGGTACCAAAAATCATACTCCTTCTTACAAGTATATCTGAAAATTCTCTCTGGCTGAAATGCTAAAGAAGCATTCTGATGATGATCTTTCTAGATATTAGGCTTTGATTCTAAGTGTTATCATAATTCCTAAGAGATAATCTTTTTAGGAATCTATCATGTATGATGATGATGAAAAGCTTAAGGAAGACTTTGCTGATAATCTTGATTATCTTGAAGAAAATCTTGAGATTTTTTATCTCAAAGTAACTTCAGAAAGCTAGCAGATGAAAGCCAAAGTTTCAGAAAATGAGCTCTAGAGCCTCAGTCTTTTAGCATGTATGCTCGGACTATTCAAGATGATTAGAAACCAATCTTTCTGAAATGCAACAAGAGCAGTTTAAAGATGACATAGAAGCTAAAAGATCTAAATGTAGAGTAACTTCACAAAGGTTTCTGTCTTAAGGATAATCTTCTATTGTCAAAATTCTTGGAGCATTCCCAATGGTATGAAACCGAGTCATTCCTTGGATTTTTATCAACTATGTTTTCATTACCACCACCATACCTATGCATGCTGAAAAAGCTTTGAGTTGTCAAAGTTAGGTGGAAGCTATGCTGAATATGCTAACCAAGCTCAAGAGAAAGGTAAAGTCTACTCATCTTGTTTGAGACATCATTATCCATACTAAGAGGAAAAAGCTCAAGAACTATCTGGATAAATCGGATATCATCAGGGCAAGCATATCCATACAAGAGAATAGGTCTAAAAGAAAAAAAGCTCAAGTATGCTAAGATCTTTGAACCCAGATGCTGCGGATAAGGAATCACGTACAAGACCATCTCTTGAGGTAAGTTGCCTTCCTATCCTTTGAGATCCCTATCCTTTGAGATAATGTTGTGCTATTTATCTTTTGAAGAATTTGTTCAGCTTTCTATATCCTAGATTGTTTTATAAAAGTCCTTCTTTGTGTTTTTTTGAAAATCGGGATGCTCAGTAAATAGATGTATCTACTAAAGATCTTGTTTCAAGATGTATTCACAATGTCTATGACTAAAGATCTCTTGTATACTTTCTAGCTTTGAAAAAGTTTTTTTATTTTTATTTTCACATATGCATAAGCATCTCTGCATAAAACATTTCTGGGATTTCTTTCTTCATTACTCCCTTCTGAAGATCAAGCAAAGCAATCAAGAAACCATCAGAATACATATCCTCCTAAAGACTCTGCTTATCAATTAGCAAGAACGTCAGAAGATCAGTCTGTAAAATTATTAGTATGTATTTCAGATGTCAATTTGCAAGGTTACAGATTTCTGTGAGGATTGGTGTATCAATTTGCGAGATTAGAAAGGAATCAGCATCTTCAAGTTGAATACAAGTTGAAGACGAGTTGATCAAAAAGAAGAAGATGTATTCAGAAGAAGGTTGTTTTGGTCAGAAAGAAGTCCTTAAGGATCAGAGAATAATGGTCGTATATGAGCATTGAATCCAAAGAAGAAAGAAAAATATGAGATGAGATACAAAGATTCTTCTGTAGATCAGAAAGTAAACTTTGAAGTTTCAAAAAGTAACTCCTTCAGAAAATGAGATCAAGAGTCAGAAGACTCTCTTTCTGAAAGAAATATGAAAAGGTAGGATTTTTACCCATGATGTCAGTGTTTCTCTTTCCCACGTTGCTTTGACTTCAGTCACGTCACATCTTTTTAAACCCCTATGTCTCACTTTGTTCTTAACCATCATCTTCTTGAGCAAATCACTTTTCTTTTTCTTAACCTTTAACCCCATACACTTTATCATTTCATATCCACATACATGTCTTGTAACCTCAACTCTTCTTCTTTTATTACACAACAATCTTTCTTCAAAACCTCATCCCTACTTCTGTAATCGTTTAACTTTACTTTGAACTGTCTTCTTTTCTTTTTCTTTAACCCTTCATGTGTCCTTTCTTTCAAACCTCTTTTTCTTAAACATACCTCTTTTTCTTCAATGGCAAAAGAAAAGAATATGGCTCAATCTGCCCCTGTAGAAAAACCCTTTCATATGTTTGATGACGCTGGTATACAAGATCGCTTTAAAAGATTCTTCATGTCCAGAAAAATGGCACCTGGACAGTCTTTGTGTAAAACCTACGTGACGAAGTCACCATACTCAATGATATCTTTACTTTCCAAAAGTGGGAGGATTTTTTGGAAACAAACGAACTCATCTTTCCCCGGTTAGTTAATGCTTTTCACTCTCATCTGAAGAGACCATCACCATCCCAAGTCAAGGGCATGATCAGAGATTGCCCTATCAAGATCACTGCTTTAGCACTTGCAAAAAATCATCAATGGTCTATGCGAAGGGATCGTCTGCAAGTTATCACTCGACTGGGCAAAATCTCTCGGTTTAAAATGAAGGAGACGTGTCTAGATATCTCACTGACTCTATCATCCACAATCCTAGTGAGATTACCATAGCTATGTTGAGCGCTAGGGCAAGGAAAGTATGCACAATGGTTCTATTTTCTATCCTTCCACATATTAGCAGCACAAATGCTCTCATTGGAATGGATTACATGCTTTAATATTGCCTTATGGTAAAAACAAAAGTCAACCTGCCTATGCTCATTCTTGACTACACGATGAGTACCGTAACCAAGGAAACTCAAATAACTGTGAGTGTTTTTTATCGCATGTTTCTTACAAAGGTGCTTCAATAGTTGGACTTTCCTCTTAACAATGAAAGGTATGAGCTGGTGGAAGGAACCATCTTCACACCTTCCTCTTTTAGAACCTCAAGGAAAAGGTTAACCCTCCAAATAGCTGAGCCTATAAGACAAAGTCCAAGAACAAGAGGTAAGCAAGCTCGAAAGGCCTCTTAGAAGTCTGAGCCCAACCAAGAAAAGGGTAAAAGGAAAAGAAAACTCATTCTTCCTGAAAGTGAATCTAATGAAGAGGATGTTCTCTTCATCCAACATTATGAAAGAAGAACAAAAAGAAGAGAGGAGGTAGGCACTCAAGGATTAGGAGCTATAATCAAACCTGAAAAGCTTATCAGCAGAAAAGAGGTTGAGCTAAGATAGAAGAAGATGCAAAAGAATGCATCAAGTATCACTATTCTATAGGAGGAAGTTAAAAAGTTTCAAGAGGACGTATATTATGTAACCATGTTGAATGATAATGAAGAGGAAGAAGAAGTAGTTGAAGAAGAACAAGTTGCAACATCATCATTTGAAGAAGAGAAAAATCTCTTTTAAAGAGTGAAAAGGCCAAATTGTGTGCTATGTGCAGTTCTAGCCTACACCTGAAGAGCCTCAGATGGAGCCCGTTATTGAAGAACCAGATGAGGAGAACTATGCAACTTGTTTTATTCTCGTTCCATTTGTATTACTACCACCCTCTTCCATTCATTTCCTTCTAATTGAAGAAGAAAGGAACAGAATTTCTCAGGGTCCAGCACCTACTGTTATGGAAACTGATGCTACTACTGTAACATCCTAATTTTTAACCCAATACTCTAGAACATAATTAGGTTAATCATTAGTCTGTTACTTCATAGTCCTCATCTAACTTTGAATTACTTAGCGGAAAATATGGGTAAATTTTTTTTGAAAACCAAAGTGAGAGCCGCGTGATGCGATAAGCGGTAAACCATGTATGGTAAACAAATGTCTCACAACATCATAACATAAGGCACACCATGAGTAACACTGAAGATCATCTCATATATATATAATTTGCCCACTTATAAGTGTGGGACTTAGTTTAGTACAAGGAAAGTACAGGAAAGGAAATACAACATAAACGTAAACATGATCTACTCCCCTACCCGAGTGCACCTAATGGGATAACCTCTAAACAAAAGAAGGTTTATCCCCATCTTAGTGGTGTGTGCTCTAACCGGTACTCCATCTGGCCGATCGCCACCTCCTCATCGACGTCCGCCTCGTGAATCCAGGCAAGTATCCGGAAACCGTATGCGAAGCTCCTCGCATAAAGAGGCGGAACGGATCGAGGTGACCCTCACGGTGGCCGCATTCCTGGCCGTCGCAAGTGTTGGGGCCGAGTCACGATCTCACCGCCTCCCTCATCAATGGTGGAGAGGGGGCGTAACTCTCGCTATACTGATGAGTAGGCAGTGTCCGGACGGTCCGCCTCCGAAGTAGGTCCGGCACGCATCGGGATAGTCTCGCATGGCTAAGGCGGCAGTGCATGCGAGCACTTCTTCGCCATGCGCACGCCGCGACGCCAAAACCCGCCGCCGCCGCCATAGGTGCAATGGGGAGAAGCGATGGTGTGCACGGATGAGCGGCGGGCGCCCCATTTAACATGAAAACCGCACCGCACGCCTCAATGGTATGACCCGTGAGCTCGGTCATAGTGCACCTCCCATGCTTTGGGTGTCCACGAACACTACTTAACGCCGCCAATCTCAAGACGTGACGGAAAGAAAGAGATAGAGGGAGTGAGAATCTTGCTAAAGAATCTCAAGAGGGCCTCCTACTACCTAGGTGTCATCATCTACGCCCTCAGAACCTTGGGTTTATTTATACAAAATGATCGAGCATGTATTAGGTTCATTTTAAACTTTAAAATATATTTTAGCCAAGGTCCATTCATTTTAGGATGATCTTAATGTCATGGATGCAACATAATAGAAAATGTATGCATGGCACTACCTAATGCACATACATAAAACATAACATCAAGCATCATCATTCTTGGTGGCATAAAGTGGCAATAGTAACATTCATAAGGGACAAAACTTAGTGACATAAACATAATCATGAAACTTCTCTTCCTCATGGGCCACCCTAAAAGACAATCGAACTGGGGTGCTCTACGAACCGTGTCACCTGAATCGTGTCATACATCTAGGTTATGAGCTCATACCTTAACTAGTCGTCACTAGTTCTACTTTACCACTTAACGATAAGCTTATCATAAATCATAAATCCCGACTATCCGAGTACGGTTAGGGCAAAACTCTTAGGGGTGCTCTCAACGTAACTCGTGTCACCTAAGAGTTGTAAATGGTACCGATGTCACATGAGTTCTATGGAGGTGCTCTACTAACTCGTGTCATCCTAGAACCCATCTTAGTACCTAATTTTCAAAATCTCTTTAAGTCCTTTAAATTTGTCGGTAAAATTCAAGCAAGACAACTATCATTACATCGAATTTCTTCCAAATTTTCTTTATGCCACATTAACATATAACCTCATGAATTCTCATATGAATAATCATCATCCTCATTTGCATACTACATGCATCATCATAAACATTCAAACGCTACCCTTACGGTAGCTTATGCTTTGACTCTTACTTTAGCTTATGCTTTGACTCCTCACGTCTTAATCTTGAGATATAATTCTCTAACATCCGACGCTATATTTTTATGCACCTAAGGGCTCATAATTAATCATCATTCCTAATCCTCATGTTCATACTTAAATCTGAATAGCATAGGGCAAATTCTCTAACTTATGTTCACGGGGTTCTAGAACTTACGCTTTAGACCTCTTTCTCGTTCTACTAAGGCACTATATATTAAATCTAAATCAATTTTGAGGCATTCCTATGCTTAAGGATTAATTATTAATCATGTTTATCATGTTGTAAGGGTGCTGACAGAATCTAGAAAATTAAATGTTCTAAGAGTTCTACATTTGCATTTTTACTTGCTTAGTTACTAGTTTCCCCGTAGGTGCTAGAATTCAATTCTAATCCAAATGTTACCAAGTTTTTCATGTCTAAACAATCTAAATCTGATTATGTTCCCATTAAAACAGTTTGGATTAGTTCCATAAACAAATGGGTCAAAACTATGTTAAATTCTAGCTTTACGGTATTTCTAGTTAGCTAGTTTCTTACCTATCATGCATAGGGTCGGCTCTACATCATCACATGATATTTTCACACATTCCAACACATCAAAACATCATCATACAGCATCACACTCATCACATCAGAACCGAAACATTTAACTTAAATGAGAGAGTTAAATTGACATTACTAGGTACATAAGTTAACTAGTTTCTCTCTAAATCGATCTAGAACTTCTGAAACTCTTTGCAAAACATTTTAATTCATCAAGAGGCTAAGTGAAGCCTTAGGTCACTGACCAAAACATATTCCATCCCCTAAAAGATAATAAAATCACAACTTGTGATGACATAACCTTATAAAGATTTGTAAAGCTTTAGGGAAAACTTAAAACATAGACTATTGGTCCTAGTAGCTAGATGAAAACTCATTGCAAGTCCATCATCACTACTTGGCCGAAATTATGCATTCAAGGAATACATTCACATTTAACTTTATCTTGGAATGAAATGGGCAAGTCTTTGAGCTCTAGGTTCTTAAGTTACGACATAAACTAAACGTGCTCATGCTTTTCATTTTAAATCTTGCTTACAAAGTAAAGTAATGACTTAAATTTAAATATGCAAGACATAAACTTAAACGTGCAAGCTTGAAAGTAAATATGCGAGGCATAAACTTTAGACGTGCAAGCTTGAAAGTAAATATGCAAGGTTCAATTCTTTATTTTAGTGCTCTAGGCCCAACAACAACTCCACTTTAAGGCCGAAATAGATAGGTATTCTGAGGAATTAATTAAGTGATAATGCAAGTTCAATTTTTATTTTAGTGTTTCTAGACTCCAAAGAACAATCGACTTTAAGGCCGAAATAGAAAGGCTTTGAAAATTAAATTAAGTGAAGATGCAAGTTCCATTTTAATCTTTATGTTCTTAGGTGATAGCTTGAAAGTAAAGATGCATAGCAAGAATGTAAATATGAATGCACAAAATAAATTATGCAAGTTCATTTTATCTTTCTAGAGCTCTTAACAAGACTTTAAAGGAATTTAAACCATAACCCAAACTCATCCAACAAGGTAAAGTCAAGCTTAGAGTTCTTAAAACTGAACATAATATTTTTAGGAAATCAAACCATAGCTAGAAAATTTAAGGTAATGGCCAATCTTCAAGAAGAAAAAGGAACATTTTAAAACTCTAGAGTTCATGATCTTGATGATATATTAACACCAACATCATGAGTCCTCATCATTGAGTTCATAGAGCCATTTTAAAACATCATTAAAGCCAAAGTTCTCAAGAGTTCAAGAAAGGAAAACTAGACACATTTTTGCTCAAGAACAAGATCAAGCTCTAGAGTTTGTTTCAAGTGATGAACATCATCCCTAAACTCTCATCATCAAGCTCTCTCATTCTTTGTTCTCAAAGCCTATGGCCTAAAAATGGGAAGGAACAAGGAGAAGAAAAGAAGTTCTAAAAGGAATCAAGAGAAATTATGAACATCAAGCTTTAAAACAAGAACTTAAAGAAAAGAATACATGAAAGAAAATCCCTACTTGGTGTGATGAACTTGAAGATGGAAGAAGAAGATGAAGATGATGAAGAACTTTGAAGAGCTTGAAGAACTTGAAGAACACTAGAACTTTGAGAGAAAAGAAAAGCTTTGAGTGTTTCCTAAACTTAGCAAATGATCTAAAAGTGGTGCAAGCTCCTCAAGGCATTCTATTTATAGAGAAATGAAACAAATGGAGGGAGCTCATGGGGAGGATGGCTTCACATGAGGTGCAGATTGGAGGCATTCCATGAGTTCCATGAGGTGAGATAATGTGTTCTTGAGGTATGGCTTAAGGTATGATGGTGAGGTATGGCTAAGGTATGGCTTTAAGCATGGTTCTTTGAGCTGGAGAAACAATTTAATATGTGGTTAAAGGGATGAGGTCTCAATAAATGCATTAGCCCATGGGGAGGATTAGTTTGCATTTTAATTGTGGTTTAGAGTTGTGTTTAGGTGTATCTTTGATTATGCTTAAGATTAGAATTTGTAAGAAAGTGTTTAGGTAAGGAAAATGGGTAATTAAGGTGGTCTAGACATACTAAGGAGTGGTCTTGCACCATTAGTGAGTTAAATCCTCAATTTAGAGTCTAAACAACTCTAGACACATTTCCTCGATTTAAGGAATCGGGAGAGAGAAAACACTATTCAAGATTCCAAGACTAGGAGTCTTGAGTTCTAAAAAGGGATTTAAGTTTAATCTAAGCAATTTTAGGTTCTAATTAACTTTAATAAATTATTTTGACTCTAGATTAATTAGAGAAATAAATTAATTCGCTTAGAGCCTAATATTGCTTAGGTTTGCTTAATTACGCCATTAAGCTCAAAAGCACTATTCTAGGGCAAAATCGTAATTTTGCACTAAACCCGCCTGGGACCACCGGGACTTGAACAGAGACTCTAGACACATGAAAACATGTTTTTAAACCTCCTGTAAAGTTCCGCTCAAGACGGCACCTTTACTCCGCCAGAAAAACGCTATAGGGGTATTTTGGTCATTTTGACCTAAATCATGAAACTAAATTTTCGCTCCGAAAGCATCTCAAGGCCATTTAATCCCCTTCAAACATTGAGATGACCCTTCGAGGACGACCGAGTTGGTTACCCTCGGGTTCGCGTCAGGAAATGTCCTCAGGGGCATTTTGCTCATTTCTGACAGAAATCTATGGTGTTACAACTACACTGGGTCAGAATGTTCTTGACTTTTCTGCTCCAGAACAAGACTCTTTTGCTCCTTTCTTAGCTCATATATTAAATGCTACTGAGCCTATCATTGTTCCCGCAGTCTCTGCTTCTGTCTCTACCATATCTGGAAATGTTCATGGTCAACCATCCTCACCTCCTTTTGATGTATGAGATGACACCAGGGTTGACTCACCAAGATCAGGGGACACTATACCCCTAGACATTCCAAAGCCATCTCCCAGAGCTGCTCCTGAGCCTGTCAATTTGTACCTCCTTTCTCAATAGAAACTTCAGCAAGTTATCAAGTCATAAAGTGGAATCTGAGAGAGATTTTTGCTAGACAGGACAAATTTGAAGCAACCCTATTAGCACATGGTGCTCAGCTGAGCCAAATGGAGGATCTACAACCTCAGATGTTTTAGTGGATACAGCATGCGTTTCCTGGCACACTTCCTTTTTTATGATGCGAAAAGAAGAATAAGTGAAGTGAAGTTTGAAGAAAATCTCACGGCTAGGATCAGGGGGAGCTATATGAAGGCTGTGTTGAGAAACTCATAAGGAGAAAATGCTGAAGGGGAGCCTAGAGATTTTTTTTTCTTCTGTTTAGCATGTTTTTTGTTTTTGGCATTTCTTTCGTGTATCTTTGAACATGTTTATCATGATCTCTTTATGTTTGTTTTGCTATATATCTTTCTTAGCTCATGTGTTTTAGTGCATTCATGTTTTTCATGCTTTATGTTTTGTTTTATCTTAAGCTCTGAGTCATATCAATACTCTATTTAAGCTCAGCTAATCACATATATCAATGTCAAATGTTTGCTTCTTATCTTGAATGTCTATGCTTTGACATGTTTATTCATATACATTGGATATTGGCTTACACATTTTTTATGATTAGACTTGACCAAGTATCTTTAGGAGCACAAGGTAGTTGTTGCTCTCATACTAGTTTTATAAAATGAGTCTTGATATACATGCTAAGCTTAATTGTTATTCTCTTCATCCTTACTCTTGTAAGAGATGATTTTCTAAAGTGTTGTTTATAACTTGATCAAAGTTTGGCTGCAAATAGTTCTAACTTGTCTTCAGAAACTTGCACTTACACGTGTTAAAAAGGCCAAGATCAACTAACAAGCTTTAGAAATCTCTCAAGGAGTAATGTGTTTTTCTTACAAAAACTATTTTAAAAATTTAGATATCCTTTGTTTTTGAAAATGTAACACCCCAATTCTCTTTAGAAATTAAATGAGGTTTTATTAATGAGAATTTTAAGATTTTGATAGATGTGGAAATGATGAGAATGATTCAAGGAAGCAAAAAAAATAAAATAAAATATGAATAGTATTTTTGTAGGCCCTGCAGGTTCGCTGAGATAACCGAAACCCTAGAATTGGGCCTCGGAGATGTCCAAAATTGAGAAATTATAAGATTATGTTTAGAAATAGGCAGGAATAATGAATTTATACCCAAAATTATTTTTCGGGCAATGTTTGATTTCTCGGGTACATTATTTCGCCCGTTTGATGAAATTTTGGTGTTCGATTTCTAACACCGAAAACTAGTTAATATCTACAAATAATGAAGTATATCCACTTGAATACCAAGTGAATGGTTAGGATTTCATCTTGGATGAAAGATCAAATCCTAGCCATTGATTTTAAACCCTTTTAATGGAAAGAACTATATTTTATTTTTTGACCAATCAAAACACTCCTTAATGGATATATTTAACTTACCTAACCTCATCTTTTTCATCTTCATCTTTGGCCAAAAGAGAAGCAGCAGAGAGCCCATTTCTTCTCATCTAAAAACCTTTGCTAACTTTGAATTTCAACCTCCGAAATCCTAGACCAAATCTTGTTAGAATCAAAAACTTCCTTAAGCAAACTTGTTCTACAGTTCAACCTCCACAAATATAACCAATTAGATTTTTCAAAACCTCACTTTAATATCTTACCCATCACTGATTAGGGGAGGATCTAAGTGTGTTTCAAGAGTTTTGGGGTAGAGAACATCTATCTTGGAGTATACAAAAGCTAAAGAAACATTAGCTTCCAAGGGTAGGGTTTATTTGTCCTTTTTTGTTTCAAAATTCACTCTGAAAATTTTGATTGGTTTTATCCTAAGGTTTTTGATTTTATTGGTTGATCATATGTTGATATTGATGTATTAATTTTGGTGGAGTGTTTGGTGTTGTGGAAAAATTATTTTTATCAAGAGAGACTTTGAATTAGTTTGCTGGATTTTTGGATTTCAACAAGGCAGGACTTGTTGACAAATTTTCTAGTACAATTGTGTTCAGTTTTATGAGCTATAAAATAATATGTTGAAGGTCACATCCTAAGACAACCCCATGATTTTCCTTGGGTCATGTTAAGGATTTTCTTTGCTTGAAAAAAATTTATGATTCTTGAACATTGTTGCTGGAAAATCCCGATTTGAAGCAAGCAGCAAATTTTTTCAAATTTTCTAACATATTTAGAGATCTTAGATTCAGTTGAAAATTTTATGGGATGTAATTAACATGTTAAGGAGTCTCTATTAAAAATTTGGGGTTATTCTGGGTACTTTCTCTGTGTTTAAAAATTCAAGAACCGAAGTTGCGACTATATTGCCTGAAATGTTGAAGCTGAGGTAGTAAAATTTTGTGATTTTATTATCATAGTAAACTATGGAGTTATTCTTTGAAATTTTTATGGGAAGGTGATAACACATTGAATTACAACTATGAATTTTATTTTGAGTTGATTTAATCAACTGGTGGGGTCAAAAATTATGAGAGTCCTGATCTAAGCTGTGAACAAATGGTCTCTGACCACCAGATTTGCAAAATTTATTTGATAAGGTTAGAGAACACCGTTTGTTTGGAAATTTGGACAGGGCCTTTTAGACACATTGACGTGTCATAGATAATTTTTATGGCTCTTGAATTGGTCATTTGATGTGGAAATTAAATATTGTTCCTGGAGTAGTAGATCTACCAGGTGTTGAAACAGTGAGAATGTCTTAATTTAATGATGGTATGACATTTAATTCAAGTAGATGATATATGTATATAGGATATCTATTTTAAAGGAATACTTATGACACTCCAATGGAATTAAATACTTATTTGTGATGTAAGAATGCCCTTGAATAAAAGAAATATATGATATGAGTATTATGGTGATAGAAGAGAAAATATGACTGATAATTCTGCAAATTTTTAACATATGGGGAAAATAGAGACAAGGCTTATGCGGTTGAAGGGGGAAGGCAAAAGTAAAAGCTTCCCTGGGAATTGGATGAGCCGGTAGATGTATCGACATATAGGAGTGAGCTCATGTCCTAGTAGTCAATAGTTCTTGTGGAGTGATTTTACTACAGACATCACTTGATGTGAGATTAAGCCTTCCCTATGTTAATGAGAAAAAGAACAATGCACGAATCATTATTATACTTGTACTTGATTTTACATGATGTATATACCTTGATATTGATACACATAGTTTTGAATGAGTATTCCCACATGAATGAGCTTATCAATTATGTTTCACATTATACCTGAGGGAATACCTTACTGGGGATTTTATAATATTCTCATCCCTATGGTTGCATTTACTTTGTGTTAATCAGATCCAGCAGGTGCCGTCACTAGTATTTTATCTTGACTCGCCACAGTGGGTGTGGCATTATGATCCTGCTCTCGACTCTCTGTATGTAGTGGGTTACTCACAAGTTCGTGTCTATGTGTTTTTCGGCCGTTCCTTTAGTACATCAGTATTTACAACTGACTTTGACCCTGCTTTCCCTTATGATGGTGTGCCTCTCCACTTGGCACACCCAGTGATATTTGATATCCCACCAGCACCACCAGCACCCCCTCCAGCAGATGATCTCTCTTCATCCTCGTCTTCAGACTCAGACCCACCGGAGGGTCCTGATGCCCCGGGCGGAGGTGAGGTTGTCATACCGATGGCCAATGGTTTCATCTAGTAGGATGTGAGATCTTTAGGGACTCCTGATATGTATATAGTGGTAGTTAGTACTAGTGACCCGCTAACCTGCAGATTGATCGTATTAAATGTTGTGAGGTTTATTTCTATTTGTATAAAATTTTGCTAGACCTCAACTTTGAGCAGGTTAGATTAGATACTGGAGGTGTTCCTTTCTTTTGTGAACTAAGTTCCTAATGAGCTTAGAAGTTAACTAGTGTAGTATCAGTACAATGTACATATTGGAAACTTAAAAATGATGTTCATATATGTATATACGAGTTTGGCGATATATGTGTCTAAATCATTTGATTTCCTATCTTTCGACTAACATAGATCATGAATGTAAGTAATACTTTTCTAATTACTATGTTAACGCTCGAGTAAAACATGGTAGTTGGGAGGGTGTTACATTATGATATCAGAGCTAGGTTATCCTACAAGCCTGAGGATTGGATCGGCTATGCTTTCTTAGAAATTGTCATACATTATGATTTTATATATACGTATGACGGCTGATTAGGAATGTTGTGGGTTGCTGCTGCACTTTGCTCGATATTGAGCCTGATCAACTCAATATTTTGTTTGGTGTGACAGGAATCAATGACTTCGATTTGGCAAACTAGGAGTGGAGTAGGAAATGATGCTGACATGATGAATACTTTCCGTGAGATGGCGGCTGCCATGAGGGAACAAGCTACAGTTGCTACCCGAATGATGGAGCGGCTGAATCGCAATGAAAGGCAAAATCCAGCCAATAACGCTACAGTGAATGAGGTTGATGTAGAGTATTAGAAGTTCGCTGAGTTCTAGAGGGCAAATCCCCACCATTTCGAGGAGCTTTTAACCCAAGTAAAGCAGAGGAATGGGTTAAGGCCATGGAGAAAATCTTCTCAGTCCTCCTGTGCATAGAGATTCAAAAGGTGGCTTTTGCTACCTACATGCTAGAAGCAGATGCAGAATTTTGGTGGGTTGGTACCAGGAGATTATTTGAAGCTTCCCATATTGAAGTTACCTGGAGTACTTTTAAGGAGGCTTTTTATCGTAAGTATTTTCCTACTTCTGTGAGAAATGCAAAAGAGTTGGAGTTCATGGTCCTTAAACAAGGACCTATGAGTGTAGCAGAGTACACCGCCAAATTTGAGGAGCTCTGCAAGTTTTCTACAATTTACCAGCGTGATCCGGATGAAGCTTGTAACGATCCGCCTATTTATATTTTCCTCTGCTAATATAATTAATTGTGAATAATCAGTGGGGATTTTAAAAATTTTGGTCGACACTGTTAGGATCGGAACAATATAAGGATTCTGTAAAAAAAAAAAATTAATTTAATATGATTAAAAATTTAAAATAATAATATTTTAATCAGTAATATAGGATGGTATCTTATAAATAATATTAGGACAACAAAAAAAATCAGGATAATTTTAAAAGTATAATTTTACCTAGTAAAGTTAATTTTATATCAATCGGGTACTGATTTGATAAGGAATGGTATACCAAAATAGTAATAACCAGTATACTAAAACATTGAGTTTGGCTCAATTAATGGATATTATCATATTTTAAATAAATTTTCACTTAGAATAATTAAAAAAGTATAGATATTTTCAATACTAGTACAAGGTAAATTGATCTGCAAAATAAAATACTTATCCTAGTAACACCACTTAGCTTGCAAGTAAAGTGAGATATAAAATCAAAAAGGAACAAAGCATTCTTTCTTCCCACGGATACATTCATGTTCATGTTCTTTTTCGTTTCCTTTCTCATTAGAAACCCCATCAAACTACTCCTTATACAAACAATATTTCTACACAAAACTCTAAATTGGCTTAAGGACATATTCTCTACATTAAGATCACTTGAAGACCTTATCTTTTCTTGCTCTTTGGACCACCAACAACACACAAAAAGGGATGGAAACAGGTGGGGCTGAGGTTTGTTGGAAGGAAAAAAAAACTAGAGAAAAAGCTTGGAGGGAGGTAGGAAATTTTTCTAGTCTTTTACCCCATGATGTTTTACTATCTTGCTAAGATAAATACTTGAACTTGCTGAGGTTATGTTGCTGAAATCTGATACCAAATTCTAGGATTTAGGATTGCTTGATTTGTGATGAAGTCATGCCTATAGGAATCAGAATTTTTTCTTTGAAATTTCATGTATTGAATGTGATAGATATGGTAGATACATCAAGCACAAGTTTTATGAACTTGCTGAAATGTATACATGAGTTAACTATTGGCTCAAGATGATTTTAATATGTAACCATAAAAGCTTAAGAAAATATTGGCAGCAAGACTTTGTTTGAATGACTTTTGCTATGTGTAATGACCAAAGCTTGAAACAAAAATGGAAGCAAGATTTAGTTTGAAAGATGGACAGTAAGATATGAGTGTTGAATTGGTGTACTGAATTTTCAGATTTCAATAGGGCAGCAGTTTTCACGAATTTTCTGACCTATTTAGAGGCCTTAGATTGAACTAAAAATTTTATATGATGTAGCTAACATGTTGAGGCATCTTCAGTAAAAGTTTTGAGGTATTCTGGTCACTTTTGCTATGTTTAAAAAATCAAGAACCGAAATTGTACCTATGCTGCCTGAACTATTGGAACTAAAGCTGCAAATTTGTCTATTTTTGTTACCATAGCAAATGACCAATTTTTCCTTTGAAATTTTTACAGGGTATTAGGGACATCTTAAGGTTTTTCTAGGATTTTTATTCCTAATTTTCTGGTTTTCATTTTCTAGGGTTAAAAATTCGGGAATTTGGGAATTTAGCTGAGAATCAATGGTCTCTGATGACCAAATTTGTCTAATTTTGTTAACATAGCTAGAGAACTCTTTTTACTATGAAACTTTTATGGAACCTTGTGGACGCATTGAGGTGTCATTGAGAATTTTTATAGTCTCTGATTTAATGGTTTGAATTGCATATTAAATTGTGTTACAAATATGTGAAATCTGCCATTGTGCCGAAAAGGAATTGATGCTTTAAATTGATGAAATACTGGCATCTTATACTAATATGACATGAGCACATGAACAGAATATGAATATCTCATAAGACATCAAGAGGTTTTAATAGAATATCTCATACATATTCAGTAGATTTTAACAAAATATCTCATAAGAATTCAAGAGACTTTAAGGAAATATCTCATAAGAGTTTAAAGAAATTCCAAGGAAATCTCAGACAAGTATAAGAAACCGAGCTTCATAAAGAGAGGGAACTTAAGAAAATAAATCTTACACAAAGAGAGGGAAATCAAGAAAACAAGCTTTACATAATAATTAATTGCTTAATGGTAAGCTCATAGATTCACGGGTAGTAGTAGACGTGCTATGCCCTTAGAACTATATCAGGTTGTAATCGCGATGGCGTTACATCATTATGAAGGAATGGATGTATTGAGAATAGCAAGGCTATTCTAGATGAGATGTAGTAGACGTATTCCATCTAGTGAACTATATCAGGTTGTAACGTGACGGCGTTACATTGTTGACAGTACGATCCAGAGAGAAGTACATAAGAAGAATCTTATGAGTTCTACCATTAAATTTAAAATTTTCTAATAAAATTAAGCCATAAGAAATAATGATTCTAACTAAGAAACCATTCTATAAATAATTGAAGTTGAATATCATTGAGTAGTAGACTAGTATATTTTCCTACTGGGAATCATTGATTCTTATTCCTGCTACGTGATGTATTTTATACAGATGGCCTTGATCGTGCTCCGTCTTGAGATGCCTGAATTGCAGTGGTATTATGACCCGGAGTTACGGTCAGTGTACCTGGTCGCTGAGTCTCATATCCGTGTTTATGTACTATTTGCTTATCTGTCTGCTACTACTGTTGTGAGACTTACGTTTGCTTAGATTCCCTCATACCGTTTAACTATTATAGGCTCTTACATCTGACTTTTTGATAATCCACTAACCGAGGGAGTTAGGTTATCTGTATGTAGTCAGTTGTATTTTGATAGGCCCTAACCCGGATTAGGTGGTCACTGCGAGGACCAGGGTAGGGTTGTTCATAATATATATATATATATATATATATATATATATATATATATATATATATATATGTGTGTGTGTGTAATTAGGTATGAATGTATATAGTATAACTGTGTGACTTAACTTACTATGGATGTGATATAAGATGTAAATTATCGTGTAACCGACTTCTTAGGATGCGCAGTACATTTCCGCTATTCCTATAAGTTGACTATCACATTGTGAGCAAAAATTGATTTGAGACAAGTTAGTATAGTTGTTAGTGCAAGGCTCATATTTATTACAACTTTATACGTGTATATTTCATATAGTTAAGAAATTGCAAATATATAAGTTATGGGTAACGACTACTTACTGTAATGTTATGACTCAAGCATAGCACTATAGTAGGGAGGGTGTTACAAAGCTTGGAAATGCATGAAATATGAAGGAGGTCTACGAGAAGATATAGAAGCAGCTGTAAGTCTCCTAGAGATCAGAGATTATCCTACTTTGGTAAATAAATGTTGACGTGCAGAGGAGTCCAACAAGAAGCTAACAAATTTTAAGTATGCCCAAAACAATGCTAAAAGGGGATTAGCACCTCAAGGCCCCCGATTCAAGCCTGTTAACCAACCTTGGAGGAGATTTCCACCCAACAATAACAATAATAACAGCAACAAAGGGAAACAACTTCAATCTTTAAGACCTGAGACAGGGAGAGATTACCCTAAATGTAGGAAGAATCATGGGAATCGGCCTTGCTGGACAACACAAATCGTTTGCTTTGGATGTGGGAAACCAGGACATAAATTATTTGAATGCCCCGACAAGAGAGGCTAGCAGCCCGCCTCTAGGTCACAACAACATGGACACGTTTTTACTATAAGTGCCAAAGAAGCTTCTCAATTTACCGATCTGATCCGAGGTAAATGTGGAATAAATGGTAATGCCCTGAATGTACTGTATGATACGAGTGCCTCTCATTCTTTCATATCCTATGAGTGTGTATAGAAATTACAATTATCTGTGTCTGAATTGCCTTATGATCTCCTTGTATCTACTCCTACTGCTGGTCCAATTAGAACTTGCTATGCATGCATGAACCTTCCTCTTCAAATTGGTGCTAGAGAGTTTACTGCCAATTTAGTTTGTCTCCCTTTATCTGGTTTAGAGATAATTTTAGGTATGGATTGGTTAGTACCTAATTATGTTCTTTTACACTGTCCAGGCAGAACTCCTATATTTCTTTCTACATTACCTTCTATTCCTGTGGGTCCTTTTTCTTTTTATTTAGACTTGGTAACACCCAACCCGAATAAAATAGATCGTCAGGAACATGTTCTTCTCTCAGCTAGTGAAATTGAAAGTGACTATGAGTTAAGTAAGATTCCAGTGGTAAGAGAATATCCAGATGTCTTTCCGGAGGATATTCCCGAGTTTCCACCGGAATGAGAGATTGAATTCTTAATTGAGTTGGTTCCAGGAACGGGTCCTATTTCAATTGCTCCTTATAGGATGTCACTTTTAGAGTTCAAGGAATTAAAGCCACAAATTGAAGAATTATTGGGGAAGCACTTCATTAGACTAAGTGCCTCTCCATGGGGAGCCCCTGTTCTTTTGGTAAAGAAAAAGGACGGGGGAATGAGGCTTTGTGTAGATTACAGGCAGTTAAATAAGGTGACGATTAAGAACAAATACCCTTTGCCAAGGATTGACGATCTCATGGATCAGTTGAGAGGGGCAACCGAATTCTCAAAGATTGATCTTAGATCAGGCTACCATCAGATTCGAGTTCAGGATGAAGATATTCCTATAACTGCTTTTAGAACTCGATATGGGCATTACGAGTATAGGGTGATGTCTTTTGGATTAACCAATGCTCCAACTGTCTTTATGGATTATATGAATCGAATCTTCCACACTTACTTGGATAAATTTGTAGTTGTCTTTATAGACGATATACTTATCTATTCAAGGACTGAGGAAGAACATGCAGAGCATCTTAGGATTGTGTTACAGATCCTAAGGGAGAGGAAGTTGTATGCTAAATTGTTGAAATGTGAATTCTGGATAGAAGAAGTTAGATTTCTAGGTCATGTGGTATCACAAGAAGGAATTTCAGTAGATCCCGATGGGTGGAGTCGCATTTCTGCAGGAAAGACCAACAACAGTGACTGAGATTCGAAGTTTTCTGGGATTAGCTGGGTACTATAGGCATTTTATTATGAGTTTTTCTCAGATAGCCCTACCTTTGACTAAGTTAACCCGAAAGAATGCTCTATTCAAGTGGACACAAGAATGTGAAAATAGTTTCCAAGAGTTGAAGCAAAAGTTGACCATGGCTCCAATATTAGTATTACCCAACCCCGATGAACCTTTTGAAGTATATTGTGATGCTTCTAGTAAGGGTTTAGGATGCTTCTAGTATATTGTGATGCAAAAATCAAAAAGTAGTCGCCTACGCTTCTCGGCAATTGAAACCCCACGAGGTCAACTATCCCACTCATGACCTTGAATTTGCGACTGTGGTTTTTGCTCTAAAGATTTGGCGACATCTCCTTTACGGTGTACAGTTCAATGTTTTCTCAGACCACAAAAGTTTTTAAAATATCTTTTTGACCAGAAGGAATTGAACATGAGGCAACGAAGATGGATGGAGTTCCTCAAGGATTATGATTTTAGTCTGAATTACCATCCAGGTAAGGCAAATGTTGTTACCGATGCACTAAGCAGGAAATCCTTAAGTGTAGCATGTTTGAGGATTAAAGAGGCAGAGTTAGTTGAAAGCTTTAAGAAGCTTAGTCTAGATATATCTGTAACCCCTCAAGGTGTTGTATTAGGCCAGATAAAAGTAACAATTGAGTTCAAAGGACAAATTTCGGCTGCACAACGCGAAAATCCAGAGTTCCAGGAGATGTTAAGATCAATTCATATAAAGGAATTGCCAGGATTTATTCAAGACTAACAAGGTATATGGAGATACAAGGATAGAGTATGTGTACCTGCTAGTGGCAATCTCAGAAAAGAAATCTTAGAGGAAGCTCATAGGAGTGAATTCACCATACACCCAGGGACGAGTAAAATGTATGCAGATCTCAAGAAAATGTTTTGGTGGTCAGGAATGAAGAAAGACATAGTAGAGTTTGTCAAAAGGTGTCTTACATGTCGAAAAGTTAAAATAGAACACCAAAAACCAGCTGGAACCTTACAACCTTTGAAAATCCCAGAATGGAAGTAGGAAAGTATTTCTATGGACTTTGTAATGGGTTTGCCAAGGACATCGTTAGGTCATGATGCTATATGGGTTATAGTAGATAGATCGACCAAATCTGCTCATTTCTTGCCCATTAAGGCTAATTTTCCTTTGGATAAGTTAGCTTCCTTATACATCCAAGAAATAGTGAGACTACACAGTGTTCCTTCTTCAATAGTTTCTAACGGAGACCCTAGATTTACTTCAAGATTTTGGGGAGCTTTACAAAAGGTCTTTGGAACCAAACTTTGTTTAAGTACTGCCTACCATCCCTAGACTGACAGACAAACTGAACGAACCATACAAACCCTGGAAGACATGTTACGGGCGTGTGTGATTGAGTAAAAAGGAAGTTGGGATAAGTTGCTTCCATTGGTTGAATTCGCTTATAATAACAGTTATCACGCTAGCATTGGCATGGCCCCGTATGAAGCACTATATGGAAGAAAATGCCAATCTCCATTATGTTGGTATGACTCAAAGGAGGCAGGATTGTTGGGACCCGACCTTGTTAACCAAACGACAGAGCAGATCCAGAAAATTAGAAGTAAACTCCTCATCGCACAAAGTCATCAAAAGAGCTATGCTGACAATCGAAGAAAACCTTTAGAGTTTCAAAAGGGAGAACATGTATTCCTGAAGGTCACGCCCACTATCGGAGTAGGTAGAGCCCTTAAAATTAAAAAGTTGTCACCCAGGTTCATAGGTCCTTTTCAAATTCTCCGACAAATTGGGTCAACTGCTTACCAAATAGCCTTACCTCTACATTTATCTAATCTTCATAATGTTTTCCATGTATCTCAACTTCGAATGTATCATCCAGATCCACACCATATTATTGTGCCCAAATCTATACAGTTGAGGGATGACTTGACATTTCAAGCCCCTCTTGTAACATCCTCCCAAGTACAACATCATCCTTAAGTCATGACATAATACTCGAGAGTTGTTACTTATAAATTAGCGGACCTTTCTTAAATATCTATAGCCATTTTGATTGATTCGCGAGATAACTAGGTCATAATTCTACTAAAATATATAACAATGAAACCAACATATTTATTTAATACAAAGTTCAGTACATAAAGGAAGCTCTTTCATGAGCTTTAACACACCTTTGTCCTCTAATATATTTACATATATATCAATTTCACTAAATACAACATAATAAAAGCATTAACTACTACACTATTGCACTTTCGAGTTCTTTGGCATAGCAGTCTGTTGATTTTCTGTGTCAACCTGGAGATGACACGGGAATACAAAAATATAGGGGTGAGAATTATATAATTCTCAGTAGGGTAACTCCCCTAAATACACAATTATAATGTCATCATCATCGCCCCAGTCACTTTGGTTTATTAAGGAAAAGTGGTCATGCATTATATAATAACGGTTTATTTTTAAAGTTCCAAATCATACTTCCGATGTAGGTTACTTTTAACATTCAATCACTTAATGTACATATACCATACTACTCAACATTATATACTACTAACTTTCCACTTAAATATATTGGTCACAATATCAATACTAAACTTCTTCACTCGACATATAAGACAAAGGATTTCTTATAAAATTTACTTCTTAAACTTACCTTGGCCCTTGACTAATCTTGTCACATCTGGGCATTACTTACCGCTGTCCCCAGTGTGGCAATAATGGGTAATAGACTGATTTTCAAGACTGAGCTCATTCCTATACATGATCATTGGATTTACTTTCTCCAATTCTCACACAAACCTATTCCTAGCCAGGTTTACTTTTCCCGACTCAATTAAAAGGTAGTCAGGTTTACTTTCCCTGACAGACCGGATTTACTTTCTCTAGCCCAAAGATTATAAATCTTATGCTTTTCTTGGTAGTTAGGTTTACTTTCCCTAACAAACTAGATTTACTTTCTCCAGTTCAAGAAACATAATCTTATGCTTTTCTTTTGCATATAAGAAATTGTAATAATAATTCATATCTATGTGTACCTAACCTCATCAATAAGTTCACATGCTCAATTATTCATCCTCATATTCAGGTACTCATGTCATACCAGTACAAAATACCACTATTTCATCAATTCAAAGCATCAATTTATTTTCTGCACAATGGCAGATTTCACACTATTGTGGCACAAATTTATTTGCACATAAAACAATCATTTCAAAGGCTATAAAAATTATCCAAGACACCTCAATGTATCCCCAGGTTCTGTAAAAATTTTAGAGTAAAAATAGTTCTCTAACCATGTTAACAAAATTAGAAAAATTTGGTGGCCAGAAACCACTTAACCTCAGCTCAAGAACTAAAATTCATAATTTTTAACCCTAGCAATTGAACCCAGAAAATTATAAATAAAAATCCTGGTAAAACTAATCATTGGTTATGGTAACAAAATTAGCAAAATTTACAGCTTCTGTTCTAGCATTTTAAGCAGCATATGCTTAATTTCGGTTCTTGATATTTTTAAAGCAGTTTGACTCAAAATCAGAACCCAAGAAAATTCATGGGACTACCCCAAGATGTTAGCTTCAACATATATTTTTTGCAGCTCACGAAATTGCCCACAACATGCCCAGAAAATTTGTGAACAACACCTGCCATGTTGAAATCCGAAAATCCAGCAAACCAACTCAAAATCTCTTTTGATAAAAATGATTTTTCCACAACCCCAAACACTCCACCAAAATTAACACATCAATATCAGCATATTATCAACCAATATATCTAGAAATTTCAGACCAAACACAATCAGAAAAGTCCAGCATAAAATTGGAAAGAAAAGATCAAAGAAAACCCTACTTTGAATGCTTTTGAGCTTGATACTTCAAAGGATGTTCTAAGTGATCTCCCTTCACTTCAAGACACCAATTTTAGTCCTAAACCTTCCTTAGGTAGAGGAGTATGAGATATCAAAGTGAGGAATTGAAATTTTAATCGATTAGAATGGTAGATATTGATGTGTAGAACAAGTTTTATGAAGGAAGTTTATGGCTTTTTGCAAGTCTAGGCAAGGATTTAGAGGTTTGAAGCAAGTTATTTGATGTTATTAGTGAAGCAAGAATGGTGGCTGTTGGTTATGCTTGCTGGCCGAGGATGAGAAGATGAGATAATGAAGTTAGGTGGCTAGAGTTTATCTTATATTAGGTTGGAAACATCTATTCAACTACAAAAGATAATTCTTTCTAAAAGAAAATTAGATATATGGCTAGGATTTGATCTTGTAATTCAAGATTAAATCCTAGCCTTACACTTGGCTCTAAAAGATAAACATTATCCTTTTACAAAGATTAAACTATCTTTCGATATTAGAAACCGCATACCGAAATTTTACCGAACGGGTAAAACAGTGTACCTGGATAATCAAACATTGCCCGAAAAATAATTTTGGATATAAAATCTTTATTTCTACCTATTTCTAAACATAATCTTATAATTTCTAAATTTTGGACATCTCTGGGGCCCAATTCCAGGGTTTCAGCTGTCCTGGCAACCTGCGGGGCCTGTAAAATACTATTCACATTTTTTTTTTACAAAACCATTGGACCGTCTTCATCAGTGTTAAAACTATCAAATTTTTGAAATTACAACTAATAAAGCTCAAATAATTTTTTTAACTAATTTTTAGGGTGTTACACTTTCTGTTCAGATCGTCGATAGAGAAGTCAGGCAACTTAGAAATAAATCTGTGCAACTTGTGAAAGTGGCTTGGGGTGGACCTGAAAATGAAGAATATACATGGGAATTAGAATCAAACATGAAGAAAGATTATCCGAAGTTGTTTACAGGTATGAAATTTTGAGGACAAAATTTTTACTAAGGTGGATGGTAATATAACACCCTAATTCTCTTTAGAAATTAAATGAGATTTTATTAATGAGAATTTTAAGATTTTGATAAATGTGGAAATGATGAGAATGATTCAAGGAAGCAAAAAAAAAATGTGAATAGTGTTTTAGGAGCCCCGTAGGTCCGCCGAGACAGCCGAAACCCTAGAATTGGGCCTCGGATATGCCCAAAATTGAGAAATTATAAGATTATGTTTATAAATAGGTAGGAATAATGATTTTATACCCGAAATTATTTTTCGGGCAATGTTTGATTTCTCAGGTACATTGTTTCGCCCATTTGATGAAATTTCGGTGTTCGATTTCTAATACCGAAACTAGTTAATATCTACAAATAATGAAGTATATCCACTTGAATACCAAGTGAATGGCTAGGATGTCATCTTGGATGAAAGATCATATCCTAGCCATTGATTTTAAACCCTTTTAATGGAAAGAACTATATTTTATGTTTCAACCAATCAGAACACTCCTTAATAAATATATTTAACTCACCTAACCTCATCTTTTTCATCTTCATCTTCGGCCAAAAGAGAAGCAGCAGAGAACCCATTTCTTCTCATCGAAAAACTTTTGCTAACTTTGAATTTCAACCACCAAAATCCTAGACCAAATCTTGTTAGAATCAAAAACTTCCTTAAGCAAACTTGTTCTACAGTTCAACCTCCACAAATATAACCGATTAGATTTTTCAAAACCTCACTTTAATACCTCACCCATCATTGATTAGGGGAGGATCTAAGTGTGTTTCAAGAGTTTTGGGGTGGAGAACATCTATCTTGGAGCATACAAAAGCTAAAGAAACATTAGCTTCCAAGGGTAGGGTTTATTTGTCCTTTTTTGTTTCAAAATTCACTCTGAAAATTATGATTGGTTTTGTCCTAAGATTTCTAATTTTATTGGTTGATCATATGTTGATATTGATGTATTAATTTTGGTGGAGTGTTTGGTGTTGTGGAAAAATCATTTCTATCAAGAGAGACTTTGAATTAGTTTGCTGGATTTTTGGATTTCAACAAGGCAGGACTTGTTGACAAATTTTCTGGTGCAATTGTGTTCAGTTTTATGAGCTATAAAAATTATATGTTGAAGGTAACATCCTAAGACAACCCCACGATTTTCCTTGGGTCATGTTAAGGATTTTCTTTGCTTGAAAAAAATTTATGATTCTTGAACATTGTTGCTGGAAAATCCCGGTTTGAAGCAAGCAGCAAATTTTGTCAAATTTTCTAATATATTTACAGATCTTAGATTCAGTTGAAAATTTTATGAGATGTAATTACATGTTAAGGAGTCTCTAGTAAAAATTTGGGGTCATTCTGGGCACTTTCTCTGTGTTTAAAAAGTCAAGAACTGAAGTTGTGACTATGCTGCCTGAAATGTTGAAGCTGAGGCAGTAAAATTGTGTGATTTTATTATCATAGTAAACGATGGAGTTATTCTTTGAAATTTTTATGAGAAGCTGATAACACATTGAATTGCAACTGTGAATTTTATTTTGAGTTGATTTAATCAATTGGTGGGGTCGAAAATTATGACAGTCCTCATCTAAGCTGTGAACAAGTGGTCTCTAACCACCAGATTTCCAAAATTTATTTGATAAGGTTAGAGAACACCATTTGTTTGGAAATTTGTACAAGGCCTTTTAGACACATTGATGTGTCATAGAGAATTTTTATGGCTCTTGAATTGGTCATTTGATGTGGAAATTAAATATTGTTCTTGGAATAGTAGATCTGGCAAGGTGTTGAAACTGTGAGAATGTCTTAATTTAATGATGGTATGGCATTTAATTCAAGAACATGATATATGTATACAGAATATCTATTTTAAAGGAATGCTTATGAGACTCCAATGGAATTAAATACTTATTTGTGATGTAAGAATGCCCTTGAATAAAAGAAATATATGATATGAGTATTATGGTAATAGAAAAGAAAATATGACTGGTAATTGTGCAAATTTTTAACATATGGGAAAAATGGAGACAAGACTTATGTGGTTGAAGGGGGAAGGAAAAAGTAAGAGCTTCCCTGGGAATTTGATGAGTCGATAGATGTATTGACATATAGGAATGAGCTCATGTCTCACTAGTCAATAGTTCTTGTGAAGTGATTCCACTACAGACATCACTTGATGTGAGATTAAGCCTTCCCTATGTTAATGAGAAAAAGAACAATGCACGAATCATTATTATACTTGTACTTGATTTTACATGATGTATATACCTTGATATTGATACACATAGTTTTGCATGAGTATTCCCACATGAATGAGCTTCTCAATTATGTTTCACATTATACCTGAGGGAATACCCTACTGGGGATTTTATAATATTCTCATCCCTACGGTTGCATTTACTTTGTGTTAATCAGATCCAGCAGATGCCATCACTAGTATTTTATCTCGACTCGCCACAGTGGGTGTGGCATTATGATCCTGCTCTCGACTCTTTGTATGTAGTGGGTTACTCGCAAGTTCATGACTATGTGTTTTTCAGCCGTTCCTTTAATACATCAGTATTTACAATTGACTTTGACCCTGCTTTCCCTTATGATGGTGTGCCTCTCCACTTGGCACACCCAGTGATATTTGATGTCCCACCTGCACCACCAGCACCCCCTCCAACAGATGATCTCTTTTCATCCTCGTCTTCAGACTCAGACCCACCAGAGGGTTCTGATGCTCTGAGCGGAGGTGAGGCTATCATACCGATGGCCAATGGTTTCATCTAGTAGGATGTGAGATCTTTAAGGACTCCTGATATGTATATAGTGGTAGTTAGTACTAGTGACCTACTAACCTATAGATTGATCGTATTAAATGTTGTGAGGTTTATTTCTGTTTGTATAAAATTTTGCTAGACCTCAACTTTGAGCAGGTTAGATTAGATACTGTAGGTGTTCCTTTCTTTTGTGAACTGAGTTCTTGATGAGCTTAGAAGTTAACCAGTGTAGTATCAGTACAATGTACATATTGCAAACTTAAAAATGATGTTCATATATGTATATACAAGTTTGGCGATATATGTGTCTAAATCATTTGATTTCCTTTCTTTCGACTAGCATAGATCATGAGTGTAAGTAATACTTTTCTAATTACTATATTAACGCTCAAGTAAAACATGGTAGTTGGGAGGGTGTTACGGAAAACATCTTTTTCGTGATCTATTTCTTATAGGAAAGTTTCATAGCTTAATACAAAAGCTCATTCTTGCTTATTCAGGGATTGATCCCTATATGAGCTTTAGAAACCTTGCATAGCAATATGTTGATATTATACTTCTTATGGTTTCTCTGAGCATCAAAAACTACATAAGCATCAATTGGTTTTTCAAAAATTACAAATGCTCTGTTTCATTTTTTTTCTTCATATCTTTAAGCATTCCTTTCAAAGTTTCTTTTGGATTAAGACTTGCTGAAAACGGATCTAGTTAAGAAAAAATATCACAAGTAGTACTTGCTAATTTTTCAAGCATGAGGATTTTTAGAAAGCTCCTTTCTTTTGACAAATGATCAAGGTGGTTGTTTATCCACAACTTAAACGTCTTTCTCTTTAACATCTGCTCTTATAACGTTCAGAAAGTATGACTAGTTATGTTTCAAGCGAAACAACAACAGCTCTGATTAATTGCCATTTAAGGCCAAAATTTTTTATATGATCCATATCATGCCTTAAGAGAAAGCTCTTCTTGAAAATCTCTCTTTCTGATATATTGAAAGAATATCCATATCTCATTTACATTCTCTTTAAAAGCTTTTCTTCAAATTGGCTTGTCATCATCAAAAAGATGGAGATTGTTGGCTCCAGAACCCTTTATGCTTATTTGTTTTGAATCACAACAAAGCCTATTTAAAGAGAATGTTTTGAAGAATGATTGATGTCTCTATTGAGTTTCATGTAAAGATTATAATAGGTTTCTATCATTTAGCAAGAGCAAAGCTTACTCAAATAAGAATATATGTCACTCTACATGTGTAAACATGTTTGTCTCATGTTATGAGATCTAAAATAAATCAGAAGTGAAATAACCAAGCATTTGATAGCTACATTTGAAAGAATAGCTAACGTCAGAAAGTACACTCAAGATAAAGATATCAACTCATGTCCAAGAGTAACATGTTACTTAATATTCAATCATTACAAATATAAAGATATTATCAACAAAGAAGATTTGATTGAAGATCAGAAATTGAAAATCTCTTCAAAGGACTGATTGTGTACATTAGAAAGCTCACCTATGAGTGGAGCAAAGAATGCTACAAGAAAGGAAGGGAAATTTGAAATTTGAATTTCAAATAATCAAGTCAAACCCAGTTTCAAAGTGGTACATCATCTCTTCTGCATTTTTGATCAATCACCTTGGCTTCACGAAGGAAGAGTTCAGAAAGCTTGCTCAGAAAGCAGAAAAGTAGTTTCTGAAGGAAGATCAGAAAACTCAACTTTAGAACGGCTTCTACAATCCATGTGATAGATTTGTCAACCTCTCTTCTAGCTATTCTTTCAAGACACAATAGATGTTCAACACATGTTACTTGAGGAACTGATCTACGACAATGGTTAGAAAGAAAGATCACTATATAAGGAGATTTTATGCTTGCAGACCAATGAGAGATTTGAAGATTCAAGAGAGGAAACTCTACAAAAATATTTTCCCACTTCTTGGAATGTTCTTTTTTATCATGTAATCAGTTTCATCCTTGAAATGTAAAGAAAACCTTCCTTCTATATTCTTAGTTAGATTTATGCTCTTTCTATGGAAGAAGTAGAAGAAGGAAGTCATTTAAGTTTTTCCCAAGAACTTTTATGTATATGTTAAGGAAACTTGAGTGTAGGTTAGTTTAAGTGACAACCAAAATACTTAACCTTTGTATCCTTGATCCAGTAGTGATCACTGTGAGATAGCTTGGAAAGGTTACTGTAAAACTACTTGCAACGAGACAGTAGTGGTTGCTGCTAGTCATGGTTTGGCTTGGAGAAGGCAATGTCAAGACTACTTTCAACGTGATAGTAAAAGTTGCTACTAATCACGGTTTGGCTTGAAAAGGCCAGCGTTAAGACTACTTTCAATGTGATACTAGATGTTACTACTGATCACGATTTGTGTAACACCCAATATTCAACCCAATACTACTAGCATGTACTGAGGCTAAATATTAGTCGTTACTTCTTGATTTAGTTCTATTATCTTTGAAATTACTTACTGAAAATACGAGCCAAATTTTTTTGTAACAAAACCTTGATAAAGTATGAGCTGCATGTAATGTAATCGAACGATATCGTAAAGTGCGGAAATATAAACACATAAAAGGCTCCATACACAGCATCATGGACACATATACTAAAATACCTCATATATTAATATATAAAATGCCCACCAATAATGGCAAGATTGTTCCATACATAGAGTACAATACAACTGAAAAGTAGGAAATACATAAAAATATAAAAGATACATGCAAGAGAACACCCATACCCAAGTACATCTGAAATGGATAACCTCAATACAAAAGAAGGTTTATCCTAACTACGTGTCGTGTGTGCACTAAGGACTACCCTCTAAACCATATGGCTACAGTCACGGGTAAGGTGGGACATAGCCGATCCACAGGCGAAGCGCGGCAAGAGTGGGTACTCGGACACGTCCTCCGTGCTGGGGTCGCATCTTGGGCATCTGAGCCCTCCGTGGCTGGTTAATCGTCTCCTCGCTGCCTGCTAGCATACGTGGGGGAGTGGGGGTAGAGTCATCTCCATACATGTGGGCAGGTGGCTCCTCCAAAGGGTCCTCCTCCGAATGCTGCGAGCAGGGTAGGTTTTCGGGTATGGTACCCGAGCCTACAGTGTAAGTCCGGAGGATTCTCTCATTGCGTGTGCGAGCACGCTCAAAAACCATGTCGTCGTCATAGGGCGACATCGGTGAGAAGAGGTAGCTATCTACAGGGTGGGCGAATGGCCGTCCGGGAAACATAAAGACGCGAACAGTGCAGTGGCCTTCAAAATGATATGATCCGTGCTCCGGATCGTAGTGGAACTCCCATGTGGGTGTCTCAACATAGAGCACAAACGTCACCATTTGAATCTAGAGACATAACGGAAAGAAAGAGATAGAAAGAGTGAGATTTCTTACTAAAGAAACTCAGTAGGGTTTTTCCTCATATCTAAGTGTCATCATATACGTCTCTAGGGACCTCAGTTTCTTAGTAAAAATATGGGCATATAATGGTTCAATTATGAAGTTCGAAAATGTTAACTTCTGAGGCCTGTTCCTTTTAATTATGAAAACCTCTTAGTTACATAGTCTATAAATTATGAAACTCAAATCATAAATCATGGTTCATTATATCATGGATCATGGCACTTAAACTCATAATTCATGGTGCATAAAATCATAGTTCTTAGAACATGGTACATGGTAACTTATCTTGATTACTTTAGGTGACATTAGAACCTCATCATTTTCTTCCTGGGGCCACCCTAACTGATCTCTCTTTAGAGAAACTTCTAGGTTATGAGCTCATACCATGCTAGTCGTCACTAGCACATGGACTTATCCCTTTTGATAAGTTAAAGGTCCCGACTTAAAGTACGGGTCTAGGGGGCTAGAATCACCTCATCCCCACCCTTGGTTTGGTAGTTCAAGGATCATTTTCACATAGTTTAAATCACCTTAAGTCTTAGCATATTTTATTAAGATGCCATATAGTTTCATGCATGTCACATATCTTTTATTACAACATAGGCATCTTTAAGTTCTCAAAGAACAATCACATGCAATAATAAAACTATCATTTGGGAATAATAGTTCACATAACATCATGTAAGTCATGAGGTAAACACCAATTCATTATTCATAGAGTAATGCTTAAACCTTTCCCTTAAGAGTGAGAACCCTTAATCGGGTAATCTCAAACTTCTAAATAATTTCCGTATACCTCTAAGGGATTGATTAACCTCATTACCATAATTTATTAAGTCCTAAGACCTAATCAATCATGGCTGAACAGCATTGGCGGTAAGCTAAGTTAGATGAATTACGGTGTTCTAAAAGATGCATTTTAAACCCTTTCTCACATATGACTTTTTCTATGATGCAACAATTAATACCTAAGCCAATTATGAGTCACTCTCACTGATCTAGACATCATATAATGTGATTCTATGGGTGTTAATAATGCTGGGACAGAATCCATATTTTTTGTACCTATGGGGTTCTAGAATTCATATTTCAAGCAATTCAAGTAACTAAGCATACTCCAAAATGTCTAGAACAATTATCATATACTTGGCAAGGTATTTAAACATATTTAGACCACCCAAAACATGATTTACAGTGCTGGAAATAAACATGGCAAAACCGAAAATGGTTAGTCATTAAATCATGTATAAACTTCTTTTTCAATGTACATAGATAGCTAGTTTCTCTTGGAACAATTTTAGGACTTCAAAAACATCTTAGAAATCAATTTATCTTGTCAAGAGCTCTTATAAAATACATGGGGCAGTAGCTCTTTAATTTTTCTCTCATGGTTGAAATCCTAAATATAAGAACATACTCAATATACTTTTAAATGTCACTTATGTTTAGGAAAAACTTAAAACATAAACTATAGGCTCTTGTAACTAATGAAAACTCATCCCAGAGCTTTCATCATCGCATGGCCGAATGCATTTTCAAGAGAGTACCTCCTTGATTTAACTTTCCTCAAGATAAAATGGGCAAGTCTTTGAGCTCTAGTAATCTTGGGTGAGAGCATAAAAGTAAACGTGCTATGCATTCCATTTTTATAGTCCATTAGGAAGTAAGGTGATAGCTCAAAATAAATATGAGATGCACCCTCATTTTAGTCTTTGAGTTTAGTGATGGCTTGAAAAATAACATGAAATGCAAAGCTTCAAATTTAAACGAGCATTATGCAAGTTCATTTTTTATCTTGGGGTTTAGTGATAGCATAGAAAATAAACGTGCTATACAAAGCATAAAGTAAATGTGAATGCAAGTTACTTTTATATTTTGTCTAGAGCTCTTGCAAGACTTTAAAAAGGAACATAGTTCCAACCCAAACCTCATCCTCACAAGAAAAGAGAACTACTAGTGCTAGAACACTCAAAATAAATCACAACCTTAAAAATCTTGAAGGTGGCCGAATCTTCATCATGAAGAATGAACCATTTCTTAAACTCTAGGGACCAAGATCTTGATGATCTATGACATCAACACTCTAAGTCCTCATCATTGAGTACATAGCCTCCTTCAAAACCAACATTTAAACAAAGTTTATGCTAAAGAAGAAAGCAAAACCGAAACCATGCTTGGTTTAAGATCAAAGTTTCAAGCTTTAGAGTTTGTTCATGTGACAAGCATCAACATGAAACCCTCATCATCAAGCTTTCATTTTTCCAAGCCTTGAAAGCCTACATGGCCGAAAATATGAAAGGAAAAGGGAAGTCCAAGAAATGTTCAAGAGAAACATAAACTCCTCCTTTACTCATTCTTGAAAAAGGATGAAACTTTCCTTGTGAAAGATTCAAGCTTTAGGGGTTGTTAAGTGACAAGCACCATCATAACACCCTTATCATCAAGCTTTCATTGTTCCAAGGGCCAAAGGCCTTCATGGCCGAAACATAAAGGAGAAAAGGGAAGTTCCAAATGTTCAAGAGAAACATAACCTTATTCTTGACTAAACTTGTAAAAGATGAAACTTTTCTTAAGAAAAACTCAAGCTTTAGAGGTCTCATGTGAGATGAGCTCATAGTCACCTTTAGAGAGCACTCATCATTAAGCAATCATGTTCAAGGCCTTGAGGCCAAAAATCAAAGGAAAAGAAAAGGAAGAAACTGAAAAGAAGAAGCAACATGGAGATTCCACTTTTCATCATTTCCCAACAAGATTCAACATAAAAATCAAAGACATATTTAGAAAGGTTCCCTACCTTGTGTTTTCGAAAAAAGAGAGGAAGAACTTGAGCTTGAAGAACTCTTGGAAGCTTGAGAGAAAAAGAAGTAAGAAAGCTTGAGACTTTTAGAGATTTTGCAAGAAGTGAGCAAAGGAATGAAGTTGTGTAGTGTTTTGTATTTATAGGCAAATGAATCATGAAGGAGTGGAGGGGGAGGGGCTGGCCGAAACTTCTCCAAGAAGACGGAGGGAAGAAAAATCTATTGTGTTGTCATTCATGGTGTCATAGATCATGGGTCTTAGGGTGGCTTTTGAAGGACAATTTGATTGACCACATAAAATATCATTCTTTTGAATTTTTGGGGGGAGGTGACCGAAAATTATAAGGCCAAGGGAGGGAAGATTTCATTCAATTTAATCATGCACTAATGAAGTGTTTAGGAGTAAACAAGGTTAGGTCACTAATTAAGGTTGTGTGCCTAAGTGTTTAGGTGAACTAAATAGGTGATTAGGACCATTAATACCTTGGATTAAGAGTGATCTTGTAGGATTAATGGAGTCAAACTCCTATGACTATTGATTAAAGTGTGACAACTTTTTCTTGGGAATGAAAGTGTTATTGGGAATGGAAGTGTGAATAGTAAACATACTATTCATAGTTGCTTTTTCTTTAAAGAAAGAAAAGAATTAGAATTGAGTTGTAAATTTTCTTAAGCAATTTTAGGTTCTAATAAACCTTAAATAATTATTTTAGCTCTAGATTAATTAAGAAAATTAATTAACTTTTCATTAGAGCCTAATATTGCTTAGGTTTGAGTTAAGTAACTCATTAGACTTAAAATGCACTAAGCGGGGGTAAAATCGTAATTTTTACCAAAAGTTGCCCGGGACCTCCGGGACTTAAACCATCATAGTTCATGCCTTAAAACATCATTTTTAATCTCCGAGATGAGTCCGGGTCGGAGTTAAAACTTAAAACTGTCTTAAATCAGGTTAAGGGTATTTTGGTTATTTATACACAGAAATCTCAGAAATGATATTTTTCTACCTTGTTAACATTCATAAACATATAATCCCCTTCATATATCGTAAAAGCCTTGTGAGGATGACCGAGCCTGGTCATCATCATGTTTTAGGTAAAAATGATCTCAGGGACATTTTGGTCATTTAAAAGTTTAGAGATAAACGTGGCGTTACAATTTGGCTTGGAGAGGCCACTGTCAAGACAACTTTCAACATGACTGTAGGGGTGGCTACTGATCACTGGTTAGCTTGGAAAGGCTAGTACAATACTACTCGGTTTAGCCTGGAGAGGCTTAAAGAAAGAATACTCAACTTGTATTAGTCTTTGAGTTAGTCTGCTGGCATAAGTGAGAGCTTGGGAAGGCTAATGTAAAGGCTATCAATCTTTACTTTCTCAGGTTGAGAAAGTTGTTATTGAATGGAACCATAACAGTTGTTGAGTACTGGATGTAGGCAGGTTTGGCCGAACCAGTATAAAATCCCTTGTGTCTGTTGTCCTTCTTTCTGATCTCTTTTATTTATCTCTGTTGTATCATTTACTTACACTTGATCTTATATATCTTTCTTGCTTTCTGTTATTTCATTTAATAATGAGCGTTATATTTAATAAGGTTTAGAAATCTACTTTCTAAAGCTACTAACTATGTTTTCGCTGCACTTCAAGTTTTACACTTGACAGTAATTATTTTAGAAGCTTCAAAAAACACAAAAAAGAATCAATACATGACTCAACCCCCTTCTCGTGCACATCTTTACCTATATTTGGGTTAGCAGTTCATAGGAAAGGTCGGCTACCAGTTCATGGGAGGTATGGGTCAGTAATTCATAGGAGGTATAGGTCAACAGTTCATTGGAGGCCCTAGTCCTGACCCTGCTCAGCAAATTATCGGAGGCCCCAGTCAACAGTTTGTCGAAGGCCCTAGTCAGTAGTTCATGAGAGGCCCCCATTTTGACCCCTCACAACAGTTCATGGTCGACCCCAGCCATTAGTACATGACAGGCTCCTTTTTGGACTCAACTCAATAGTTCATGACTGGTCTCTCACACCAGTTTATCTCTGACCCATTGACTTAGGGGAGCCCCACACAGCAGTTTGTTACAGGTTTGTCCCAGAGTGACATAGCTCGGCAGCTATCATTTAGCCTCGTCAGCATCACATATTCTCAAGTGATGGCCCACCTTGATTCGGATGAGATATATCGCACATCAATGGACCAAGATCAAGAGCCAGTTCAGGATCGGGAGCACGATCAGGACCAGGATCAGGATCAGGAGCAGGACTTGCAGCAGGATCAGGATCAAGAGCCAGATCAAGATCAAGACCCGGTCCAAGAGCAAGCTGAGGGATAGGGACAGCGTAGACTTGCACGACAGATTATATGCAGGCATTGTCATATAGAGAGTCACTTTGTAGCCCCTAGATGCATTGGACAGGAGGATCAGTGATTACAATTAGCTTGTGGTTATGTACTTATGACGATTATGGACTTTATTTTATGTACTTCGGATGACTAGTGATTATGCCTTTGCAGTCCATGTCTTATTTTGATTGATTGGTAATTATGATTATGCAGTATAATTATTTATTTTAATTTAAGTATATAAAATAGGTGGTTGTATTTATATAAAGATCAATAACAAGAAAGTTAAAGTTCTATCTTTTTTTTTTCCTCGGCCCAAAAAATAAACTGGTTTTGTTGGTTCGCAAAAAAAAAAGAAAAAGAAAACTCCTTTTGTACTGTAGCCAAAAACACAATTTTTTCTCAAAGGAGTTTATTTAAAATTGAATTTAGATAATATACAAAATGAAAAATACAAAGTACCATTGCACAAAATATAAATTCATGCATACTAAGAAAGATGAATACACTACAGTGTTCACAACACCAATGAGACAACAACAAAACTAAATATTACACATAGTATGCAATGGATTCAGCTACACTAGGTAGAGGATGGAGAGTGTGGGCATGATTGTCTGGTGTGGCCTGTTGCCCAACATAGGCCACAACGATTTGGACGGCCTGGCTCAACCTCGTCCATTTCATTATGAATCCTCATCGAAACTAGATGACCCTCGAGAATGCGTTTCA
This sequence comes from Dalbergia cochinchinensis, assembly GCA_031216125.1. Lineage (NCBI taxonomy): Eukaryota > Viridiplantae > Streptophyta > Magnoliopsida > Fabales > Fabaceae > Dalbergia > Dalbergia cochinchinensis. Next base: position 18,027,760 of record CM062370.1, read on the forward strand.
ACGCGGGATTTGGCTTTAAAGTAGGCCTTGTATACAAAGGCCATATGTCTTTCTTAGCAATAGCACAGAACTCAGTTTTGAAACATTGAACACCGATTCCATGGTATAGACTTCATGAACAAAAGACGTCCACTCTTTGCAAGCATCAACACATGCAGCAAGGGCGTGATGGCAGGGATAGTGCAGCTTTTGAAAGTCTCTATAGTCACACCGTTGCCCGGTTAAATCCACCCTGAATTCCTGTTCACCATGGCTTCCAATGTCATCTCGCTCAAATATCAAGTACACCGACCTCTCTCAGTTCATTGGAGTGGCACTTATATTGCCGAATTGTTGTCTGCTTTGCTCAATTACATTCAATAAAGTGAATGAAATTTTTTTGCTACTTTCAAGTTGGGCCTTTGCCTCTGTCCCCTTTTTAACAAAAACCTAAATAAGATGAAAGTAAGTGGACTTTACTATTGTTGTAATAGGAAGATTGTGGATGCCTTTCATGATAGCATTCATACACTTCGATAAATTGGTAGTCATGTGTCTGAACTGATGGCCCTCATTAGCGTACCACTTCTTGAGTGGAATGTTGCTAGCCCACATGCACATTACAGGATCCACTTGCCCCAATACGGCAAACAATTTATCATGACGCCCCAATGCGGCAAGCACAGTATATATGATATACTGATGGAGGATGGCAACCACTCACCTCTGTGTCTAAAGCTGCTTTTATAGCTTAATACCTATAAGAAATTACAAGAATGCCCATTTATGGTGTCACATGTTGCCTGAGATTTCTCAAGCAAAAAGACTAGGCTTCCTTTGTCTCTTCCTCCACCACGGCAAATGCAACTGGCAAAATGTTTAAGTTATCATCTTGGGCAATTACCATCACTATTGTTTCGTTGTACTTGCTATATAGGTGGAGTGTCATCAATTGAAATAAGATGTTTGTAATATTTGAACACCTCTATACATGGCGGATATATCCAGAAAAGACGATGGAACATAATGGAATTTTGATGTACAACATTAGCCACATAGTGTGGTCCAGTTTGTAGCTGGACAATAGTTCTTGCTGTAACCTACCGAACCATCTAGGAAGCTCGTTATATGATTGCTCCCAATCACCATAAATCATGGCAATTGCTTTCTATTTGGCTAGCCATACCTTCCTATATATTGTCTTGAACCTCAACTCTGACTCTACTGATACTTGCAGTGATTTGATGGCAATCGTTGGATCCACTTGCACCAATAGATAAATGTGGGCACAGATAATATGATAATCCATCTGGGTATGCTAATTCAAAGACTCAGGAAAGGCACATGTGTATGGTCCATTGAGTTTCCTAACTTCCCACAATCATGATTTTGTGCGAAGTGTCACACATATACACCAATTAAAGCCATCCTCAAACTTTACATATTTGTAATGAAACTTTATGTGGTTAGACTCATGAACTTTGTATTGGACACCTTTTCAGATGCTATAATGTTTAATAGCAGGATTGATATATATATATATGTATATTGAAATCAATTTCCTAGGATGTCTTAGTTTAAAGGGAAGTTCTGTCAATTTGTTTTTTAAGTTAAAGACTGGAAGATATTCTATGAAGTTAAAGACCACAATCCATTTACTTAAAAGACTTTTACTTTCAAAATTTTAATTAAAATTTTAATTTTTGAATCGTTAAATGAATTTATTAGGTTGAATTACACAAGCAAGAGCCATGATTCCCAGAAACAGACTACGGATGTATGATAGGGTGCACCCCAGTTGAGGGGGAATCAAACTTGAATTTTATGCAAGAGTTGAACAATTTATAAGAGTGGCTTGTTAGACAGTTCAATTTATGAATGAACAGAAAGTTAGGCGTCCCTGTGCTAGGTGCAAATGTAGGAAATATTTTGATATGGACACCATTAGGTATCACCTATATAAGGATGGTTTTATGACGGATTACTGGGTTTGGACTATGCATGGGGAAATTGCCACACAAAATTTTGAACATGCTAGTGTTGAAAATGCCTATGTTAGAGGTAGTTCAAGTAGAGTTAATATTGGTGAGCATGTCACAGGAAATTTTAATTGGGAGGATAAATTTAGGCGATATGAAGAAATGATTTATGATGCAGTTGGTCCTCAAATTCATGCAGATTATAAACCTTCTGTCGAGGCTCCTAATGCCAAGGTTGAGAAATTTTCCTCACTATTGGAAGCTGTAAAGGCCCCTTTGTGGGAAGGGTGTGTAAACTCAGAGTTGTCTCTAGCGGTTAGGATATTAGCTATAAAGTCAGAAGCAAACCAAAGTCAAAATTCATTTGACCAGTGGGCAACATTGATAAGTGAGGTTAGTCCACAACCTAGTTCTATTCCAAAGAATTTCTATCATGCCAAGAAATTAGTTTCAAAACTTGGGCTAAAATCAGAAAAAATAGATTATTGTTTGAAGGGATGTATATTGTACTACAAAGATAATACAAAGTTAACCAAATGCAAATTTTGTGAAAACCCTAGGTTTCAACCAAAAAGAGCTGGAAATAGAAGATATAAGGATATTCCTTACAAAAGAATGCATTATTTGCCCCTAATTCCAAGGTTAAAGAGGTTGTATGCTTCAATGAGTTCAGCACCTCACATGAGATGACACTTTGAGAATGAGAAATGATGGTGTCATGACCCACCCTTCGCATGGTGAAGCCTGAAAACACTTTGATCAAACTTATCTTGATTTTGTTGTGGATCCTAGGAATGTTATGTTGGGGCTTTGTGCAGATGGATTTACTTCGAAAGCAAACCTTTTTCCTGCTGGCCTGTGGTTGTTACACTTTACAGTCTGCCTCCTGAAGTGTGCATGAAAGATCCTTACATGTTTCTAACTTGTATAATCCCTGGTCCCAATAATCCCAAAGCCAAGATTGATGTTTGCCTCCAACCATTGATTAATGAACTTAAAGAGCTATGGTATTCAGGTGTACAAACTTACGATATTTCCACTGTAATGCCCCGATTTTCTGTCTGAGAGAAAAATGACCAAAATGCCCCTGAGGTCATTTTCTGCCCGGAATTCGAGGATAGCCGGCCTGACAGTCCTTGAAGGGTCAACTCAATGTTTGAAGGGGATTAGATGGTCCTTGAGTGATTTCAAAAATGAAAATCTTGTTTTCTGCAGTTTCGGGTCAAAATGACCAAAATACCCCTATAGCATTTTTACACGGGTAAAGGTGCCGTGCGAGCCCGAAACTTTCCTCGAATGGTTAAAATGATGTTTTCATGTGTTTAAAAGCATCTGTTTAAGTCCCAGTGGTCCCGGGCAGTTTTTGTCCAAAATTACGATTTTGCCCTTGGAATAGTACCGTTTGATCTTAATGATGTAATTAAGCACACCTAAGCAACATTAGCCTCTAATCGAAGATTAATTAATTTTCATAATTAATCTAGAGTCAAAATAAGTTATTAAAATTAATTAGAACCTAAAATTTCTTAAATTAAACCCAAATCTCTTTTTAAAACTTAAGATTCCTAGTCTTGGAATCTTAAATAGTATTTTCTCTCTCAAATTCCTTAAATTAAGGAATTGTGTCTAGAATTGTTTATACACTAAAATGAGTTTTTATCTCACTAATGAAGCAAGAGCACTCCCTAACCTTGTCTTGAAATCCTTAATTACATCCTTAGTCACCTAAACACTTGCTCACAAATTCCTAATCTTAAGCTTAATCCAAGATATACCTAAACACATCACTAAATCACAATTAATGAGACATTTTCCTCCCCCTTGGATGCTCCAAGAATGGCACCACCTCACCCTCCAATATCCACCATATGTTTGAATTCTTTCATTGAAAGGACCATGCCTACACCATGCTTAGGACCATGCTTGAACCCATACTTGGCCATACCTTTGAATGACCACAACCATACTTTGATGAAGATATTTTCCTTCCTTTACTTCCTTAAAATTTTGGCCACCCCCTCCATTCCTTCACCCTTGGTTTGTTTTTCTATAAATACATGCTTTGAGAGAACTTGGTCACTTTTAGAACTTTTGCAAAAATGCAAGCTTTAGGAGCTATCTCAAGTTTCTCTCAAATTCTCTCAAGCTCAAAAACTCTTTTTCTTCCTCATCTTCTTCATCTTCTTTAAGCTCACATAGAGCCACCACACCTCAACCTCATACCACCACTTCTCAACCATACACTATCCTTTAAACACAAAAGCTCAAAACAAACACCTCACCTTCCTTTTCTTCCTCCTTTGGCCGAATCTTCTAGCTCACTTGGAAGGAAGTTTTTCTTCTCATTTCACTTCAAGAACCAAGCTTTCCTCTTCATCACTTGGTAGGGATTTTGTTCTTTAAAGTTTGGTGTAACGCCCCAATTTTTACTGTAATTTTTACTAGAAATTACTCAATTACCGAATTACCGTAGGTAATTATTACATAAGATTTGAGGCCGAACAATCCTCAATAAAGGAATATAACATTAGAAGAGAGGTTAGGAATGATTCATGCGAGAGTCGCAAATCCCGAATTTCTGTACGTATAAAATGACCAAAATGCCCCTGAAGTTATTTTACTCAGAAAATGAGGATCGTGGGCCCCACTTATTCTCAAGGGGATCTTTTGAGGATAATAAGGGATTGTTTGTGTTATGTGTGTTAATAGAGCAGAAGGATCTCAATTTTGAGTTAGACGCCAAATGAAATGACCAAACGCCCTGTGGTGTTTTAACTCCGATGTGCGTGCCGACTGAGCCCGAACCTCACTAAAATGTTTTAAAATGTGTTTTTAAGCCATGATTAACCATTGGTTAAGCTCAGGTGGCCTCGGGCAGTTTTTAAGTGAAAGTACGATTTTGCCCCTGTTTTTGGGCGATTTTGCAATTTGGGATTTTTGATTCAGATACAGAAACCTAAGCAATATTAGGCTCAAATTAAAGCTTATTAAATTCTAAATATTAATCTAGAGTCAAAATTATGTATTTAGATTGATTAGAACCCAAAATTTCTCAAAAACACCCAAATTGCTTACTAATTCACTTAAACCCTTAACCGTAAATTCTCTAAATTACATGAATACCTTGCCTACACCTAAATAATGCATGGAACACACAAATTTCACTTCTTTGGGCTGTAATGGACGAAATTATTGATGCCATTATGCAGTTGAATTATTGCCAAAAGTTGCACTAAAACAAAATGCCAAAATGTCACCATAAGAGACATAATTCCTTAATTTCATACAACTTTGTCTAAAATGATTTTTCCTCCCTTATTTCTCCTGCAAAATTCCGTCTACTACCTCATCATTTTGGCTAATTAGAAGCCTCAAAATCTTCTATAAATAGGCTTGCTTGAGTGGTCTTGGAATGCTTGGTTCATAACTAGTTTTAGGAGCACCAAAAACTGCTTTTCTTCCTCCTCTTTGGCTGAATTCTTTCTTCAATTTTTTCAAAGAGATTTTGTTTCATTTCACTTCAAGAAACCAAGTTCTCTTCCTCTTCTTCAACTCAGATTAGGTAGGGAGTAGTTTCTAAATTTATTTCTATGCTTTGAGGAGTTGTGTTTTTAGCTCAAAATGATGAAATTATGAACTTACCTTAGCTTTTCATTTTGGTTTTCCTCTTCAATTTTTCTTTAACCAATTCAACCATATGGCCTAGGTGGAACTAAGATGATGGCTTGATGATGAGGACCTTGAGGGTGGGTTGTAAATCCATCACAAGTTAGGCCTCTAAAGCTTGAAAATTCCACTTGATGCAAAACTTTAAAGAATAATACTTTATGATGCTAAAACAAAGATTTTTAGTTTAGGACTTGAAAGATGTATTTTCCCTTTATGTTTTATTTCTTGTTAAGATATGTATTGGGTTGAATTTATAATTCTTTTAAAGTCTTGAAGGAGCTCTAGTAAAGAAACAAAATGAATTTGCATCCATGATTAAGTTTATGCTTTGCATAACCATGTTTACCTTCTATGTCATCACTAAATTTTCAAAAATGAATAAATGAACTTGCATTTCTCATGTTTAAATTCCAAGCATGTATTTCATGTTTATGTTTCAAGTCATCACTTAATCTTTCAAGATAATAAAGAGGTTGCATCTCATATTTAATTTATGCTCTCACTATATTTTATAATGGCTAAAAGAATCAACGCATGGCATGTTTATTTTATGCCATCACCTAAAGATCCTAGAGCTCAAAGACTTGCCCATGTATCACAAGCAAAGAAATATGATTATTGGAGTTAAAGAATTTATTCTTTAAAAAGTCTTGAGATTGGAGCTTAAAAAGATGTAATAATAATTCTCTTCTCCCTCTACTGGTCCTGTGTGGACTACCGCCAGCTCAGGTTTCTTAATATTCTCTTCTCCTCTCTTGGTCACATGCGGACTACCGCCCTCAGGTTTCTTAATATTTTCTTCTCCCTCTCTTGGTCTGTGCGGATTACGCCGCTCCAGTTTCTTGTATCATGTTTATATATCAAGTTCTTGCATCATGTTTAATTTTCAAGTCATCACCTTAAATCTTAAAGATAAAGAAATGGAATTGCATATCATGTTTATAATTCCAAGCTATCACCTTATAAAGATAAGATTAAAATAAGGTTGCATAGCATGTTTATAATTCTAAGATGTCACCTAAATCTCTAAAGCTCAAGACTTACTCCTTTTATCTTAAGTGAGAATTTTAATTGTGAAGATCCTCCCAAATTTGACAAAAGAACTAGTTTCTAAATGAGTTTTAAGGCTTTGCAAGGATTTTCTGGGGAACTAGTATTTTATATGCACTTAAAATATGATTCTATGTAATTGCATGAGGTTCATGATTAGAGCCAGCGATCCGAGTTTAGTATCAATGTGTGATAATGATTTGATATGATTGAAGTTGTGATAATTATGGTTTATTGTTAAGAGAATGATTCATAATTGGTTTAGTAACTAATTAGTTCTATAATTGATAATTCTATGTAAGGATTGGATGCTTATTAAGTACTTGATATCATTGAATGATTTCTGGCTTGCATGTTATAGTTCTTTGTTGCAAATAATGAGAATGCTTATACATGAAATGTTCTTTATTATGTAAAATTTACCTTTGTTGCTAGAAGAAAGTGTATCATTGTAAAAGTGTAATTTGGAAAGGTTACGGCTAAGGAAAGACTTGGTATTTAAAGCGTGTCCATTGTGACCCACCTCTCTCCTGGGAATCTCCCATATGCATGATTACAGTTGATATATATTATTCTAGCTTAAGACTATAAATGAGAAAATGTTATGATGTTTATGAATTGTATTATGATATAACATGCAAAGATTTAATGGTGACTTAAACTTATAAGAAAATGATCCTTTGGAACCATCGGACTATAGGTGGTGAAAAGGTGATTTTAGCCCCCTAACCCGTTCTCTCAAAAGGGTAGAGTCGGGACTTTAGCTTATCAAAAGGGATAAGTATATGCTAGTGACGACTAGTAAAGTATGAGCTCATAACCTAAATTACTCCTAAAAGGGTGGAGTATAGGGTGGCCTAAGGAAAATAATGATGATGATAAGATTTTAAGTCACCTAAGGCACTAAAGAAATGAAATATGTGCACTATGTCCACGTGTAGCTAATATTATATGGCGTTCTTTTATGCATGTTATTTGATAATGATGATGAGGAAAATGATGTAATGATAAAGGAAAAGTTCATTGTAAATATGACATGTTAAGATTATGATGCATTATAAGACGCATGATTAAAAATTGACGAACCTCGGTTAAGTATTTGTCCGAACTTAAAATGAATCTTTGCATGCTCACTATTTTAGAATAATGCCGAGGTTCTTGGGGACTTTGATGATGACACTGTAGAAGGAGGTACCTTACTGAGAATTGTTTAGCAAGATTCTCACTCCCTTTTCTTTATTTCCGTCATTGTCTCCAGATTCAGATGGCGACATTCGTCCTATTCGTTGATACCCCTACTTGGGAATTTCACTATGATCCGGTGCATCGCTCGTATCATTTTGAAGGGAGGTGCGCAATTTGTGTTTTTATTTACATAGGTCGTCTATTTGCACATCCTGTCCCTAGTTATCGATTTTCTCCTACTTCTCCCTATGGCGATGAAATGGTTTTCGAACATGCACGTCCACTTGATGAAAGGATGTTACGTTCTTATCCCGCTTCATCTGCTGTCCATAGATTTCAGTATGTTCCTAGGCGAGATATTCGGCTGATCCTTCAGGAGGACACTCCTACTCATGTATATTCTCGAGAGCTCGCTACTCCCACACGATGTAAGAGAGGGTAGTGAGGAAACAGTTGTTCAGTAGAGGTTAGCAAGAAGGTCGTCCATGCGACCCGACACAGTGCATCTCGTGTGTCCCCTCCAGGGAGCTCATCGATGGATCGGATTTATTCCCCCATTTCCAGGACAGTGGCCATAGAGGGTTCTTAGTAGATTTATGTGTGATCATGCACCCTAGTTTTAGGATAACCTTCCCGGCTTATGGAGTTATCTAGTTTAGGGGCATGTATTTCCTTATGTATATTTTCTTTTATGGGTTTGCATAAGATAATGATGTATGAACATAACCCACCCTTTGAGTGAGGTTATTGTATGTAAATATATGCTATAATGTGCTTATGGATGTTATATGATGGAGCCTAAGTGATATGATGTGATATATTCTTAAACGTCTTATTATACTCCGCTTACTCGTTCACATTGTACTCGGCTCACATTTTCAATTATGTGTTTAAAAAAAACATGGCTCATAATTTCACTAAATATTTTAAAATTATGAAGAAAGAACCAAAGCAAGGAGTAAAGTCTAGTCATTAATCGATTCAACCTAGGTGTATCCGGTTAATTACTAAGTGTTACATTTTGGTATCGAAGCGATTCGATTCTCATGGAGCCTGAGGATTGGACTAGCTATGCTTCTAAAGCATAATACGTTAGTGACGTCATGTGTAGATGTTTATCATTAGGATGAGCTTGAGGATTAGAAATACATGACTCTTGTATGTTGAAAGTGCCATGGTAACTTGCTCACTTTGCATGGAATATTGGGCACGATCACCTCGGTGTTCTTTGTTTTGTGTGTATAGGGACCAATGGCACGTCGACAACGGACTAGAGCGCGACAGACGAATAATCAAGACAACGAGACAGCGAAGCACTCCGCGACGTAGCAAGGACCATGAGAATGATGATGGAACGAATGGATCGGGATCGTCAAGCCAATATGAATCGGGGACATGAGATTCCCCGAACATGCCTGCTTTCGGGGAGTTTCGTAAGGCAAACCCACCAGTTTTCAAGGGGACATCAATCCAAATATTGCGGATGAATGGATTCGGAATATTGAGAAGGTCTTTCTTTGTAGTCCCATGCTCGGAGGAGCAAAAGGTCACCTTCGCTACTCATATGCTTGAGGGTGATGCGGTTTACGGTGGGCGGTGTTCAAGACTCCTGGAGGCGACCGACGTGGACATTGATTGGGAACTATTCAAGGTCCATTTTTACGAAAAGTACTTTCCAGTCGATTAGAAATGCCAAGGACATTGAATTCATGCAACTTGTCCAGGGAATATGAATGTGGCCCGACACCGCTGCAGATTTGAAGAACTCATTAAGTTCTCAAGAATGTACCAAGGAAATCCTGATGAGTACTGGAAATGCATTAAATACGAGTCAGGGTTGAAGCCGGAACTTAATATGGCAGTTGCACATTTGGAGATTAGGGATTTCTCTACCCTAGTTAACAAATGTCGGATTATTGAAGAAGGTCAGAGAAAACTAAACACCCCAAAGTCAGATAATATTACCAAAAAGTTGACACCTCAAGGTCAGCAGTTCAAGAGGCAGAATCGACCTCCATTTCCCCCTCAATCAAGACCACAAGGGACACAAAGAAATTTTCATCAAGGAAGGCCAAGCAACAACAACCGCTATAATAACAACCGCTACAACAATAACCCCAGTAACAATCGCAACAACAACAATAACAACAATAAAGGGAAAACACCACAAAGAGGTCCAGCAGTACCTCCACGGCCTGCGCCATCCATGGAATGTCCCAAGTGTGGCAAGAATCATGGGAGCATGCCATGTCGAGCCGGAACAAACGTGTGCTATCGGTGTGGAAAACCAGGTCATTACTCCCGAGAATGCACGGAAAGGAACCCGCCACCCCCCAATCCCAAGCCGCAATACCAGGGAAGGGTATTTACAATTAATGCTGAAGAAACAACGAAGTCACGAAATCTCGTGGAAGGTAAGGGTAATATGCATGGTAAAGACTTAATTGTACTATATGATTCTGGCGCTTCTCATTCTTTTATCTCCCATTCATGTGTTAAAAGCCTTAATTTACCTATGACTGAGCTTCCTTTTGACCTTATTGTTTCTACCCTGACTGGAAAACCCGTTAGGACTTGTAAATGTTGTTTAGATTGTAGTTTTATTATAGATAATAGATCCTTTGTTTTAGATCTTATTTGCTTACCCATGCGAGGTTTAGATGTGATTCTTGGCATGGATTGGCTTGAGGCCAACCGTATTGTTAAGCTGTATGAAAAAACCATCACTTTTCTTCCTGTTCCTATTGAACCTAAGAAACCCATAGCTCTTTACATAACTGGTGTGGAAATGGACTGTGGTAAGGGTGAGAGTAAACGTTACATTTTCTTAGCCGCTAGTGATGTAGACTTTGAGCAAAGTATCGATGAGATACCAATAGTAAGAAATTATCCTGAAGTATTTCCAGATGAGATACCAGAGTTTCCCCCCAAGAGAGAGATAGAGTTTTCCATAAAATTGCTTCCGGGTGCGGGACCTATATCCATAGCCCCATATAGGATGTCCCTATTAGAATTGACCGAGTTAAAAACTCAATTGGAAGATTTATTGGAGAAAAAGTTTGTTAGGCCTAGTGCATCACCTTGGGGAGCCCGTGTGTTGTTTGTAAAGAAAAAGGATGGGAGTATGAGGATGTGTGTAGATTATAGGCAGTTGAATAAAGTAATGGTGAAAAACAAGTATCCTCTGCCTAGGATCGATGATTTGATGGACCAACTGAAAGGTGCGGTAGTGTTTTCTAAGATAGATTTGAGGTCAGGCTACCATCAAATTAGAGTGAGAGATGAAGACATACCTAAAACGGCCTTTCGCACTCAATACGGCCATTTTGAGTTTGCAGTAATGTCCTTTGGGTTAACCAATGCTCCAGCTATTTTTATGGATTACATGAATAGGATCTTTTGACCCTATTTAGATCAGTTTGTAGTTGTCTTTATAGATGACATTCTCATATATTCTAAGACCCATGAAGAGCATGAATGCCACACGACCATAGTACTTGGAGATCTTGAAGGAAAAGAAACTATATGCCAAGATTTCCAAGTGTGAGTTTTGGTTGGATAAGGTGCAATTTTTAGGGCATGTAGTATCTAAGAAAGGAATTGTTGTAGATCCTAGTAAGGTAGAAGCGGTAGTAAACTGGGAAAGACCAACCACGGTAACTGAAGTAAAGAGCTTTTTGGGTTTAGCCGGTTATTACCGTCGATTTATCAAGGGATTTTCCCAGATTTCCCTACCTTTGACCAAGCTGACGAGGAAGAACACCCCTTTTTCATGGACCCCGGAGTGTGAAAAGAGCTTTCAAGAGTTAAAACACAAGCTAACCTCGACCCCTGTTTTAGTGTTACCCGACCCCAATGTGCCTTTCGAGGTGTATTGTGATGCTTCAAAAAAGGGTTTAGGTTGTGTATTGATACAAGATAGGCAAGTGGTGGCCTATGCATCAAGACAACTCAAGCCACATGAAGCAAACTACCCTACCCATGACCTTGAGTTAGCTGCCGTCGTGTTTGCTCTAAAGATTTGGAGACACCATTTATATGGAGTTAAGTTTGAGGTGTTTTTCGATCACAAGAGTTTGAAATATCTCTTTGATCAAAAAGAGCTAAACATGAGGCAAAGGCGATGGATAGAGTTCTTGAAAGATTATGATTTTGGATTGAACTACCATCCTGGTAAAGCTAATGTAGTAGCTGATGCTTTGAGTAGGAAGTCCTTACAAGTGTCCCGTTTGATGGTGAAGGAGGTTGAATTGATTGAGCAATTTAGGGACTTAAACCTAGGAATGACTTTGACCACTAAGGGCATCAGAGCTTGTCATCTTAGAGTGACAAGTGAGTTCAGAGAAAGGATTGTTCAAGCTCAAGGGGACGATGTTGAGTTTCAAGAGACTTTAGGGGCAGTGAAGGCAGGAAAGTTGATAGGTTTTACCCAAGGAATGGACGATTTGTGGAGGTTTAAAGGTCGAATATGTGTACCTGCTAGTGGTGGCCTCCGAAAAGATATTTTGGAGGAAGCCCATAAGAGCCATTTTACCGTTCATCCTGGTGCCACCAAGATGTATCCAGATTTGAAGAAGATGTTACGTGGCCTGGAATGAAGAAAGATGTGTGCACATGGGTGAGTAAGTGCTTGGTGTGTCAAAAGGTGAAGATTAAACACCAAAAACCCTTTGGAATGCTGCAACCTTTGTCGATCCCTGAGTGGAAGTGGGATAGTATCTCCATGGATTTTGTAACTGGATTACCGAGGACCCAAATGAATCATGATACCATATGGGTAATCGTGGATCGATTGACGAAGTCGACCCACTTTACCTATTAAGGTGACTTATTCCTTGGATAGGTTAGCACAGTTATATATTCTGGAGATAGTAAGGTTACATGGGGTGCCGTCCGCGCTAATCTCGGGCCGGAATCCACGGTTTACGTCACGATTTTGGGAGCCTTTCAAAAGGCGTTTGGTTCAAAGTCGTGTCTAAGCACGGCTATCACCCCAAACAGACGGTCAATCTGAAAGAACTATCCAAACCTTGGAGGATATGTTAAGGGCATGTGTTTTAGATCAAAGGGAAGTTGGGATAAGTACACACTTCGATTGAATTTGCATATAACAACAGTTATCATGCAAGTATCGATATGGCACCGTATGAGGCCTCTGTATGGACGGAAATGTCAATCTCCCTTATGTTGGTATGAACCAGGAGAGCAAAGTTTACTCGGACCTGATATTGTGAGGGAAACAAATGGTAACAAATCAAGAAGATTAGGGATAAGATTCTTCTTGCTCAAAGTCGATGAGAAAAACTATGCGGACAAGCGGCGAAAACCGCAAGATTTTCAAGAAGGGGACCACGTGTTCCTAAGGATCACCCCCACCACAGGCATAGGCCGAGCAATAAAAGTAAAGAAATTGAGCCCCAGATTTCTTGGTCCGTTTGAAATCCTTACCAAAGTAGGACCTGTAGCCTACCGTATAGCCCTACCCCTGAGTCTATCCAATCTTCATGATGTTTTCCATGTCTCTCAGTTAAGAAAGTATCAATCTGACCCGAGTCATGTACTAGAGCCAAAACATGTACAATTAAGAGATAACCTGACATTTAACTTACTACCCACGAGAATCGTCGACCGAGGAGTTAAGCAGTTAAGGAACAAGGCTGAACCCCTGGTCAAAGTAGCATGGGGACAGGGTGAAACCGAAGAACTTACATGGGAGCTGGAATCAAACATGAAAGCACAATACCCCGAGTTGTTCTCGGAGTGCAGAATTTCCGGAAATGAAATTCTTTTTAAGGAGGGGAGTAATGTAACGCCCCAATTTTTACTGTAATTTTTACTAGAAATTACTCAATTACCGAATTATCGTAGGTAATTATTACATAAGATTTGAGGCCGAACAATCCTCAATAAAGGAATATAACATTAGAAGAGAGGTTAGGAACGATTCATGCGAGAGTCGCAAATCCCAGAATTTCAGACGTATAAAATGACCAAAATGCCCCTGAAGTTATTTTACTCAGAAAATGAGGATCGTGGGCCCCACCTATTCTCAAGGGGATATTTTGAGGATAATAAGGGATTGTTTGTGTTATGTGTGTTAATAGAGCAGAAGGATCTCAATATTGAGTTCCGACGCGCGAAATGACCAAAACGCCCCTGCGGTTGTTTTAACTCCAATGTGCGTGCCAATTGAGCCCGAACCTCACTAAAATGTTTTAAAATGTGTTTTTAAGCCATGATTAACCATTGGTTAAGCTCGGGTGGCCTCGGCCAGTTTTTAAGTGAAAGTACGATTTTGCCCCTGTTTTTGGGCAGTTTTGCGAATTTCAAGATTTTTGATTCGTATATCGAAACCTAAGCAATATTAGGCTCAAATTAAAGCTTATTAAATTCTAAATATTAATCTAGAGTCAAAATTATGTATTTAGATTGATTAGAACCCAAAATTGCTCAAAAACACCCAAATTGCTTACTAATTCACTTAAACCCTTAACCGTAAATTCTCTAAATTACATGAATACCTTGCCTACACCTAAATAATGCATGGAACACACACATTTCACTTCTTTGGGCTGTAATGGATGAAATTATTGATGCCATTATGCAGCTGAATTATTGCCAAAAGTTGCACTAAAACAAAATGCCAAAATGTCACCATAAGAGACATAATTCCTTAATTTCATACAACTGTCTAAAATGATTTTTCCTCCCTTATTTCTCCTGCAAAATTCCATCCACTACCTCATCATTTTGGCCAATTAGAAGCCTCAAAATCTTCTATAAATAGGCTTGCTTGAGTGGTCTTGGAATGCTTGGTTCATAACTAGTTTTTAGGAGCACTAAAAACTTTCTTTCTTCCTCTTCTTTGGCTGAATTCTTTCTTCAATTTTTTCAAAGAGATTTTGTTTCATTTCAATTCAAGAAACCAAGTTCCCTTCCTCTTCTTCAACTCAGATTAGGTAGGGAGTAGTTTCTAAATTTATTTCTATGCTTTGAGGAGTTGTGTTTTTAGCTCAAAATGATGAAATTATGAACTTACCTTAGCTTTTCATTTTGGTTTTCCTCTTCAATTTTTCTTTAACCAATTCAACCATATGGCCTAGGTGGAACTAAGATGATGGCTTGATGATGAGGACCTTGAGGGTGGGTTGTAAATCCATCACAAGTTAGGCCTCTAAAGCTTGAAAATTCCACTTGATGCAAAACTTTAAAGAATAATGCTTTATGATGCTAAAAGAAAGATTTTTAGTTCAGAACTTGAAAGATGTATTTTCCTTTTATGTTTTATTTTTTGTTACGATATGTATTGGGTTGAATTTATAATTCTTTTAAAGTCTTGAAGGAGCTCTAGTAAAGAAACAAAATGAATTTGCATCCATGATTAAGTTTATGCTTTGCATAACCATGTTTACCTTCTATGTCATCACTAAATTTTCAAAAATGAATAAATGAACTTGCATTTCTCATGTTTAAATTCCAAGCTTGTATTTCATGTTTATGTTTCAAGTCATCACTTAATTTTTCAAGATAATAAAGAGGTTGCATCTCATATTTAATTTATGCTCTCACTATATTTTATAATGGCTAAAAGAATCAACGCATGACATGTTTATTTTATGCCATCACCTAAAGATCCTAGAGCTCAAAGACTTGCCCATGTATCACAAGCAAAGAAATATGATTATTGGAGTTAAAGAATTTATTCTTTAAAAAGTCTTGAGATTAGAGCTTAAAAGATGTAATAATAATTCTCTTCTCCCTCTACTGGTCTGTGTGGACTACCTGCTCAGGTTTCTTAATATTCTCTTCTCCTCTCTCGGTCCTGTGCGGACTACCGCCGCTCAGGTTTCTTAATATTCTCTTCTCCCTCTCTGGTCTGTGCGGATTACCGCCGCTCAGCTTTCTTGTATCATGTTTATATTTCAAGTTCTTGCATCATGTTTAATTTTCAAGTCATCACCTTAAATCTTAAAGATAAAGAAATGGAATTGCATATCATGTTTATAATTCCAAGCTATCACCTTATAAAGATAAGATTAAAATAAGGTTGCATAGCATGTTTATAATTCTAAGATGTCACCTAAATCTCTAAAGCTCAAGACTTACTCCTTTTATCTTAAGTGAGAATTTTAATTGTGAAGATCCTCCCAAATTTGACAAAAGAACTAGTTTCTAAATGAGTTTTAAGGCTTTGCAAGGATTTTACAGGGGAACTAGTATTTTATATGCACTTAAAATATGATTCTATGTAATTGCATGAGGTTCATGATTCGCCACTGATCTGAGTTTAGTATCAATGTGTGATAATGATTTGATATGATTGAAGTTGTGATAATTATGGTTTATTGTTAAGAGAATGATTCATAATTGGTTTAGTAACTAATTAGTTCTATAATTGATAATTCTATGTAAGGATTGGATGCTTATTAAGTACTTGATATCATTGAATGATTTCTGGCTTACATGTTATAGTTTCTTTGTTGCAAATAATGAGAATGCTTATACATGAAATGTTCTTTATTATGTAAAATTTACCTTTGTTGCTAGAAGAAAGTGTATCATTGTAAAAGTGTAATTTGGAAAGGTTACGGCTAAGGAATGACTTGGTATTTAAGCGTGTCCATTGTGACCCACCTCTCTTTCCGGGAATCTCCCATATGCATGATTACAGCTTGATATATATTATTCTAGCTTAAGACTATAAATGAGAAAATGTTATGATGTTTATGAATTGTATTATGATATAACATGCAAAGATTTAATGGTGACTTAAACTTTTAAGAAAATGATCCTTTGGAACCATCAGACTATAGGTGGTGAAAAGGTGATTTTAGCCCCCTAACCCGTTCTCTCAAAAGGGTAGAGTCAGGACTTTAGCTTATCAAAAGGGATAAGTATATGCTAGTGACGACTAGTAAAGTATGAGCTCATAACCTAAATTACTCCCAAAAGGGTGGAGTATAGGGTGGGCTAAGGAAAATAATGATGATGATAAGATTTTAAGTCACCTAAGGCACTAAAGAAATGAAATATGTGCACTATGTCCACGTGTAGCTAATATTATATGACGTTCTTTTATGCATGTTATTTGATAATGATGATGAGGAAAATGATGTAATGATAAAGGAAAAGTTCATTGTAAATATGACATGTTAAGATTATGATGCATTATAAGACCATGATTAAAAATTGACGAACCTCGGTTAAGTATTTGTCCGAACTTAAAATGAATCTTTGCATGCTCACTATTTTAGAATAATCCCGAGGTTCTTGGGGACTTTGATGATGACACTGTAGAAGGAGGTACCTTACTGAGAATTGTTTAGCAAGATTCTCACTCCCTTTTCTTTATTTCCGTCATTGTCTCCAGATTCAGATGGCGACATTCGTCCTATTCGTTGATACCCCTACTTGGGAATTTCACTATGATCCGGTGCATCGCTCGTATCATTTTGAAGGGAGGTGCGCAATTTGTGTTTTTATTTACATAGGTCGTCTATTTGCACATCCTGTCCCTAGTTATCGATTTTCTCCTACTTCTCCCTATGGCGATGAAATGGTTTTCGAACATGCACGTCCACTTGATGAAAGGATGTTACGTTCTTATCCCGCTTCATCTGCTGTCCATAGATTTCCAGAGTATGTTCCCGAGACGAGATATTCTGAAACTGATCCTTCAGAGGACACTCCTACTCATGTATATTCTGAGAGCTCTGCTCCTACTCCCACACGTGTAAGAGAGGGTAGTGAGGAAACAGTTGTTCAATGAGGTTAGCAAGAAGGCCGTCCATGCAACCTCACTGGTGCATCTCGTGTGTCCCTCGAGGAGCTCATCAGTGGATCGATTTATTCCCCATTTCCAGACAGTGGCCATAGAGGGTTCTTAGTAGATTTATGTGTGATCATGCACCCTAGTTTTAGGATAACCTTCCCGGCTTATGGAGTTATCTAGTTTAGGGGCATGTATTTCCTTATGTATATTTTCTTTTATGGGTTTGCATAAGATAATGATGTATGAACATAACCCACCCTTTGAGTGAGGTTATTGTATGTAAATATATGCTATAATGTGCTTATGGATGTTATATGATGGAGCCTAAGTGATATGATGTGATATATTCTTAAACGTCTTATTATACTCTGCTTACTCGTTCACGCTGTACTCGGCTCACGTTTTCAATTATGTGTTTAAAAAAAAATGGCTCGTAATTTCACTAAGTATTTTAAAATTATGAAGAAAGAACCAAAGCAAGGAGTAAAGTCTAGTCATTAATCAGATTCAACCTAGGTGTTTCTGGTTAATTACTAGGGTGTTACATTTGGCCTTTTAAAGCTTTGATAAAAAATTGAGTTTTTGCTAGCATCTCTAGGCTTTTGGAACTTCTTTTTCTTCTCTTTGATTTCGTCCTTGGAGCCTTTCTTTTTAAAGAAAATGATGCTTGATGATGAGGGTTCAAGATGAAGATCATGAGAATCTTCACTTGTGAGACTTCTAGAGCTTGGAACTTGGTTCTTGGACCAAGCATGTTTCGGTTTTTCCTTTTCTTTTCATGCTCTAGTTTCATTTTGCTTTTCTTTTTCCTTGGTCCTAGTTTTGATTTTAAAGGCTTATGTTAGTTGGAAAATGACTCAAGGATGAGAGTACATGATGTAGAACATGGTCTCTAGAGTTTTAAAATTTTATCCTTCTCTCTCTCATCGTTTTGGCCCTTTTTCTTTTTCTTTATGGTTTTTTTTTCTTTGGAATCCATTTCCTTGAGCTTGATGATGAAGTTCACACCATATGGTTTCTTTGAAAACCTTGGTACAAGAACTCTAAAGCTTGCTTTATCTTGCTAAGATAAGTTTGGGTTGAGGTTTAAGTTCTTTTAAAGTCTTGCAAGAGCTCTAGTGAAGAATATAAAATGAACTTGCATTCATATTTACTTTCCTTGCCTAGCATATTTATTTTTGGCCATTACCTAAAACATAAAGATTAAAACAAGAGTTACATTTTTATATCACCTAATAATTAATCTCGAAGCTCATCTATTTCAGTCTTAAAGTCGATTGTTGTGAAGCCTAGAGCACTAAAATAAAGAATTGGACTTGCATTCATGTTTACGTTTCCTTGTCTAGCATATTTATGTTTCAAGTCATCACTTAAATCCTAAAAGATAAAATGAACTTGCATATTTACTTTTAAACCTTGCATATTTACTTTCAAGCTTTGCATATTTACTTTCAAGTCTTGCATATTTATTTTCAAGTCCTGCATATTTATATTTCTAGCACCTCGTATTTATATTTCAAGTTCTTGCATTTCATATTTACTTTGAAGTTCTCACTTTACTTTATAATGAAGAATAAAATGGGATGCATAGCATGTTTATATTTTGTCATTACTTAAAGACTCTAGAAGCTCAAAGACTTGCCGTCTTTATCTTAAGTTAAAGTTTGGTCATGGAAACATCCCCATGGATGCATATTTCGGCCATGTGATGATGATGAACTTGATGTGAGTTTCAACTAGTCACAAGAGCCAATAATGTATGTTCTAAGATTTTCTTTAGACCTTAACAGTTTTATAAGATTTTTACCAACAAGATTTATGAGTTAAACCTCTTCTAAACATTCCTTGAATTAGCTACTGCCTTATAGTTATTTTTAGTCTCTTCTTATAAAATAAAATGGGTTCAATGAGTTTTAGAAGTCCTAAAATGATTTCAAGAGAAACTAGTAACTTATATGTATTAAGGACATGATTTTTGAATGATGCTTGAGCTTTAATGTTTCGGTTCTTCCTTGGTATGTTTGCTGCTGTATGATGTTATTTTGGCATGGTAGAATGTGTAAAAATTATATATGTTGAGGTAGGAGCCTTTCTATGCATGTTAGGAAAGAAACTAGTCTTACAGAAAAATCGTAAAGTTGAGTTTTAGCATAGTTTTGACCCATTTATTTTTAGCCACTGCCAAAACTGTTTTAATGGAATAACATTTAGTTTAGAATTGTTTAATTATGAAAAACTTGGTAACATTTGAGGTAGGATTGATTTTTAGCACCTATAGAGAAGCTAGTAACTAGAAAACCATAAAAGTGCAATTCTAGAACACTTAGATTACTTAACTTTCCTATTTCTGTCCAGCAACTTTGTAATGCAGTAAACATGGTTTATAATTAGTTCATAGACATAGGAATGCCCTATAATTGGTTTAGATTTGATTTATAGCGCCTTAGGCTAAGACGGAATGTAGAATGGGTCTAAAACATAGTTTCTAGAACCTTATAAGTGCAAGATTTAGAACTTGACAATCTATATGGAGTTGTTTGGTTTTGTTCCTAAGCATAAAAATTATTAAGAATAATTATTTATGAACCTATAGGTGCATAAAAGAATAAAAATGGATGTTAGCATAATTAGTTTTTAAAATTAAAACCCGTAAGTGTCAAAACATAAGACACCATAGGTCCTAAGACATAATGAGTTTTATGACTTCAAGTAGATGTATGTTTAATCATGAGAATGACTTGAGCATAGCATATGCATTAGCTGAGCCCGATCCTTGATTCCAGCAAACTAGTGAGGAGCATGCTATCTTTTGAGAATGTTAAAGTAATAATGCGATGACGTATATGCTATGATGAGTTTGACTATATGACTTGATATCCTATGTTTGATATGGAATGGCTATGCATGCTCTATGTATTTCGTGGCATAAAGCAAATTTGAGGGAATTTGGTTTATAGCTGTTATGCTGCCGAATTTCCATCAAATTTGAGAACCTAGAAAAGTTTTTGAAAACTCCATGAGATACGTTCTGGGTGACACCGGTTCGGCCGAGCACCCCCAGAACAAATGTGACATAGTACCGAGATGCATTTCTCCTGCTACAGTAAGGAGAAAGCAAAATTGTAGGGGGTATGGACATCGACCCTGTCGAAGCGGACAATATTACTGTGCACTGGAAGAAGAAATGATGTATTACCCCCTCTATTACCCCATATTAAATCTAGTGACAACTAGTTAGGGTTGAGCTCATTCCTAGACGATAGGTGAGATGTAGTTTGGTGACCAGATTATTGCCGGGGCTAGTGAGTCGGTTGGATTTTTGGTGAATATGTTAAGAAGGTTGTCTTTAAGAAAAAGAACTTAAGAGTTTGACTTATGAGAAGGATGTCACATAAAAAGTACTGTGCCTTTTTATGCCACATATATGATTTATGTTTCTTTATGTTGGGCCCAAGTACTATGATTTTCATGTTAATGTGCATATGGTATTGTCATGCATTCATCCAACATCTGTTGTATTCATGTTATTAAGACTCATACTAAAAGACACCCACTTTGGATAAATAGATTTGAAAAGTCTAAAACCAAACCTTATGCATGTACACCTTTTTCATAATTAAAACCGAGGTGGCTGGGGACGATGATGATAACACTTGTGTTAGAATCGGAAATCCCTACTGAGAATCTTGAATGAGTTTCTCATCCCTTTCTTTTCTTTCGTGTCATCTCCAGACAAGGATTACAATGAGGTTCATGACTTCTTCTAAAGCTCGTGCTTAAGGGTCATGCTAGCAAACGGAGTAGAGGGTCACTGCGGAAGCACGGATAGCTTAGTTTTTGGATTGGTACTTATCCAACCTCGTAGGCGGATAAGGAACACTCCATATATATGTGCATATTTTGATGTAAATGATGGTACAATGATGCTAGTAATTTATGTATCTATGAAGATGTGATGAAATTATGTTTCTATGTATAATACTATATTTCATGATTATGTATGGTGTGATTACTTTTTCTTGCACGTTATGGTTATGGTGAATGCTAGGTTAGCGCATGACTCGCGTTTTATTTTTCAAGTTTCAAAAAGAAAAATTTATTCGTATTTTCTACTAAGTATTTTAAAGAAGGGTTTTAAAGAATGAGACTAAAAGAGTAATAGACTAATGGTTAACCTAAATACATTCTAGGAGTATTGAGTTAAAAATTAGGATATTACATCCACGAAACAAAATTTCTTACTAAGGGCAGCATTGATGTGGACTATCACTGATTTTCCAGCCTATGGAATGTTGTCTAGTTGGATGACGTAGGGAAAATTGGCATGTCCAATATGTATGGAGGACAATGTAAAAGCAAGAAAAGATTTGGTTGAGTATTGTAAAGGACCTGAGTTGAGTTTACAGAAGTTGCTAGGCGGTCGTATGTGTAAGCCGAAGGCCAGTTATACACTAACTTCTGTGCAGAAACAAACCGTGTGTAGGAGGATGCAAAGTTAAGGATGCCTGATGATTATGCCTCAAATTTAGGTAGATGGGCCAATGTTGCACAAGGACAATTTTTTGGCATGAAGAGTCATGATTGTCATGTATTTATGGAGTGTTTACTTCCTATTTCATTTACAAAATTACCTCTCCCTGTTTGGAAGCCATTGACTGAGTTGAGTCAACATTTTAGAGACCTATACTCATCTACTTTGAGGGTTGAAAATCTCCTAATTATAGAGAAACATCCCTATAATTCTATCAAAATTAGAGAGAATATTTCCTCCTGATTTCTTTGATTCTCTAGAACACTTGCCCATACACTTGGCATACGAAGCGCAGGTGTGTGGGCTTCAATTTATTACATTCTTTTCATTTTAAATTATTATACTATGAATTGATTTTTCATATGTTGTTGAATCTTTTTCAGATATGGCACCTAAACTCAAAAATAAGGGCAAAGGGAAGGGTGTCCCAAATAATCAAAGAATCAACCCTCCCACTTAAGCATCCACCACAGCCACTCACACCTCTACTTCTATCCCTTCCATGTCACCAACCCGTGCCCATGGGGAGTTTACTATGATACTTACTCCTAGGCATGTGACTAGAGTAGTGCCTCACCTCCACCTCCATCACCATCACCATTGGTAGATCCTGTGCTTACCCCCACACATGACTCACAAGGGGGTGCCAAAAGCAGGGCAGTTGGTGGTTCCTTGGCAAGGCAATCAAGACATAGGTCCACAACAAATAACCGGATAAAGCTTATGTGTCGGTGACAAGTAAGTAAATTAATTTTTCAATTTCTTATGAATCATGTTGTAATAATTTGAACAATTTCTTGACATACGATCTCCGATGTTTTGTACTTTTTGCTAAGCAATTGGGAGCCAAACAGAACGGCCATGTACTAGGTGACACACACCATCCAAAAATTATATGAACGGCCGATTAAGTCCTTCAGCAAGTTGTCAAAGCCCGAGAAGGAGCGCTGATTTCTTGAGTGGAAGGTTAATAAAATAATTATTATGAAATGTGTGATTTACTTCAGAAATACTTTCAATTACCTTTTTTTGTTTATTTTCATGTGTAGAGCCACTTCATCATCCATCCCAAAGATGAAGAGTTTATGTTTAAGTGCTTCAAATCCATGGTAGCTCATAGGCTGCAAGACATGCACATCGGCATTCGGGAGCGACGGGATGAGAACCCCAGGTGGATGACTCAGGCCAGCCTGAACTATTTGTGGCAATACTGGAGAGGTGACAAGTTCAAAGTGAAGTATTTGAAGGCCAAGGAGAGTTGAGCATCGCATAAGGGTAGCTCCCTTCATTGTAGTGGTTCTGCTAGTATCGAGTCTACACATCGCTAGATGGTTTAGTCATTGTTTTAAACATCTTTTAATTTCTCTTGTTAAATTTATATTTTATCATATTAATGTTTTACCTGTTTCACTCGAAATGTAGACCAATGAGTTAAAGAGGCCACCTACACAGAGAGAGTTGTTCAGAAAGACTTACATGCGCAAGTTAGAGAAGACATGGGTCAATCATCGCTCAGAGAATATTTGGGTATATATGTTCTGTGCACTTATTGATTGTATATATACATAATTTTTTATTTCATATATTTGACTGTCAATACTTTTTTTTTTATAGCATGCCTATTAGCAGGGCTATGAGGAAGCCACGATCCAGCGAGAGTAGAGGATTGCAGTAGGTGAGGATTGTCTACCGCTTGATGAGGACAAGTTGTGGCAAGAGTTAGTCGGCAGTCCTTACAAGAACCGCATCTATGACATGGGATCATTTTATGCAAGTAGTTTATCCACTAGCTCTATCACTAGGGCATCTACGGGCATTGGGTGTAACACCCCGATTTTTCTGTCCGAGGGAAATGACCAAAATGCCCCTGAGGTCATTTCCTGACCCGAACTCGAGGGTAACCAACTTGGTCATCCTCGAAGGGTCAACTCAATGTTTGAAGGGGATTGAATGGCCTTTGAATGCTTTCGGAAGCGAAAATTTCGTTTTCCGCAGTTTCGGCTCAAAATGACCAAAATACCCCTATAGCGTTTTTACGCGGGTAAAGGTGCCGTTTGAGCCCGGAACTTTCCCCAGAGGTTTAAAAACATGATTTCATGTGTCTAGAGGTCTCTGTTCAAGTCCCGGTGGTCCCAGGCAGTTTTAGTGCAAAATTACGATTTTGCCCCTAGAATAGTGTTTTTGAGCTTAATGACGTAATTAAGCAAACCTAAGCAATATTAGGCTCTAAACGAAGATTAATTTATTTCCCTAATTAATCTAGAGTCAAAATAATTTATTAAAGTTAATTAGAACCTAAAATTGCTTAGATTAAACTTAAATCCCTTTTTAGAACTCAAGATTCCTAGTCTTGGAATCTTGAATAGTATTTTCTCTCTCCAATTCCTTAAATCAAGGAAATGTGTCTAGAGTTGTTTAGACTCTAAATTGAGGATTTAACTCTCTAATGGTGCAAGACCACTCCTAAATTATGTCTAGACCACCTTAATTATCCATTTCCCTTGCCTAAACACTTTCTTACAAATTCCTAATCTTAAGCATAATCAAAGATACACCTAAACACAACTCTAAACCACAATTAAAATGCAAACACAACCACACATGGGCTGATGCATATTCAGCCATCTCTCTCCTTTTACCACACAATTTGAATTGTTTCTCACTCAAAGAACCATGCTTGAGGCCATACCTTGAACCATACCTCACCATACTTTGAACCATGCCTCACCATGCCTCAAGACCACATTATCTCACCTCATGGAACTCATGGGCTGCACTCCCCTTGGCCAAAAACACATCAGCCTCTCATCCCCTCCATTTGCTTCATTTCTCTATAAATAGATGGCCTTGGGAAGCTTGCACCACTTTTAGATCATTTGCTAAGTTTAGGAACTCTCAAAGCTTTTCTTTTTCTCTCAAAGTTTTTGTGTTCTTCAAGTTCTTGGAGTTCCTCAAGTTCTTCATCTTCTTCATCTTCTTCTTCCATCTTCAAGAACATCACACCAAGTAGGGATTTCCTTTCATGTATTCTTTCTTTAAAGTTCTTGTTCTAAGCTTAATGTTCATAGTTTCTCTTGATTCTTTTTAGAACTTCTTTTTCTTCCCTTTACTTTTTCATTTTCGGCCATGAGCCTTGGAGTACAAAGGAATGAGAGCTTGATGATGAGAGTTTCATGATGATGTTCATCACTTGAAACAAACTCTAGACCTTGATTTTTGTTCTTGAGCAAAAATGTTTCTAGATTTTCCTTTCTTGAACTTTTGAGAACTTTAACTTTGATGGTGTTTTAAAATGGCTCTATGAACTCAATAATGAGGACTCATGATGTTGGTGTTAATATATCATCAAGGTCATGAACTCTAGAGTTTTAAAATGCACTTTTCTCTTCTTGGAGATTTCGGCCATTTCCTTGAGATTTTCTAAGTTTCATAGTTTGATTCCCAAAGATATTATGTTGAGTTCTAAGAACTCCAAGCTTGACTTTACCTTGTTTGAATGAGTTTGGGTTAAGATTTAAGTTCCTTTAAAGTCTTGTTAAGAGCTCTAGAAAGATAAAATGAACTTGCATAATTTATTTTATGCTTGCATTCATATTTACATTCTTGCTATGCATCTTTATTTTCAAGCTATCACCTAAGAACATAAAGATTAAAATGGAACTTGCATCTTCACTTAATTTAATTCTCGAAGCCTTTCTATTTCGGCCTTAAAGTCGATTGTTGTTGGGCCTAGAGCACTAAAATAAAGAATTGAACTTGCATTATCACCTAATTAATTTCTCGAATGCCTATCTATTTCGGCCTTAAAGTCGATTGTTGTTGGGCCAAGAGCACTAAAATAAAGAACTGAATCTTGCATATTTACTTTCAAGCTTGCACGTTTAAGATTATGCTTCGCATATTTACTTTCAAGCTTGCACGTTTAACTTATGCCTTGCATATTTAATTTCAAGTCATCACTTTACTTTGAAAGCAAGATTAAAAATGAAAAGCATGAGCACGTTTAGTTTATGTCGTAACTTAAGAACCTAGAGCTCAAAGACTTGCCCATTTCATTCCAAGTTAAAGTTTAATGTAAACCATACTTTGAATGTATGTTTTTCGGCCAAGTAGTGATGATGGACTTCCAATGAGTTTTCATCTAGCTACTAGGACCAATAGTCTATGTTTTAAGTGTTCCTTAAAGTTTTACAAATCTTTATAAGGTTATGTCATTATAAGATGTGATTCCAATCTCCTTTAGGGGATGGAATATGTTTTGGTCACTGACCTAAGGCTTCACTTAGCCTCTTGATGAATTAAAATGTTTTGCAAAGAGTTTTAGAAATTCTAAATTGATTCCAAGAGAAACTAGTTAACTTATGTACCTAGAAATGTCAATTTAATTCTCTTATTGAGGCAAGATGTTTTCGGTTCTGATGTGATGAATGTGATGCTGTATGATGATGTTTTAATGTGTTGGAATGTGTGAAAATATCATGTGATGATGTAGAAGCGAACCTATGCATGATAGGTAAGAAACTAGCTAACTAGAAGTACCGTAAAGCTAGAATTTAACATAGTTTTGACCCATTTGTTTATGGAACTTTTCCAAACTGTTTTAATGGGGACATAATCAGATTTAGATTGTTTAGACATGGAAAACTTGGTATCATTTGAGTTAGAATTGAATTCTAGCACCTATGGGGAAACTAGTAACTAGAAAACCGTAAAAATGCAAATGTAGAACTCTTAGAACATTTAATTTTCTGGATTCTGTCCAGCACCCTTACAACATGATAAACATGATTAATAATTAGTCCTTAAGCATAGGAATGCCTCATAATTGATTTAGATTTAATATATAAGCCTTCAAGCCAAAACGGAACGGAGAAAGGGTCTAAAACGTAAGTTCTAGAACCCCGTAAATACAAGTTAGAGAACTTGTCCCATGCTTTTCAGATTTAAGTATGAACATGAGGATTAGGAATGATGTTTAATTATGAGCCTTAGGTGCTTAAGAATATGAACAACGGATGTAGAGAACTATATCTCAAGATTAAGACCCGTAAGGGTCAAAGCATAAGCTACCGTAAGGGTAAGCGTTTGGATGATTTATGATGATGCATGAAGTATTCTAATGATGATGATGATATTCATATGAGGTTATATGTTTATGTGGCATAAAGCAAATTTGGAAGGAAATTCGGTGTAATGACCGTTTTGGCCGAATTTCCGACAAATTTGGGGACTTAAAGAGATTTTGAAAATTAAGGTACTAAGATGGGTTCTAGGATGACACCGGTTCGGCCGAGCACCTCCATAGAACTCATGTGACATCGGTACCATTTTATACTCTTAGGTGACACCGGTTCGGCCGAGCACCCCTAAGAGTTTTGCCCCCTAACCCGTACTCAGATAGTCGGGATTTATGATACGCTTATCGTTAAGTGGTAAGTAAGAACTAGTGACGACTAGTTAAGGTATGAGCTCATAACCTAGATGTATGACACGCTCGGGTGACACGGTTCGCCGAGCACCCCCAACGATTGTCTTTTAGGGTGGCCCATGAGGAAGAGAAGTTCACGATTATGATTATGTCACTCAGTTTTGTCCCATATGAATGTTACTATTGCCACTTTATGCCACCAATGATGATGATGCTTGATGTTATGTTTTATGTATGTGCATTAGGTAGTGCCATGCATACATTTTCTATTATGTTGCATTCATGACATTAAGATCATCCTAAAATGAATGGGCCTTGGCTAACGTATATTTTGAAGTTTAAAATGAACTAAATGCATGTTCAGACTTTTCGCATAATTAAACCCAAGGTTCCTGAGGACGTAGATGATGGCACCTAGGTAGTAGGAGGCCCTACTGAGATTCTTTAGCAAGATTCTCACTCCCTCTATCTCTTTCTTTCCGTCACGTCTTCAGATGGCGACGTTCGTAGTGTTCATGGACACGCCGACATGGGAGGTGCACCATGACCCGGACCACGGGTCATTCCATTTTGTGGGTCGATGCACAGTTAGAGTATTCATGTTCATGGGTCGACCCTTCACTCCCCCTGTACATCCCCATCGTTTCTCCCCCGCCTCACCTTTTGGCGATGACCTAGTGTTCGAGCCCGCACGTCCCCGAGAGGAGAGGCTACGTCGTACTCCACGTTCCGATCCGCCGTTCGAGACTACCCCGAGTATGTGCCCCGTTGCCCATCGTCCTTCTCGGAGATGGATCCTTCCGAGGATTCAGCCACCCAGGTACCCTCCGAGGGATCTTCCCCCACCATACCTATGGACTTCGGAGAGGATAGCAAGCCCACCGTGACTCGGCCGAGGTGTGCACGACAACCGGAGATGCGGCCATACCCTGGGAGTCATATTTGATCCCCACTCCCCCTTTTCACACCCGAGGAGCTCGCTCAGTTTCCCGGATATCTGCCTCGATCACGAGATGGTCGCCAGTAGGAGGTCGAGGATGGCCCGAGTTAGAACACACACCACTTAGATGAGGATGAACCTTCTTTTGTTTAAAGGTTATCCTATTAGTTGCACTCGGGTAAGGGAGTAGATTATATTTATGTTTATGTTGTATTGTCTTTCATGTATTTCCATGTACTAAATCAAGTCCCACGCTTATAACTGGGCAAATTATAATTATATATGAGATGTTATTCAGTGTCTCTCATGATGTGCCCTTATATGCTTTATGCTATGACGTTATGAGATGTACGTTTTGCCCGTTGCAAGTTATATCGCATCACGCGGCTCTCACTTTCATTTCAAAAAAAAAATTACCCGTATTTTCTGCTAAGTAATTCAAAGTTAAATGAGAACTATGAAGTAACAGACTAATGATTAACCTAAATATGTTCTAGAGTATTGGGTTAAAAATTAGGATGTTACATTGGGTCCACCGCTAATGATGATAAGGTCCGTGAGCAAGTTTACTTGCTCAATACAAAACTTCATCGTATGCAAGAGAGAGGATGCGGCGACTCAGCGAGAGTTGGAGGAGGTGAAAAAGAACATTGAAGACAATGAAAAAACCTTGGAGATCATATTATGAAAGCAGATGAAGAAAGAGATGGTGTCTTTGTGGCAGAAGATACAGGCAAGTTCTTCCGCACCACCAGACATTAATAATGATGGTGGTGGTGGTGGCGATGGTGATGCTAATGGTGGTGGCAGCGATGGTGATGTTGACGATGCTCCTAACTTCTCCTGATTTGAGTTACAGTTTTTCCTTTATTTATCATATGTTGACTTCTTTATGTTTATGCTTGTAGACTTTGTTGTATTTGTGTTTATATTTGTAGACGATGGTGGAACTTTGTTGTGTTTATTAATTGAGTATTTTTTTTATAATTTGTTATTATTAAATATATTTATAATTATTGTTAAATAAAATATCAACTCTTAAACAATCAGGTAATCTAAATATTGCTAAATTTTTATTTTTTTAAATAAAAAATTTACCGACGGATTTTCTGTGGGTAAAAATATAAAGAAATAAGAATATTACCAATGGAAAATCCGTCAGTAAAATTAAAAAATAAAAGTAAATTAAAAATTACTGATGGAAAATTCGTCGGTAAAATCAAAAAATGAAATTTGAAAATTCAAATTTTATAATTATCGACCGATTTTCTATTGGTAAAACTTCAAAAATAAAAATTTTAAAATATTACCGATGAAAAATCCGTTTGTAAAATAAAAAAATAAAAAATTCAGATTTTATAACTACCGACGAATTTTCCATCAGTAAAACTTAAAAAATAAAAAAATTTAAAATAATATTGATGGAAAATCCATCGGTAAAATTAAAAAGAAATAAAAATAAAAATTTTATTTCTTACGATTACCGATGAAAAATCCGTCTGTAAATTTAAAAAATTATAAAAAACTGAAATTTGATTAAAAATTAAATAAAAAATCTATTGGTAAAAATTTCAATCAATGATTTTCCTGACGAATTTGTTAATTAAATTATCGACGAATTTTTTTGCAAGAAACCGTCGAAGAATCTGCCGGTAAAAATTTTCGACGGATTTTTTCAGTCAGTAATAATTTGCGACGATGTTATTACCGGTTGACAAAATCAATCGATAACTCAAAAAATCCGTCAGTCGGTAAAATATATTGGTAACAGCAGTTTCTAGTAGTGAAGATTGATCGAACTAGTATAAATCTTCTTGTATCGTATCTTTCTTCCCTTTTATCTCCTTTTTATTTCCTTATCTGTCTTACTATCTACATCTATTTTGAAAAATTGCTTTACGTTTCTATGTTACTCATCCAGTTCAGAAAGATCTCTTTTTGAAGTCACCAACGCTACTTTTCGTTGCACTACAAATGTTACACTTAATAGTTTTTGATAAAGTTTTTCAGAAGTTTATCAAGAATAAAAAAAGAAAGAACATGATTCAACCCCCCTTCCCGTGTACTCTTCTACCTATAAGTGGCATCAGAGCTTGACTTCTAAGGGGTTGAGCAATCTAACAACTTGAATAGAGGTAAGTTGTCGCCTACCTCTTCAAATTAGAAATTTATTTTAATGCCAAGTTGTACCAAAAATGTAGTAAAGGGCACAACCTAGGTCGTCTCTCAAGGAGGCTTAAATCCTTAGTCGTGAAAATTGGGGGTTTTGAAAAATGAAATTATAGCAATGGAAATTCAAAGATAATAGCAACAATGAGGCAAATACTAGTGCAAGGTATTCCTAGGATTAGAAATCAATTATCATTGGCCAAATATTAAACCCATTGGCGACTATCAGTAATAAATTACCGGTAATTCTACTAGTGATCAATCGACCTCTAGAATTTGACCAATGTAAATAACTAATAAACGAGATCTCAATTCATTTAGAAATCAAATTACTTTAATGAGCTAATTGCTATAGCCTAACCGCCAATTGGAAAGCTAATTCTAATCTTCTCCCTCAAACATAAACCAATAGATCTATCAAGTTATGCTCAAAGGGTTTTCCTAAATGACGATCACTAATTCAATTATTCCAATAAAGATTATAGCAATCACCACAATAATTAAAGAAATAGAAACTGCAGAACATTAAGAAAATCAATGCATTTAATATAAACAAAGGGTCTCAAATGTCATTGCAATCCATCTGGAAATCCTTACACTAGTAAAGAAATCTACTTCTCCATCTCTGGAGGATTACAACAATGAAGATAAAAGAACCTGAAAATAATAGCAGTAATCCTTGCCATAATCTCCAAGACAAAGAACCTTCACCAATGGAATCCCTAAGAGAGAGAAGAATAGAGAAGGAGAAGAAAGAGATGTAGAGAAAGAATAATAGCAACTAAAGTGGTGACTTAAAACTGAGTAAAAAGCTAGGGTAAAAGTCTATAATAATCCCTTAAGTACTACTCTCTAATAATGGGCCAAAGTAGGCTCAAAAATAGATAAGTGAGCTGTAATCCTATCATCTCACGAGTGCAGCGCTGGACAGAATTAACATCTTCACATATTTGGTCATTTTGCCCCCTAAAACATCTGAATATGTCCTCGGCACTATTGTAGCCCTTTGAATAGGCTTTCCAATGCCACCAAAATCACCTCAATCAAACATCTGTAGCTCCAGATATTGTAAAAATACTAATTGGCAGTCAAGTTGGACAACATTAAAACATCAGCAACCTTTAATCTTGCAATTCAATTTTCACCAACATGCTCTTAGAACTGAGTTTTGAGTTGAACGTAAAAGTTTTAGAGGACTTCTTGAGCTTTCAAAATATCTTTATTTGTCTTAATCTAATTTCTTGTTCTTAACATTTGCACTCAATCCAAAGCTCCTATATATAAAAACCATACTCAAAGAGACAAGTTAAACGCAACAGGCTCTAATCCAGTAATTATCCCAAAATCAATGCAAAAGTCATCAATTCTATCAAAATCAGACAATGAGGAATAAATCAAAATCCTTATTAATTTTGTCAACAACGTAGTAAAACTCATGTAAAAAGGTAAGGTTTAGAAGTAAGATAAGTGGCACAAATGCCCCTTATCAAACTCCCCCACACTTAAGCTTTTTACATGTCCTCATGTGAAACTAAGATTAAACCAAGGCATGGATGAGAAGCAGTAAACAAGAACTACACTAGACTCCTAACCTAAAATTCATGATGCATGAAATTAAATGACAATACACCAATCTAATGAACCTAGAGGTACAACAGTAAGCTTTCACACCAACAATCAAAAGAATTACAACAAGCAAGGCATGATCACCAACATAGCTCACAAGGTAGAATCCATACATGATGCATGAATCAAGTACAAAAATCCTATCAAGGTTTGTATTTGCCCTTTATTCACTCAAGTGTTTTGGGTTATGTTGCACACTCAATCACCTCAAATGAAAATACATTATCATAAGCTTACTATGAGTCTCATTCTCCATTTTGTTATACACATATGCATACTGAATTAAGAAGACTTACCTTTGGTTGTAATAGGGCTTATGTGAAGGTGGATAAAAATATAGGCCAATAGGGTTAAACCTCAAGTCAAAGAAGAGCAATTGCATACACTAAGAGGACAAGTGCCTAAGAGTACACTTTGTCCAACTTAACACAATTATAAACCTTTCTTTTACAATGTGGCACACCTTCAACTAAACTGTTTTTAGAATTTTTTTTATCAACCTTGCATTTTTCCTCTTTTTTTCTTGGTGTGCCACTTGTTGAATTTTGGGTACATATTGTTCCTCCCCCACACTTAAATTGAAGCATGTCCTCATGCTCTCCCCTACACTTATGCTCAAGCACATATAAGAAATGCACAAATGCTCTCCTAAGCCTAAAAGGTTAGGAATTTTCATGATTTTTCACTTTTGGCTAAGGATGTGCTAAGATAAAAAAATGGGCAATAAGGCTCAAATGAGCTAAACAATGGTAACATGCAAAGGTTGGCTATATAGGCAAGTGGTTAAAAATTAAAAAAAAATGCCTCAATCATATTCAAGCATGCACATGGAAACATATTTTCAAGCAAGATCCTAAGCAAGTTCTAGAATGCAAATCCAAAGAGGGAAACACAAATGAAGAAATAAGGATAGCATATGATAGTCCAATCAAAGGGGCTCAAAGTCTCACAGGTGAAAGTGCATGTAATCAATCCAAACAATACAATAAATCCACCAAGCATGCAACACAAAATAAAGTCAATGCCAAGCAATGCAATAAGGTGCATGTGGTGTGAGCCTATGCATGTAACCTCTAAGGTGCCAAAAGGATGGTCTAAAATACAAATAAAAGTAAATATGATGCAAGACTCATAACTAAAATGAAAATAAATAAAATACAGAAAAATAAAAAGGAAGAGTAAAGAAAAACCTCACAGTGGGTTGTCTCCCACCCAGCACTTTGCTTTAACATCCCTAAGTTGGACGATCAGGACCCTCAAGGAGGGTGAGCAGCTTTAACCTACAGATAAGCCAAATGAGCCCTTAAATCCGTAGGGGTTTCATGGAGCTATGTCAACTGGTGCTCATTAATAGTGCAGCAAACCATCTTGGAAATTTCTAACTCAATTGCACCATCAGAATGCACATGGGTGACCAAAAGTAGTCCCTTCCATCTAGGCTTTGGCCTCCCAGCTGTTAGTTTTGCCCAAGGCTCATGTAGAAAGATCCATTGCCCCTCACAGGGCTTCTTGCCCAACATGGGCTGGCCATGGAGCACTTGGCAAATAGATAACTGCTACCTGGGTGGTGTACCTATATCTGAAAACTTAGGACATTCTAAAACAACAAGTGCATCATATCCCATGGAAGAAGAAAAAGTGGAGAATGGGGGTTTTGGATCCTTACAAGGCAAATTACCACAAGCATCATCAACTAAAGAGTCGATGACATCAATGCCAAATATGGAATGTTCCTCATGGGGATATTTCATAGCATCTGATAATTTAAATTGAACTTTCATGTCCCCACACTCTATGGATAATGTGCCAGCACAAACATTGATAATGATTTTAGCAGTTTTCAAAAATGGTCTACCCAAGATCAATGTATATTGGTTGGCATTGGTGTCACTCTCCATCTCAAGCACATAAAAATCAACAGGGAATATTAAATCATTTACCTAGACAAGACATCTTCCAATACTCCCCCTGGTCTTCTGATATTATGGTTGGCCAGCTGAATTTGCAACCCAGTTAGCTTAAGCTCTCCAAAGTGCAAGGACTGGTAAAGTGATTTAGGCATAACATTAATGCCCGCCCCAAGGTCAGCTAAGGCTTTCATGACATGCAAGTTCCCAATAGTACAAGAACATAAAATGTGCTAGGATCCTTGTACATGGTTAGCAGGTTGCTTAGCTTGATAATGGAGGAAGCATTGACCCCTATAGTCACCTTGTCATTCTCACTACCCTTGGTCCTCCACCTATTAGTGCATAGATCTTTCAAGAATTTTGCATATTTAGGAATTTGCTTGATTGCATCAAATAGGGGTATGTTTACTTGCACCTTTTTAAATGTCTCCCAAGTTTCCAATTTTCAGAATCTAATTCTGATGTAGCAGATTTTCTGGGATAGATCCTTTATAGGAATGGCAATGGGGGGATGAATTCTGGAATTTTTCAGGTTCTGTGGAGCGATACAGTACTGGTTTAGCACTGCGGCGCTTACCCAAGAAGTGCTCTGGGGCCAGGCTTCCATCTAATAGTTCTGTAGAGAGCTGTAGCACTGGTTGACCACTGCAACACTCTCCAAAGTGCTCTTCAAGCTCATCTTTAGCTTACTCCTTTTCCTGGATATGCTTAGTCAGTTCTAGAATTTTTGTCCCAAACCTAAGAGTGATAGCACAGACATTTCCTCTTAGATTGGGCACAGTTTGAGATCGTAGCTGGGCAGCTAGGCCCTGCTGGCTCTGACTATTTTTCATATGAGTCAATTCCTCTTTCAGCTGGGCATTTTCTCTTCTAATTTCCTACATTTGCTCCATCATCATCTCAGTCATAGTGGGATTTGAAGATGGAGGTGTAAGAAGGGCTTGTTGCATCTGATGAGGTGCCAAATACTTTTGCTGTGAGGTTTAGCCCTATGGTTGAAAGTTATTTCCCCACTTCAAATTGGGGTGATTCTTCCAACTAGAGTTATAAGTATTCCCAAAGGGAAACTGGCCTACTTGAATCTAAGGTTGACCCTGGAAAGGGTTTGTTACTGCTACCCTGGTGGTTGAGTCATCTTGTAAAGCTGGGCACATGTCAGTGTGATGATCATTGGAAGTACATATGCCACAAACCTTGGAGACCATTAGAGTTGCTACCTGGTGTAACGCCCCAATTTTTACTATAATTTTTACTGTCATTAGAAATTACCGAATTACTGTAGGTAATTATTACATAAGATTTGAGGCCGAACAATCCTCAATAAAGGAATATAACATTAGAAGAGAGGTTAGGAGCGATTCATGCGAGAGTCGCAAATCCCGAATTTCTGTACGTATACAATGACCAAAATGCCCCTGAAGTTATTTTACTCAGAAAATGAGGATCGTGGGCCCCACCTATTCTCAAGGGGATGTTTTGATGATAATAAGGGATTGTTTGTGTTATGTGTGTTAATAGAGCAGAAGGATCTCAATTTTGAGTTCCGACGCGCAAAATGACCAAAACGCCCCTACGGCTGTTTTAACTCCGATGTGCGAGCCGACTGAGCCCGAACCTCACTAAAATGTTTTAAAATTTGTTTTTAAGCCATGATTAACCATTGGTTAAGCTCGGGTGGCCTCGGGCAGATTTTAAGTGAAAATACGATTTTGCCCCTGTTTTTGGGCAGTTTTGCGAATTTCGAGATTTTTGATTCGTATACCGAAACCTAAGCAATATTAGGCTCAAATTAAAGCTTATTAAATTATAAATATTAATCTAGAGTCAAAATTATGTATTTAGATTGATTAGAACCCAAAATTGCTCAAAAACACCCAAATTGCTTACTAATTCACTTAAGCCCTTAACCGTAAATTCTCTAAATTACATGAATACCTTGCCTACACCTAAATAATGCATGGAACACACAAATTTCACTTCTTTGGGCTGTAATGGATGAAATTATTGATGCCATTATGCAGCTGAATTATTGCCAAAAGTTGCACTAAAACAAAATGCCAAAATGTCACCATAAGAGACATAATTCCTTAATTTCATACAACTTTGTCTAAAATGATTTTTCCTCCCTTATTTCTCCTGCAAAATTCTGCCAACTACCTCCTCATTTTGGCCAATTAGAAGCCTCAAAATCTTCTATAAATAGGCTTGCTTAAGTGGTCTTGAAATGCTTTGTTCATAACTAGTTTTTAGGAGCACCAAAAACTTTCTTTCTTCCTCCTCTTTGGCTGAATTCTTTCTTCAATTTTTCAAAGAGATTTTGTTTCATTTCACTTCAAGAAATCAAGTTCTCTTCCTCTTCTTCAGCTCAGATTAGGTAGGGAGTAGTTTCTAAATTTATTTCTATGCTTTGAGGAGTTGTGTTTTTAGCTCAAAATGATGAAATTATGAACTTACCTTAGCTTTTCATTTCGGTTTTCCTCTTCATTTTTCTTTAACCAATTCACCCATATGGCCTAGGTGGAACTAAGATGATGGCTTGATGATGAGGACCTTGAGGGTGGGTTGTAAATCCATCACAAGTTAGGCCTCTAAAGCTTGAAAATTCCACTTGATGCAAAACTTTAAAGAATAATGCTTTATGATGCTAAAACAAAGATTTTTAGTTTAGAACTTGAAAGATGTATTTTCCAAGCTTGTATTTCATGTTTATGTTTCAAGTCATCACTTAATCTTTCAAGATAATAAAGAGGTTGCATCTCATATTTAATTTATACTCTCACTTTATTTTATAATGACTAAAAGAATCAACGCATGGCATGTTTATTTTATGCCATCACCTAAAGATCCTAGAGGTCAAAAACTTGGCCATGTATCACAAGCAAAGAAATATGATTATTGGAGTTAAAGAATTTATTCTTTAAAAAGTCTTGAGATTGGAGCTTAAAAAGATGTAATAATAATTCTCTTCTCCCTTCACCGGTCCTGTATGCGGACTACACCGCTCAGGTTTCTTAATATTCTTTTCTCTCTCTTTGGTCTGTGCGGATTACGCGCTCAGCTTTCTTGCATCATGTTTATATTTCAAGTTCTTGCATCATGTTTAATTTTCAAGTCATCACCTTAAATTTTAAAGATAAAGAAATGGAATTGCATATCATGTTTATAATTCCAAGCTATCACCTTACAAAGATAAGATTAAAATAAGGTTGCATAGCATGTTTATAATTCTAAGATGTCACCTAAATCTCTAAAGCTCAAGACTTACTCCTTTTATCTTAAATGAGAATTTTAATTGTGAAGATCCTCCCAAGTTTGACAAAAGAACTAGTTTCTAAATGAGTTTTAAGACTTTTCAAGGATTTTACGGGGAACTAGTATTTTATATGCACTTAAAATATGATTCTATGTAATTGCATGAGGTTCATGATTCAGCCACTGATCTGAGTTTAGTATCAATGTATGATAATGATTTGATATGTTTGAAGTTGTGATAATTATGGTTTATTGTTAAGAGAATGATTCACTGCATGTTAGAGATAAAACTAGCTCCCTAGAACAACTGAAGAGCTAGAATTTACCTAGTTTTTGACCTCTTTAAGTTTAGCCAAAGCCAAATCTATTTTAGTATGTTATAATTCTGTCTAGGATTAGTTAGCCACGAAAAATTTGGTATCAATTAGACTAGGATTGATCCCGAACACTAAAAATGAACTTAGCAACTAGAAAACCGTAAAAACAAGATTTCTAGAACTCTAGGGAATGAAATTTATGCATTCTATCCAGAATCTTTAGCAACGATAAGAACCAGGTTTTATTATGTTTAAATAAGGGAGAATGATTCATAATTGGTTTAGTAACTAATTTCAGTATCATAGGGAAAGCTGGTAACAAGAAAGGATTTAAAACATAACTTCTAGCATACCGTAAAACCTTAGGAACAACTTACTACCTATGCTACCCCATTTGATTTAATAGTGTTCTTAAGGCCTATAAATAATCGTAAGGATGGTAATAAATCCCTTAGGTGCATAACTAATTAGTTCTATAATTGATAATTCTATGTAAGTATTGGATGCTTATTAAGTACTTGATATCATTGAATGATTTCCTGACTTGCATGTTATAGTTGCTGTTGCAAATAATGAGAATGCTTATGCATGAAATATTCTTTATTATGTAAAATTTACCTTTGTTGCTAAAAGAAAGTGTATCATTGTAAAAGTGTAATTTGGAAAGGTTCTGGCTAAGGAAAGACTTGGTATTTAAGTGTGTCCATTGTGACCCACCTCTCTTTCCTGGGAATCTCCCAAATGCATGATTATAGTTGATATATATATATATATATATATATATATTATTCTAGCTTAAGACTATAAATGAGAAAATGCTATGATATTTATGAATTGTATTGTGATATAACATGCAAAGATTTAATGGTGACTTAAACTTATAAGAAAATGATCCTTTGGAACCATCAGACTATAGGTGGTGAAAAGGTGATTTTAGCCCCCTAACCCGTTCTCTCAAAAGGGTAGAGTCGGGACTTTAGCTTATCAAAAGGGATAAGTATATGCTAGTGACGACTAGTAAAGTATGAGCTCATAACCTAAATTACTCCCAAAAGGGTAGAGTATAGGGTGGCCCAAGGAAAATAATGATGATGATAAGATTTTAAGTCACCTAAGGCACTAAAGAAATGAAATATGTGCACTGTGTCCATGTGTAGCTAATATTATATGACATTCTTTTATGCATGTTATTTTGATAATGATGATGAGGAATATGATGTAATGATAAAGGAAAAGTTCATTGTAAATATGACATGTTAAGATTATGATGCATTATAAGACGCATGATTAAAAATTGACGAACCTCGGTTAAGTATTTGTCCGAACTTAAAATGAATCTTTGCATGCTCACTATTTTAGAATAATCCCGAGGTTCCTGGGGACTTTGATGATGACACTGTAGAAGGAGGTACCCTACTGAGAATTCTTTAGCAAGATTCTCACTCCCTTTTCTTTATTTCCGTCATTGTCTCCAAATTCAAATTGCGACATTCGTCCTGTTCGTTGATACCCCTACTTGGGAATTCCACTATGATCCGGTGCATCGCTCGTATCATTTTGAAGGGAGGTGCGCAGTTCATGTTTTTATTTACATAGGTCGTCCATTTGCACATCCTGTCCCTAGTTATCGATTTTCTCCTACTTCTCCCTATGGCGATGAAATGGTTTTCGAACTTGCACGTACACTTGATGAAAGGATGTTACGTTCTTATCCTGCTTCATCTGCTGTCCATGGATTTTCAGAGTATGTTCCCGAGACGAGATATTCTGAAACTGATCCTTCAGAGGACACTCCTACTCATGTATATTCTGAGAACTCTGCTCCTACTCCCACACGTGTAAGAGAGGGTAGTGAGGAAACAGTTGTTCAGCCGAGGTTAGCAAGAAGGCCGTCCATGCGACCCCAGCCTGGTGCATCTCGTGTGTTCCCTCCCGAGGGAGCTCATCAGTGGATCAAATTTATTCCCCCATTTCCAGGACAGTGGCCATAGAAGGTTCTCAGTAGATTTATGTGTGTTCATGCACCCTAGTTTTAGGATAACCTTCCCGGCTTATGGAGTTATCTAGTTTAGGGGCATGTATTTCCTTATGCATATTTTCTTTTATGGGTTTGCATAAGACAATGATGTATAATCATAACCCACCCTTTGAGTGAGGTTATTGTATGTAAATATATGTTATAATATGCTTATGGATGTTATATGATGAAGCCAAAGTGATATGATGTGATATATTCTTAAACGTCTTATTATACTCCGCTTACTCGTTCACGTTGTACTCGGCTCACGTTTTCAATTATGTTTTTTTTAAAAAAAAAAATGGCTCGTAATTTCACTAAGTATTTTCAAATTATGAAGAAAGAACCAAAGCAAGGAGTAAAGTCTAGTCATTAATCAGATTCAACCTAGGTGTATTTGGTTAATTACTAGGGTGTTACAGATGTTGCCAATCTGTGCTTCATGGCAGGATATTCATCAGAAAGTGATTCAGAGGTAAATAACACTAACTCAGATCTTTCCTATGATGAGCTCTTATCTCTTTATCAAGAATTACTGAAGACTCTCAAACTCTCTCCTCATGTTATCTCAGTCTAAAAAAAGAACACAAGAAAACTATTTCAGAACTCAAAATGTTCAAGTCAAAAGTTAAGAATCTAAGGCTTGAAAATGAAGCTGTAAAAGAAGAAAATAATGTTTTAAATGTAAAATTCATAACCTTAGAATCTAAAGTTGAAAATAAAAATGTACATACTCAGAAAGTCATTTTTGAGATTGAAAAAACTTCAAAGTTTCTTAAAACTGACCTTGAAATAAATGGTAAATAGATCAAAGAATCTTGATCTAATGCTTGGTGGTCAAAGGTCATATTTTCAAAAGACTGGACTGGGATATGAAGAAGAGTTTGATGAAAAAGGAAAATCAACTTTCCACTAGAAAGTTAAAAGAAAAGCTTCATGAGTTATCTGTTTTAAGAAAGGACACCCACCTAACAAATGCCTCATGAAAAGGAAGTATGTCAAAAAGGTTAGACAACCTTTCTCTCAAACTAATTCAACAGGACCCAAGAAAATATGGATACCTAAAGTAACAAATGTGTTACTTGCAGGTCTGCCTAAGGAAGCATGTGGAACTTGAAAACAAATGGTACATGGACAATGGCTGTTTGAGGCAAATGTCTGAATCAAGAAAATGGTTTAGAAATCTACGATCTAAGAACTCAGGATCAGTAAGATTTGCAAATGGAGGTAAAGCTAAGGTCACAGGCATAGGAGATATTGCTAAGGATGATTCTCACCAAATTTTTGATGCCTTGCTAGTTGTAACGCCCCGATTTTCTGTCTGAGTGGAAAATGACCAAAATGCCCCTGAGGTCATTTTCGGCCTGGAATTCGAGGATGGCCGACCCAGCAGTCCTCGAAGGGCCAACTCAATGTTTGAAGGGGATTGAATGACCCTTGAGTGGTTCCGGAGACGAAAGTCTCATTTTCTGCAGTTTCGAGTCAAAATGACCAAAATACCTCTATAGCGTTTTACGCGGGTAAAGGTTCCGTTTGAGTCTGAAACTTTTCCCAGAGGTTTGAAACCATGTTTTACATGTTCCAAAGCATCTGATTGAGTCCCGATAGTCCCGGGCAGTTTTAGTACAAAATTACGATTTTGCCCCTAGAATAGTGTTTTTGAGCTTAATGATGTAATTAAGCAAACCTAAGCAATATTAGGCTCTAATCGAAGATTAATTAATTTCTATAATTAATATAAAGTCAAAAAAATTTATTAAAATTAATTAGAACCTAAGATTGCTTAGATTAGATTTAAATCTCTTTTCTAAAACTCAAGATTTCACTCTTGGAATCTTGAATAGTGTTTTCTCTCTCCAATTTCTTAAATCAAGAAATTGTGTCTAGAATTGTTTATACACTAAAATGAGTTTATAACACACTAATGGTGCAAGAACACTCCTCAACTATGTCTTGACCACCTTGATTACCCATTTTCTCACCTAAACACTTTCTTACAAATTCCTAATCTTAATCCTAATCAAAGATACACCTAAACACAACTCTAAACCACAATTAAAATGCAAGAAAACCCTCCCCATGGCTGATGCAAGTTTCGGCCATCTTTCCCCCTTTTACATCACATGTTGAATTTTTTCTCACTCAAAAAACCATGCTTGAAGCCATACCTTGAACCATACC
This sequence comes from Dalbergia cochinchinensis, assembly GCA_031216125.1. Lineage (NCBI taxonomy): Eukaryota > Viridiplantae > Streptophyta > Magnoliopsida > Fabales > Fabaceae > Dalbergia > Dalbergia cochinchinensis. The sequence goes on from CM062370.1 coordinate 18,069,765, forward strand.
TCACCATGCCTCAAGACCATATTATCTCACCTCATGGAACTCATGGGCTGCCCATGAGGCTGATGGCCGAAACCTCCTTCTTCATTTGCACCTTGCATTTGTTTCATTTCTCTATAAATAGTTTGCTTGCGTGAACTTGCATCATTTTGGGTTCATTTGCTAAGTGTAAGTTTTCAAAGAGCACTTCAAAGTTTCCTTTTTCTCTCAAGTTCAAGTCTTCAAGTTCTTCAAGTTCTTCATCATCTTCTCTCATCCCAATCTTCAAACCACTAGGTAGGGATTTTCTTTCATGAGTTTCTTTCATTTAAAGTTCTTAATCTCTTTATGTGTTCATAGTTTCTCTTGAATCTTTTTAGAACTTCTTTTTTTCTCCTTCTCCTCTTTGTTTTCAGCCATGAGGCTTGAAGATCAAAGGAATGAGAGCTTGATGATGAGGTTTCATGATGATGTTCATCACTTGAACAATCTCTAAATCTTGATCTTTGTTCTTGAGTTAAAGATGTTCTTAGTTTTTCTTCTTGAATCCTTGAAAACCTTTCACTTTGAGGATGTTTTAAAATGGTTACATGAACTCCATGATGAGGACTCATGATGTTGGTGTTAATGCATCATCAAGATCATGGTCTCTAGAGTTTCAAATGTTTCCTTTTCCACTTAAAAGTTTCAGTTCCTTTTCCTTTTCTTCCTACACATTTTCAGCCATGATGGCCATTAAGGTTCACAATGGCTTGATGAGGAGAGCTTCTAGATGATGACTATGTGTTCATCACAATGAGGCCTCTAGAGCTTGAGTTTTAATAAAAATGTCATTTATGTTTACATTTCAAGAAAAGAAACTTTGTGTTTTAAAGAACCCTTGAGGTTCACTCTTGTTTTTACTTTACCTTGACATGATAAGTTTGGGTTGAGGTTTAAGTTCCTTTAAAGTCTTGTATGAGCTCTAATAAGAAATAAAATGGACTAGCATTCATATTTAAATTCAAGTTTATGCATTACATGTTTAATTTGAGCTTTGCATTCATATTTAATTTCCAAGCCATCACTTAAAGTTAAAGGATAAAGAATGGAGTGCATCGCATATTTACATTCTTGCCTAGCATATTTACTTTTATCACTAAAGAACGTAAAGATTTAAAATGAGAACTTACACTATCACCTAACTAAATCTCAAAGCCTTTCTATTTCGGCCTTAAAGTCGATTGTTGCTGGGCCTAGAGCACTAAAATAAAGAAATGAACTTGCATATTTATATTCCAAGTCTTGCATGTTTACTTTAAGCTCTCACTTTATTTTGTAATGAAGAATAAAAATGAAGTGCATAGCATGTTTAAATTATGTCATCACTTAAAAGACCTTAGAACTCAAAGACTTGCCCATTTTATCTCAAGTTAAAGATTTAATGAGGAAGCATTCTTTGAATGCATGATTTCGGCCTTGTAGTGATGATGAACTTGGAATGAGTTTCATCTAGCTTCAAGGACCAATAAGTCAAGTTTTAAGAATCCTTTTAAATCTCATGAATTTGTTTGAGTTTAAGACCAACAAGGTTCTATGAATTTAACTCTCTTTAAGGAGGGATCAAGTGGTCACCGACCTAAGGATGTTTTAGCCTCTTTTACAAAAATAAATGGGTTTGCAAAAGAGTTTTAAAGGTTCTAAATTGGTTCCAAGAGAAACTAGCACCTTACATGTCTTAGAAATATCAAGTCATGCACCTTCTTGGGGACTTGGTGTTTCGCCCTTGTCATGATGAGTTTGTTATTGTGTGATGATGTTTTGATGTGTTATGATGTGTGGAAATTATGTATGATGAGGTAGGAACACTTCTATGCATGTTAAAAGAGAAACTAGCTTTCTAGAAAAATCGTAAAGTCAAAATTTAGCATAGTTTAATCCCATTTATTCATGGACACTGCCCAAACTGTTTCAATGGGGATATAATTAGATTAGGAGTGTTTAATCATGAAAAATCTGGTTACATTTGAAGTAGGAATGAATTTTAGCACCCATAGAGAAACTAGTAACTAGAAAACCGTAAAACCGCAATTCTAGAACTCTTAGAACATTTAATTTTTAGAATCTGTCCAGCGACCTCATAATATGGTGGACATGGTTCATAATTAGTTCTTAGTCATAGGAATGTCTCATAATTGGTTTAGGTTTAACTTATAGCTCCTTAGGCGAAGACAGAACCTAGAAAAGGTCTAAGACGTAAGTTCTAGGACCCCGCAATTATAAGTTTATAATGTTGCCCCTAAGGAATGATGATGTTCAGATTTAATAGAGAGCATAAATAATAATAAGATTTGTTAGAAGAGAACCCTTAGGTGCATAAAAGTTTGATGGAAGATAATAGGTTAATTACATCACAAGTTTAAGGCCCGTAAGGATCAAAGCATAAGATACCATAGGATCAAAAGCATAATGAGCCATAGTGTTACCTGAGAATGACTTGAGCATAGCATACGCATTAGCTGAGCCCGGTCCTTGATTACGGCAAACTGGTTAGGAGCATGCTATCCTTTAAGAATGTTAAAGCAATGACGTGATGATGTATATATTATGATGAGTTTGACTATATGACATTCATGTCTTATGGTGATGTTGAATGGCTATGCATGCTCTATATGTTTCATGGCATAAAGCAAGTTTGAATGAAATCCGGTGTATGCCATTACGCTGCCGAATTTCCTATCAAACTTGAGGATTTGAGAAAAGTTTGTGAAAACTCCTGGGTGACACCGGTTCGGCCAAGAACCCCCAGGAGAGGTTTTGGGTGACACCGGTTTGGCCGAGCACCCCCAGAACAGATGTGACATAACACTAAGATGCATTTCTCCCGCTACGGTGGGGAGGAAACAAATCCGTGAGGGTATTGACATTGAGCTTGCCAAAGCGGACAATTCGTTGTGTACTAGATACTAGTATAGTGTTTCAAAGAAGGAAATGATCCTAAGATAGGTGATCCAAGAAAGTTATGTATACCCCCTCTATTAGCCCATATTAAATCTAGTGACGACTAGTTAGGATTGAGCTCATTCCTAGGCGATAGGTGAGATGTAGTTTGGTGACCAGATTATCGTCGGGCCGGTGAATCGGTTGGACTTTTGGTGGATATGTTAAGAGGGTGGTCTTAGGAAAAAGAACTTAAGAGTTTTACTTTTGAGAAAGATGTCACATGAAAAGTACTATGCCTTTTTATGCCGTGTATATGATTTATGTTTCCTGATGATGTGCCCAAGTATTACGACTTTCGTGTTAATGTGCATATAGTATTGTCATGCATTCATCAAATATCCGTTGCATTCATGTCATTAAGACACATACTAAAAGACACCCACTTCAAATAAATAGATTTGAAAAGCCTAAAACCAATCCTTATGCATGTACACTTTTTTCATAATTAAAACCGAAGTGGCTGGGGACGACGACGATGACACTTGTGTTAGAGTCGGGAATCCCTACTGAGAATCTTGAATGAGTTTCTCATCCCTTCCTCTTCTTCCGTGTCGTCTCTAGACGAGGATTACAACGAGGTTCGTGACTTCTTCTGAGACTCGTGCTTAAGGATCACACTAGCAGACGGGGCAGAGGGTCGCTGCGGGAGCATAGATAGCTTAGCTTTTGGGTTGACACTTATCTAACCTCATAGGTGGATAAGGATGACTTCACATATATGGGCATGTTTTGATGTAAATGATGGTACAATGATGTTAGTAGTTTATGTATCTATGAAGATGTGATGATATTATGATTGTTATGTATAATACTATGTTTCATGATTATCAATGGTGTGGTTACTTTTCTTGCACGTTATGGTTATGTCGAACGTTAGGTTAGTGCGCGGTTCGCGTTTTGCTTTCAAGTTTCAAAAAGAAAAATTTATTCGTATTTTCTACTAAGTATTTTAATGAAAGGTTGTAAGGAATGAGACTAAAAGAGTAATAGACTAATGATTAGCCTAAATTTGTTCTAGAGTATTGGGTTAAAAATTAGGATGTTACACTAGTTAATGGTTTGGCTCAGAACTTATTATGTATTAGTAAGTTTTGTGACCAAGGCTTTAATGTCATATTTAATGCGCATACATGCAAAGTAGTAAATCCCACTTTAGAACAAGTAATCTTATCTGGAAAAAGGCATGATAACATATACATGTTATTCTTGGATGATATGAAAGATCAAAATGTAAAATGTCTCGTATCTTTCACAAATAATAAGTGGTTATGGCATAAGAAGCTTGGACATGCTCATATGAAGCTTATGTCTGAGCTCTCTTAGAAAGAGCTTGTTAAATTCCTTCCAAAGATAACATTTGATAAGGATTCAACTTGTGACTTTTGTGAGAAAGGAAAGCAAACCAAAGTTTCTTTCCATAACAAGTATGTGATTTCAACCACTAAATCACTTGAACTTTTACATATGGATCTCTTTGCTCCTACCAAGACTGCAAGTCTAGCCGGAAAGAGATATTGCCCTGTTATAGTCGATGATTACACCAGATTTACATGGGTTATCTTTCTAGCTTCTAAGGATAAGGTTTTTAAAAGATTCAAAGTTTTTGCAAAACGTGTTTGTATTGAAAAAGATTCTCAAATCAGCGTTATCAGATCTGATCATGGTGGAGAATTTGAGAATCATGTTTTTAATGAGTTTTGTGAAAATCATGGCATTCATCATGAGTTTTCTACACCCAAAACTCCCCAACAAAATGAGGTAGCTGAAAGGAAAAACATAAGCTTGCAGGAAATATCCAGAACAATACTTTTGGAAAGTGGTTTGTCAAAAGGTTTTTGAGCGAAGGCAGTAAATATCTCTTGCTACATACAGAATAGAATCTTTCTTAGGTCAATTCTCAAGAGAACTCCTTATGAGCTATGGAAGGGTAGAAAGTCTAACATATCATACTTTCATATCTTTAGTTCATCATGTTTTATTCTTAACACTAAGGACAAACTCGCCAAGTTTGATTCAAAATCTGACGATGGTATCTTCCTAAGATACTCTTGTGTCTAAAGCCTAGAGGGTATATAACAAGATAACATCATGCATAAAAGAAACTATTCATAGCAAGTTTAAAGAGCTCAGAAAAGACTTTGCTAAGGATCTGGAAGATCTAGAAGAGAGCTTCATAAAAATGAATGTAAATAGCACTTCTGATAGCAAGATGATAAAACACAAAACTTTAGAAAGTAAGCTCCAGAACATAAGTCTTTTAGAAAATTTGCTCAAATCTCCCAAGGTATCAGAAAGCAACATTTCTGATCATCAAGAAGAGCAATCTGAAGATGAAAGAGAAACTGAAGAACTTCAAAGTCACAGAAGCTACAAGGGAGTTTCTGAATTAAAAGCAGTATCTCAAAACAAAGTTTTTGGAGATATTTCTAAAGGAGTAAGAACCAGATTATCACTTAGAAATAGATCAAACTGTGCTTTCATATCCACCATTGAACCTGAATACATTAAAAAAGCTTTGTGTGATCAAAGTTAGGTGAATGCCATGCAAGAAGATTTGGATCAGTTTGACAAAAGCAAAGTTTGGACTCTTGTTGAAAACCCAAAGGGAAAAACTATCATCGGCACAAAATGGGTGTTCAGAAATAAGCTAGATGATACAGGCAATGTCGTCAGAAACAAAGCACGATTGGTGGCAGAAGGTTATAATCAATAAGAGGGAATTGATTATGATGAAAGCTTTGCACCAGTAGCTTGGCTTGAAGCCATCAGAATGCTACTTGCCTTCACTACCTACAAGGGATTCACTCTCTACCAAATGGATGTCAAGTCCATATTTCTAGATGTTTTCCTCTCTGAGGAAGTATATGTAAAGCAGCCTCCTAGTTTTGAGAGTGAAAACCTTCCTAACCATGTCTTAAAGCTAACGAAGGATCTTTATAGTCTAAAACAAGCCCCTCGAGCTTGGTATGATAGACTGAGCACCTTCTTACTTAAGAATGGATTCAAGAAAGGTAATGTTGACACTATTCTCTTTACTCTTAAACAAGATAATAATTTTCTAGTGGTTCAAATATATGTTGATGACATTATATTTGGCGTTTCTAATCATTCTCTCTATGAAAAGTTCTCAAAACTAATGCAGAGTGAATTTGATATGAGCATGATGGGTGAACTCAAGTTCTTTTTGGGCTTGCAAATAAAACAACAAAAGGAAGGGATCCTGATCTATCAAGAAAAGTATACAAAAGAGTTATTATGAAGATTTAACACGGATCAAGCAAAACCAATCAGCACCCTCATGCATCCATCTCAAATCATAAATGCTGATAAAAGAGAAAGTATCGGAGAGTAATTATTGTGGAATGATCGATTCATTACTATATCTTCCAGCCAGTAGACTAGATATTCAATTAAGTGTAGGAATTTGTGCTAGATTTCAATCTAACCCAAAATAATCACACTTAAATACTGTCAAAAGAATTCTTCAATATCTGTCAAGTACCACTAATCTTGGCTTGTGGTATAAGAAAGGTACTTCTTGTGATATTGTAGGATTTTGTGATGCTGACTTTGCTGGAGATAGAGTTGAAAGGTAAAGCACAAGTGGTTGCTACTTCTTCGGAGAAAGCTTGATCACATGGTCATGCAAAAAGCAAAACACGATTGCTCTATCTATTGCTGAAGCTAAATATGTAGCTGCTGTAAACTACTATACTCATATGTTGTGGATAAGAAATCAGCTAAAGGATTATCACTTGACGTATTCTAAAATTCCTATCTACTGTGATAATACAAGTGCTATAAATCTTACAAAGAATCCTATTCAACATTCTAAATCCAAGCATATTGATATTAAACATCATTTTATGTGCGATCATGTTCAAAAGGGAGATGTGAAGTTAACATTTCTGAATACTGAAGATCAAGTGTCAAATATATTCATAAAGCCATTAGCTAAAGATCGGTTTTGTGTTTTGAAAAGGCTTTTGAACTTAACGGTTTTCAAAACCACATAATCATTCATGCATAAACCATCTCTAGGTACTCTCTCCTTCTCTTCATCTCTCAAACTAAAGCCCAAAAAGAGAAAAATCTCAGTTTCCCAAACCAATTATATTTATTGAAGATCAGAAAGTAATCAAAAAGAAGTCAGATATCTCAGGCTATATATGGGTTGATTAGAAAGAAGATATGAGGTCATAAAATTTGAGATTCATATTGGAAAAAGGTTTCAACATAAGAAGATGAGCTTATCAATGGGTCAGAAAGTGAGGAGTGAACCTCAGAAAGCAAGTCCTTCAGAAAGTACACTCAAGAGTCAGAAACCTTTCTTTCTGAAAGAAAGATGATAAGGCGGGATAACTCCTTTCTTTTTAAGCTTCTCTCTCCTACGTCGTTTCACCTTCAATCAGTTACATCACATCACTTAAATAACCCTTACTTTCCACATGTTACCACTCTGCCTACCATTTTCTTCTTTTCTGAAACCCTAAACTTCTAACTACTTCATCTTCTCACAAACTTATATTTCTCACAACCTCTCTTTACTTCAAAGCTTTAGCCTTGATATTTCATCACACTTATCGTCCAGACACGGCTAAAGGAAAGCATTGTTCAGGTCGCATCGCTATAATAGGAACGCTTCAAATGTTCACAAAACTGATGCATCAAGATCACTATGGAGAAAACTCCTCCCGTTGACCTATAGCTCTAGGAAAACGATTAACGCAGGCACTGATGGCTCAGGTTCTCATCCTTCTAGAAGTCGTTCCTTTTCAAGGATGGGAAGGATTTCTTGACCTTTCTGATCAAGTTTTCACTGGGATGGTTACCGTCTTTTACTCTCAATTGGTTTAGGTGACCGACTCTATGCTAACCTCATACATCGGAGGAGTTGATATAGAACTAAGCATCATAGATCTCTCAAACATCATCCATGGTCCTAACGAAGGACTTAGATGTTCCTCTGAAATAGAATGGTTCACAACTCTTGGTGTTTCCGCAGAAAAGGTTTCCAGATGTCTCACCAATTCTTCAAGATATCATCCGGGTGAAATCACTATAGCATTGCCAAACTCAAATGCAAGGCAAGTTTTTACAATCATTCAGTTCTTCTTGTTTCTTCATTTAGGTAACACCCACCTTTTAGTTGAGATGGACTATATATTACTCTTCTATTTGTTAACAAAAAGAAAGGTTAACTTTTCCAGATTAATTTTTTGATTATATGCTAAGTGCTATCTCTCCTAAGAAAAGGAAAACCACTGCTATTCTTTACGAGATTCTGCTAGCCAAAGTCTTTGAACACATACATTACCCTCTTGCCAATGAGTTGTATGAGTATATGGAGGGTATAAAGTACACATTCAACTCTTTTTGAACCCTAAGGAGTCCAACTGGTGCTGCTTCCTCTAGTGCTAGAAGATAGAGTTTGAGAATTAGAGATACAACTATTGAAAAGGTAGCCAAAGAAGCTGAAGTCAGAAAGGGCGTGTCATCTCTTTTGCCAATATGGATCAACTTACCCCAGCTTTTAGAAGAAAGAGTTCAGAAACCATGTTCAGAAAGTAAGAGTAGTTTTTAAAGGGACATCAGAAACCTTAACACCACAATTGCTTCTGCAATAGATTTGACAAACTATCAGCCTACTCTTCTAGACTGCTTTTCCAAGAGACAAATAGATGATCAACACATGTTACTTGGAGATCTGATCAAGGGCAATAGTCACAAGGAAGACCATCTTTAAAAAGAGATGCTATGCTCAGGCATAATAGTGAGAGACTCTGCTCAAGAAGAGAAAATTCTGTGAAAATCTCTCTTTACATCCAGTAAGGTTCATATGATCATGTAATTAGATTCCTTACTTGTAAAAATCTTCTTTCTATGTTCTTAAATAGATTTATGTTCTTCCTAGGAAGAAATGAAGAAAGAAGTCACTTAAGCTTTCCCAGGTTATTGATGTATATGTTAAGGAAACTTGAGTGTAGGTTAGTTTAAGTGGCAACCCAAACACAAAACCACTATATCCTCGATCCAGTAGTGATTGGTGTGAGATAGCTTGAAGAGGCTAATGTAAAACTACTTGCAATGTGACAGTACAGTGTTCTCACTGGTCACGGTTTAGCTTGGAGATGCTTATTAAAGACTACTTTCAATGGGACATGTAACAGGTGGTTTACTTGTCAAAGGTTCAGCTTGAAGAGATTGGTGAATAACTACTCAAGATTATGATAGTAGAGGTTCTCTACTAGTCATAGATGTTAGCTTGGAGAGGCTAGTATAAGACTACTTAAGGTTCAGCTACGAGAAACTGGTGAATAACTACTCAATTCAGCTTGGAGAGACTGGTGAATAACTACTCAATTTGTGACAACAAATGAGAGCTTAGGAAGACTAATGTAAAGACTATCTGATTTTCCTTTCTCATGTTGAGAAAGATATTTAGTGGAACCTCAACATGTTTTGAGTACTGAATGCAGGCAGTTTTGGCCGAACCAGTATAAAAATTTTGCGTCACATCTTCTTCTCCTTGATCTCCTTTATTTTTCTTTGTTATGTTATACATTTGAATTTCTGCTAGTATAATGTTTAAGCTATTACATTTTTTATCGTTTATTTCAGAAATATACTTTCTGAAACTATTAACTGCATTTCCACTACACTACAAGTTTCATACTAGATAGTAGTTTTTGTTAAAGGTTTCAGATTTGCAAAAAGAAGTGGAGCCCAATTCAACCCCCTTGTTGTGCACATTTCTACCTGTAAATAATTCAAAATTGTACTCTATACTATTAATAATTTATTCTCATTTTAAAGAAAGTTTTGTAATGTACACATTGAGAAATTTGTGCCCTACCATTTGCTTAACATTTCTATTTAGAGTAAATTTTTAAAGTTTTATTTGCATTGTAATTATTAATTATTTTCTAATTATACTTTTGTATTTCTCTTTTATTAACACATTCTATATTGAATATTATGCCAACTATCACTCCCACAATTTTCAACATTCAAAATATTACAAGTCTTAAAATATCATAATTGAAATTTTTTATAAATTATATTTGGCACTACAATGAAAGGCAGTATAACATTAAATTGTTATAATATTATTAATAAAAAAGAAAAATAAATTGAAAAGTAGTAAAAAGCAAATGCATTCAAATATTTGAAGAAAAATAGTCACCTTTACAGAAATTTAATTTTTGGAAACCACCATAAAAATTAATGAATCAAACCAAAAATTTCAAATTCATTCCTCAACTCAAATGTTGGAAAAAAAAACTTTCTATTATATATTGGGATTCATTTAGCATAATTAATTTTTATATACATATTACTTCCCAAGTCACTATATACTTCCTTTTAAATCTATATCTTTCCTGAAAAAAATATATCAACAATATATTCTTTAATTCTTCCTCTTTTCTAAAAATTTTTTAATATCAAATCTAAGGCTTTTGAAAATCATTAAAAAAAATATTTATCTACCCGTCTCACTATACCATATTTAATTTTTTGCAACTAAACATTCCAACTTACCAATTCTATAATTTTTTCATATTAATTTTTTTGAAGAAAAACAGTTAATTTTTTAACATTTAAATATTTTATTAAAATTCAATTCCATAATTTACACTTTTTTTATAATGACAATAATTATTTATTAAATTTTTTTAAAAGTAAAATAATTACATTACTTTTTATTGAAAATAATTGTGTAATTGATGCTACTCCAATAGGTGAGATGAAGTAAATGAGGATTATGTATGTTTTTTTTTAATAATTATAACTTATATTTTTAAATTGATGTTTTAATTTGCTAAAAGGATGTCCAAAGAAAAGAGGTGTAATTGAAATTATATAAATTAAATTCATTCATTATATTTTATTAATATGAAATTACATTTTTATAAATTAAATATTTTAATTTATTAAAAAATGAAATGGTTAGGGATGATAAAAAAACCCGCTGAAACGAGTACTTGTGAAAATTACCTGCGATGAGGATAGGAATAAGAATAGGTTAAGTCTTCATAGGAGCGAGACAGAGTCCATATTTGTTAAACAAGCAAGGTAGGGATGGGAAATGAGGTCCTTGCCCTATAAAACTATCCAAATTCCCCATTTATATAAGTAGATATAATATATATATATATATATATATATATATATATATATCGAGAAAACCTTGGCACACCTTCATTTTTCTTAATTATCTTTATTGAATTTGCATTATAGATGTATTTTCATTTTTAATTTGAATTATGTTGTATTAGTATAGTATTTATTATTATGGATATTTATGTTTCGAATTTTAAAGTATTTTTAAAATTGTTCTCTTTTTGGAACTTTTAAATAAACTTGCAAATACCTGTAGAGATTCAAATCCCTATGAGGAATGGGAAATAAAGACCTATGACGGGGATATGAATCGGGATGAGAGGCGAAATTTTAAAAAGTGATGAAGGATAACAAGGGATATGTCCCCTCTCTCACGAATACCTATTGTCATCTATACAAATAGTTCATGATATAGTAAAATTATCCACTTAGTCTATTTCATTATTCAACAATTTCAACTTTCGAAATATGTAAAATTTTCATAAAATAGTCTCTTTATTATTAGTTAAATATTATCTATCGAGATTTTTTTAATCCCATAAACATAATATTCAAAATAATATATAAAATAGAATGACACATTCATATTTTATTCATTTATTTAATTATTTAACTATTAACTTATTTCAAAAATAAATTTATATACTTAATTTTTTATAAGATATATTTAAATAAATTATTATTTATTCTTGATAATGGTCAGCAAACTATTTTTATTATTATCTCGTACATTGCATGGGTCAAACAGCTAGTATTTATAAATTTATAAATAATTATAAAATATTGAGAAAATAATAGTAATCTATACCATTAAATAAAATGGATTCCAAAAGTAACTAGTTTTTTTGTGTCTCCTACCTATGATAAAATTTGGTTTCAAATCCACTACAACTTTGATCTTACTACTTGATAAACATGCTAGGCCGCTTTAACTACTGCCTCCCATCCTTTTTCCCCATTTTATCACTGTATTATACACATTTTGTTCTATTTGGTATTTAAATTTTTTCATGTACACTAATAAATAAAGGATAAGAGCGTAAGTTTGTATGACTCACTGAAAATTGCACAACCACGTCCTAGCATCAACCGTTCATCTAATTCCGCTACCCACAACCCCAGTCCCCTTTCTCTCTTCCTTCCCCCTATCGCTGCCCATTCTACGTAGGAATTCAATTTAATTGCCAACACGAAAGAAGGCAGTGACAAAATGGCTGCACCGCCATCAAGTCACCCAAATCCCAAGCCCAATCCTATCCCAAAACCTCAGCCCAACAGTGCCACCAAATCCTACGTCGAAACAAAATCCGAGATCGAAGATGTTTATGCAAGGCCGTGGAGAAAGAAGATGGCACCGAGGACTCAATCGTTCGCAAAATCGGCATTTCCTTCACTCCTTCTATCATTCTGACACTCAAGTATGTTTATATATGCTTATGCATTTGATTCGTATTGCTTAGTTCCATTTTGTCGCGAACTTTGGTTTTTCGTTCTTTTATTTTTAGCTTTATCACTTTTTCAAAAATTAAAGTTGCAGGAAAAAGCTGTATTTATGGAGAGATCCTTGCGAAACATTGGCTTTGTTTATGTAATAAACTAGTATAGTAACCAGTGCGATGCATAGGCATGATAACTACATTTTATGCACAATGATGAATATGTTTTGAGCGATATCAATAATATTTTATAAACATATACTTCAATATTTTATTATATTGCAATTATGGTTTAAATTGTGGATAACATAGACTGAAAATAGTTCTTTTCGAAAGTGAACACAAATTTAAAAAAAAATAAAAGATCACCAAATAAAAGGATAATAAGGAAAATATGATGTGCATATGATAAATGAAAATCAAGACACTCCCACTGCACTTGAATGATATGTAAAAAAGAAGAAAAATGTTAATTAACATTGAATGAATATAAAATTGAGAAAATATATGTAATGAACAATGAATATATAAAGTCACATGCCATGTAAATGCATTGATGGTTAGTGCTTACCATATGAAGTAATGTTTTCAAATATTTCTCTATAGACCACATTCATAGTATAATATTCACTTATGCCTTCATGGTTCTCTATTAGAATTCGCAACCCTTGACTTGTCTTTATCCTTAAAAAAGCAACATATAATTGTCTATGAGAAAATATAGGCCTTGGAAGATATATCTCAACTATTGAATGAGATCGGACTTTACTAAAATTAAACAAATATAATAAATCAGAAAATATAATTCTAGAGGGACAAACGAATCCAATACCAAAAGTAATGTAAAACATACAATAAAAAAATTGTACTCTACCAAGAAACTAAAATTGCTCTTCTCTTGAAACTGAGGCATCAGTTGAAAGACAAATACATATTTTGAAGGTTTAATTATTCTTCAGGTCCCCTATAATTTCACTCAATTTTCAACGAGACCCCTGTTTTTAAGTAAGTCCCTATAGTGTATGAGAAATTTCAATCAGGTCCCTACTGCTATGTGAAGAGAGAAATGGAAATGGAATATTCCATATTCCATAGAATATTTTATTTTTTTATAACAGCAGGGATCGATTGAAAAATCTCATACACTATAGTGACCTACTTAGAAACTTTTAAACTATAAGAACCTAATTGAAAATTATGTGAAACTATAGGGATCTGCAGAGTAATTAAACCATATTTATACAAAAATAATTTTTTCAATAGTTTTTTAGTCACCATGTATTTTTAAACTTAAATCATTTTCATAAAAATTATATACTTGAAACAATATTACAAATCAAATATTTGAATATGAACTACATAAATCAACTCTAGTTCCATAACTTCCCTTTCAATACCCTTTTTGAGTATAGCAATAAATATATATCGTATAAATTTATCTCAAGCTATATACGTCAATCCTACTATTTCAATTGCCATCTTTTAAATTTTACAATAGCCATCCATTACATCATGTACCATTTATTTTTATCAGTTGTCAATGTTTATTATGTACGTTATATTAACCATTTTTATCAATGGCTATTATCTTTTTAAATATATGAAAATGTTTTTCTAATAAATTACTTGTAACGCCTCGATTTTTACTGCTTTGCAAAATGACCAAAATAACCCTAGGTCATTTCTACACAAGATTTGAGGCCAAAATAGTCCAGGCCATCTTCAATAGGATATTTTGATATTAGAATAACATTATATGGTGATTAAATAGCAATATGTGCAAAAATCACGATTTTCAATTTTTTAATGTACAAATGACCAAAATGCCCCTAAGGTCATTTTTGTCCCGAAATTAAGGACGGCCAGTGTAGGCTATCCTCAAGGGGTTAGTTTTATGCTTGAAGGGGATTATGTGTGTTGTAGATGTGAAAATATCAACTTCAATTTTTTTACCGCAAGTGAAATTATCAAAATACCCCTGTGGTAATTTAACACGAGATTAAGTAATTTCTGAACCTAATCATTGCCTGGGAGTTCAAAATGTTTATTACATGTGTAATTTGATATTTGAAAATGTTCGGATGGTTTTGGGGAGTTTTTGTGTGAAATTACCATTTTGCCCCTAATTAACAATAAATGAGCTTATTTACGTAATCAAATAAATATAGGCAATATTAGGCTCTAATTAAAGATAAATTAATTTTATTTATTTATCTTGAGTCAAAATAATTATTTGAGGTAATTTTAAAGCATAAGATTATTTTAGAAAAGATTGTTTTTCTTTCTTAATTAAAAAGGGGTTCTTAAGACACATAATAGGAAATTAGTGTATTAAATTTCTTTTTCTTAAAAATAAAATATATTTTAGATTTTTTTTTTATTACTTTAGATTATTTGCACTAAAAATTCCACTACATATGTTGGCCATTTAATTTTGTAATGGAGCACCTTAAATATTTGATTATTAAGCACTTACTTTAGTTTATCAATTTCTTTTCCACTAACAATTTCTTTTTCTCAAAAATAAAATATATTTTAGATTTATTTTTGTTTTATTACTTCGGTTTATTAGCACTAAAATTTCCACTATAAGTGTTGGCCATTTAATCTTGTCTTGAGGAATTTTAAACTCTTGATAGTTAAGCTACTTACACTAATTTATCATTTCTAAACCATTACAAATTAAATACCCATCAAATATATGTCCTACCACTCACAAAAATTGAAAAAAATACTCCCCATTATAGCCATTAATGCAGCTGCCTCACCCCCCAAAATTCCTATAAATATGTGTTTTTCCAAGCCTAATTCACACACAAACATTCATTCTTATCATTTGTATTTTTGGTTGTAGTCTTGCTCACAAAAATTAGCCAAAAATCCTTTCTTCTCTCTCTAAATACAAAGCTCTCTTCTTCTTCCTTCTCCACCTCCAAGAGACTCTGTAACATCCCCTGCTACTTTATGGATTGACGACTGTCCCCACAAACCAACACGGGTCTTTTCAGCGTGCTTTGTCCTCACTCGCACGCTTCCTAGGAAAACTTCCCAGGAGGTCACCCATCCCAAAATTGCTCCAAGTCAAGCACGCTTAACTGTGGAGTTCTTTCAGTTTGGGCTACTGAAAAGAAGATGCATCTTGTTGGTATAGGTAGTACAAATCAATTCATATAAGCCCTCCTCAACTGTATAGTCCCATACCTATACCGTCTTAGGATCCCTCTCATTCGGGTGTGTAATCGGTTCATTCATGTACCCCTCCGCTTTCGAAGTCTGCCAGGAGCCGCTCCTTGTCCGTGCCTCCTTGCACCGGCGATCACTCCCCGACTTCGCAATCCCCGGGCGTTACAGACTCCATTCTTGATATCCATCCAAGTTTCCAAGCTCAAACAAACACATACATACCATAAACCAACCCCTAAGCACCTAAACTCTCCATATCCAAACACAAGAACACAACAAAAATCCTCCCACCATTTCATCTTCACTTGGCCAAATATATACCATCACTAAGATCAGATTTTTGTCGTTGATATCTCATACAAGATCAAGCTCTTGCTTTAATTAACAAATAAACAACTTGGTAGGGATTTTATTTCATGTTCTTTCTTTTGTTCTTCCTTTATATTTTCGATTTTTATGATTTGATAATGACCATGGCTTGATGATGAGGAATCATGGTGGTGGTTGTGAATCCATCATTTAAATGTCCTCTAAAGCCCAAGATTTAATTCTTGATGACAAAAGATTTCTAAAGGAGTTACTAAGTCTTGAGTTTTAAGCTTAATAAGACATAAAAATGAACTTGCATCCATATTTATGTTATAAGTTCTTGCATATCATATTTATATTTCAAGCTTTTCATAATCATATTTATATTCCAAGTTATCACTTTAATTCTTGAAGATAATAATATGAACTTGCATATTCATATTTACTTTCAAGTTGTCACCTAAATCATAAATACCTAAGAATGAATTTGCATCTTTATATTTATATTTCAAGCCTTGCATTTCATATTTATATTTCCAAATTATCACCTTATAATGATAATAATAAGGTTACAAGACAAGTTTATGATTCTAGTTATCATTTAGATCCTAAAGTTCAAGATTTACTTGTTTTATTTTAAATGACAACTTTGATCATGGACACTTCTCATCTATTTATTTTTGGCACTTATATAATTCTGATTTAAAGCTTGATATACTTTATTTTTAGGTATGATCTTGTCTTTAAATTTGTACAAAGAAATTTTGAAAGACCTAGAAATTATAAAGGATTAAGAATATGGTTTTTCTCATGATGCTAAAATTGTAGTATTCTGATCTAATCCTTTAGAACTGGAAAGGTTACTGATTTAGGATGTTTAGATGAGTTTAAATCGCTAATAGTTATTGTAAAAATTATTTTTGGTACCATAAATGCATAAAAGGGTAGTTACAAGTGTTAGTTTGGGCCGTTTTGCAAAATCTGAGAAAGTTGTGTTTTGAACTATCAACTATGTTATTTCAACCAAATGATTTTATTTAAAGCTACTAATGATGTTGAATGTGTCCATGAGTCCAAAATACCATTTGTAACGCCCCAATTTTTACTGTAATTTTTACTGTCATTAGAAATTACCGAATTACTGTAGGTAATTATTACATAAGATTTGAGGCCGAACAATCCTCAATAAAGGAATATAACATTAGAAGAGAGGTTAGGAATGATTCATGCGAGAGTCGCAAATCCCGAATTTCTGTACGTATAAAATGACCAAAATGCCCCTGAAGTTATTTTACTCAGAAAATGAGGATCGTGGGTGTAACATCCTAATTTTTAACCCAATACTCCAAAACATATTTAGGTTAATCATTAGTCTATTACTCTTTTAGTCTCATTCCTTACAACCTTTCATTAAAATACTTAGCGGAAAATATGAATAAATTTTTTTTTTTGAAACTTGAAAGCAAAACGCGAGCCACGCACTAACCTAACGTTCGTCATAACCATCACATGCAAGAAAAAGTAACCACGCCATTGATAATCATGAAACATAGTATTATACATAACAACCATAATGTAAAACCCCGATTTCTCTGTCCGAGGGAAATGACCAAAATGCCCCTGAGGTCATTTCCTGACCCGAACTCGAGGGTAACCAACTCGGTCGTCCTCGAAGGGTCAACTCAATGTTTGAAGGGGATTAAATGGCCCTTGAATGCTTTGGAGCTTTAAAATTTCGCTTCCAGCTGGAATCAAATGACCAAAATACCTATAGCTGCTTTTTACGGTAAAGTGCTTGAGCCCTGAATTTTCCTCAGAGGTTTAAAAACATGTTTTCATGTGTCTAGAGGTCTCTGTTCAAGTCCCGTGGTCCCGGCAGTTTTAGTGCAAAATTACTTATTTTGCCCTTAGAATAGTGTTTTTGAGCTTAATGACGAATTAAGCAAACCTAAGCAATATTAGGCTCTAAACGAAGATTAATTTATTTCAATTAATCTAGAGTCAAAATAATTTATTAAAGTTAATTAGAACCAAAATTGCTTAGATTAAACTTAAATCCTTTTTAGAACTCCAAGACTCCTAGTCTTAATCTTGAATAGTGTTTTTCTCTCCAATTCCTTAAATCAAGGAAATGTGTCTAGAGTTGTTTAGACTCTAAATTGAGGATTTAACTCTCTAATGTTGCAAGACCACTCCTTAATTATGTCTAGACCACCTTAATTACCCATTTACCTTACCTAAACACTTTCTTACAAATTTCTAATCTTAAGCATAATCAAAGATACACCTAAACACAACTCTAAACCACAATTAAATGCAAAGAAACCTCCCCATGGGCTGATGCATATTCGGCCATCACTCTCTAATTACTACACATATTAAATTGTTTTCTCACTCAAAGAGCCATGCTTGAGCCATACCTTGAGCCATACTCACCATGCTTTGAACCATACCCTCACCATACCTCAAGAACACATTATCTCACCTCATGGAACTCATGGAAAGCTCTCCAATCTGCACCCTCATGGTCAAACCTCTTCCCTCCATGAGCTCCTCCATTTGTTTCATTTATTTTCTATAAATAGAATGCCTTGAGGAGCTTGGTACCACTTTTTTAGATCATTTGCCAAGTTTAGGAAACACTCAAAGCTTTTCTTTTCTCTCAAAGTTCTAGTGTTCTTCAAGTTCTTCAAGCTCTTCAAAGTTCTTCATTATCTTCATCTTCTTCTTCCATCTTCAAGTTCATCACACCAAGTAGGGATTTTCTTTCATGTATTCTTTTCTTTAAAGTTCTGTTTCTTGATGTTCATAGTTTCTCTTGTTTCTCTTTAGAACTTCATTTCCACCTCTTTTTTCCTTTTTTTTTTAGCCATAGGCCTTGGAGAACAAAGGAATGAGAGCTTGATGATGAGAGTTTCATGATGATGTTTATCACTTGAAACAAACTCTAGAGCTTGATCTTTGTTCTTGAGCAAAAATGTTTCTAGTTTTTCTTTTCTTGAACTCTTAAGAACTTTAGCTTTGATGATGTTTTTAAATGGCTCTATGAACCCAATGATGAGGACTCATGATGTTGGTGTTAATATATCACCAAGATCATGAACTCTAGAGTTTTAAAATGTTCCTTTTCTTCTTGATGATTTCAGCCAAATCCATTAATTTTCTAAGTTTCATGGTTTGATTTGCTAAAAATATTATGTTGAGGTAAAAGAACTCTAAGCTTGACTTTACCTTGTTTGGATGAGTTTGGGTTATGGTTTAAATTCCTTTAAAGTCTTGTCAAGAGCTCTAGAAAAGATAAAATGAACTTGCATAATTTATTTTATGCTTACATCCATATTTACATTTTTGCTATGCAACTTTGCTTTCTAGCCTATCACTTAAGAACATAAAGATTAAATGGAACTTGTATCATCACTTAATTTAATTCTCAAGCCTTTCTATTTCAGCCTTAAAGTCGATTGTTGTTAGGTATAGAGCACTAAAATAAAGAATTGAACTTGCATTATCACCTAATTAATTTCTCGAATGCTTATCTATTTACTTTAAAATGATTGTTGTTGGGCCAAGAGCACTAAAATAAAGAATTGAACCATGCATATTTTACCTTCAAGCTTGCACGCTTAAGTTTATGCCTCGTGATATTTACTTTCAAGCTTGCACGCTTAAGTTATGCCTTTGCATATTCAATTTTAAGTCATCACTTTACCTTGTAAAGTAAGATTAAAAACAAAAAAGCATGAGCACGTTTAGTTTATGTCATAACTTAGAACCTAGAGCTCAAAGACTTGCCCATTTCATTCCAAGATAAAGTTAAATGTGAATGTATTCTTTGAATGTATAATTTGCCAAGTAGTGATGATGGACTTGCATTGAGTTTTCATCTAGCTACTAGGACCAATAGTCTATGTTTTAAGTTTTCCTTAAAGCTTTACAAATCTTTATAAGGTTACGTCATCACAAGTTGTGATTTTATTATCTTCTAGGGGATGGAATATGTTTTGGTCAGTGACCTAAGGCTTCACTTAGCCCCTTGATGGATTAAAATGTTTCGCAAAGAGTTTTAGGAGTTCTAGAATGATTCCAAGAGAAACTAGTTAACTTATGTACCTAGAAATGTCAATTAAACTCTCTCATTTAAGTTAAAAGTTTTCGGTTCTGATGTGATGAGTGTGATGCTGTATGATGATGTTTTGATGTGTTGGAATGTGTGAAAATATCATGATGATGTAGTAACCTATGCATGATAGGTAAGAAAGTAGCTAACTAGAAATACCGTAAAGCTGTAATTTAACATAGTTTTGACCCATTTGTTTATGGAACTAATCCAAACTGTTTTAATGGGGACATAATCAGATTTAGATTGTTTAGACATGAAAACTTGGTATCATTTGGATTAGAAACGACTTCTAGCACCTACGGGGAAACTAGTAACTAGAAACCGTGAAAAATGCAAAATGTGAACTCTTAGAACATTTAATTTTCTGGATGCTGTCCAGCACCCTTACAACATGGTAAACATGATTAATAATTAGTCCTTAAGCATAGGAATGCCTCATAATTGATTTAGATTTAATATATAGCTTCTTAGCAAACTGAACCAAGAAAGGGTCTAAACGTAAGTTCTAGAACCCGTATTCACATGTTAGGATTTCCACCTATACTATTCAGATTTAAAAGTAAAATGAGAGGATTATGAATGATGTTTAATTATGAGCCTTAGGTGCTTAAAATATGAATCCGGATGTAGAGAACTATATCTCAAGATTAAGACCGTAAGTGGTCAAAGTGTATAGCTACCATAAGGGTAAGCGTTTGGATGATTTATGATGATGCATGAAGTATGCTAATGATGATGATGTTATTCATATGAGGAATTTATGAGATTATATGTTAATGTGGCATAAAGCAATTTGAAGGAAATTCGTGTAATGACCACTTGAATTTCCACAAATTTTGGGGACTTAAAGAGATTTTGAAAATTAGGTACTAAGATGGGTTCTAGGATCACACCGGTTTAGGCCGAGCACCTCAGAACTCATGTGACATCAGTGCTTACACTCTTAGGTGACACCTGCTCACGTTAGCACCCTAAGAGTTTTGCCCAACCCGCACTGCATACTCATGATGGGATTTAATGATTTATGACACAGCTTATCGTTAAGTGGCAAGAACTAGTGACGACTAGTTAAGGTGACAGCTCATAACCTTGATGTATGACACGTTACGGGTGACGCCGTTTCTGGCCAGCACCCCTGGCTGATTGTCTTTAGGGTGGCCCATAAGGAAGAGAAGTTTCATGATTATGATTATGTCACTAAGTTTTGTCCCATATGAATGTTACTATTGCCACTTTATGCCACCAAGAATGATGATGCTTGATGTTATATTTTATGTATGTGCATTAGGTAGTGCCATGCATCATTATTGTCTATTATGTTGCATCTCATGACATTAAGATCATCCTAAAATGAATGGACCTTGGCTAAAATATATTTTAAAGTTTAAAATGAACTTAATACATGCTTAGTCATTTTTGTATAAATAAACCCTAGGTTCCTGAGACGAGATGATGACACCTAGGTAGTAGAGGCCATCTACCGAGATTCTTTAGCAAGATTCTCACTCCTCTATCTCTTTCCTTCCGTCACGTCTTCGATGGCGACGTCGTGTGGTGTTCGTGGACACGCCGATATGGGGAGGTGTGCATCTCATGACCCGGACTGGTCCATTTTGGGGTCGATGTACGGTTAGAGTATTTATGTTCATGGGTCGACCACTTCCTCCCACATTCCCATCGCTTCTCCCCCCGCTCTCACCTTTTACATGACCTGGTGTTCGAGCCGACACGCCCCTAGAGGAGGGCGTCAGACTCCCATCATCCACGTCCGTGCCGAGACTACCCCCAAAGATGTGCTCCCGTTGCCTCGTCTTTTTCGGAGACGGATCTCTTCCGAGGATTTGGCAACCTGGCACCCTCCAAGGGATCTTCCCCATACCCATGGACCTTGGGAAGGTAGTGAGCCTTCCGTGACTCACCAGGCTTGCACGGCGACCGAGATGAGGCCACACCGGAGGTCACTTCCAGCCCCGTCTCCGCCTATTCACACCAGGAGAGCTTGCTCTCAGTTACTTGCCACTGAGGATAGTCACCAGTGGAGGGTCAGAGATGCAAATAGAGCACACACCACTTAGATGGGGATAAACCTTCTTTGTTTAGGGGTTATCCTATTAGGTGCACTCGGGTAGGGGAGTAGATTATGTTCATGTTTTATGTTGTATTTTCTTTTATGCATTTCCCCTGTACTAAACTAAGTCCCACATTTATAAGTGGGCAAATTATATATAGATGAAATGATATTCAGTGATGATCATGTTGTGCCTCATGTTATGATGTTGTGAGATAATTGTCTTACCATACGTGGTTTTCCGCTTATCGCATCATCGCGGCTCACTTTATTTCAAAAATTTACCCGTATTTTCCGCTAAGTAATTCAAAGTTAAATGAGAACTATGAAGTAAATGTACTAATGATTAACCCAAATATGTTCTAGAGTATTGGGGTAAAAATTAGGATGTTACATTATGGTATCAAAGCAGTTCGATTCTCATGGAGCCTGAGGATTGGACTGACTATGTTTTCTAAAGCGTAGTACGATAGCTATGTCATGCGTAGTGCTTAGTTAGAGATAAGCTATAGGATAGAAGTGCATGACCTTTGTCTACTTAGGTGCCTTGGGAACTAGCTCAGGTTACATGGAATAATGAGCTTTCGATCACCTCAAAGGTTTATTGTCTCATGTGTTTAGGGACCAATGGCACCAAGGAGACAAACCTAGGACCCCACCGAGGGACCAAAGCGATACTGCTAGCTGCTGCGTGATGGCAAGAGCCATGGAACGAATGTTGAGAGGATGAACCAACAAGGGAACACCTGACGTGCTCCCCATCGCCGAGATGATCGAAAGCAAGCGAGGTTTGGTGAGTTTCGCAAGTAACCCGCCAACCTTCCGAGAGCCATGGACCCCAAGCTCGTGATGAGTGGATCAAAAACATGGAAAAGATCTACTCTGGTGGCTTGCTTTCGTGAGGAGGAAGGTCACCTTTGCGTCTATATGATGGAATCGATGCCGGAGTTTATGGTGGGCAAACACCAAGATCTGCTGAAGCTTCGCACGTCAACCGAGTCGTTTTCAAGACTTACTTCTATGAGAAGTACTTTCCTAATCTCCTGAGGAATGCAAAGGACATTGAGTTCATGCAACGACCCAAGGAGGTCTGTCAGCCTAGTACACGCGTAAATTGCGGAGCCGATCAAGTTCTCCTAGGTTTCAGAACCCACGAGGTGTGGAAGTGCGTCAAGTATGACGCCTTGACCAGCAGAACTCAACTATGCTGTGGGCGCACATGAGATTGGGACTTCCCCAACCCTAGTCAACAAGTGCGGATCATGGAAGAGGGACAGAAGAAAATCAATGCCGCAAGGCGGCAAAGATTTGGAACAAAGGGCTAGTACCTTCAAGCCCCAAAATTCAAGCCCCAATATCCAAACCAATCCGAAATCACTATAATCCCTACCAAACCAACCAGTGCATCACAACAACAAGAAAGAACCCCTTCCACCAACAACCCCAAAACCATAACCACAATTCCGAACAACAACAACCGTAACAACAACAACAACAACAACAACCGATACGAGGAGGGTCAGTCGCCGAAACAACCAAGGAGGGTCAAGTGGGACTAAGAACAAGACGCCCCAAGGAGCCTCGCCACCTTTGCTAGGCCTACACCGCAATACTATGCCCTCAGTGGAAAGATCATATGGCAACCGCTCGCTTAGCCGGACAAACGCATGTGCTTCAAGTGTAGGAAGCCCTACCACTACGCCAATAGACGCAACAACGGAGGGCTAAAGCAATCAGAACCCTAGGCCGCAACACCAAGGGAGGGTCTTCACCCTCAATGTAGATGAAGGCGTAGACACATCCAACGGTCTCATAGAAGGTAAGTGTAAATAGATGGTAGGACCTTAACTGTACTTTATGACTCGTGCAAACATTCTTTTATTTCTTATGCTAGTGTCGAGGCTCTAAATTTGAAAACTTCCAAACTTCCTTTTGATCTTATTGTCTCTACCCCACAAATCATCCTGTGAATACTTGTTATTGTTGCCTAAATTGTCACCTCACCACGTAAAAATAGATCATACGTTGTGGATTTAATTTGTTTACCCATGAAAGGTATAGGAGTAGTTCTTGGCATGGATTGGCTTCACGCCAACCGTATTGTTGGGATCATGTGACACCAAAATAGTTATCTTTCCTTCTCCCCTAGTGAAATAAGTCAACCTCTCAAACTCTATCTCAATGTAGAGGTCCACCTTGTAGTGGGAAAAAGACTAAGGGATATGTTCTCCCAAAACGCTTAGCGAGATACACCTTGACTTAGAGAATATACCAAGAGTGAGAGACTATCCCGAGGTGTTTCCTAAGATATACCGAAGTTCCCTCCCGGCCAGAAGTGGAGTTCTCCATTGAGTTGGTTCTGATGACCAATCTCCATTGCCCCCTATAGAATGTCACCCCTAGAACTAACTAGCGAGCTTAAAACCCAACTTGAGGAACTTTTAGAGAAAAGCTTTACAAGACCTAGTGCTTCACCATGGGGAGCCCTTGCCTTGTTTGTGAAAAGAAGGATAGTAGTATGAGGTTGTGCATAGATTATAGGCAATTAAATCGTGTGATGCTGAAAAACAAATACCCTTTGCCTAGGATTGATGATCTCATGGACCAATTGAGAGGAAGCGGTAGTGTTTTCCAAGATCGACTCCTAAAGGTCAGGATACCACCAAATTAGAGTGAGAGATCAAGATATACCAAAGACCGCCTTTAGAACCTCGGTATGGACACTTTGAGTTCATGATGTCTTTTGGGTTGACCAACGCCTCTAGTATTTATGGATTACATGAATAGATCTTTAGACCCTATTTAGATCAACAGGTCGCTTCATAGATGATATACTCATCTATTCAAGACCCACGAGGAGCATGAGCGACATTTGAGGATAGTTTTGGAAATTTTGAAGGAGAAAAGTGTATGCAAAACTCTCTAAGTGTGAATTTTGGTTGGAGGAGGTCAAGTTTTTAGGGCACGTTGTGTCAAAAGGAGGCATAGCCAGATGATCCTAGTAAGGTAGGCTGTCAGAATGAATTGGGATAGACCGACCACCGTAACGGAAATACTGAGCTTTTTGGGCTTAGCAGGCTTACTACCGTAGGTTTATCAAAGGATTTTCCCGAGATAGCCCTACTCCTTGACCAAGCTCACTAAGAAGAATGCCCCGTTTGAGTGGAGCCTAATATGAGAAGAGTTTTCAAGAGCTTAAGGAAAGGTTAACCACGACTCCCAGTCTTAGTCTTACCTAGCCCAATGTACCCTTCGAGGTATATTGTGATGCTTGCAAAGGACTAGGGTGTGTGTTGATGCAAAATAGGCAAGTGGTAGCCTATGCATCACGACAACTCAAGCCTCACGAGGCTAACTACCCCACCCATGACCTAGAATTAGCCGTAGTGTTTGCCTTAAAGATGTGGAGACACCATCTGTATGGTGTAAGGTTTGAAGTTTTCTCCGATCATAAGAGTCTCAAGTACTCTTTAATCAAAAGGAGTTAAACATGAGGCAAAGAAGGTGGATGGAATTCCTCAAAGACTACGATTTCGGTTTAAGTTACACACCCGGCAAGGCTAATGTAGTCGCTGATGCCTTGAGCCGAAAGTCGTTACACCATCACATGATGATCAAAGAAGTTGAATTGATAGAGAAGTTTAGGGATATGAATCTAGGGATGTCAGAATCGATGAGGGATAAAGATGTGCTATCTTAGTGTAACAAGTGGATTTAAGCAAAGAATCATGTTAGCACAACGAGAATGAGGAGTTCAAGAGATCACAGATCTTTGTCATATAAGGGAAAGTTGAAAGGTTTCAAAGAGGCGAGGATTGGATATGGAGATTTGAGGAAGGATCTCGCATTACCCTGAAGATGGTGACCTCCCAGAACAGATCTTGGAGAGGCTCACAAAGCTATTTCACCATTCATCCCATACCAAGATGTACCAAGACTTGAAGAAGATGTTTTGTGGCCCGAATGAAGAAGCGATGTAGTCGCTGGGTTAGTAAGTGCTTGCATGTCGTAAAGTGAAAATCGAGCACCAAAACCTTCTTGAGGTTTGTTGCAACTCCCCGCCAATCCTCGGAGTGGAAGTGGAATGCATATCTATGGATTTCGTGATTCGGGATTGCCTAAGACCCCAAACTAGCCATGATGCTATTTGGGTGGTAGTGGATCGACTAACCAAGTCAAGACACTTTCTACCTATTAGAGTGACATACTCTTTAGATAAATTGGCTCATTATACATCCAAGAGATCGTAAGATTGCATGGAGTAATCATTTACGATAATCTGATAGAGATCCGCCACGCCGTTTTACGCCGTTTTTGAGAGCCTTTCAAAAGGCGTTTGGTTCAAAGCTATGTTTAAGCAATCGCTACACCCAGAAACAGACGGACAATCCGAAAGGACGATCCAAACCCTAGAGGATATGCTAAGAGCTTGTGTGTTAGACCAAAGGGGAAGTTGGGATAAGTACTTGCCTTTGATCGAAGCGTGATAACAATAGTTATCACGCGAGCATCTAGATGGCACCGCACGAGGCTATATGGAAGGAAGTGCCAATCACCTTTGTGTTGGTATGAGCCTGGGAGCAAAGTGTCTTAGGACCTGTAGTGAGACGACGAACAAATCAAGAGGATCCCGGACGGGATGCTCACCGCTCAAAGTAGACAAAAGAGCTATAAGTGACAAGCGGCGCAAGCCTCTGAGTTCAAGAGGAGAACATGTGCTCCTTAGGATTACCCCACTCTACCAGGCATAGGGAGAGCCATGAAAGTCAAAAAGTTGAGCCCCGATTCCTTGGTCCTTTCCAAATTCTTCAAAGGATAGGAACAGATGCCTACAAAATAGCCTTACCCCCTAATCTTTCTAATCTTCATGACGACTTTCACGCCTCTCGATTAAGGAAGTATGAGTCCCACCCTAGCCAATGCGTTTTAGAGCCGGAGCATGTTCATTGGGGACGACCTAACTTTCAATCTTCCCTACGAGAATCGGGATCGCTGAGTCACAAGCGGTGAGGAACAAGTCTGTTCCATTGGTAAAGGTAGCATGGGGACGCGGTAAACCCGAAGAGTTTACATGGGAGCTAGAGTCGAAATGCAAGACAAGTATCCCGGAAGCTTTTCCAAGGTAACGCAATTTAGAAATGAAATTCTTTTAAGGAGTGGGAGTAATGTAACACCCGGAATTTCTCTGTCAGAAATGACCAAATGCCTCGAGGTCATTTCGACCCGAACTCGAGGGTAACCAACTCCTGGCCGCCCTCAGGGTCAACTCAATGTTTGAAGGGATTAAATGGCCTTGAATGCTTTCGAAGCGAAATTCGTTTCAGCTTTAGTCAAAATGACCAAAATACCCTATAGCGCTTTTACGGCGTAAAGGTGCCGTTTGAGCCCGGAACTTTCCTCAGAGGTTTAAAAACATGTTTTCATGTGTCTAGAGGTCTCTGTTCAAGTCCTGGTGATCCCGGGCAGTTTTAGTGCAAAATTACGATTTTGCCCTTAGAATAGTGTTTTTGAGCTTAATGACGTAATTAAGCAAACCTAAGCAATATTAGGCTCTAAACGAAGATTAATTTATTTCCCTAATTAATCTAGAGTCAAAATAATTTATTAAAGTTAATTAGAACCTAAAATTGCTTAGATTAAACTTAAATCCCTTTTTAGAACTCAAGACTCCTAGTCTTGGAATCTTGAATAGTGTTTTCTCTCTCCAATTCCTTAAATCAAGGAAATGTGTCTAGAGTTGTTTAGACTCTAAATTGAGGATTTAACTCTCTAATGTTGCAAGACCACTCCTTAATTATGTCTAGACCACCTTAATTACCCATTTACCTTACCTAAACACTTTCTTGCAAATTTCTAATCTTAAGCATAATCAAAGATATACCTAAACACAACTCTAAACCACAATTAAAATGCAAAGAAACCTCCCCCATGGGCTGATGCATATTCGGCCATCACTCCCTAATTACCACACATATTAAATTGTTTCTCACTCAAAGAGCCATGCTTGAGCCATACCTTGAGCCATACCTCACCATGCTTTGAACCATACCTCACCATACCTCAAGAACACATTATCTCACCTCATGGAACTCATGGAAAGCCTCTAATCTGCACCCTCATGGCCGAAACCTCTTCCTCCATGAGCTCCCTCCATTTGTTTCATTTCTCTATAAATAGAATGCCTTGAGGAGCTTGCACCACTTTTAGATCATTTGCCAAGTTTAAGAAACACTCAAAGCTTTTCTTTTCTCTCAAAGTTCTAGTGTTCTTCAAGTTCTTCAAGCTCTTCAAAGTTCTTCATCATCTTCATCTTCTTCTTCCATCTTCAAGTTCATCACACCAAGTAGGGATTTTCTTTCATGTATTCTTTTCTTTAAAGTTCTTGTTTCAAGCTTGATGTTCATAGTTTCTCTTGTTTCTCTTTAGAACTTCATTTCCACTCCTTTTTCCTTTTCTTTTTCGGCCATAGGCCTTGGAGAACAAAGGAATGAGAGCTTGATGATGAGAGTTTCATGATGATGTTCATCACTTGAAACAAACTCTAGAGCTTGATCTTTGTTCTTGAGCAAAAATGTTTCTAGTTTTTCTTTTCTTGAACTCTTAAGAACTTTAGCTTTGATGATGTTTTTAAATGGCTCTATGAACCCAATGATGAGGACTCATGATGTTGGTGTTAATATATCACCAAGATCATGAACTCTAGAGTTTTAAAATGTTCCTTTTCTTCTTGATGATTTCGGCCAAATCCATTAATTTTCTAAGTTTCATGGTTTGATTTCCTAAAAATATTATGTTGAGTTTTAAGAACTCTAAGCTTGACTTTACCTTGTTTGGATGAGTTTGGGTTATGGTTTAAATTCCTTTAAAGTCTTGTCAACAGCTCTAGAAAGGATAAAATGAACTTGCATAATTTATTTTATGCTTACATCCATATTTACATTCTTGCTATGCATCTTTGCTTTCTAGCTATCACTTAAGAACATAAAGATTAAAATGGAACTTGTATCATCACTTAATTTAATTCTCAAGCCTTTCTATTTGGCCGTTAAAGTCGATTGTTGTTGGGCCTAGAGCACTAAAATAAAGAATTGAACTTGCATTATCACCTAATTAATTTCTCGAATGCCTATCTATTTCGGCCTTAAAGTCGATTGTTGTTGGGCCAAGAGCACTAAAATAAAGAATTGAACCATGCATATTTACCTTCAAGCTTGCACGTTTAAGTTTATGCCTCGCATATTTACTTTCAAGCTTGCACGTTTAAGTTATGCCTTGCATATTCAATTTTAAGTCATCACTTTACCTTGTAAGCAAGATTAAAAACAAAAAGCATGAGCACGTTTAGTTTATGTCATAACTTAAGAACCTAGAGCTCAAAGACTTGCCCATTTCATTCCAAGATAAAGTTAAATGTGAATGTATTCTTTGAATGCATAATTTCGGCCAAGTAGTGATGATGGACTTGCATTGAGTTTTCATCTAGCTACTAGGACCAATAGTCTATGTTTTAAGTTTTCTTTAAAGCTTTACAAATCTTTATAAGGTTACGTCATCACAAGTTGTGATTTTATTATCTTCTAGGGGATGGAATATGTTTTGGTCAGTGACCTAAGGCTTCACTTAGCCCCTTGATGGATTAAAATGTTTCGCAAAGAGTTTTAGGAGTTCTAGAATGATTCCAAGAGAAACTAGTTAACTTATGTACCTAGAAATGTCAATTTAACTCTCTCATTTAAGTTAAAAGTTTTCGGTTCTGATGTGATGAGTGTGATGCTGTATGATGATGTTTTGATGTGTTGGAATGTGTGAAAATATCATATGATGATGTAGAAGCGAACCTATGCATGATAGGTAAGAAACTAGCTAACTAGAAATACCGTAAAGCTAGAATTTAACATAGTTTTGACCCATTTGTTTATGGAACTAATCCAAACTGTTTTAATGGGGACATAATCAGATTTAGATTGTTTAGACATGAAAAACTTGGTATCATTTGGATTAGAAACGAATTCTAGCACCTACGGGGAAACTAGTAACTAGAAAACCGTAAAAATGCAAATGTAGAACTCTTAGAACATTTAATTTTCTGGATGCTGTCCAGCACCCTTACAACATGGTAAACATGATTAATAATTAGTCTTTAAGCATAGGAATGCCTCATAATTGATTTAGATTTAATATATAGCGCCTTGTAGCGGAACCAAGAAAGGGTCTAAAACGTAAGTTCTAGAACCCCGTATTCACATGTTAGGATTTCCACCCTATGCTATTCAGATTTAAAAGTAAAATGAGAGGATTATGAATGATGTTTAATTATGAGCCTTAGGTGCTTAAAATATGAACGACGGATGTAGAGAACTATATCTCAAGATTAAGATCCGTAAGGGTCAAAGCATAAGCTACCATAAGGGTAAGCGTTTGGATGATTTATGATGATGCATGAAGTATGCTAATGATGATGATGTTATTCATATGAGGAATTTATGAGATTATATGTTAATGTGGCATAAAGCAAATTTGGAAGGAAATTCGGTGTAATGACCGTTGGGCCGCCGAATTTCCGACAAATTTGGGGACTTAAAGAGATTTTGAAAATTAAGGTACTAAGATGGGTTCTAGGATCACACCGGTTCGGCCGAGCACCTCCATAGAACTCATGTGACATCGGTACCGTTTTACACTCTTAGGTGACACTGGTTTAGCCGAGCACCCCTAAGAGTTTTGCCCCCTAACCCGTACTCAGATAGTCGGGATTTATGATTTATGATACGCTTATCGTTAAGTGGTAAGTAAGAACTAGTGACGACTAGTTAAGGTATGAGCTCATAACCTAGATGTATGACACGTTACGGGTGGCCTTTCGAGCACCCCCAGTTCGATTGTCTTTTAGGGTGGCCCATAAGGAAGAGAAGTTTCATAATTATGATTATGTCACTAAGTTTTGTCCCATATGAATGTTACTATTGCCACTTTATGCCACCAAGAATGATGATGCTTGATGTTATGTTTTATGTATGTGCATTAGGTAGTGCCATGCATACATTGTCTATTATGTTGCATTCATGACATTAAGATCATCCTAAAATGAATGGACCTTGGCTAAAATATATTTTAAAGTTTAAAATGAACTTAATACATACTCAGTCATTTTGTATAAATAAACCCAAGGTTCCTGAGGACGTAGATGATGACACCTAGGTAGTAGGAGGCCCTACTGAGATTCTTTAGCAAGATTCTCACTCCCTCTATCTCTTTCCTTCCGTCACGTCTTCAGATGGCGACGTTCGTGGTGTTCGTGGACACGCAGATATGGGAGGTGCACCATGACCCGGACCACGGGTCATTCCATTTTGTGGGTCGATGCACGGTTAAAGTATTTATGTTCATGGGTCGACCCTTCACTCCCCCTGTACATTCCCATCGTTTCTCCCCCATCTCACCTTTTGGCGATGACCTGGTGTTCTAGCGCGCACGTCCCCTAGAGGAGAGACTTCGTCGTACCCCATCATCCACGTCCGCCGCTCGAGACTACCCCCAGTATGTGCCCCGTTGCCCGTCGTCTTTTTCGGAGACGGATCCTTCCGAGGATTCGCAACCCAGGCACCCTCCCAGGGATCTTCCCCTCTATACCCATGGACCTTGGGGAAGGTAGTGAGCCTTCCGTGACTCAGCCGAGGCTTGCACGACGACCGGAGATAAGGCCACACCGTAGAGGTCACTTCCGAGCCCCGTCCCGTCTATTCACACCGGAGGAGCTTGCTCAGTTTCCTGGTTACTTGCCACGCTCGAGGGATAGTCGCCGCGATGGGAGGTGTAGATGCCCGAAATAGAGCACACACCACTTAGATGGGGATAAACCTTCTTTTGTTTAGGGGTTATCCTATTAGGTGCACTCGGGTAGGGGAGTAGATTATATTCATGTTTTATGTTGTATTTTCTTTTATGCATTTCCCCTGTACTAAACTAAGTCCCACATTTATAAGTGGGCAAATTATATATATATGAAATGATATTCAGTGATGATCATGTTGTGCCTCATGTTATGATGTTGTGAGATAATTGTCTTACCATACGTGGTTTACCGCTTATCGCATCACGCGGTTCTCACTTTTATTTCAAAAAAAATTTACCCGTATTTTCCGCTAAGTAATTCAAAGTTAAATGAGAACTATGAAGTAACAGACTAATGATTAACCTAAATATGTTCTAGAGTATTGGGTTAAAAATTAGGATGTTACACATAATATCATCACATATTCATAGATACATAGACTACTAACATCATTGTACCATCATTTACATCAAAACATGCCCATATATGTGAAGTCATCCTTATCCACCTATGAGGTTAGATAAGTGTCAACCTAAAAGCTAAGCTATCTATGCCTCCGCAGCGACCCTCTGCTCCGTCTGCTAGTGTGTCCCTTAAGCGCGAGCCTCAGAAGAAGTCACGAATCTTGTTGTAATCCTCGTCTAGAGACGACACGGAAGAAAAGGAAGGGATGAGAAACTCATTCGAGATTCTCAGTAGGGATTCCCGACTCTACCGCTAGTGTCATCGTCGTCGTCCCCAGCCACCTCGGTTTTAATTATGAAAAAGGTGTACATGCATAAGGATTGGTTTTAGGCTTTACAAATCTATTCATCCGAAGTGGGTGTCTTTTAGTATGTGTCTTAATGACATGAATGCAACAGATATTTGATGAATGCATGACAATACCATATGCACATTAACACGAAAATCGTAATACTTGGGCACATCATAAAGAAACAAGAATCATATATGTGGCATAAAGAGGCATAGTAATTTTCATGTGATATCTTTCTTATAAATAAAACTCTTAAGTTCTTTTTCTTAAAGACCACCCTCTTAACATATCCACCAAAAGTCCAACCGATTCACCGGCCCGGCGATAATCTGGTCACCAAACTACATCTCACCTATCGCCTAGGAATGAGCTCAATCCTAACTAGTCGTCACTAGATTTAATATGGGCTAATAGAGGGGATATACATAACTTTCTTGGATCACCTATCTTAGGATCATTTCCTTCTTTGAAACGCTCTACTGGTATCTAGTACACAGCGAATTGTCCGCTTTGGCAAGCTCAATGTCAATTCCCTCACGGATTTATTTCCTCCCCACCGTAGCGAGAGAAATGCGTCTCAGTACTATGTCACATCTGTTCTGGGGGTGCTCGGCTGAACTGATGTCACCCAGAACCTATCCTGGGGGTGCTCGGCTGAAACGGTGTCACCCAGGAGTTTTTGTAAGCTTTTTCTCAAGTACTCAAGTTTGATAGGAAATTCGGCAGCGTAACGGCGTACACCGGATTTCCATCAAACTTGCTTTATGCCACCAAACATATAGAGCATGCATAGCCATTCAATATCAGCATAAGGCATCATAATCATCGTATGCATCATAAGCATCATAATATCATAATTTTGCATAACACATCATGGCGTGAGTATCAACACAGCAATACTATATACTCTCATAAGAGATCACATGCTCAAGTTGTTCTCATAATAAAACATACACTTGCATGAAACATTAAAGCTCATTATGCTCTTAAGCCTATGGTGTCTTACGCTTTGACCCTTACGGGTCTAAATCTTGAAAACTGATTACGCTATCATCCGTTTTTATCCTTTTATGCACCTATAGGCTCACAACTAATAATTCTTACTAATTTTTATGTTCGTCAACGAATCTGGACAGCCTTACACTTTTAAGGGCAGAAATTACATCTTGTGATTACGAGGGTTCTAGAACTTACGTTTTAGACCCTTTCTCGGTTCCGTCTTCGCCTAAGGTGCTATGAATTAAATCTAAATCAATTATGAGGCATTCCTATGCTTAAGGACTAATTATTAATCACGTTTATCATGTTGTAAGGGTGCTGGGTAGAATCCAGAAAAATAAATGTTCTAAGAGTTCTAAACTTGCACTTTTATGGTTTTCTAGTTACTAGTTTCCCAATAGGTGCTAGAATTCGATTCTAATCCAAATGTTACCAAGTTTTTCATGTCTAAACAATCCTAATCTGATTATGCTCCCATTAAAATAGTTTGGATAAGTTCC
The DNA here is from genome assembly GCA_031216125.1 of Dalbergia cochinchinensis. Classification (NCBI taxonomy): domain Eukaryota; kingdom Viridiplantae; phylum Streptophyta; class Magnoliopsida; order Fabales; family Fabaceae; genus Dalbergia; species Dalbergia cochinchinensis. The sequence goes on from CM062370.1 coordinate 18,104,051, forward strand.
AAAAACAAATGGGTCGAAACTATGTTAAATTCTAGCTTTACGGTATTTCTAGTTAGCTAGTTTCTTACCTATTATGCATAGAATCGTTTCTACATCATCATATGATATTTTCACACATTCTAACACATCAAAACATCATCATACAGCATCACACTCATCATATCAGAACCAAAAACATTTAGCTTCAGTAAAGGATTTAAATTGACATTTCTAGGTACATAAGTTAACTAGTTTCTCTTGGAATCAATTTAGAATTTCTAAAACTCTTTGCAAATCATTTTAATTCATCAAGAGGCTAAGAGGAGCCTTAGGTCAATGACCAAAATATATTTCATCTTCTAAAAGGGAATAAAGTCATATCTCATGATAACATAACCTTGAAAAGATTTGTAAAGCTTTAAGAAAAACTTAGAACATAGACTATTGGTCCTTGTAGCTAGATGAAAACTCATTGCAAGTCCATCATCACTACTTGGCCGAAAACATACATTCAAGAATGCATTTACATTAAACTTTAATTTGGAATGAAATGGGCAAGTCTTTGAGCTCTAGGTTCTTAAGTTATGACATAAAATAAACGTGCTCATGCTTTTCATTTTTAATCTTGCTTACAAAATAAAGTGATGACTTAAATTAAATATGCAAGGCATAAACTTAAAAGTGCAAGCTTGAAAGTAAATATGCAAGGCATAAACTTAAACGTGCAAGCTTGAAAGTAAATATGCAAGGTTCAATTCTTTATTTTAGTGCTCTTGGCCCAACAACAATCGACTTTAAGGCCGAAATAGATAGGCATTCGAGAAATTAATTAAGTGATAATGCAAGTTCAATTCTTTATTTTAGTGCTCTAGGCCCAACAACAATCGACTTTAAGGCCGAAATAGAAAGGCTTTGAGAATTAAATTAAGTGATGATGCAAGTTCCATTTAATCTTTACGTTCTTAGGTGATAGCTTGAAAGTAAAGGTGCATAGCAAAAATGTAAATATGAGTGCAAGCATAAGATAAATTATGCAAGTTCATTTTATCTCTCTAGAGCTCTTAACAAGACTTTGAAGGAACTTATACCTCAACCCAAACTCATCAAACCAAGATAAAGTAAAGTCTAGAGTCCTTAGAACTCAACATAACATCTTTAGAAAATCAAAACATTTTGCATGTAAAAGAAAAAGAAATGGCCGAAATCTCAAGGAACAAAAAGAACATTTTGAAACTCTAGAGTCCATGATCTTGATGATATATTAACACCAACATCATGAGACCTCATCATTGAGTCCTTAGAACCATTTTAAAACATCATCGAAGTTAAAGATTCCAAAAGTTAGAGAAAGGAAGAACTAGAAGTATTTTACTCAAGAACAAAGATCAAGCTCTAGAGTTTGTTTCACGTGATGAACATCATCATGAAACTCTCATCATCAAGCTCTCATTTCTTTGAACTTCAAGGCCTATGGCCGAAAATGAGAAAGAAAAAGGAGAAGAAAAGAGTTCTAAAAAGAATCGAGAGAAACTATAAACATAAAGCTTAGAACAAGAACTTTAAAGAAAGGAATACTTGAAAGAAAATCCCTACTTGATGTGATGAACTTGAAGATGGAAGAAGAAGATGAAGATCATGAAGAACTTTGAAGAACTTGAAGAACTTGAAGAACACTAGAACTTTGAGAGAAAAGAAAAGCTTTGAGTGTTCCTAAACTTAGCAAATGATCTAAAAGTGGTGCAAGCTCCTCAAGGTATTCTATTTATAGAGAAATGAAGCAAATGAAGGGTGTGAATGGGCTGATGAGTTTTGGCCATTGTGTGCAGAATTGGAGGGCATCCATGAGTTCCATGAGGTGAGATAATGTGGTCTTGAGGCATGGTGAGGTATGGCTCAAAGTATGGTGAGGTATGGTTCAAGGTATGGCCTCAAGCATGGTTCTTTGAGTGAGAAACAATTCAACATGTGTGGTAAAAGGAGAGAGATGGCCGAATATGCATCAGCCATGGGGGGAGGATTTCTTGCATTTTAATTGTGGTTTAGAGTTGTGTTTAGGTGTATCTTTGATTATGCTTAAGATTAGGAATTTGTAAGAAAGTGTGTAGGTAAGAAAAATGGATAATTAGGGTGGTCTAGACATAATTAAGGAGTGGTCTTGCACCATTAGTGAGTTAGATCCTCAATTTAGAGTCTAAACAACTCTAGACACACTTCCTTGATTTAAGGAATTGGAGAGAGAAAACACTATTCAAGATTCCAAGACTAGGAATCTTGAGTTCTAAAAAGGGATTTAAGTTTAATCTAAGCAATTTTAGGTTCTAATTAACTTTAATAAATTATTTTAACTCTAGATTAATTAGAGAAATTAATTAATCTTTGTTTAGAGCCTAATATTGCTTAGGTTTGCTTAATTACGTCATTAAGCTTAAAAACACTATTCTATGGGCAAAATCGTAATTTTGCACTAAAACTGCCCAGAACCACCGGGACTCAAATAGATGTTTTGAAACATGTAAAAACATGGTTTTAAACCACTGGGGAAAGTTTCGGGCTCAAACGGCACCTTTACCCGTGTAAAACGCTATAGGGGTATTTTGGTCATTTTGACCCGAAACTGCGGAAAATGAGACTTTCGCTTCCGGAACCACTCAAGGGTCATTCAATCCCCTTCAAACATTGAGTTGGCCCTTCGAGTACTGCCGAGTCGGCCATCCTCGAATTCCGGGCCAAAAATGACCTCAGGGGCATTTCGGTCATTTTCCACTCAGACAGAAAATCGGTGCTTTACAGTGGGCCCCACCTATTCTCAAGGGGATGTTTTGATGATAATAAGGGATTGTTTGTGTTATGTGTGTTAATAGAGCAGAAAGATCTCAATTTTGAGTTCCGACGCGCGAAATGACCAAAACGCCCCTGCGACTGTTTTAACTCCGATGTGCGTGCCGACTGAGCCCGAACCTCACTAAAATGTTTTAAATTTTTTTTTTAAGCCATGATTAATCATTGGTTAAGCTCGGGTGGCCTCGGGCAGTTTTTAAGTGAAAGTACGATTTTGCCCTTGTTTTTGGGCAGTTTTGCGAATTTCGGGATTTTTGATTCGTATACCGAAACCTAAGCAATATTAGGCTCAAATTAAAGCTTATTAAATTCTAAATATTAATCTAGAGTCAAAATTATGTATTTAGATTGATTAGAACCCAAAATTGCTCAAAAACACCCAAATTGCTTACTAATTCTCTTAAGCCCTTAACCGTAAATTCTCTAAATTACATGAATACCTTGCCTACACCTAAATAATGCATGGAACACACAAATTTCACTTCTTTGGGCTGTAATGGATGAAATTATTGATGCCATTATGCAGCTGAATTATTGCCAAAAGTTGCACTAAAACAAAATGCCAAAATGTCACCATAAGAGACATAATTCCTTAATTTCATACAACTTTGTCTAAAATGATTTTTCCTCCCTTATTTCTCCTGCAAAATTCCACCAACTACCTCCTCACTTTGGCCAATTAGAAGCCTCAAAATCTTCTATAAATAGGCTTGCTTGAGTGGTCTTGGAATGCTTTGTCCATAACTAGTTTTTAGGAGCAACAAAAATTTTCTTTCTTTGTCCTCTTTGGCTGAATTCTTTCTTCAATTTTTCAAAGAGATTTTGTTTCATTTCACTTCATGAAATCAAGTTCTCTTCCTCTTCTTCAACTCAGATTAGATAGGGAGTAGTTTCTAAATTTATTTCTATGCTTTGAGGAATTGTGTTTTTAGCTCAAAATAATGAAATTATGAACTTACCTTAGCTTTTCATTTCGATTTTCCTCTTCATTTTTTCTTTAACCAATTCGGCCATATGGCCTAGGTGAAACTAAGATGATGGCTTGATGATGAGGACCTTGAGAGTGGGTTGTAAATCCATCACAAGTTAGGCCTCTAAAGCTTGAAAATTCCACTTGATGCAAAACTTTAAAAAATAATGCTTTATGATGCTAAAACAAAGATTTTTAGTTTAGAACTTGAAAGATGTATTTTCCAAGCTTGTATTTCATGTTTATGTTTCAAGTCATCACTTAATCTTTCAAGATAATAAAGAGGTTGCATCTCATATTTAATTTATGCTCTCACTTTATAATGGCTAAAAGAATCAATGCATGGCATGTTTATTTTATGCCATCACCTAAAGATCCTAGAGGTCAAAGACTTGGCCATGTATCACAAGCAAAGAAATATGATTATTGGAGTTAAAGAATTTATTCTTTAAAAAGTCTTGAGATTGGAGCTTAAAAAGATGTAATAATAATTCTCTTCTCCCTTCAGGTCACTGTGCGGACTCACCGCTCAGGTTTCTTAATATTCTCTTCTCCCTTCACCGGTCCTGTGCGGACTACCGCCGCTCCGATTTCTTGCATCATGTTTATATTTCAAGTTCTTGCATCATGTTTAATTTTCAAGTCATCACCTTAAATCTTAAAGATAAAAAAATGGAATTGCATATCATGTTTATAATTCCAAGCTATCACCTTATAAAGATAAGATTAAAATAAGGTTGCATAGCATGTTTATAATTCTAAGATGTCACCTAAATCTCTAAAGCTCAAGACTTACTCCTTTTATCTTAAGTGAGAATTTTAATTGTGAAGATCCTCCCAAGTTTGACAAAAGAACTAGTTTCTAAATGAGTTTTAAGACTTTGCAAGGATTTTACGGGGAATTAGTATTTTATATGCACTTAAAATATGATTCTATGTAATTGCATGAGGTTCATGATTCAGCCACTGATCTGAGTTTAGTATCAATGTATGATAATGATTTGATATGTTTGAAGTTGTGATAATTATGGTTTATTGTTAAGAGAATGATTTACTGCATGTTAGAGAGATAAAACTAGCTCCCTAGAACAACTGAAGAGCTAGAATTTACCTAGTTTTTGACCCCTTTAAGTTTAGCCAATGCCAAATCTGTTTTAGTATGTTATAATTCTGTCTAGGATTAGTTAGCCATGAAAAATTTGGTATCAATTAGACTAGGATTGATCCCGAACACTAAAAATGAACTTAGCAACTAGAAAACCGTAAAAACAAGATTTCTAGAACTCTAGGGAATGAAATTTATGCATTCTATCCAGAATCTTTAGCAATGATAAGAACCAGGTTTTATTATGTTTAAATAAGGGAGAATGATTCATAATTGATTTAGTAACTAATTTCAGCATCATAGGGAAAGCTGGTAACAAGAAAAGATTTAAAACATAACTTCTAGCATACCATAAAACCTTAGGAACAACTTACTACCTATGCTACCCCATTTGATTTAATAGTGTTCTTAAGGCCTATAAATAATCATAAGGATGGTAATAAATCCCTTAGGTGCATAACTAATTAGTTCTATAATTGATAATTCTATGTAAGTATTGGATGCTTATTAAGTACTTGATATCATTGAATGATTTCATGGCTTGCATGTTATAGTTGTTGTTGCAAATAATGAGAATGCTTATGCATGAAATATTCTTTATTATGTAAAATTTACCTTTGTTGCTAGAAGAAAGTGTATCATTGTAAAAGTGTAATTTGAAAAGATTCTGGCTAAGGAAAGACTTGGTATTTAAGCGTGTCCATTGTGACCCACCTCTCTTTCCTGGGAATCTCCCATATGCATGATTTATAGTTGATATATATTATTCTAGCTTAAGACTATAAATGAGAAAATGCTATGATGTTTATGAATTGTATTGTGATATAACATGCAAAGATTTAATGGTGACTTAAACTTATAAGAAAATGATCCTTTGGAACCATCAGACTATAGGTGGTGAAAAGATGATTTTAGCCCCCTAACCTGTTCTCTCAAAAGGGTAGAGTCGGGACTTTAGCTTATCAAAAGGGATAAGTATATACTAGTGACGACTAGTAAAGTATGAGCTCATAACCTAAATTACTCCCAAAAGGGTGGAGTATAGGGTGGCCCAAGGAAAATAATGATGATAATAAGATTTTAAGTCACCTAAGGCACTAAAGAAATGAAATATGTGCCTTTGTGTCCATGTGTAGCTAATATTATATGACGTTCTTTTATGCATGTTATTTTGATAATGATGATGAGGAATATGATGTAATGATAAAGGAAAAGTTCATTGTAAATATGACATGTTAAGATTATGATGCATTATAAGACGCATGATTAAAAATTGACGAACCTCGGTTAAGTATTTGTCCGAACTTAAAATGAATCTTTGCATGCTCACTATTTTAGAATAATCCCGAGGTTCCTCAGGACTTTGATGATGACACTGTAGAAGGAGGTACCCTACTGAGAATTCTTTAGCAAGATTCTCACTCCCTTTTCTTTATTTTCGTCATTGTCTCCAGATTCAAATGGCGACATTCGTCCTGTTCGTTGATACCCCTACTTGGGAATTCCACTATGATCCAGTGCATCGCTCGTATCATTTTGAAGGAGGTGTGATTCATGTTTTTATTTACATAGGTCGTCCATTTGCACATCCTGTCCCTAGTTATCGATTTTCTCCTACTTCTCCCTATGGCGATGAAATGGTTTTCGAACATGCACGTCCACTTGATGAAAGGATGTTACGTTCTTATCCCGCTTCATCTGCGTCCATGGATTTCAGTATGTTCCCGAGACGAGATATTCTGAAACTGATCCTTCAGAGGACACTCCTACTCATGTATATTCTGAAAGCTCTGCTCCTACTCCCACACGTGTAAGAGAGGGTAGTGAGGAAACAGTTGTTTAGCCGAGGTTAGCAAGAAGGTCGTCCATGCGACCCCAGCCTGGTGCATCTCGTCTGTCCCCTCCCGAGGGAGCTCATCAGTGGATCGGATTTATTCCCCCATTTCCAGGACAGTGGCCTTAGAAGGTTCTTAGTAGATTTATGTGTGTTCATGCACCCTAGTTTTAGGATAACCTTCCCGGCTTATGGAGTTATCTAGTTTAGGGGCATGTATTTTCTTATGTATATTTTCTTTTATGGGTTTGCATAAGACAATGATGTATGATCATAACCCACCCTTTGAGTGAGGTTATTGTATGTAAATATATGTTATAATGTGCTTATGGATGTTATATGATGGAGCCAAAGTGATATGATGTGATATATTCTTAAACTTCTTATTATACTCCGCTTACTCGTTCACGTTGTACTCGGCTCACGTTTTCCATTATGTTTTTTTTTTAAAAAAATGACTCGTAATTTCACTAAGTATTTTCAAATTATGAAGAAAGAACCAAAGCAAGGAGTAAAGTCTAGTCATTAATCAGATTCAACCTAGGTGTATTTGGTTAATTACTAGGGTGTTACACCATTTATGATGTTTATATAAAGTTTTAGAAATTTCGGTCGTCGTTAAGTATTAAAAACAAGCGATTTTGCACTTTGACCCCTAAAATGTATTGAAATTTGGTTTATGGCCTTAAAAGGTTTTTACGATGAGTTTATAACGGTTTCTAATAGTTATATGTCTATTAAAAGTATTGGTTAATGTTAAAGATCTCTAGTTTGTGAGAAGGTGTTACAAAGGGGTATTTGCATTTTGACCCGTAACCTTTGAGAAATTGTGATTTGACCCTTTAGGGCTTAAGCGTAAATGTTGATAAATTTGATGGCATGAATACGGTTGATATCTTGTGAAGGCTATATTCATGTGTTGAAACTTATATGGCTTATGGATATATGCAATGAAGTATGATGCATGTTTATGTAGTTTAAGTTATGGTATGTTATAATTATGCTTGATAAATTGAGATGCATGATTCCATGAAGTTTATGAGCATGAAATGTTGAAATGATGAGTTATTTATATTTGCATCTCTATATAACATGCCAAGGTTAAAGGTGACATAAGACACATGGAAATGATCCTCTAGGCTCCCCGAATTAAAGGTTATGAGAGGTGATCCAAATAGGAAATGATCCTTTAGACTCCCCGAATTAAAGGTTATGAAAGGTGATCCTAATGCCCCTTATCCCGTACCTTAAGAGTCGGGAATTTAACTTATCAAAAGGGATAAGATTGCAATATTGACAACTGGTGAGGTATGAGCTCATAACCTAGAACTCTCGAGAAAAGAGAGAATTATAGGGCGGCCCCCAAGGAAAAGAGAATAAAGAAGTTTAAGTCACCTGTAAGAATGATGATCATGATGTTCTTTATATCATATGCATTGTTTTATGAATTTTATGATATTATGTATATGATATTGACATGCATCCATGATTAATATGTTGCATTTATGACATTAAGATTCATGCTAAAAGATACGGGTCTCGGCTAATGATATTTAGAACTTAATAAATGAACCTTATATATATGTTCACCATTTTCATAATTAAACCCGAGGTTCCTGGGGACAATGACGATGATACTTGTGTTAGAGTCGGGAAGCCCTACTGAGATTCTTGTATAAGTTTCTCATCCCTTTTCTTTTTCCGTGTCGTCTCTAGATAGGAATGATGGGGTAGTTTGTGATTTACCCTAAGACTGGACGAGGAGCTACGGAGATAGTTTCCTTTGGATATTTAAAGTGATCGTGTCTTATTTATCAGTTTGTATTCTATTAATGGATATACATTAATGTCCTTACGTTTAGAGGACATCACTATTATGATATTGTTATTAATGTGTTATTCGAGTTTATGTTATGATTGTATTATGTATTTAACTGTTATTTGTCTCTAACATCTCTTACACAGGTAAGATGAATGACGCTAGATACTTAGAAAGCGCGGCTCATGTTTTGGGTATTTAAGTTCAAAAACAATTTACCCATATTTTCACTAAAGTATTTTCAAGAAGTTTGAATTAAGATCTGGAACAAAAGAGTATCAACTAATAATTAACTTAAATGCGTCCTAGGCGTGTTGAGTTAAATATTAGGGTGTTACATTACTCATAATTCTTGGCCAAATAAAAAAAAAAGAGAGCAAAAAAAAGTATATATATCAAATTCAAATACAAACTCATGACAGAAGCAAATTATTAATCTTCCTTATTATCAACCATAAGATGGCACAAATCCTATAATTACACCTACATATTGCAAAAGCAAATCTTACAAAGGGGACACTTTCAAAATAAAAGCCAAGTATATCCATTTATGCTATTATATATTGATTAGCACAAATAAAGTCCAGAAAACACTCCCTAAGACCTTAGTGTTGACTATCCCATATACTTCTTTATTCCAAATTAACAATTGTAATGTATCATGGTGTGGCCTCTTATTCCATTTTGATACCAATCTAAGAATGCTAGCTATGATAGACAAAAAGTAAATAATCATGCAAATTCCTGTGCACAAAGTATTGATAGCTTAGATAAACTCTAATCCAGATATAATATGGTTCATAAACTCAATCCAACACTTTGGCCGCTTAGGAATTGCCATCAAGGCTGCGCTAGCGATTGACAAAAAGCACAATCACCAATTTGGTTTTATAGGCAACTATCAATTCTCATTCATCCAATTTCAATCACCAAGTTCAGCTAAATGCAAATAACCCATCCAGCCCCATAGAACTATGAATCATCTCCATTTGAGTCCACCTATATTTCACTTGTCACATTCCAAATACCTGAGAAGTAATCAAATAAAAAAATGTATAATTGATTATATCATGCAGACCCCAATGCTTATCATAATACATACACATCTCACATACACACACAATGTTTACACAACACACACACACATAAAGTACTATATACCCATAACACACATAGACAATACATACACCAGTGTTTACTTATGCCACACCCACACTAACTCCATGTCACCAATCCTAAATTCCATTGTTCTATCACCTATCATATTACATCAACTAATCTACTATATTATACAACACCATAACTCAACCCAGTGAAATTATGTCTATTATTATTGGTTGAATTATCATGGTTCAAAAATATTGACAAATATAGTACCAAAGAAACCACATAAAAATAATATATCCCATCAGCACCAGCAGCAAAATACTCAAAATTTGGATTATAGCAACACAAAATATTAAAAAATCCATAAGCAGTCCAACAATATGCAAGTAGCAGTGAATATAAGCATTATTTAGGTACATAATACACTTAATTAAAGATCTTACATGTTTAAAAATTTTAATAAATTGCTAATATAAAATCACACAAGCATTCAATCATGTATAATGTAATGGCCAATCAATAGAAGTATTTAACTTTTATGATCACCATCTCAAAAGTCAAGTATAATAGCATATATGATAACAAAATAAACTCAAAAATAATTTTAGTTCATAAAACTTAATTTATGTGTGTGTATGTACTGACCAACATAGCATCAACACGATCAAAGTGCAATATGCATATTCCATACTTGTTGATTTCCACAGTTGCATTGGTTTCACAAAGAAGTTTATGACTTTCCTCGTAAGTTTGATTTAGGGACCATACCTGGGCCTATTCCATCAACACCCTTATAATATGCCAACATGGAATAAAAGAAAAAAAAAGAATGAAGACTCACAATTGCATAAAAACACATACACACACAGAGGGAGAAATAGAAAGAAGGTACCTTGAGGACTTCACGACCTAAAAAAGTGGTGGCAAAGCAAGCAACTAAGTTGCATAGCCTATCCCATTTACGAACCTTGAGTGTTGCATTTTTAAGTACATAAATGGAAGGGCTCATCTCAAGCAAGAGGTAGGGAGCCCAAAATCAAACATATAGACTATAGTTACTGAACACAAAGAAAATAGAAAAAAGCAGCAACAAAAACTACAAAAAACAGGAAAAAAAGTAGAAACATCTAATTTAACGCATTACAAATTTGCATTGATCTGTAGTTTTGTACTAATTTCGGCTTTTGAATCTTATTCTCATCATAAATCAGGACAATGCAAAAGTTTTACATACATATAAATAATTGATTAGCTATGAATCACATTGTGTAACGCCCTGATTTTTCTGCTATGCAAAATGACCAAAATGTCCCTGAGGTCATTTTCCCTCAGTAATCGAGGACAACCGATCCAGGTTATCCTCAAGGGGTTAGTTTGATATTTGAAGGGGATTAGATGTGTTATGAATAATGTTATAGTGAAAACCTTAATTCCTGGTTTTTTCCGTATGTGAAATTACCAAAGTGCCCCTACAGTGATTTAATGTGGGATTAATTGTCAACTGAACCCGAACGTTACTCGGGAGTTTGGAATGTTGTTTTTAAGGGATGCATGATGTTTGTATGAGCCCGAGTGGTCCCGAAAAATTTTTGTATAAAATTACTATTTTGCCCCTGCTTATATGTATAATGACCCCTGCTTACATGCATAATAAGCTTATTCGTACGATTAAGGAAACATAGGCAATATTAGGGTCTGATTAAAGATAAATTAATTTTAATTATTTATCTTGAGTCAAAATAATTATTTGAGGTTAATTAGGACCTAAGATTGTTTAGGGGAGTTCAAATCCTTTTCCTAATCAAAGAGATTTTAAGACTTTGAAAAAGTCAAAAAGTGAATAGTATTTTCTCTTTCTTGTTCCCAAAATTAGAAACCTTGTTGGATTTTGAATTTTAAATTAAATCAAATTTGACTCAACTAATTATACAATATCACTCTTTAATCATGTCTTGAAGTTCCTAAACACATAATTACCAACCTATGCACTTAATTACCAAATCCCTAAATCTTTGCCTAATCAAATCTACTCCTAATTCATGTCCTAACCCAAATGAAAAACAAAATATTTTCCCCTCATATTTCCTTTTCCCCCCAAAAGCACCCTCATATTTATTCTTTCCAATGCCCAAAAACTCTCATTCTTACCATTCACATTTTTGGCCGAGTTGTGTCCAAAAAAGTGCTCTTGAAATCCTCTCTTCTCTCTCATCCCAAAGATCTTTTTTCTTCAACTTCCACCACCAAGAGCCACCACTCTCCACCACCTTTCAACCTCAAACCACCACACCACTACCATAGATCTTCTCTCAAACACATAACCTTTCCATTCCCTAGCTCAAAAACTCAAGACTCTTTCTTCTTGGCTGAATCAAGGGAAGATTTGTTCTTCTCATTTTCTTACAAGATCAAGCTCTTCCTCTTGCAATAAGAAAACATCTTTGGTAGGGATTTTATTTTGGAATCCTTTCTCTTTTTCTTTGATTTATTTTCGGTTTGGATGTTGAAACAAATGAAAAAGTTTTCCTCTTTTATTTTCTTTTCATTTTCGGCCTTGTTGATGAATGGATGGTTGAAGTTTTGTTCTTTTCTTTCTCTCCAATTCGGTTTGAGTTCTTCCTTTTTCTTTCCTCACAATTTTGGTTTTTTCCTTCCTTTTTCCTTTAGTTTTCGATTTTGGTTAGTTAATGGGATATTGAAACTATGGCTTGATGATGATGAATCTTAGTGGTGGTTGTGAAAACATCATGTGATAGACCTCTAAAGCCCAAAGTTTTGGTTTCATTTTCGGTTTTAAATAAAGGAAAACATAGAATACTTGTTGGATCCCTTGAAAATATTTTCTTTGATGCTTGAGACCATGGTATGATGATAAGGGTTTCTAGATGATGATTGTGAAATCATCATATTTGTGACCTCTAAAGCTTGAACTCATTTTCGGTTTTCAAAGGGGAATAATGAGTAAAATGTTAGTTAGTTCTCTTTGTCCATTTCTTTGAGCTTGATAGTGAGTCCAAGGAATGACATTCTTGGAACCATGGGTTAAAGGACTTTAAAGCTCACTTCCATTTTGTTAAGATTGATTTGGGGTTTAGAGTAAGCTATAAAAACGGACTTGCATCATGTTTATATTTCAAGCTCTTGCATCTCATATTTATGTTTCAATGCCTTGCACATCATGTTTATTTTTAAGTCATCACCTTAAATCTTGAAGACTAAAGAAATGGACTTGTATTTTCATATTTAAATTTCAAATCTTGCATTTCATGTTTATATTTCAAGTTATCACCTAAACATCTAAGACCAAGAAATAAACTTGCATTTTCATATTTATATTTCAAGTCTTGCACATCATATTTACATTTCCAAGCTATCACCTTATAATGATAAAGATTAAAATGAGGTTGCATCTCATGTTTATTTTCTTGACATCACCTAAATCACTAGAGCTCAAAGACTTGCCCTTCTATCTTAAATGGAATTTTTAGTCATAGTTACCTCTCTTGAAGGTATTATCGGCCATGACAAGGTATTGGTCTTAGAATGGATTTTATTTTATCTTAAGGCTTAAGACTTGTGTCCATGATCCTTTACTTATTTTTGAAAGAATTGGAAACTCCAATGGTATCAAAAATATGATTTTCATAGACAAAATCTTATTAATGGAAATTTTATTTTTGCTACTACCCTAAGGGTTATTATGCACACTTTCAAAGGGATAAATTGGTTTTAAGTATTTTCTTTGACTTAGAATAAATTTAGAGGAAAACTAATTACTAAGAATGATTAGTGTAACGCCCTGATTTTCTGTCTGAGCGAAAATGACCGAAATGCCCCTAAGGTCATTTTCTGCTCAGAATTCAAGGATAGCCGGTCCGGTAGTCCTTGAAGGGTCAACTCAATGTTTGAAGGGGATTGGATGGCCCTTGAGTGGTTTCGGAATGAAAATCATGTTTTCTGCGGTTTCGGGTCAAAATGACCAAAATACCCCTATAGCGTTTTGCGCGGGTAGAGGTGCCGTTCGAGCCCGAAACTTTCCTCAAAGGCTTAAAATGACGCTTTCATGTATTTAAAAGTATCTATTTAAGTCCCGGTGATCCTGGGCAGTTTTTGTGTAAAATTACGATTTTGCCCCTGGCATAGTGCCATTTGAGCTTAATGATGTAATTAAGCAAACCTATGCAATATTAGGCTCTAATCAAAGATTAATTAATTTCCATAATTAATCTAGAGTCAAAATACATCATTAAAATTAATTAGAACCTAAGATTGCTTAGATTAAACTCAAAACCCCTTTTTTTTCTTTTAAAAACTCAAGTTTCTAGAATATAGAATCTTAAATAGTATTTTTCACTATTCACTCTCCATACTCCAAGGAGCCTAGCTAGAGTAGGATATTGACCCCACTAATGAGCTAGAAAGCTCACTAATCATGCCTTAACATAGCCTTAATTACCTATCCTTTCACTTACACACCTACTTAAAAGTTCCTAACCCTAAGCCTAATTAAAGTTACACCTAAACACACCTCTAAACTACAATTAAATGAAAGATTTTCCTCCCCTTGGATCCCCCAAAAAGTGGCGCCACCTCATCCCCTCTTGCATCACAAATTTATTCACTCACACACTCAAAGAATCATGCCTTCACTATGCCTAAACCTATGCCTAAACCCATGCCTACACCTTACCTTGAAATGACATAATCAAGAGATATTTCTTCCTCCCCTAGAAATGGCGCCATCCCTTCCCCCCATTTCCACCCCTCATGTTTTGTTTTCTATAAATAGCACACTTAGGAGAACTTGAGCTACCTTTAGTCAATTGCTAAGTTTTAGTTTCTTAGAGCACTCAAAGTTTTCCTTTTTCTCTCAAGATCAAGAGTTCTTCTTCAACCTCTTCATCTTCTTCATCTTTTTCAACCTCATTTCATTTGGTAGGGATTTCTTTCAAGTGTTTCATTCATTAAAAGTTGTTATTTGGTTATGTACTTCATGATTTCCCTTGAACCTCTTAATTCTTCTTTCCTATTCTTTTCCTTCTTTTTCGATTTCGTGGTTTCCTTTTTCTTCCTCTTGGTTTCGGCCATGATGGCCTAACTTGGAAGAAAAACCATGGCTTGATGATGAGGTCTCAAGATAGTAAACTCATGATTACCATTTGAGAAAACTCTAAAGCTTGAAACTTAGTCTTAATCTCAACACATTTGGGTTATCCATTTCTTTCTCCTTTTCCTTTTCCTTGTGTTGGTTTCGATTTTGAAGGTTTATTTTTGGATAAAAATGACTCAAGGATGAGAGCACATGATGTTGATATTGATGTATCATCAAGATCATGGCCTCTAGAGTATCAAAGTTCCATCCTTTTTCCTCCATGGTTTCAGCCACGGTTACCTTTTCTTTAATGTCTTGGTTTTGTCACCAAAGACATGGTGACATGGTTTCTAAAACTCAAGCTTGGTTTTCTAACTTGATCCATTTTAAATAATATTAATGTTTAACTTGTTTCTTTTAATCCATTTCCTTGAACTTGATGATAATGTTCAAACCATAAGGTTCTTTTGACACCTTGGTACAAAGAACTCTAAAGTTCACTTTATCTTGCTATGATAAGTTTGGGTTGAGGTTTAAGTTCCTTCAAAGTCTTGTAAGATCTTTAGTTAAGATATAAAAATGAACTTGCATATTTATATTTCTAGCACCTCATATTTATATTTCAAGCTCTTGCATCCCATATTTACTTTCCTATGTCATCACTAAACTCTAAAGATTAAAGAAAAGGACTTGCATCATCACGTTTAAGTTTCAAGCCTTGCATTGCACGTTTATATTTCAAGTCATCACTTAAAGAACTTAAAGATTTAAAATGAGAGCTTGCATATCACTTAACTAATCTCGAAGCCTTTCTATTTCGGCCTTAAAGTTGATTGTTGCTAAGCCTAGAGCACTAAAATAAAGAATTGAACTCGCATATTTACTTTGAGCTTGCATATTTAATTTCATGTTCTTGCATTTCATATTTACTTTGAAGCTCTCACTTTACCTTATAATGAAGAATAAAATGGAATGCATAGCACGTTTATATTTTGTCATCACTGAACCTAGAGCTCAAAGACTTGCCCTTTTATCTCAAGCTAAAGTTTGATTATGGAAACATCCCCGAGGATGCAAATTTCGGCCATGTGATGTTGATAAACTCAAAATGAGTTTCATCTAGTTGCAAGGGCCAACAATCTATGTTCAAAAGTTTTCCTATGTTTTTAAGAGTTCTATAAGGTCATGATCAACAAGATTTATAAATTAAACCTTTCAAGAGTGTTTTAAATTAGTTTCTGCCCCATGATTATTCTTAGCCTCTTTTACAAGATAAAATGTTTTGCAAAAGGGTTTTCGAAGTCCTAAGATGATTCAAGAAGAAACTAGCAACCTATGCCTGTTGAAAATGAGATTTTATGCATGATGTGTATGTATATGGGTTCGATTCTGCTATGACATGTTTGCTGCTGTATGATGATGTTTTGACATGTTAGAATGTGTAAAAATTATGTATGTGAAGGTAGGAGCCTTTCTATGCGTGTTAAGGAAGAAACTAGCTTTATAGAAAAACCGTAAAATTGAGTTCTAGCATAGTTTTGACCCATTAATTCTTAGCTTTTGCCAAAATTGTTTTAGTATGTTAACCTTCAGTTTAGGATTGTTTAAATATGAAAAAATTGGTAAGATTTGATGTAGGATTGATTTTTAGAGTCTATAGAGAAACTAGCAACTAGAAAATCGTAAAAATGCGATTCTAGAACTCTTAGAACATTTAATTTTTTGATTCTGTATAGCACCCTTATAATGTAGTAAACATGATTTATAATTAGTTCAAAGGCTTAGGGATACCTCATAATTGGTTTAGATCTAATTTATAACGCCTTAGGCGAAGACGGAATCAAGAAAGGGTCTAAAACGTAAGTTCAAGAATCCTGTAATCTTAAAGATGTAATTCTGCCGTTAGAGTATGATGCTGCCCAGATTTACCAATGAACTTAAATGCTAGTAAGAATTATTAGTTGTGAATTATTAGGTGCATAAGAGGTTAATAAATAACGATAGAATAATTACATCTCAAGTTTAAGGCCCGAAAAGGTCAAAGCATAAGATACTGTAAGTTCAAGGATATAATGAGCTTTTATATTACATGAGGATGTATGTTTTATTTGAGAATGATCATGTCAACGTATGAAATTATAATTGAGGATACATGTTCTATTTGTTTGCATGGCATAAAGTTAATTTAGAAGAAATCCGGCATGCTGCTGTTATGCTGCCGAATTTCTGACAAATTTGGGGATTTAGAAAAGTTTTTAAAAAACCTATGAGAATTTTCCTTAAAAGAAATGAGGCACTGATATGTGTTCTTAGATGACACCGGTTCGGCCGAGCACCTCCAAGAACTCATGTGACATCGGTACTAAGATGTATTCTTGGGTGACACCGGTTCGGCCGAGCGCCCCCAAGAAAATGCCCGCTAGCCAATACTAGAGAGTCGGGATTTATTTATGATATGCTTATCGGTAAAGGATAAGTATGAACTAGTGACGACTAGTTAGGTATGAGCTCATAACCTAGAGATGTGACACGTTTTGGGTGACACCGGTTTGGCCAAGCACCCCCAGAACGAATGTCTTTTTAGGGTGGCCCCATGAGAAAGTAAAGTATGATGATTATGTCACAAAGTCTTCCCACATAAGATTTCAATTGCCACTTTATGCCACCAATATGATGTTTCTTGATGTTATGATGAATATTCTTGCATTAAGTACTGTCATGCATATATTCTTTACTATGTTGCATCCATGACAATAAGAACCATTCTAAAAGGAACGGACCTTGGCTAACTATGTTTTGAAACTTAAAATGAACTTGATGTGTAACATCCTAATTTTTAACCCAATACTTTAGAACATAATTAGGTTAATCATTAGTCTGTTACGTCATAGCTTTCTTATTACTTTAAAATACTTAGCGGAAAAACTAGTAAATTTTTTTTTGAATTACAACAGCAAAGTGAGAGCCACGTGACACGATAAATGATAAAATGTGATTGAAAGTAAGCAAACATCTCATCATATCATAAGGCAAGTAAAGGCACATCACAATATCATTAAACTGCATAATTATATTTATATATATATGATATGCTCACTCATAAAGAGCGAGACTTAGTTTAGTACAACTAGAATGAAAATACATGGAAACGAAAGTACAACAAAGGTGATAAAAGAAACTCTCCTAACTCTAGTGCGCCTACAAATGGATAGCCCTAAAGACAAAAGAAGGCTATCCTAGTCTAGTCAAGCTCGAGCACCAGAACCGCGATGGTCGTCTCCTACTGCGGGCCTCTCTGGAAAGGAGGGATGTACCCGATCCACTGGGCGATCTCTGCAGGGGTGGCAATGCGCTGCATCGGTCGGGCGTGAGCTCCACGGTGGGGAGTCATCCTCACCCGTCCTCCACGTATTGGCTGAGCGATGGAAGCCTCGCTACCCTCCCCAACATCCATCGACATAGTGGGGGAGGATCCCTCGGAGGGTACCTGAGTGGCAGAATCCTCCGAAAGGTCCATCTCAGAGAATGATGAGGGCGAGCAGGGTACATACTGTGGGTAGTCCCAGATGGCAGAGGCCGTCGGTGGGGTACGGCGGATCCGCTCCTCTTGAGGGCGTGCGCGCTCGAACACGAAGTCGTCGCCGTAGGGTGAGACAGGAGAGAATCGATGGCTATGTACGGGGTGACTGAAAGGCCGTCCAACGAACATAAACACTCGTACGACGCAGTGGCCCACAAAATGGTATGACCCGTGGTTTGGATCATGATGTACCTCCCAAGTTGGGGTGTCCATAAAAGCAACAAATGTCGCCATCTGAAGATGTAATGGAAAGAAAGAGATAGAGGGAGTGAGAATCTTGCTAGAGAATCTTGCTAAAGAATCTCAGTAGGGCCTCCTACTACCTAGGTGTCATCATCTACGTCCTCAGGAACCTTGGGTTTAGTTATACAAAATAAGTAAGCATGCATTAAGCCCATTTTTAGGTTCTAAAACATAATTTAGCCAAGGTCCGTTCATTTTAGCATGATTCTTAATGTCATGGATGCAAGCATATTAAAGAATGTATGCATGGCTCTACTTAATGCAAGAATAATCATCATATATTTGAGAACATCATAATGGTAGTGGCATAAAGTGGCAATTAAGTTCTCTTTGTGACATAATCATCATAACTTCCTCATAGGCCACCCTAAAAGACAAGCGCTCTGGGGGTGCTCGGCCGAACCGGTGTCACCCAGAACGTGTCACATCTCTAGGTTATGAGCTCATACCTCAACTAGTCATCACTAGTCCTTACTTATCAATCTCGATAAGCGTAACATAATCATAAACATAATCCCGACTTATTCAGTACGGGCTAGGGGGCATTTCTTGGGGATGCTCGGCCGAACCGGTGTCACCCAAGAATTAATCTTAGTACCGATGTCACATGAGTTATCTGGAGGTGCTCGGCCGAACCGGTGTCATCCGAGAACTCATCTTAGTACCTCATAAAAATTTCATAGGTTTTCAAAAACTTTCTGAATCCTAAATTTGTCAGAAATTCGGCGGCATAACTGCGGCATGCCGAATTTCTTCCAAATTCTTCTTTATGCCACATGAGTCAACCAAACATGCATCCTTCATCATAATTTCATGCATTCACATAATCATCCTCATACTTTCACAAGCAACATTAAAAGTTTATTATGCACTTGGTCCTACGGTATTTTATGCTCTGACCCTTACGGGCCTTAAACTTGTAATGTAGTTAACCTATCATCTCCTATCAAACTCTTAGGCACCTAAGGGTTGTCTTCTAACAAATCTTATTATTTATTTGTGCTCTCTATTAAATCTGAACAACATCATTCCTTAGGGGCAGCGTCATGAACTTATGATTACGGGGTTCTAGAACTTGCGTTTTAGACCCTTTCTTGGTTCTGTCTTCACCTAAGACGCTATAAGTTAAACCTAAACGAATTATGAGTCATTCCTATATCAAAGAACTAATTATAAACCATGTTATCTACATTATAAATTCGCTGGACAGATTCTAAGAATTAAATGTTCTAAGAGTTCTAGAATTGCGGTTTTACGGTTTTCTAGTTACTAGTTTCTCTATAGGTGCCAAAATTCATTCCTACTTCAAATGAAACCAAATCTTTCATGATTAATCAATCCTAATCTGATTATATTCCCATTAAAACAGTTTGGGCAGTGTCCATAACTAAATGGGATAAAACTATGCTAAATCTTGACTTTACGGTTTTCCTAGAAAGCTAGTTTCTTTCCTAACTTGCATAGAAATGTTCCTACTTCATCATACATAATTTTTACTCATTCAATACACATCAAACATCATCACATGGCAGCAAACACATCATGGAAGAACCGAAACATTAAATCCCAAAAAGATACATAACTTGATATTTTAAAACACATAAGTTGCTAGTTTCTCTTGGAATCATTTTCAAGACTTCTAAAACTCTTTTGCAAACCATTTTATCTTGTCAAAGAGACTAAAAACATCCTTAGGTCAGTGACCACTTAATCCCTCCTTAAAAGAGAGTTAAATTCATAGAACCTTGTTGGTCTTAAACTCAAACAAATTCATGAGATTTAAAAGGATTCTTAAAACTTGACTTATTGGTCCTTGAAGCTAGATGAAACTCATTCCAAGTTCATCATCACTTCATGGCCGAAATCATGCATTCAAAGAATGCTTCCTCATTAAACTTTAACTTGAGATAAAATAGGCAAGTCTTTGAGCTCTAAGGTCTTTTAAGTGATGACATAATTTAAACATGCTATGCACTTCATTTTTATTCTTCATTACAAAATAAAGTGAGAGCTTAAAGTAAACATGCAAGACTTGAATATAGAAATGCAAGGCTTAAAATAAATATGCAAGACTTGGAATATAAATATGCAAGGCTTGAAATATAGATATGCAAGTTCAATTCTTTATTTTAGTGCTCTAGGCCCAGCAACAATCGACTTTAAGGCCGAAATAGAAAGGCTTTGAGATTTAGTTAGGTGATAGTGCAAACCTCATTTTAGATTTTTACGTTCTTTAGTGATGAAAAGTAAATATGCTAGGCAAGAATGTAAATATGAAATGCACTCTATTCTTCATCCTTTAACTTTAGGTGATGGCTTGGAAAATAAATATGAATGCAAAACTCAAAGTAAATATGTAATGCATAAGCTTGAATTTAAATATGAGTGCTAGTTCATTTTATTCCTTATTAGAGCTCATACAAGACTTTAGAGGAACTTAAACCTCAACCCAAACTTATCATGACAAGTTAAAGTAAAAACAAGAGTGAACCTCAAGGGTTCTTTAAAACACAAAGTTTCTTTTCTTGGAATGTGAACATAAATTACATTTTTATTAAAACTCAAGCTCTAGAGGCCTCATTGTGATGGACACATAGTCATCATCTAGAAGCTCTCATCATCAAGCCATTGTGAACTCCCTTGGCCAATATGGCCGAAACCATAAAGAAAGAAAAGGAAGATGAACCGAAATTGTTGGAGAAGAAAAGAAACATTTGGAACTCTAGAGACCATGATCTTGATGATGCATTAACACCAACATCATGAGCTCTCATCATTGAGTTCATGTTAACCATTTTAGAGCATCATCAAAGTGAAAGGTTTCAAAGATTCAAGAAGAAAACTAAAAATATCTTTAACTCAAGAACAAAGATCAAGCTTTAGAGATTGTTCAAGTGATGAACATCATCATGAAACTTTCATCATCAAGCTCTCATTTCTTTGATTCCCAAGCCTCATGGCCGAAAAACAAAGAGGAGTGGAAGAAGAAAAGAAGTTCTAAAAAGGATTCAAGAGAAACTATGAACACCTAAAGAAATTAAAAACTTTTAAATGAAAGAACTCTTGAAAGAAAATCCTTACCTAGTGATTAGGGGGTTAGAATAAGAGAAGAGGATGAAGAGCTTGAAGAACTTGAAGACTTGAACTTGAGAGAAAAAGAAAGCTTTGAAGTGTTTCTTTGAAAACTTACACTTTGCAAATGAACCCAAAATGATACAAGTTCACCCAAGCAAGCTATTTATAGAGAAATGAAACAAATGAAGGGTACAAATGGAGAGGGAGGCTTCGGCCATGCAGAATGGAGGGAGCCCATGAGTTCCATGAGGTGAGATAATGTGGTCTTGAGGCATGGTGAAGTATGGTTCAAAGTATGGTGAGGTATGGTTCAAGGTATGGCCTCAAGCATGGTTCTTTGTGTAACATCCCCTGCTGCTTTATGGATTGACGACTGTCCCACAAACCAATACGGGTCTTTTCAGCATGCTTTGTCCTCACTCACACGCTTCCTAGGAAAACTTCCCAGGAGGTCACCTCATCCCAAAATTGCTCCAAGTCAAGCACGCTTAACTGTGGAGTTCTTTCAGTTTGGGCTACCGAAAAGAAGATGCATCTTGTTGGTATAGATAGTACAAATCAATTCATATAAGCCCTCCTTAACTGTATAGTCCCATACCTATACAGTCTTAGGATCCCTCTCATTTGGGTGTGTAATCGGTTCATTCATGTACCCCTCCGCTTTCGAAGTCTGCCAGGAGCCACTTCTTGTCCGTGCCTCCTTGCACGGTGATCACTCCCCGACTTCGCAATCCCTGGGCATTACATGCCTACCAGCTTCCGCTTGGTTCGTCCCTGAACCACACCGTACTGGGAGAGGTGCAGGCTCTGATACCATTTGTAACATCCCCTGCTGCTTTATAGATTGACGACTGTCCCCACAAACCAACACGGGTCTTTTCAGCATGCTTTGTCCTCGCTCACACACTTCCTAGGAAAACTTCCCAGGAGGTCACCCCATCCCAAAATTGCTCCAAGTCAAGCACGCTTAACTGTGGAGTTCTTTCAGTTTGGGCTACTGAAAAGAAGATGCATCTTGTTGGTATAGGTAGTACAAATCAATTCATATAAGCCATCCTTAACTGTATAGTCCCATACCTATACAGTCTTAGGATCCCTCTCATTCGGGTGTGTAATCGGTTCATTCATGTACCCCTCCGCTTTCGAAGTCTGCCAGGAGCCGCTCCTTGTCCGTGCCTCCTTGCACCGGCGATCACTCCCCGACTTCGCAATCCCCGGGCGTTACACTTTGAGTGAGAAACAATTCAACATGTGAGGTAAAAGAGAGAGAGGTGGCCAAATGTGCATCAGCCATGGGGGAAGGATTTCTTGCATTTTAATTGTGGTTTAGAGTTGTGTTTAGGTGTATCCTTAATTAGGATTAAGATTAGGAATTTGTAAGAAAGTGTTTAGGTGAGAAAATGGGTAATCAAGGTTGTCAAGACATAATTAAAGAGTGTTCTTGCATCATTAGTGAGTTATAAATTCATTTTAGTGTATAAACAATTCTAGACACAATTCCTTGATTTAAGGAATTGGAGAGAGAAAACACTATTCAAGATTCCAAGAGTGAAATCTTGAGTTTTAGAAAAGAGATTTAAATCTAATCTAAGCAATCTTAGGTTCGAATTAATTTTAATAATTTATTTTGACTCTAGCTTAATTATGGAAATTAATTAATCTTCGATTAGAGCCTAATATTGCTTAGGTTTGCTTAATTATATCATTAAGCTCAAAAACACTATTTTATGGGCAAAATTGTAATTTTGCACTAAAATTACCCGGGACTGCCGGGACTCAAATAGATGTTTTGAAACATGTAAAAACATGGTTTTAAACCTCTGGGGAAAGTTTTGGGCTCAGACGGCACCTTTACCCGCGTAAAACGCTATAGGGGTATTTTGGTCATTTTGATCCGAAACTGCAGAAAATGAGACTTTCACCTCCGGAACCACTCAAGGGTCATTCAATCCCCTTCAAACATTGAGTTGGCCCTTCGAGGATTGCCGGGTCAGCCATCCTCGAATTCCGGGCCGAAAATGACCTCATGGGCATTTTGGTCATTTTCCACTCAGACAGAAAATCGGGGTGTTACATGATGCCTGCCCACTTATTTTATACACTAAGCCCAAGGTCCCTAAGGACGTAGATGATGACACCTAGATAGGAGGTTGCCCTACTGAGATTCTTTAGCAAGATTCTCACTCCCTCTATCTTTTCTTTCCGTCACGTCTTCAGATGGCAACGTTCGTGGTGTTTGTGGACGCCTCAACATGGGAGGTGCATTATGATCCAGACCACGGATCATACCATTTTGAGGGTCGATGTGCTGTTCTTGTATTCATGTTCGTTGGACAACCATTCACTCACCCTATACATACTCATCAATTCTCTCATGCCTCACCGTTCAGCGACGACCTTGTGTTCGAGCGCGCACGCCCTCTAGAAGAGCGGATTTGCCGCACCCCACCAACAGCCTCTGCTATCCGGGACTACCAGCAGTATGTGCCCCACTCCCCCTCATCATTCTCAGAGACGAACCCTTCAGAGGACTTTGCCACTCAGGTACCTTTCAAGGGATCCTCCCCCACCGCACCGATGGACTTCGGGGAGGGTAACGAGGCCACCGTCACTCAGCCAATACGCGGAGGTCGAGTGAGGATGACTCCCCACCGTGGAGCCCATGCCCGGTCGATGCAGCATATAGCCACGCCGGTAGAGATAGCTCATGGATCGAATATGTTCCTCCTTTCCAGAGAGGCCCGCAGTAGGAGACGACAATCGTGTTCTGGTGCTCGAGCTCTGACTAGATTAGGATAGCCTCCTTTTGTTTAGAAGTTATCCATTTATAGGTGCACTAGAGTAGGAGAGTTTCTTTTTATGCCTTCTGTTGTATTTTCATTTTCCTTGTATTTTTCCCTTTCAATTGTATTTGCTTTGTGATGTATCAACAAAGTCCCGCTTTTTATAAGTGGGCATATCGTATTATATATATATATATATATATATAGATATATATATATATATATATATATATGCAGTTCAGTTTCACTATGATGTGTCATTACCTGCTTTATGTTATGATGTTCATGAGATGCTTGTTTTATTCTCTTGTGTGCTCCATCGCTTGTCGTATCACGCGACTCTCACTTTGCTTTTATAATTCAAAAAAAATTTACCTGTATTTTTCGCTAAGTATTTTGGAGCAAAAAGGGAACTATGACGTAATAGATTAATGATTAACCTAAATATGTTTTAGAGTATTGGGTTAAAAAAAATTAGGATATTACAATTAATGTTGTAACTTTCGATGCTATTAGAAATCTAAATGTTTGGCTACTGATTGAACTATTTTATTTATGTATGGTGCTGTTTGGGATTGTTTAAATGTGTAAAAGTTGCTAAAAATTAGTGTAATAATTATTTTTAGCACTTAAGGAAAGACTAGTAACTAGAAAGGATAAAAAACGTGATTTCTAGAACTCTTAAGGATTGAATTTTGAATTCTGTTCCAGCATGTGTAATTTCTACAAAAAGGATGTTTAATATTGTGTATATGTGTAAGAATCACTAATAATTAGTTTAGGAATTAATTTTGGCACTATAGGGGAAGCCGATAATTAGAAAAGGTCAAAAATGTAACTTCTAGAACCCCGAAATTATTTAATTTCAAATGCTGCCCAAACTATCCAGCATTAATTGATAATGTTCATGAGGTTAAAAATCAGTGCAAATCATTGTGATCAATCCCTTAGATGCATAAAAGAATCATTACTAAGATTAGGTTTAACCGATTTATAGTTTTGACCCGTTTAAGGATTATTGAGTAATTACCAATAACTTGAGTATGAAAATGTGAATAATATCCGTGATGATCTTTAATACATTGTGTATACGTATGTATACCTTGTTGAATATAGCATATGCATTAGCTGAGTCCGATCCTTGATTCTAGCATACTGGGTACAAGCATGTTTACCTTTCAATAAGATATTGATGATGGCATGCTTGTGTGAATTATTTTATGATGTATGGAAATTATGATTGGGATATTTGAGACGCATAGTTGGAGTGTTTTATGAGCATGGAATGTGAAATCATAAATTATGATATGATCATATATTGCATCTCTAAATAACACAATAAAGTTAAGGTGACATAAAATACATGGAAATGATCCTTCAGACTCCCCAAATTAAAGGTTATAAAAGGTGATCCAAGTAAGTTACATGCTCACAATAAGAAAGTTAAGTTAAGGCAAGAAAGTGATGTGTTTTCCCCTCTATTACCCCATATTAAATCTAGTGACGGCTAATTAGGTTGAGCTCATCCTAGGCAATCGGTGAGGTGAAGTTTTGGTGGTTATTGTAAAATCACCGGGAAAGGTGAGATGGTTGGTTTAGGATAGTTATGTAGGGGTGGTTATTAAGAAAGGAACTTGAGAGTTCAATTATGAGGAATTACATTATCATGGGTTCTCTTGCCTCCCATGCATGCAAAAAGTTATATGGTTCATCATGTTTGCATTCTTTTACTCATTATTCGATTGCACAATTTGAATGCTAAGCCACCTAAAAAAGAAAAGGAGGAAAGATTGCATGCATAGTGGATATGTTCCTTATGTTTCTACATTATGTCATTGTGAACTTGGAATGTTGCATAAGGTATTGACATGCATTCATGACTTAGTATGCTACATTCATAACGTTAAGATGCATGCTAAAAGACACAGGCCTCAGCTAATGGTATTTGTAACTTAATGAATAAACTTTATTTATGTCCATTACTTTCATAATGAAACCCAAGGCTCCTGGGGACGATGATGATGTCACGTGTGTGGAGATGGAAACCCTACTGAGATTCTTATATAAGTTTCTCACTCCCTCTCTTTCTTTCTATATTTGTCTTCAGACAAGATCAATGGCAATGTCCGTGGACTACCCTGATATGTCGGCATAGGAGTTGCACCGTGGTCTAGCTCAGAGTGGCGCAGTAGAAGCGAAGACATAGGCCTTCCTACTTTCAAAACTTAGAAGTTGTCTCGTCTTCGTACATGCTCGTAACCTAGTTCTAGTAGTTGTGCACCCACAAGGGCTTCAATTACATGTTAGTCATGATTAGCTTTTGTATTATTGTATGCTCAACTTCTATGGGCGGGCTAAGTATATGTGATGTGGTATTATACTTATAAGACATTTCCATATTAAAATTATTATTATTATTATTATTATTATTATTATTTGATATGATATTTAAAGTCAAGGTTATGATATGATGATGTTCCTAGTTTATGTTATACTCTGCTGTGATTTGCATGTATGATGCGAGATGGATGACATAGTTTGTTTTAAGTATAAGCGACTCACGTTTTTGTTTTAAGTTTCAAAAAAAATTTTACCCATATTTTTGCTAAGTATTTTAATAAATTAAAGTAAAATTCTGAGACAAAAGAGTAACAACTAATGATTAACCATTATGCGTCCTAGGCATATTGTGTTGAAAGTTAAGGTGTTACATTTTGATATCAGAGCAATTCGATTCTCACGGAGCCTGAGGATTGGACTGACTATCCTTCTTAAGCATGATGTGGTAGTTATGTCGTATATAGTGGTTTGTTGATAGGATAAGCTATAGGGTAGAAATGCATGACTCCTGTATGTGTGTGTGTGTGTGTGCCATGGTAACTAGCTCACTTTGCATAAAGTATTGAGCTTGATCACCTCAGTGTTTGTTGCTTTGTGTCCTTAGGAACCAATGGCGTGACCGTGATAGACTAGGGCTTCAAGTGTAAATGATCAGGATAATGAGACTATTGAAGTTCTTTGAGACGTGGCCAAGGCCATGCGGATGATCTTCGAATGGATGGAGCAACAGGGCAATGCTGGCCGTGGTCTCAATACTGTTGAGGATCTCGAGCTTGCCTGACTTGGGGAATTTCACCAAGCGAACCCGCCGTCATTTAGATAAGCTCTAAACCCGAACCAAGCTAAGGAATAGATCAAGAGCATGGAGAAGATCTTTTCAGTGATCCCATGCATCGAGGAACAAAAGATGACCATTGCCATATACATGCTAGAGGTGGATACTGAATTCTAGTGGACTGGCGTCCGAAGGCTACTAGAGGCATTTGGCACGCCAATTGATTGGGAGCTGTTCAAGGCACACTTCTATGAGAAGTACTTCCCAGAGTCTATGAGGAATACGAAGGACATCAAGTTCATGTAGCTAACCTAAGAGGGTATGAATATTGCACAATACATCGCAAAGTTTGAGGAGTTGATCAAGTTTTCACGAGTCTTTCAAGGGAACCCTGATGAGATATGGAAGTGTGTGAAGTTTGAAGCTGAACTAAAGGCGAAGATCAATGTCACTGTTGAACATTTGGAGATTAGAGATTTTCCTACCCTAGTCAACAAAAATCGCATTATCGAGGAAAGTAACAAGAAGTTGAGCTTAGCAAAGGCTGAGGACTATAAAAAGAAGCTGGCACCGCAAGCTTTGAGGTTTAAGCCACAGTTCAGGCCGCAGTCCAGGCCACAAGGACCCAGGAGGAATTTTCATCAAGGGGATTGAATGGCCTGAAGGAGGAGACACCTCAGAAGGACCCTACTGTTAAACAATATATATATATATATATTCATAACATAAAGCATGTATTAATCAAATTTAAATAGAAAGAACATGTAAAAGTGATTATATAAATCATAAAAAAAACTTAACATTATGATTAAGCCATGTACTGATCTTCCTGGAAGTTAGGACTCACAACTACGCTCCAAAAAAAATATTTTAGACAATTTATACTTTTAAAAATAGGTGAAAATCAATGAGTTTGAACCAAAGAGAGCAAGGAAAGAACTTGATCCTCTAGGAAGATCAACGTCACAGCTAACTCCATATTGGGAAGCATTCTCAAGGTTTGCACCAAATCAATGAAGGAAGAAACTAAAATGAATCCCACACTTTGAAGAAATTAAAAAGAAAAATAGAAAACCTGGGAATCAAGGTAAAGAACAGGTTTTTGGTTCTAGAATCATTGAGCTTGCTGATCTAGCCTCTTTTCTACCATTTTCTTCCTATCACCGCCATCTCGTCTAACCAACATCGCAACCACCATTCGTCTCTCGCTTTACTACATGAACACTTCACCAATGAAATATCCCTTTTTTTCTTTTTATTTCATTGTTTAACAGCAGAAGCATAAAAAAATCATTTAGGAAAAAAAAAGAAACTTGAAAGGGAAAAAAATAGTGAATAATGAACATACACCATTTACCTATACCACCATCCCACCCTCTCCACAGTTCTTCTACATCGCTGGCCACTGGAAAGTTGTTCTCCCCTTTTGCTACCATTAAACACACCACCATATCGCAACACCACCACCACTCTACTACACCACTGCCATTCATGGTCATCGTGCGACCACTATTATACTTCAAAATGTAGTTAACAAAAGGAAGGTTGGATAGTGAAATGAGGGAAAGAGAAAGGAAGAAGTATGTATCAAATAGAAAAATGGGTGGTTATAAATGGTAAAGCTCCCTTTTCTTCCTCCTTATGACAGGTGCCAATAACCACGGAGGCTCTAATAGCAACCAACCATGGGAATAAGAGTGGGAAGACAGTAGACAGACAGTAATAGAGAGATGAAGAGAAGAGTAGTGAAAGTGCTCTCGGACTATTTGTTTCTTTTCAATTTTGATGCATAGCTACCCAAGGCATCGAACCACACAAAATTAATTTCATTCAATTACTAATGATCCTATCATCGAGCCACTCAAATTCTATGCACGGGAGAAAAGTACATTTGGTGAAAAAAAAAAGATGGGATCAAAATTGAAGGATTAAATACCATATTCAATGCATATTATTGTATATAAAAATCATATATAAAAATAGAAAAAAATTAAGACATAAATGGAAAGAATAAATATTAATTAATCAGACAAACGTGTAATTATTTATTGGAAATCATCAAAGCATGCTCTTATATGATTGGTTATGAGGGTGGCTGCAATGGGAAAAGTAATTGGATTTTGATTCGTTATGAAAGGTAGCAGTTATGTGCTTGATTTAATGAGAGAGAATAAAACAATAAAATAAAAATATTGATTGGCAATTGTGGGTGGTTGAAATTTTGGAGGGAAATCCAACTCATCACATGAAGACACCTTATCAATTTTACTAAGCTATTGATCCTCTTGTAGAATAATATATATATATATATATATATATATATATATATATGCATTTAAATAACAAAATTAAAAAAGCAGGAATCACATTGGTTGATTTGAAGGCCCACAAAAATGGAAAGAATTGAGATGATTGGTTGCACATTTCCCTAAAAAAATGGAGGGAAACCAAACTCACTAGAAACGGATATCTCATCAAATCCATTAACCTATTAACCCTTTTTTTGAATAGTATATATAAATGGAAAGAATAAATATTAATTAATCAGAAAAAAGTGTAATTATTTATTGGAAATCATCAAAGCATGCTCTTATACGATTGGTTATAAGGGTGGCTGCAATGAGAAGAGTAATTGGATTCTGATTGGTTATGAAAGGTAGTAGTCATGTGCTTGATTTAATGAGAGAGAATAAAACAATAAAATAAAAATATTGATTGGCAATTATGGGTCGTTGAAATTTTGGAGGGAAATCAAACTCATCACATGAAGACACCTCATCAATTTTACTAAGCTATTGATCTTCTTGTAGAATAATATATATATATATGCATTTAAATAACAAAATTAAAAAAGGAAGAAATCACATTGGTTGATTCGAAGGCCTACAAAAATGGAAAGAATTGAGATGATTGGTTGCACATTTCCTTCGAAAAATTGAGGAAAACCAAACTCACCAGAAATGGACACCTCATTAAATCCACTAACCTATTAACCCTTTTTTAGAATAATATATATGATATATGATACCGTTATATAAAGTGGATTAGGTGTGATAATTGCTTTTGTGTCTCCTCATTCAATTTAAATATTTTTTCACTTCCACATAATGCGGACATGATTCTCATATTTCTTGGCAACCACTGGAAAGCAATTACAACTCAATACACACTTAATTCCCATGCCTGATATTTTAAAAAGAGAAATCAACTTCTTCAACCCATAGTTATCAGACTCGACCTGGTCATCGACTCGGTCTAAGCATCGGGTCACTGGGTTACTGGTTCAACCAGTGGGATACTGGTTCAACCAAATTTAATTAAATAAATATATAAAATTTTAGTTTAATATGTAATATATATGTTTAATGTTACACTAATGAACAACCAAACACATGGCCTTGTGGTAGCCTTATCCGCCAATACATGTTAATGTGAATGACCCTGGTTCAAGTCCCCTAGATGGTATTTTTCATCAATGCATTTGAAAAATTACAGTACACACTTAATTCTCATGCCTTATATTTCAAAAAGAGAAATCAACTTCTTCAACCCATAGTTATCAGACTCAACCAGGTCATCGACTTGGTTTAGGCACCGGGTCACTAAGTTACTGGTTTAACCAGATTTAATTAAATAAATATATAAAATTATAGTTTAATATGTAATATATATATATATTTAATGTTACACTAATGTACAACCAGACACATGGCCTAGTGGTAGCCTTATTCACCTAATACATGTCAATGTGAATGACCCTGGTTCAAGTCCCATACATGGTATTTTTCATCAATGCATTTGAAAAATTAAAGCAACCAAATATACTATATATATTTCATCACATGATATATAATAAAGAAAGCATTGGCTTAGTAGTTGTGCAATACTTTCCTTCCTTGAGTGGTATTGGTTCTAATTTGAGCTTTGATAATTTTTGGATTGTCAAGGATTTATCTTGGGTTGCCACAGTCTAGTTTTAATAACTATGCTTCAATCCCACCTCTCACATCCTTTTCAATATTTTTTTCTTCTTTTTTGGTGGGTTTTATGGTGAATCTCATATGTTTGGGTCCATCATGGACCTCTTATTTATTAATCATTGGATCAAATCATTCAATGAAAATGATATTCATCCAATGACAACTAATAATAGGGGGTCCATGGTAGACCTAAATATATGAGGTTCACCTTATAATTTTCCATCTATAACTACTTCATTCTTTTTATCCATAACATATCCATAGGATAGCCAGAACAAATAATCATGTTTTCCTCGATCAATTAAAATTTTAAAATGAAACTTATTTGAATGTCGTTTTCCTTTCTATCCCTGAGATTGTATTGTCCTTTCATTTCATTTAACTTACCTTATTGGTTGTTATCTTCATTTTTATGGGCTACTTATTTTAATCAAAACTATCAACGATAACTATGTTTATTTTTATCACAAATAATCATTTCATTTCTTTAATTAAACAAGGGTTAACTAAACCATTCCCCTTACTTTGTCACCAAACCATACAACGCAAGTGCCCTATCCACCGAGTCGGCATCTTCAATAAATTATAAAAAAAAAATGAAAATCTTCGATAAATTATAAAAACATGAATATATATGTAGTTGAATATTGACTTAATAACATATTTAATCGCCTTCAAATTGCTTATATTTTTAGCTTAGCTATTATGATTAATGATAGATAAATATTAGGGTAAATTATATTCACCCCCTTGAGATTTATTGAAATACAACAGACACCCTCTTTATCTGCACACCAGACATTCATCTCCCCTGAATTAAGTGAAAACTAACAGTCCTTT
The DNA here is from genome assembly GCA_031216125.1 of Dalbergia cochinchinensis. NCBI lineage: Eukaryota > Viridiplantae > Streptophyta > Magnoliopsida > Fabales > Fabaceae > Dalbergia > Dalbergia cochinchinensis. The sequence goes on from CM062370.1 coordinate 18,136,411, forward strand.
AACAGTGTTACTTTTCTCAAGATTTAAATTACTTTCATATCCTTTCATTCCTCTCCCCAAGATTACTCTTTTTTTTACCTTCATCAGCCCACACTCAAACAAATGCCTCAGCCCCACACACGAATGCCCACCCTCTATCGAAGCTCAGTGGCGGCGGCTACAGCCATTCTCGCCGCCCACTACCATCGCCATGGCCACCCTCTCCTTTCATCCTCTCCATTCACCCTCTCCGCTCACCCCTCGGAGATCTCGAAGCCCGCATCGTGGTTCCACTTGAGGTTGTAGGCGGAGATCGAAACGCGCTGTCGTCGTTGCTATCCCTGTCTGTTTGGGTGAGATGCTGTCGGTTTTGCTCTTCTTCTTCCTTCAGTCACTTTTGCTCTTCTTCTTCCTTCAGTAATTTTTACGTTTCAGTTGCTGTGTGGTGGTCTTTGGAGTTTGGGGCGTAGTTGTTAATGTTGGAAATGTGGGTTCAATGATCAACCTATGATCTTACTAGTGGTTCAATGATAAACCTGTGAAGATAAACAACTAAATATCGTGGTCTTACCAGGGGAAGGAAAATCTTACCTTGACCTTTACATATTTTACTTGAATCAATTTCATACATGTAATTTTAATCCATACATTTTTGTTTTGCTTGCTAGAATCATGATGACTTCAAGCATAAGTAGAAGTGGAGGAGAATTAAGCTTGAGAGTCAGTGGGCAGTGAGAATGGCTGTCGCCACCACCACTAAGCTTTGGTAGAGGGTGGGCCTTCATGTGTGGGGCTGGGGTGTTTGTTTGAGTGTGGGGCTAATGAGGGTAAAAAAAAAAGTAATCTTAAGGAGGGGAATGAAAGGGTATGAAAATAATTTAACTCTTGAGGAAAGTAACACTATTAAAGGGCTGTTAGTTTTCACATAATTCAAGGGAGATGAATGTCAGGTGTGCAAATAAGGGAGGTGTCTGTTGCATTTCAATAAACTTTAGAGGGGTAGGTGTAATTTATCCTAAATATTATGTCATAATATGCATAATATATTAACTTTGAAATTTGTAATAAATTTAATTATTTTTTAAAAGTTAATTTTAATTATCATCACTATTACATAGTATACGAAATTTAATATATGAAATAAGATATCATTTGACAACTTTAAAATGTATAAATAATAGTTCAAATTCAAAGTTACATGATATTTCATATCTTATTCATTTTATTTTAAAAAAACCCTAAACATGTACCAAAAATGAGTAACTGCACCTTCCCTGCCTTTCCCTATTTTTCTATTCAAAACTTGGACCAGAAGCAAAGGACACAAGAACACAACACAAAATATGGAAGTATTTAATGCATTTAAATATATTATGTGCACTAAAATTAAAACAAAATGTACCAAAATGAACGTTTTGTTAAAAAATTGGATGGAAATCACTTATTTTCTTAAGTTTTAGATATGTAAACTTTCTTAATTTTAGCTAAATTTATTTTACAATAAATATACTAACCATATTTTATTTGTACAAAATATAGTAAAATGAAAAGCATTTCAGATATTCAATCATTTTTTGCCTTTTAATTAAATCAGAATATCATCAAGTACAATTGGAATGATATTTAAAGAACACATGTTACGTTACTTTAGAAAATATATTATTTGAGTGTATGAAATTAATACTCATTTTTTTTACTCATTTTTTATTTAATATTTGGACATATTATATTATATTTAAATATTTAGTTTATTGAGATAAAATTGTCATATATAATATTTAGTATTAATTATAATAAATTTTAAAAAATAAAAATGCTGCTCGATAAGCATTGCCGTGAGAGTCAAGTAGCTAGTTATAGATAATTTATTTTACTCAACACAAAATCATTTTGATAGAAGTTGTCTTACTGGACAAGCTTTACCATCAAAGGCAAAATTCAAAATTAGTCAATTACTCCATTTCCTGAAATGTCCGAAATCCGAATCGGTGCGTGATCGGACACAAAATGCAATAGCAATAGCGTGCAATGCAATTTTCCCATGTCGTTCCCTCCAAATCGCCAATGTCTTTCAAAATCCCTCATTCCCTCCAAATTTTCAACCCTTTCAAATTTCACAAAATCAAATATCAAAAGCAAAAAGGCACCACATCTTCTCACCCGAAATTTCGCTATATATACATTTTCCAACCATGAGCTCCATATAATCTCCACCAACCCAATCAATAAATCCCAATAGCCCTATTCTTTCAATGGCTTCCTTCAAGCAGTCCCACGCCTTCTGCACTAGCAAGGGCCGTTGTACTTCCGGAGAGGTCCATGTTATTGTCGGTCCCATGTTCGCAGGGAAAACCACTTCCCTTCTTCGTCGTATCAAATCCGAGGTTGACAACGGCAGGTAACAATGAATCCCTTTGTCGTATTTCTTTTTTTTTTTGGTGAGTTCCCAGTTGTTAATTTTATTTTAGTTCTGATTTTATTTAATTATAAATTATAAATTCATATCTTGAATTTAAAGTCTAGAATTCTTTTTAACCCCTCTAATATACTGGGGTCAAGTAAATTAAATGATGGCATCGTGTTGTGTTCTTTACCCGAATAAAATGAATTTTGATTGTTTAGGGTAATTTATAGAATGTTACGCTTGGGCTAATTCTTTTTAATTATTGACTTATGTTGTGAAGAAACGTGGCTATGTTAAAGTCGAGCAAGGATACGCGATATGCAATTGACTCGGTTGTGACGCATGATGGGATTGGATTTCCTTGCTGGGCATTGCCAGATCTGTTGTCATTCAGAGAAAAATATGGTGATGATGCTTATCAAAAGGTAGTATCAACTATCAATGTTACAACAATTGTCTTTCTTGTTTTAAGTTCTTAGCAATTTTTTTTTTCTGGTTTGGTTGTGAAAAGTTTTCCTCGGCAATTGTCTCGTTGACTTTTCTGCAATGCCAGAGGACTAGTGTTGGTTTGAAACTGGCTAGTCTCATGAAGGGTATAGTCTGATCAAGTCAGAGTTAAACTAGTTGTAGTCAAAATTATGTGGGCTCTGAATTGTGGTTATCATATGCTGAACTATTGGATTTTTAGGCGAGGCCAAAAGGAAATGTCAGTCTATTTATAGTGAGTTCAATAATGCTAGATAGATAGCATTCACTATATAATTAAGGGTACGGTGCAGCTTGAGCGTGATACTTAATTTACTTTTGTAAAATGACGTGTGTTGCGACTTGCGAGTAGCATTATACTGAAGGTACATTTTGAATTAAATTGGGTGCTTTAGATGCATAATTGATAAAATAATGCACTTTTCTTGTATAGGAGTAAGTAATACCTTTACTTCATTTGATGTTTGCTGAATATTATAGTGTTTTGGATGCAGTTGGATGTGATTGGTATAGATGAGGCTCAATTTTTTGGGGACTTGTATGAGTTTTGCTGTCAGGCTGCTGATGATGATGGTAAGATTGTGATTGTTGCTGGCCTTGATGGTGACTACTTGAGGTACTGTTGAAATGTAAATCAATTTGGCTTTTGGTGCTGTTTTGTTTTCCAGAAATGCTTTACTTACACGGCTTGGCTTTCTAATCGGTGCATGTTATGTAATTCAGGAGAAGCTTTGGCTCAGTGCTTCACATAATACCTCTTGCTGATACTGTAACCAAGTTGACAGCTCGTTGTGAACAATGTGGCAAACGTGCCTTCTTTACTTTGAGGAAGACACGAGAGACACAGACTGAGCTGATTGGTGGGGCAGACGTCTACATGCCAGTGTGCCGCTTTCACTACATGAACAGTGAACTTGTCAGTGAAACTTCTAAAAATGACCTAGAATCTCATAAAGCTAGCAGTGATTCCCTTCTGGAGGCAGTTCCAGTTGTTCATTGTGCATGGTGATTACTGATTAGGAATTGGCTTGTATTTGAACCAGAATGTTTCCCCAAGCATTATTGTTTAGTGTAACCAATTTGTTCATGTTCAACAAGCCATGATGATTTCAAATTTCAATCTTGCAGGGTCTATGTTTGCTACGCTTCTGATTATGTATATTGTATATGTATACTGGTATTTCAGAGTGGCTCTTTATCTTTATGATATTATGTTAATCAAAGTTCAATCAAAGTATTCCTTGTCCACAAGTGACATAAGGTTTCCGGTACCCTTGGATTCTTTTTCTTGTCGTTTACTCTTTTCTAGGAACATCAATCCACTGTTTGAAGGCTGGAAATAACATACAAGGATGAATTTTGTTTTAGGGGAATAATCTTTGCCGATTAAGGTTTTTTATTTTTCTTATGGTGTATGAATGAAAGAAATCTTCATATATTAGATTAAGGGAAAAATTACCCTTCTATGGTGTGTTATAGATCTTGTAATTTTGCACTGCAAATGATGATTAGGAAAACCTGTCATTGGCGAGGTTTGCATGCCTAGCCACCTAGGAAATGTGAGTTGAATGTGTTCTGGAGCCAAATGGGACATCACCAAAACGTCACCATGAGGTTTCAACTGCCAAAAAAGTTGAAGATTCTCGCCTGCCACCTGAGCTTGCCATTGGCAAGGTTCGTTGGTCAAAGGCTGCGAAAACTCAGGTTGCTCTGCTTCTGTGCTTGGATTCCTCTGCCCCTGAATTCACTGTTCGCGGGATATTAACACTGTTTTTGTTTGAAAGGAAATAGAGACGAATGACTAGGGAAGGAAGGAAAGTGAGGAAAAGGAAGTGATCTCCTATTATTTGATACAAAGGAAATTGGGAGGAGAAAGATTGAATAGTATTAAAAAAATATATAAGATCTATTAAAATTTTTCCATCCAAATGAAGGAGTGATATTTATATATTTTAAAAATATTCATACTCATGATTTGAATTTTTATTTCTAATATTCGTGATTTTAATATTTTTATTTTAAATAAATTTAAATAATTTATTTTTATTAATATTTTCTTATTTATTAGCTTGATATTATTCTAAACTTGTTATATTAAAAAATAGTTTCATTTTTGTTTGCTATTAATTAATAAAATTATTAAATATATATTGACTTTGAAAGCTTTTATATAAATATGTATAAGGTCAATTTTTATTATATTTATTTATATTATTTTGATAGATAAATTTATGACAAAATTATATCTAGTTTAAATTTTTTAATAACTTTTTAGATAGTTTTATAAAAAATAACCTTTTTATTTTTTCATAATATAAGGATAAAAAAGTTATTTGATATCATTGTTCTTTCCTTTCACTTTTCCATCCAAACAAATAAGAATTTAATTACTATGTATTGGCAGTGTAAAATTTTTTTACACAGTCATCCACTCATATATTGCCACATAAGCCATGATAGTTGACTTTTATACCCACTACCTGAAAAGTTATCCAAACTAAATATTTTGATTGGATGATAGTGTAAAACTGTTTTACAGTGTCAATGCATCAAAATTAAACTCAACAAATAAAATAAATTAGTTTTTCTTCTATTTCCTTTCTTTCCATTTTCCTTTCATCCAAATATATCTATGGAAAATAAAAATCACCTCAACTTCCTTCCTCTCTATTTCTTTCGACTCCATTTCCTTCTCTATTTTATTCCTTTACCAACCAGAGCCTAAGTGTGTTGATAGAGAGCAATATTGGGGTCTATATATATGGGGTTGAGTTTGTTTGTTGTGTGCCATTGGAGAGCCAAGGAGAAATTTCACCAGCTGAGCAATTTGAATGAGGAAGAGGATAGAGTGAAAAGAAATTTTTGAGTAACATAGAGTGAAAAAAAATGTTATAAAAAAAGGTCTTTATAAATTAGAAAAGATGGAAAACCCAATGAAACTATGGATTCGACAAAACATGTTTAAGAGGATATCTTTTATCACAATGTAAGTAATATATTATTTCAATTAAATATTTTTTTAATGAAATTTAGCCAATTTAAATTTTTAGTACTTTTTTGGTTGCATTAATTAGTATTTTATTCCTCATAAAAGGGAAACTTCCATTTTTCAATTTGTCATAATAAAAAATTTTATACTAGCTTTTGTTATAAAATAAAAAAGCTTTTATTTATTTAACAATTTCTATGATTTTTAATTTTTAAATTTACATTTTTTTATAACTACTGCTTGTTAATTTTAAAAGTTTTCGTTTCTATATTAGCTTTGGACACCGTTATAAGATAAAATAAATGGGCATCTTTATTAGTTATTTATATTATATTAGCTTTTATTATAAAATACAAGAAACTGGTTTTTTGGCATTTAATAATGTACTGGACTAGAAAATATGGACCGACCTCCTCAGCCCAATTCATAAGAACTCGGCCATGGGCCCCAAAGATCAACCTAGCCCAAATCTCTCTCCCTCAGGGTTCCATAGCTTGACCGCATGACATGGTATCCCCTGCGGATTTACTCCGGATTTAGCTGAGGATATCTCGCAAATCCCACATAGTATCTCTATATATCTCATTATATCTTATCATTATCTTTGATACTAACCAAATCACAGGAATATCTCCTACATTTAAGGAAGATCATAATGAATTTACCACGGGGTAACTTTACACTATATAAGGGGGCTATTGCCCCCTGGGTATGAACAATATCTATCACATAATCACTTCTTCATTCCTCACGCTTTTATTAATTTAAACATCGGAGTGTCTTTGCAAGTACCCCACCCCCTGTTTCCACGAACGTCAAAGCTATTTGCACCCTTACCATTATCTCCAGGTAAGAACATTGGCGCCCACCGTGAGACCAATAAACAAGCCTACCTTACAACCTCAAACCTTGTCACCCATGGCTGACGCTTCCAGCCACTACACCCTTCCAAATAGCTAGCCTCCTCCTAGCCTTAACCAGTTCCAAGAAGAAAACCAAAGATTGGTTGAGCAACTCCGTAAGCTGTAAGAAGAAAACCAATCCTTGAGGTTCGAAAGCTCCAGAAACCCCAAACAGGGAACCACCAATCCAGGGAACACCGAGCATGCTAGTCATAATTTCTATAGTGGTAAGCCTCGATATTCGGGCCACCCAACCTATCAGACTGAATCCGATGACGAGCCTGAAACCATAGACTGTGGACCATTCTCAGAAAAACTCATGGCCGCCAGCTTACCCCTCAACTTCAGGCTACCAACTTCATTCCGCCTTTATGACGGAAGAGGAGAGCCACAATTATTCATCACGATGCTCAGATCCATGATGCTCATCAATGGGGCCACCGACCGAATCCTTTGCTGAACCTTCCCATCTTTCCTGGAGAAATCGGCACTACTCTGGTTCTCAACACTACCCTGGAACTCTATCCACAAGTTTGACGACCTAGCGAAAGCCTTTACCAATAGGCTTGTCTCCTCCAAAATCTACACCAAGGCCTTGGATTCCCTGGAACACGTCAAACAGGGATCCGATGAGTCCCTAAGAACCCACCTGGCGCGATTCCAGGAAGAAGCATCACAAATCCCAAACCTCGACTCTGCAATTGAGCTCCACCAAATCCGAATCGGTTTGCGTTCTGGACTGTTCAAGGAAAGCCTGGCAATCAGCAGATCGAGAACCATACACGAACTCCTCGAAAGAGCCCTCAGATACATCAACATTGAGGAGCTCCGAGCTGCGGAGAAGAGCCAAAAGCAAGAAACAGATAGCTCGGCATAGAGGCACAAGGAAGGAAAATCCAAACATAAACGAAACTAAAAGTCTTCCAAATCGAGATTCACTTACACACCACTCAACGCCCGAGCAAGCACAATACTAAAAGAAATATTCAGTGCTTAGCTGATAAAACCAATAAAAGGTGAACCTCCACCAGGTCCAAAAGGCGCGGATAAGAGCAAAGTGTGCGAATATCATAACATCATAGGACATACAACCGACAAATGCCAAAATCTAAAAGCGCATATCGAACGCCTCATCTGACAAGGATACCTGAAGCAATTCGTCAAGGAAAAGAAAGAAGAGAAGAAAAGAGGCCAAGACCGAGAAAGAAAGAACAAACATCACAGCTCTTCCTCATCAAACAGCGAATCCCCACCAAGGTACAAAAAGCCCCAAAGAAGAACATGATCTCATACTCCCGAGGAAGCCAATATCCGAGGAGTTATTGATCACATTGCTGGAAGATTTGTAGGAGGAGGAGAGATGAGCTTGGCAAGAAAAAGATCACTTTGGGCGATCATGTCACTTGAAGGAGCGTCATACTCGTCAAGATCAAAGACCAAAAACTCGGTAATATCTTTCTCAGGCTCTAAGGATAAAGAAATCGATGAAAATTTGCATGATCCTGTTATAATTTCCATCCTTTTCTATTCCACCTTCAAATGCATACAACTCTTTGAAAGCCTACTTCTCCCATACAATGCCGAGCTGGTTGGATTCACGGGAAACAGAGTAAAAGTACTCGGCTATGTGTAGCTGAGGACCATGTTCGGTACAGAACCACTAACCAAGATGGTCGACCTCTAATACCTTGTCATAGATGCCAACAGTCCTTACCACATAATCCTGGGGCGGCCATGACTCAACACCCTAGGAGCCATAGTCTCAACGCCCATCTAGCCATGAAGTTCTCGGTTTCCAAATCCAAGGTCAGAGTAGTCCACGTTGACCAGAAAGAAGCAGGAACATGCTATAATGAATGCTTGAAGAAAAAGTCTATTGAGGAGTCCAAAACTGGACAGGCATAGTGTCTTTCACACTGACCAAAGCCCCCTGATCTTTGAACTTGATGCTAGAAGAGAGATCCAAAATCATCCCCAACCAGCAGATGACTTGTAACCAGTCCAGATTAGGGATGAAGCCAATAAAGTAACATTCATTGGAGCTGATTTCCCCCCGAGTTTATCAGCTGAACTCATGGCCTTACTCATAGAGCATGCCAATCTCTTTGCTTGGACTCTAATCGATATGCCAAGAAAAAGCCCAGACGTAATCAGCCACAAGCTCATGGTCGACCCGAAAGCTTGACCAATAGCACAGAAGAAGAGAACTCTTGGAGCCGAGCGCTAGAAAACAACTTTAGAAGAAACTAAGAAACTCCTCAAGGCCCGCTTCATCAGGGAGATCAAATTTACCACGTGGCTTGCAAATGTGGTGATGGTCAAAAAAGCATCTGGAAAGTGGCGCATGTGCGTGGACTTCACTAGCCTCAACAAGGCCTGCTAAAAGATTCCTACCCATTACCTAGCATCGACAAGCTCATCGACAACGCATCTGGCTATCAGTACCTAAGCTTCATGGATGCATACTCTGGTTATAATCAAATTAGAATGCACCCACAAGATGAAGGCAAAACTGCATTCCTCACCGAAGATGCCAACTTTTGCTATCGAATCATGCCTTTTAGTTTGAAAAATGCAGGAGCCGCATACCAGAGACTCATGAACAAAGTCTTCAAAAAATAGATCGATAGAAACGTCAAAGTGTATGTTGACGACATGGTGGCAAAAACCCTTGCAACTAGAAATCACATTAATGACCTGGCAGAAATAGTTGGACAATTAAGAAGATACAACATGAGACTGAACCCAGAAAAATGTGCATTTGGAGTTTATGGAGGAAAATTCCTCAGATTCATGCTCAAAAACTGGGGAATATATAGAGGCTAACCCTGACAAATGTCGAGCAATATTGGAAATGAGAAGCCCAAGCTCAGTCAAGGAAGTACAACAGCTCACAGGTTGACTAGCAACACTATCTTGCTTTTTGTCGAGATTGGCGGAAAAAGCAGCTCCATTCTTCAAAACACTAAAGAAGCAAATGTCATTCGAGTAGTTTGAAGAATGCGAAAAAGCCTTCACCAAACTCAAAGTATTCCTCTCTACACCACCCGTCCTCACCAAACCCTGCCCAGGGGAGACCTTCTCCCTGTATCTGTCGGTAATCGAACATGCAGTAAGCTCGGTCTTGGTAATCGAGTGAGATAGAGAACAACAACCTGTTTATTTCATATGCAAAACGCTCCAAGGACCCGAACAAAGGTATCAGAAGATTGAAAAACTAGCCTTATTGTGTTGGGATTTGCAAAGAAGCTAAGACCATACTTTTAGAGCCATTACATCATCGTCCAAACCGAATAACCCATTAGACAAATTCTGATCAAACCAGAACTGGCAAGGAGAATGATCTCATGGTTGATTGAACTCTCAGAGCACAGCCTAGAATATCAGCTTAGAGGGCCAATCAAGGCTTAAGTCCTGTCCAATTTCCTTGCTGAGCTCTCCTCCATCCCTGAACAAGAACTCGGCTCTTGGATACTACATGTGGATGGAGCATCTAATGGGAAGGGAAGCGGAGCAGGGATCACTCTTGAAAACGGCAAAGGGATCTTAATCGAAAAATCTCTCCAATTCCAGTTCCATGCCAGCAACAACCAAATAGAGTATGAAGCACTCATAGTCGGCCTCAAGTTGGGCAAGAAGTCAGAGCTCAAAAACTCACCATCAAAGTTGATTCACAGTTGGTTGTCGGCCAAGTCATCGGCACTTTCACAGCCAGAGAATCTCTCTTGGAAAAATATCTAACACTGATAAAGAACTTGATGCAATCCTTCGACTCATGCGAAGTGACACATATATCCAGAGAGCACAACACTAGAGCTGACATCTTCTCCAAGCTTGCTAGCACCAACAAGCCACATAACAACAAATCTGTGATCCAAATAAAGCTGTAGAAACCGAGCTGCCTTCAATTCAAAAGTTACAACACAGAAGTAGGAGGCCTAGATTGGTGAACTCCACTCCTTAACTACCTGACTTCTGGAGCAATTCTGAGCTTGATGCCAAACTAGAAGAAATTCAGAAGACAGGCAAGCTACTACACCCTTTGTAGAGGATTATTGTTCAGAAGGGGATACTCACTCCCCCTCCTAAAATGCCTCGGCCCTCACGAAGTCAACGACATCATGGCCGAAGCATATGAAGGAGTCTGCCGAAATCACATTGGAGGCTGAGCTCTGGCAGTGAAAATACTCCGAGCAGGATATTTCTGGACCACCATGAAAATTGATTGCACAAACTTCGTACGCAAATGTGATAAATGCCAAGGATTCTCTGAAGTCTCCCAAAAGCACCCTGAACCATTGCACTTCTCTAAAGCCAGCTGGCCCTTTCACAAATAGGGAATTGACTTCCTCGGCCCCTTCTTCCTTGCATTAGGACAGCTTAAATACTTGGCAGTAGCCATAGAGTACTTCACTAAGTAGATCAAAGCAAAACCTCTGGCAGCAATCACCGCAGAGAAAGTCAGGAAATTCATTTGGAAAAGAATCATATGCAGGTTCTGCCTTTCCAAGGAACTGATCACTGACAATAGATTCACAGACCGAATACTGAAGGAACTCTGTGATGATTTCCAAATCGGACACATCTTTGCATCCGTAGAGCATCCTCAAACCAATGGCCTAGTAGGAGCAGCTAATAAAGTCATCCTCACAGCCTTGAAGAAGAAGCTCGACAAAGCCAAAGGCCTTTAGGTCGAGGACCTCCCTGAGATCTTCTGGGGATATCATGTCACTATTCAATCCTCAACACAAGAAACACTATACAGGCTCATCTTCAGCAATGAAGCCATGCTCCCAATAGAGGTCGTCCAACCTAATGCCTATTGACTGGTATTTGCAGATATGACAAATGAAGAAAAATGAAGAGCAGAATTAGACCTCCTAGAAGAAGACTGAGAGGTAGCCCACATCGAAGAACAAGCAACCAAACAAAGGATAGCCCAAGTCTACAATAAGAAACTCGACCTAAGAGCCTTCCAAGTCGGAGATCTGGTCTTATGCAAACTCGAACAGCAAAGAAAGCCCCTAGGAGAAGGGATGTTAGCTCCAAATTAGGAAGGACTATTCCGAATCACGCAAGACATCGGCTGGGAGCTTACAAAATCGCTGAACTCTCAGGACATGACCTCCCATGGACATGGAATGCCCTGTCCCTGAGGAGATACTATAGCTAGTAGATAGGTGCCTCAAATCACACTTGATGGGTGCACTCTTTTTCCTTTATTGGGTTTTATCCCACAGGGTTTTGCTAACAAAGGTTTTAACGAGGCATGATCAGATGTGAGCTGAACACTTCAGTGGCGAGAAAGTTACAAGTGTAATCCCTTTTTTCTTTTTAAATATAATATTTTTCTTCTTATATCATGCCTCCACAGATGTTCACTCACAAAATCTCGATCATACAAAAAGCTGGCATACTCACAATAAATCTCAATACATTTGAGTTGTGAAAGTGCACCAAAAAGTCGCCATACTCACAGTAAATAAGTATATTTGAGTCGTGAAGGTGCACCCAAAAGCTGCTGTACTCACAATAAATCTCAGTACATTTGAGTCGTGAAGGCACACTAAAAAGCCACCACACCTCATATAAACCTCGGACCACAAACTGAGCAATGAATGACGCACAAAAGATCGCCACACCCCTGGCCAGTTGGAAAAACACACCAAAGATAACACAGCCGAAGTCTAAAAACACACTTCAAGCGGCGTCATCTTGGTACCAACTATTTCATAAACATATCATTATAATATTACCTGAGTTATATTACTTGATCCGAGTATATCTTACTTAACCTAAGTATATATTACTTGATCCGAGTTGTGTTTCTTGGTTCGGGTTATATTACTTGTCCAAGTTCATTACCTGATCTAGGTTCAAAAAAACTCATAATGATCTGAGTCTATGACACTTGATCAAAGTTTATAATGGTGAATTTATAATGATCCGAGTCCATCATAAGAGTTTATCATACTTGATTGGAATTCACCACACAAAAGACATACCCAACATGTCACCATCCAAGCATATACAGAAATAATAAAAGACATACATAACATCATAAGAAATCATACCACATCTATAAAGTTATAAATATCTATTACAAACTATATGTTTGAGCATGAAAAGAAAAATACAAAAGGCTCCATGACCACCAGAAGCTCTGACCTCATCAGGAAGGACAACTTGAACAGATTCCACAACCTAAACCTCATCATCACCTCCTTTAGCAGCTCCTCCAAATTGAGCACCCTCCTCAGCCTCCCTAGTAGCAAGATAGTGGACAAGCACACCATTAACAACCTCCTTGAAAGGGCCACACTGAGCCAAGTCCAGGTCCCCATGAAAAAACTGAACTTGCTCAAGAGCCCGATCAAAACCAGCCATGTATTGCTCGACCACTTCATCTGTAATGACTCGTCTATCTGTATTTTCTCTGATAAAATAATTAATTGTAAGTAATCAGTAGGGATTTTAAAAATTTTGGTTAACACAGTTAGGATCAGAACAACATAAGGATTCTGTAAAAAAAAATGAAAATTAATTAAATATTAATAAAAATTTAAAATAATAATATTTTAATCAGTAATATAGGATGGGATCTTATAAATGATATTAGGACAAAATAAAAATTAGGATGAGGTTAAAATGATAATTTTACTTGATAAAGTTTTTTTTTATGTCAATCGGGTACTGAAATGATAAGAAACGGTACACTGAAATGGTAATAACCGATATACCGAAACATCTAAATTAGTTCAACTAATGGGCATTATCATATCTTAAATAAATTTTTACTTAGAATAATCAAATAAATATAGAAATTTCTAACATTGATAGAAGGCATATTGATATGGAAATAGAAACTCCTTTACTTTCTCTCCAAGGTAGTACGTTTATAAAAACGAAAAAAGGCAAGGAAATTTCATTTCTTTCTCGGTTAGGCACAGAACATGTTTCTTTCTTTTTGCCTTCACTTCCTTCCATTTTTGCTTCATGAAACTCAATGAACCCTTTTAGTCTTTCAATGATACACTTAGACATATACTTAAACTAACTTCAAGAACACATCCTCTTCATCAAACTTAAATCAAAAACTTGTTTTTCCCTACACTTTGGGTCCTCATAGTAGTACACAAAGGTGCTGAAACAGAGGGGTTTAGAGGTTGATTGGAAAGGGAAAACTAGAGAAAAGCTTGGAGGGAGGTAGGAAAATTATTCTAGTCTTTTACTTCATAATGTTTAACTATTTTGCCAAGGTAAGTGCTTGAATTTTTGTGGTTATGTTGCTGAAAAATCTGAAGCCAAATTTTAGAATTCATGATAGATGGAGTTGTGATGAGATTATGTATGTTGGGACCTCAAATTTTATTGCAGAATTTATAAGTGCTTGGACTATGATGAAATCTTGTGTGTTGAAATTTTTGGTGTGTTGGAATGTTATGTGTTGAATCCTTACAGCATTAATTCTTGTGTTATGTGATATAATAGGTGCTGGAATTTTATTAACTGAAATATTTACAGCCTTTGGTCCTTGGTTTGTATGATATAATAGGTGCTCTAAGTAGTTATGTGGTGGAATTTTATTGTGCTGAAATTTTACAGCATTAATTCTTAGTTTGTATGATCTTGCTATACATAAAAATCAAAGCTAGAAAAAGTGGCAGCAAGACTTGGCTTGTGTCTTCAAAAATTTAGGAGAAATTATTGTACAAGAAATGTTGATTCGTAGTAGAAATAATTTGGAGTTCATCACAAGGAACTTGGTTCAATTGTTAGAAAGAGTGATAAGAATTATGGCTAACCAAGAGATGTAATAAAAATTCTGATGATATAAAATCGATTAAAAATCTAGTAGACTTTGTAGTGAAATATCAAAACCGTATACCAAATGTTATGGGAAATATCTCATAAAAATTAAAGAGAGACATTATCCATATTCAAGAGATTTTAATAGAATATTTCCTAAGAGTTTAAGTAGATTTCAAGGAAAAACTCAAAGTAATGTATGAAAAATAGAATCCTTGAAGAATAAATCTTACTCAATAACTAAGAGAATTTTTATACAAATGATAAAGATACACGCAAAGAAAGGAAACTTAAGAACATAAATCTTGTGCAATGTAATTTGCTTAGTGGTAAGCTCATGGATTCACGGGTAGTAGTAGACGTGCTACGCTCTTAGAACTATATCAGGTTTTAATCGTGACGGCGTTACATCATTATGAGGAAAGGGATGTACTGAGAATAGCGAGGCTATTCTAGATGAGATGTAGTAGATGTACTCCATCTAGTGAACTATATCAGTTGTAACGTGACGGCGTTACATCGTTGACAGTACGATCCAAAGAGAAGTATATCAGAAAAGTCCTATGAGTTCTACCATTAAGTTTAAAATTTTCTAAATAAAAAAATGAAGTCATAAGAAATAACGATTCTAACTAATGAAACTATCATATAAATAAGTAAAGTACTTTGCTTATCTTGTATTAAGCTGAATATCATTGAGTGGTAGACTGGTATATTTTTCCTACTAGGAATCATTGATTCTCATTCCTACTATGTCTTGAGATGCCTGAATTACAGTGGTATTATGACCCGGAGTTACGGTCACTGTACCTGGTTGTTGAGTCTTGTATTCGTGTTTATGTATTATTTGCTCATCTGTCCGCTACTACTGTTATGAGTCTTACGTTTACTTAGATTCCCTCATATCGTTTAACTATCATAGGCTCTTACATCTAAATTTTTGATGAGCCACTGACCGAGGAAGTTAGGTTATCTATATGTAGTTAGTTGTATTTTGATAGGCCCTAACCCGGATTAGGTGGTCATTATGAGGACCAGGGTAGGGTTGTTTATAATATATATGTAATTATGTATGAATGTATGTAGTATAACTGTGTGATTTAACTTACTATGGATGTGATATAAGATGTAAGTTATCGTGTGGCCGACTTCTTAGGATGCGCATTACATTTCCACTATTCCTATAAGTTGACTATCACATTCTGAGCAAAAATTGATTTGAGACAAGTTAGTATAGTTTTTAGTGCAAGGCTCATATTTATTGCAACTTATTCGTATATATTTCATATAGTTAAGAAATTGCAAATATATAAGTTATGGGTAACAACTACTTACTGTAATGTTATGACTCGAGCATAGCACTATAGTAGGAAGGGTGTTACATTATGGTATCAGAGCAGTTCATCCTATTAGAGCCTGGGGATGGTCTGACTTGCTTCTAAAGCACACTTTGAAATTTTAGTGTCATGCAATAGAGTCTTATCTGTTGAGATAAAGAGTGTATTTTTATAAGCATGATTGTCTACCTTGGAAGTACTTAGTTTTGTCACACTTAGCTTTGTGTTGAGACTGATCACCTCGATATATTTGTTATGTGTGGTAGGAACTAATGGCTTCAGGTAGGCGTAGGACTAACAATAACACCAACGGTATGCCCGATGAGAACACAGTAGCCTTTATGCAAGATTTTCGGAATATGGCCTAGGCTATTAGAGAACAAGCAGTGGCTGCTAATCGGACGATGGAAATACTAGGAAGACAAATGGGACAAAGGAATGATAATGACAATGGCCATGAGCGGTTAATGTTCTCGAAATTCCAAAAGGCATGTCCACCTCATTTTAGGGGAACTGTGAACCCTGATAAGGTGGAAGAATGGATGTAGACCATTGAGAAAATCTTTTCAGTGCTGGATTGCTCAAATCAACAGAAGGTAATCTTTGCTGCTTTTGTACTGGATGCTGATGCAAATTTTTGGTGGGTTGGAACATGGAGGCTCTTGGAGGGAGTTGGTACTGAGATTACTTGGGAAGTGTTCAAGGAGGCCTTTTACAAGAAATATTTTCCTGTTTCTGTAAGAAATGCAAAGGAGTTGGAATTCCCAAGACTCTAATAGGGAAATATGACTGTGCCTGAGTACACAGCTAAATTTGAGGAATTATGTAAGTTTTCTACCATCTATCAGCAGAACCCCAATGAGAAGTGGAAATGTGTGAAATATGAAGGGGGTCTATGGGAGAATATCTTGATGATTGTAGAACCGATGGAAATTAGAGATTTTCCTTCATTGGTGAATAAGAGTACTCTAGTAGAAGAATACGGTAAGAAGTTGACTATGTCCCGAGCAAAGCAATATGATAATAGGAGGAATTTTGCACCACAAAGCCCAAGATTTAAACTTGCCCTACCGCTACGAAGGGATTTTCCTTATGGGAATGGAAAAGGGAAGCAGCTGCAGAGGTCAATTACTAACAAGGAATGCCCGAAATGTGGGAAGCATCATGGTGATAAACCATATTTATTTGGACAGAACGTTTGCTATCGCTGCAGAAAGACAGGTCACATGAGTGGAGAATGTCCGACTAGAGATTTACCTCCTTTTTCCAGGCCACAACAACAGGGACGTGTTTATACTATGAATGTTGAAGAAGCTACATTATCTGAAGAGCTCATTCAAGGTGTGTGCAGAATTAACCAAGAATCCTTAACTGTACTATACGGTTCAGGAGCCACACACTCATTTATATCTTTGAAATGTGTGCATTTTCTGAAATTGCCTATATCTGATTAACCCTATGATTTGGCTATTCACACACTTACTAATATACCTGTAAAGACGAGTCAGGTTTGTAAGAGTGTTCTTGTTCAAGTTGAGGGTAGGACATTCATAATTGACTTGGTCTGCCTGCCATTAGTTGGTCCCAATCTTATTCTTGGCATGGATTGGCTTTCTGCCAACCATGTGATGTTAAGATGCTATGATAAGATAGTACTGTTCCCATCAGATAGCCTTTCTGAACAAAAAGTCTCCATGTGTTTTTACCTAAATTCCTTAGAATTAGGATGTGGAAAGTCTAGTAGACAGGGGTACATATTCTTGATGACTAGCGTAGTAGAGGGTGAGCAGGAATTAGAAAAAATTTTGGTAGTCTGAGAATACTCCGATGTATTTCCAGAAGATATACTAGAATTTCCCCCACAGAGGGAGATAGAGTTCTCTATTGACTTGGTACCAGGAATGGGTCCGATTTCAATAGCTCCTTACCGGATGTCTCCTTTGGAGTTAGTCAAATTAAAGAAGCAGATTGAAGAGCTGTTGAGTAAACATTTTATCCACCCCAGTGCATCACCATGGGGAGCTCCTGTACTCCTGGTGAAGAAGAAGGATGGAGGTATGAGGCTATGTGTTGACTATAGACAATAGAATAAGGTGACAATAAAAAATAAATATCCTCTCCCAAGGATTGATGATCTCATGGATCAATTAAGGGGAGCGACAGTATTCTCCAAAATTGATTTGAGATCGGGGCATCACCAGATTCGAGTTCAGGAAGTAGATATCCCAAAAACTGCTTTTAGAACACAGTATGGGCATTATGAATATACAATGATGTCCTTTAGATTAACAAATGTCCCAGTGATTTTCATGGACTACATGAATCGAATTTTCCAACCTTATCTTGATCAGTTTGTGGTTGTCTTTATAGATGATATTCTCATCTATTTGAAGATCGAGGAAGAACATGAGACGCACTTTCGAACAGTACTACAGATTCTGCGAGAGCGGAAACTGTATGCCAAGTTGTCAAAATGTGAGTTTTGGATGAAGGAAGTAAAATTTCTTGGCTATGTCGTATCACAGGGAGGAATCAAAGTTGATCCAGTAAAGATTGAAGCAATTCTAAAGTGGGAAAGGCCAACCACTGTTATAGAAATTCGAAGTTTCTTAGGATTAGCTGGATATTATAGAAGATTTATTAAAGGATTCTCCCAGATATCTTTGCCTTTGACAAAGCTAACTCGCAAGAATACACCGTTAACTTGGACAATAGAGTGTGAGAAGAGTTTTCAAGAACTCAAGCAGAGATTGACAATGGCACCATTGTTGGCCTTGCCAGACCCACATGGTCTATTTGAGGTCTACTGTAGTGTGTCAGGAATAGGCTTAGGGTGTGTTTTGATGCAGAATAGAAATGTGGTGGCCTATGCTTCAAGGTAGCTGAAGTTGCATGAGGTGAACTACCCTACTCACGATCTTGAACTGGCAGCAGTAGTATTCGCTTTGAAAATTTGGAGACACCATCTCTATGGAGTAAAGTTTGAAGTCTTTTCTGATCACAAGAGTCTCAAATATCTTTTTGATCAGAAAGACTTGAACATGAGACAACGTAGATGGATGGAATTTTTGAAAGATTATGACTTTGATCTAAGCTACCATCCAAGAAAGGCAAATGTGGTAGCAAATGCTCTCAGCAGAAAGACCTTGGGTATCTCTTGGATGATGATTAAGGAGACAGAGTTAGAAGAGACTTTCCGAAACCTTAAGTTGGGAATAGAAGAAAGGCCTAAAAGTGTCTATTTGGGTCAAATTATGACCGCAAGTGACATCAAGAAGGAGATTTCATGAGCTCAGCAAGAAGATTTAGAATTTTAGAAAACCATGGCCTCAGTTCAACCTGGGAAGCAGACCGAGTTTGCCCGAGATAAAGATGGGATATGGAGGTATCAAGATCGGATCTGTGTACTGAGAATGGGAAATCTTCGTCATGATATTCTAGAAGAGGCTCACCAAGGTAATTTCTCTATACACCCAAGTGTCGTAAAAATGTATAGAGATCTTAAGAAGATGTTCTGGTGGCCAAAAATGAAGGTTGATGTAGCAGAAATAGTATCTAAGTGTTTGACTTGTCAGAAGGTGAAAATTGAACATAGGAAGCCACCAGGTACACTACAACCTCTTGAAGTTCCAGGATAGAAATGGGAAAGCATTTCCATGGACTTTGTAACGGGATTACCCAAAACATCATTGGGATATGATGATACTATCTGGGTTATAGTGGATAGACTAACTAAGTCTGCACATTTTCTACCTATCAGAGTCTCATATTCTCTAGAGAAATTGGCTAGACTCTATATAGGGGAAATTGTGAGGTTGCATGGTGTTCCTTCAACTATAATTGCAGACTGGGATCCGCGATTCACTTCAAGATTTTGGGAAGCTTTTCAGAAAGCTTTTAGAAGCAAACTTTGTCTAAGCATGGCTATCATCCGCAGATCGATGGACAAACTGAAAGGACCATTCAAACACTGGAAGATATGTTGAGAGCATATGTACTAGAACATCATGGGAGTTGGGATAGCTGTCTGCCATTGATCGAATTTTCCTACAACAATAGCTATCACGCAAGTATTGGAATGGCTCCTTATGAAGCTCTGTATGGAAGAAAGTGCCAATCACCACTTTGTTAGTATGAATCAGGCAAAGCTAGCCTTTTGGGACCAGACTTCATCTGACAGACTACTGAATAGATAAAGAGAATCCGAAGTAAGATTTTGACTGCTCAAAGCCGATAGAAAAGCTACGCTGATAAGAGAAGGAAACCGTTAGAATTTTAGAAGGGAGATCACGTCTTTTTGAAAGTTACCCCTATGATCGGGATAGGTAGGGCCATTAAAGTCAAGAAGCTAAATCCTCGCTTTGTAGGTCCGTTCCCAATCCTAAGTCATGTAGGCTCAGTAGCATACCAAATAGCTTTACCTCCACATCTTTCAAACCTCCATGATGTATTTCACGTGTCGCAACTTCGGAAATACAAACTTGATTCTAATCATATACTGGAACCTGAATCATTACAACTAAGGGATGACTTAACTTTCGAGTTAGCACCAACACAAATAATGGATAGAAGCGTGAAACAACTTCAAGGGAAATCTGTCTCTCTTGTCAAGGTTGCATGGGGAAAAGAAGGATCCAAAGAGTATACATGGGAATTAGAATCCAGTATGTGAGAAGATTATCCTGCACTTTTCATAGGTACTAAATTTTGAAGGCAAAATTTTTCTAAAGGGAGTAGAATGTAACGACTCGTCTATCTGTATTTTTTCTGATAAAATAATTAATTGTAAGTAATCAGTAGGGATTTTAAAAATTTCGATTGACACAATTAGGATCAGAACAACATAAGGATTCTGAAAAAAATGAAAAATTAATTAAATATTAATAAAAATTTAGAATAATAATATTTTAATCAGTAATATAGGATGGGATCTTATATATGATATTAGGACAAAATAAAAATTAAGATGAGGTTAAAATGATAATTTTACCCGATAAAGTTTTTTTTATGTCAATCGGGTACTGAAATGATAAGAAACGGTACACCGAAATGGTAATAACTTGTATACAGAAACATCTAAATTGGTTCAACTAATGGGCATTATCATATCTTAAATAAATTTTTACTTAGAATAATCAAATAAATATAGATATTTCTAACACTGATAGAAGGCATATTGATATGGAAATAGAAACTCCTTTACTTTCTCTCCAAGGTAGTACGTTTATAAAAAGGAAAAAAGGCAAGGAAATTTCATTTCTTTCTCGGTTAGGCACAGAAAATGTTTCTTTCTTCTTGCCTTCACTTCCTTCCATTTTTGCTTTATGAAACTCAATGAAACCTTTTAGTCTTTCAATGATACACTTAGACATACACTTAAACTAACTTCAAGAACACATCCTCTTCATCAAACTTAAATCAAAAACTTGTTTTTCCCTGCACTTTGGGTCCTCATAGCAGTGCACAAAGGTGCTGAAACAGAGGGGTTTGGAGGTTGATTGGAAAGGAAAAACTAGAGAAAAGCTTGGAGGGAGGTAGGAAAATTATTTTAGTTTTTTACTTCATGATGTTTAACTATTTTGCCAAGATAAGTGCTTGAATTTTTGTGGTTATATTGCTGAAAAATCTGAAGCCAAATTTTAGAATTCATGATAGATGGAGTTGTGATGAGATTATGTATGTTGGGACCTCAAATTTTATTGCAGAATTTATATGTGCTTTTGGACTATGATGAAATGTTGTGTGTTGGAATTTTTGGTGTGCTGGAATGTTATGTGTTGAATCCTTACAGCATTAACAGCCTTTGGTTCTTAGTTTGTATGATATAATAGGTGCTCTAAGTAGTTATGTGATGGAATTTTATTGTGCTGAAATTTTACAGCATTAATTCTTAGTTTGTATGATCTTGCTATACATAAAAATCAAAGCTAGAAAAAGTGGCAGCAAGACTTGGCTTGGATCTTTGAAAATTTAGGAGAAATTATTGTACAAGAAATGTTGATTCATAGTAGAAATAATTTGGAGTTCATCACAAGGAATTTGGTTCAATTGTTAGAAAGAGTGATAAGAATTATGGCTAACCAAGAGATGTAATAAAAATTTTGATGATATAAAATCGATTAAAAATCTAGTAGACTTTGTAGTAAAATATCAAAATCGTATACCAAATGTTATGGGAAATATCTCATAAAAATTAAAGAGAGACATTATGCATGTTCAAGAGATTTTAATAGAATATTTCCTAAGAGTTTAAGTAGATTTCAAGGAAAAACTCAAAGTAATGTATGAAAAATAGAATCCTTAAAGAATAAATCTTACTCAATAACTGTGAGAATTTTTATACAAATGATAAAGATATACGCAAAGAAAGGAAACTTAAGAACATAAATCTTGTGCAATGTAATTTGCTTAGTGGTAAACTCATGGATTCACGGGTAGTAGTAGACGTGCTACGCTCTTAGAATTATATCAGTTTGTAATCGCAACGGTGTTACATTGTTATGAGGAAAGGGATGTACTGAGAATAGCGAGGCTATTCTAGATGAGATGTAGTAGACGTACTCCATCTAGTGAACTATATCAGTTGTAACGTGACGGCGTTACATCGTTGACAATACGATCCAAAGAGAAGTATATCAGAAGAGTCCTATGAGTTCTACCATTAAGTTTAAAATTTTCTAAAAAAAAATGAAGTCATAAGAAATAACGATTCTGACTAATGAAACCATCATATAAATAAGTAAAGTGCTTTGCTTATCTTGTATTAAGCTGAATATCATTGAGTGGTAGACTGGTATATTTTTCCTACTGGGAATCATTGATTCTCATTCCTACTATGTGATGTGTAACACCCTAATATTCAACCTAATACTACTAGCATGTATTGAGGCTAAATATTAGTCGTTACTTCTTGATTTAGTTCTATTATCTTTGAAATTACTTACTGAAAATACTAGCCATTTTCTTTTTGTAACAAAACCTTGATAAAGTATGAGCCGCGTATAATGTAATCGAATGATATCGTAAAGTGCGGAAATGTAAACACATAAAAGGCTCCACACACAGCATCATGGTCACATATACTGAAATACCTCATATATTAATATATAAAATGCCCATCAATAATGGCGAGATTGTTCCACACATAGAATACAATACAACTGAAAAGTAGGAAATACATAAAAATATAAATGATACATGCAAGAGAACACCCATACCCAAGTGCATCTGAAATGGATAACCTCAACACAAAAGAAGGTTTATCCTAACTACATGTCGTGTGTGCACTAAGGACTACCCTCTAAACCATGCGGCTACAGTCACGGGTAAGGTGGGACGTAGCCTATCCATAGGCGAAGCTCAGCAAGAGTGGGCACTTGGACACGCCCTCCGTGTTGGGTTTGCATCTCGGGCATCCGAGACCTCCATGGCTGGGTAACCGTCTCCTCGCTACCTGCTGGCATACGTGGGGGAGTGGGGGCAGAGTCCTCTCCATACATGTAGGCAGGTGGCTCCTCCAAAGGGTCCTCCTCTGAATGCTGCGAGCCGGGCACTTATTCGGGTACGGTGCCCGAGCCTGCAGTGTAGGTCCGGAGGATCCTCTCATTGTGTGTGCGAGCACGCTCAAAAACCATGTCATCGCCATAAGGCGACATCAGTGAGAAGAGGTAGCTATCTACAGGATGGGCGAATGGCCGTCTGGGAAACATAAAGACGTGAACTGTGCAGCGGCCTTCAAAATGGTACGATCCGTGTTCCAGATCGTAGTGGAACTCCCATGTGGGTGTCTCAATGTAGAGCATGAACATCGCCATCTGAATCTAGAGACGTGACGGAAAAAAGGAGATAGATGGAGTGAGATTTCTTACTAAAGAAACTCAGTAGGGTATTTCCTCATATCTAAGTTTCATCATCTATGTCTCCAAGGACCTCAGTTTCTTAGTAAAAGCATGGGCATATAAGGGTTCAATTATGAAGTTTGAAAATATTGACTTCCAAGGCCCATTCCTTTTAATTATGAAAACCTCTTGGTTACATAGTCTATAAATCATGAAACTCAAATCATAAAACATGGTTCCTTATATCATGGATCATGACACATAAACTTATATTTCATGGTGCATTAAATCATAGTTCATAGAACATGGTACATGGTAACTTATCTTGGTTACTTTAGGTGACATTAAAACTTCATCATTTTTTTCTTGGGGCCACCCTAACTGATCTCCCTTTGGAGAAACTTCTAGGTTATGAGCTCATACTATGCTAGTCGCCACTAGCACATGGACTTATCCCTTTTGATAAGTTAAAGGTCCCGACTTAAAGTACGGGTCTAGGGGGCTAGAATCACCTCATCCCCACCCTTGGTTTGGTGGTTCAAAGATCAATTTCTTATAGTTTAAGTCACCTTAAGTCTTAGCACGTTTTTATTGAGATGCCACTTAGTTTCATGCATGTCACATATCTTTTATTACAACATAGGCATCTCTAAGTTCTCAAAGAACAATCACATGCAATAATAAAACTATCATTTAAGAATAATAGTTCACATAGCATCATATAAGTCATGAGATAAACACCAATTCATCATTCATAGAATAATACATAAATCTTTACCTTAAGAGTGAGAACCCTAGATCGGGTAACCTCAAACTTCCAAATTATTTTATCATACCTCTAAGGGATTGATTAACCTCATTACCATAATTTATTAAGTCCTAAAACCTAATTAATTATGGCTGGACAACATTAGGTAGTGAGCTAAATTAGATGAATTACGGTGTTCTAAAAGATGCATTTTAGCCCCTTTCTCACATTCGACTTTTCCTATGATGCAACAATTAATACCTAAGCCAATTATGAGTCACTCTCACTGATCTAGACATCATATAATGTGATTCTATGGATGTTAATCAAGATGGAACATAATTCATATTTTCTGTACCTATGGGGTTCTAGAATTCACATTTCAAGCAATTAAAGTAACTAAGCATGCTCCAAAATGTCTAGAACAATTATCATATACTTGGCAAGGTATTTGAACATATTTAGACCACCCAAAATAGAATTTAAGGTGCTGGAAATGAACATGGCAGAACCGAAACTTAGTGATCATCAAATCATGTATAAACTTCCTTTTCAATGTACATAGGTAGCTAGTTTCCCTTGGAACAATTCTAGGACTTCAAAACATCTTAGAAATCAACTTACCTTGTCAAAAACTCTTATAAAATACATGGGGAAGTAGCTCTTTAGTTTCACTCATGATTGAAATCCTAAATATAAGAACATACTCAAAATACCTTTAAATGTCACCTATGCTTAGGAAAAATTTAAAACATAAACTATAGGCTCTTGTAACTAATGAAGACTCATCCTAGAGTTTTCATCATCACATGGCCGAATGCATTTCAAGAAGATACCTTCTTGATTTAACTTTTCTCAAGATGAAATAGGCAAGTCTTTGAGCTCTAGTAGTTTTAGGTGATAGCATAAGAGTAAACGTGCTATGCATTCCATTTTTATAGTCCATTAGGAAGTAACGTGATAGCTCAAAGTAAATATGGGATGCACATTCATTTTTAGTCTTTGAGTTTAGTAATGACTTGAAATATAACATGAAATGCAAAGCTTGGAATTTTAAACGTACATTATGCTAGCTCATTCTTTATCTTAGAGTTTAGTGATAGCATAGAAAATAAACGTGCTATGCAAAGCATAAAATAAACGTGAATGGAAGTTGCTTTTATATCTTGTCTAGAGCTCTTTCAAAACTTTAAAAAGGCCCAAACCTCATCCTCACAAGAAAAGAAAACTATTAGTACTAAGGTACTCAAAATAAATCATAACCTCAAAGGTTTGAAAGTGGCCGAATCTTCCTCAAGAAGAATGAACCATTTTTAAACTCTAGGAACCAAGATCTTGATGATCTATGCCATCAACATCCTAAGTCCTCATCATTGAGTACAAGGCTTCCTTCAAAACTAACATTAAAATAAAGTTCATGCTAAAGAGGAAAGCAAAACCGAAACCATGCTTGGTTTAAGGTTAAAATTTCAAGCTTTAGAGTTTGTTCATGTGACAAGCATCAACATGAAACCCTCATCATCAAGCTTTCATTTTTCCAAGCCTTAGAAACCTTCATGGCCGAAAATATGAAAGGAAAAGGGAAGTCCAAGAAGTATTCAAGAGAGACATAAACTCCTTCTTTACTCAACCTTGAAAAAGGATGAAACTTTCCTTGTGAAAAATTCAAGCTTTAGGGGTTGTTAAGTGACAAGCATCAACATGAAACCCTCATCATCAAGCTTTCATTTTTCCAAGCCTTAGAAGCCTACATGGCCAAAAATATAAAAGGAAAAAGGGAAGTCCAAAGAGTGTTCAAGAGAAACATAACCTCATTCTCAATTAAACTTGTAAAAGATGAAACTTTTCTTAAGAAAAACTCAAGCTTTAGAGGTCTCATGTGGGATGAACTCATGGTCACCTCTAGAGAGCACTCATCATCAACCTATCATGTTCAAGGCCTTGAGGCCGAAAACTAAAGGAAGAGAAAAGGAAGAAATTGAAAAGAAAAAGAGCAACATGGAGGTTCATCCATTCATCATTTCCCAACAAGATTCAAATATGAAGATCAAAGACATATTTAGAAAGGTTCCCTACTTTGTGTTTTCGAAAAAAAAGAGGAAGAACTTGAGCTTGAAGAACTCTTGGAAGCTTGAAAGAAAAAGAAGTAAGAAAGCTTGAGACTTTTAGAGATTTTGCAAGAAGTGAGCAAAGGAATGAAGTTGTGTAGTGTTGTGTATTTATAGGCAAATGAATCATGAAGGAGTGGAGGAGGAGGGGCTGGCTGAAACTTCTTCAAGAAGAAGGAGGGAAGAAAAATCTCTTGTGTTATCATTCATGGTGTGATTGAGAGCATAGGTCATAGGTCTTAGGGTGGCTTTTGAAGGACAACTTGATTGACTATATAAAATATCATTCTTTTGAATTTTTGGGGGGAAGTGGCCGAAAATTATAAGGCCAAGGGAGGGAAGATTTCATTCAATTTGATCATGTACTAATGAGGTGTTTAGGAGTAAACAAGGTTAGGTCACTAATTAAGGTTGTGTACCCAAGTGCTTAGATGAACTAAGTAGGTGATTAGGACCATTAATACCTTGGATTAAGAGTAATCTTGTAGGATTGATGGAGTCAAACTCCTATGACTATTGATTAAAGTGTGACAACTTTTTCTTGGGAATAAAAGTGTTCTTAGGAATAGGAGTATAAATAATGAAAACACTATTCATAGTTGCTTTTTCTTTAAAGAAAGAAAAGAATTAGAAATGAGTTGTAAATTTCCTTAAGTAATTTTAGGTTCTAACCTACCTCAAATAATTATTTTTGCTCTAGATTAATTAAGGAAATTAATTAATCTTTCATTAGAGCTTAATATTGTTTAGGTTTGAGTTAAGTAACTCGTTAGGCTTAAAATGCACTAAGCGGGGGTAAAATCGTAATTTTACTAAAGGTTGCCCAGAACCTCCGGGACTTAAACCAACATAGTTCATGCCTTAAAACATCATTTTTGATCTCCGAGACAAGTCCGGGTCGGAGTCAAAACTTAAAACTGTCTTAAATCGGGTTAGGGGTATTTTGGTCATTTATGCACAGAAACCTCATAAATGAGATTTTTCTGCCTTGTTAAACATTTGTATACCTATGATCCCCTTCATATATCATAAAAGCCCTACGAGGATGGCTGAGGCTGGTCGTCCTCGTGTTTCAAGTAAAATGACCTCAGGGGCATTTTGGTCATTTAAAAGTTTAGAGAAGAACGGGGCATTACATGATGTATTTTATATACATGGCCTCGATCGTGCTCTGTCTTAAGATACCTGAATTGCAGTGGTATTATGACCTGGAGTTACGGTCACTGTACCTGGTCATTGAGTCTCGTATCCGTGTTTATGTACTATTTGCTCGTCTGTCCGCTACTACTGTTATGAGTCTTACGTTTACTTAGATTCCCTCATATCGTTTAACTATCATAGGCTCTTACATCTAACTTTTTGATGAGCCACTGACCGAGGAAGTTAAGTTATCTGTATGTAGTTAGTTGTATTTTGATAGGCCTTGACCCGAATTAGGTGGTCACTACGAGGACCAGGGTAGGGTTGTTTATAATATATATGTAATTAGGTATGAATGTATGTAGTATAACTGTGTGACTTAACTTACTACGGATGTGATATGAGATGTAAGTTATCGTGTGGCCGACTTCTTAGGATGCGCATTACATTTCCACTATTCCTATAAGTTGACTATCATATTGTAAGCAAAAATTAATTTGAGACAAGTTAGTATAGTTTTTAGTGCAAGGCTCATATTTATTACAACTTATACGTATATATTTCATATAGTTAAGAAATTGCAAATATATAAGTTATGGGTAATGACTACTTACTGTAATGTTATGACTCGAGCATAGCACTATAGTAGGAAGGGTGTTACATCATCCTTCAGAGAATCGACCTCCACCTGAAGACCCCTCAGCTGGTCTCCTCAGCCAACCGACTACTCTTGTCTTTGAAGAGCTTCTTATCAGCCTCAAGCTCTCGGATCTTCAGAGCAGCTGTATCAGCATCAATCTCGACTCAAGCCACAAGGGAATTGATTTTCTCTTTAAACAGCTTCCTGGCCACCAGCCAACCCCTCATTTCCTCAGCCAACTTGGCCTTAGCCTCTTCCTTCTCGACCTTGAAATCCTGGGTGACCATCTTCTCAGTCTCGAGCTCCCAGATAGAATTCCCATAGTGCCTCTCCAGAAATCGACAAATCGCCATCTAGCGAAGACCTTGAATCTCCAGATGATGACACATGTAACATTTTAATTTTTAACCCAATACTCTAGAACATAATTAAGTTAATCATTAGTTTGTTACGTCATAGCTTCCTTATTACTTTAAAAAACTTAGTGGAAATACTGGTAAATTTTTTTTTGAATTATAAAAGCAAAGTGAGAGCAGCGCGACACGATAAATAATAAAGTACGAATGGAATTAAGCAAACATCGCACAATAGCATAACATAAGCAAGTAAAGGCACATCAATAGAATTGAACTGCATATTTATATAATATTATATGATATGCCCACCCATGGAGTGTAACGCCCCAATTTTTACTGTAATTTTTACTATCATTAGAAATTACCGAATTACTGTAGGTAATTATTACATAAGATTTGAGGCCGAACAATCCTCAATAAAGGAATATAACATTAGAAGAGAGGTTAGGAGCGATTCATGCGAGAGTCGCAAATCCCGAATTTCTGTACGTATAAAATGACCAAAATGCCCTTGAAGTTATTTTACTCAGAAAATGAGGATCGTGGGCCCCACCTATTCTCAAGGGGATGTTTTGATGATAATAAGGGATTGTTTGTGTTATGTGTGTTAATAGAGCAGAAGGATCTCAATTTTGAGTTCCGACGCGTGAAATGACCAAAACGCCCCTGTGGCTGTTTTAACTCCGATGTGCGTGCCGACTGAGCCCGAACCTCACTAAAATGTTTTAAAATTTGTTTTTAAGCCATGATTAACCATTGGTTAAGCTCGGGTGGCCTCGGGCAGTTTTTAAGTGAAAATACGATTTTGCCCATGTTTTGGGGCGCTTTGCAATTTCGGGATTTTTGATTCAGATAATCTAAACCTAAGCAATATTAGGCTCAAATTAAAGCTTATTAAATTCTAACTATTAATCTAGAGTCAAAATTATGTATTTAGATTGATTAGAACCCAAAATTGCTTAAAAACACCCAAATTGCTTACTAATTCACTTAAGCCCTTAACTGTAAATTCTCTAAATTACATGAATACCTTGCCTACACCTAAATAATGCATGGAACACACAAATTTCACTTCTTTGGGCTATAATGGATGAAATTATTGATGCCATTATGCAGCTGAATTATTGCCAAAAGTTGCACTAAAACAAAATGCCAAAATGTCACCATAAGAGACATAATTCCTTAATTTCATACAACTTTGTCTAAAATGATTTTTCCTCCCTTATTTCTCCTGCAAAATTCCGCCAACTACCTCCTCATTTTGGCCAATTAGAAGCCTCAAAATCTTCTATAAATAGGTTTGCTTGAGTGGTCTTGGAATGCTTTGTTCATAACTAGTTTTTAGGAGCACCAAAAACTTTCTTTCTTCCTCCTCTTTGGCTGAATTCTTTCTTCAATTTTTCAAAGAGATTTTGCTTCATTTCACTTCAAGAAATCAAGTTCTCTTCCTCTTCTTCAACTCAGATTAGGTAGGGAGTAGTTTCTAAATTTATTTCTATGCTTTGAGGAGTTGTGCTTTCAGCTCAAAATGATGAAATTATGAACTTACCTTAGCTTTTCATTTCGATTTTCCTCTTCATTTTTCTTTAACCAATTCGGCCATATGGCCTAGGTGGAACTAAGATGATGGCTTGATGATGAGGACCTTGAGGGTGGGTTGTAAATCCATCACAAGTTAGGCCTCTAAAGCTTGAAAATTCCACGTGATGCAAAACTTTAAAGAATAAAGCTTTATGATGCTAAAACAAAGATTTTTAGTTTAGAACTTGAAAGATGTATTTTCCAAGCTTGTATTTCATGTTTATGTTTCAAGTCATCACTTAATCTTTCAAGACAATAAAGAGGTTGCATCTCATATTTAATTTATGCTCTCACTTTATTTTATAATGGCTAAAAGAATCAACGCATGACATGTTTATTTTATGCCATCACCTAAAGATCCTAGGGGTCAAAGACTTGGCCATGTATCACAAGCAAAGAAATATGATTATTGGAGTTAAAGAATTTATTCTTTAAAAAGTCTTGAGATTGGAGCTTAAAAAGATGTAATAATAATTCTTTTCTCTTCATCTGTCCTGTATGGACTACCGCTGCTGCCGTTTCTTAATATTCTCTTCTCCCTCTACTGGTCTTGTGCGGATTACCGCCACTCCAGTTTCTTGCATCATGTTTATATTTCAAGTTCTTGCATCATGTTTAATTTTCAAGTCATCACCTTAAATCTTAAAGATAAAGAAATGGAATTGCATATCATGTTTATAATTCCAAGCTATCACCTTATAAAGATAAGATTAAAATAAGGTTGCATAGCATGTTTATAATTCTAAGATGTCACCTAAATCTCTAAAGCTCAAGACTTACTCCTTTTATCTTAAATGAGAATTTTAATTGTGAAGATCCTCCCAAGTTTGACAAAAGAACTAGTTTCTAAATGAGTTTTAAGACTTTGCAAGGATTTTACGGGGAACTAGTATTTTATATGCACTTAAAATATGATTCTATGTAATTGCATGAGGTTCATGATTCGCCGACTGATCTGAGTTTAGTATCAATGTATGTTAATGATTTGATAAGTTTGAAGTTGTGAAAATTATGGCTTACTGTTAAGAGAATGATTCAGCGCATGTTAGACATAAAACTAGCTTCCTAGAACAACCGAAGAGCTAGAATTTACCTAGTTTTTGACCCCTTTAAGTTTAGCCAATGCCAAATCTGTTTTAGTATGTTATAATTCTGTCTAGGATTAGTTAGCCACGAAAAATTTGGTATCAATTAGACTAGGATTGATCCCGAACACTAAAAATGAACTTAGCAACTAGAAAACCGTAAAAACAAGATTTCTAGAACTCTAGGGAATGAAATTTATGCATTCTATCCAGAATCTTTAGCAACGATAAGAACCAGGTTTTATTATGTTTAAATAAGGGAGAATGATTCATAATTGGTTTAGTAACTAATTTCAGCATCATAGGAAAAGCTGGTAACAAGAAAGGATTTAAAACATAACTTCTAGCATACCGTAAAACCTTAGGAACAACTTACTACCTATGCTACCCCATTTGATTTAATAGTGTTCTTAAGGCCTATAAATAATCGTAAGGATGATAATAAATCCCTTAGGTGCATAATTAATTAGTTCTATAATTGATAATTCTATGTAAGTATTGGATGCTTTTTAAGTACTTGATATCATTGAATGATTTCCTGGCTTGCATGTTATAGTTCTTTGTTGCAAATAATGAGAATGCTTATGCATGAAATATTCTTTATTATGTAAAATTTACCTTTGTTAATAGAAGAAAGTGTATCATTGTAAAAGTGTAATTTGGAAAGGTTCTGGCTAAGGAAAGACTTGGTATTTAAGCGTGTCCATTGTGACCCACCTCTCTTTCCTGGGAATCTCCCAGATGCATGATTATAGTTGATATATATTATTCTAGCTTAAGACTATAAATGAGAAAATGCTATGATGTTTATGAATTGTATTGTGATATAACATGCAAAGATTTAATGGTGACTTAAACTTATAAGAAAATAATCCTTTGGAACCATCAGACTATAGGTGGTGAAAAGGTGATTTTAGCCCCCTAACCCGTTCTCTCAAAAGGGTAGAGTCGGGACTTTAGCTTATCAAAAGGGATAAGTATATGCTAGTGACGACTAGTAAAGTATGAGCTCATAACCTAAATTACTCCCAAAAGGGTGGAGTATAGGGTGGCCCAAGGAAAATAATGATGATGATAAGATTTTAAGTCACCTAAGGCACTAAAGAAATAAAATATGTGCACTGTGTCCATGTGTAGCTAATATTATATGACGTTCTTTTATGCATGTTATTTTGATAATGATGATGAGGAATATGATGTAATGATAAAGGAAAAGTTCATTGTAAATATGACATGTTAAGATTATGATGCATTATAAGACGCATGATTAAAAATTGATGAACCTCGGTTAAGTATTTGTCCGAACTTAAAATGAATCTTTGTATGCTCACTATTTTAGAATAATCCCGAGGTTCCTGGGGACTTTGATGATGACACCCTACTGAGAATTCTTTAGCAAGATTCTCACTCCCTTTTCTTTATTTCCGTCATTGTCTCCATATTCAAATGGCGATATTCGTCCTGTTCGTTGATACCCCTACTTGGGAATTCCACTATGATCCGGTGCATCGCTGGTATCATTTTGAAGGGAGGTGCTTGTGATTCGTGTTTTTATTTACATAGGTCGTCCATTTGCACATCCTGTCCCTAGTTATCGATTTTCTCCTACTTCTCCCTATGGCGATGAAATGGTTTTCGAACATGCACGTCCACTTGATGAAAGGATGTTACGTTCTTATCCCGCTTCATCTGCTGTCCATGGATTTTCAGAGTATGTTCCCGAGACGAGATATTCTGAAACTGATCCTTCAGAGGACACTCCTACTCATGTATATTTTGAGAGCTCTGCTCCTACTCCCACACGTGTAAGGAAGGGTAGTGAGGAAACAGTTGTTCAGTCGAGGTTAGCAAGAAGGCCGTCCATGCGACCCTAGCCTGGTGCATCTCGTGTGTCCCCTCCCGAGGGAGCTCATCAGTGGATTGGATTTATTCCCCCATTTCCAGGACAGTGGCCATAGAAGGTTCTTAGTAGATTTATATGTGTTCATGCACCCTAGTTTTAGGATAACATTCCCGGCTTATGGAGTTATCTAGTTTAGGGGCATGTATTTCCTTATGTATATTTTCTTTTATGGGTTTGCATAAGACAATGATGTATGATCATAACCCACCCTTTGAGTGAGGTTATTGTATGTAAATATATGTTATAATGTGCTTATGGATGTTATATGATGGAGCCAAAGTGATATGATGTGATATATTCTTAAACGTCTTATTATACTCCGCTTACTCGTTCATGTTGTACTCGGCTCACGTTTTCAATTATGTTTTTTTTAAAAAAAAAATGGCTCGTAATTTCACTAAGTATTTTCAAATTATGAAGAAAGAACCAAAGTAAGGAGTAAAGTCTAGTCATTAATCAGATTCAACCTAGGTGTATTTGGTTAATTACTAGGGTGTTACATGGAGAGTGGGGCTTAGTTTAGTACACCATGAACAGGTACAACTAATAAGCAAATACAAAAGAAAGTATGGCGGAAAATATAAAAGCAACTCCTCTACCCAAGTGCAACTAAAGAGATGACCTCTAAACAAAAGGAGGTCCATCATCATCTAAGTGGTGTGTGCTCTACCCGGGTACTCCATCGGTCATACGTCACCTCCTACTGACGTCCATCTCGCGAGCGAGGCACATACCCGGGAAATTGGGTGAGCTCCTCGGGCGTATAGAGGCGGAACGGGGATCGAGTGTGACCCCCGTAATGTGGCCGCATCTCTGGTCGACGTGCGAGCCATGGCTGAGTCACGGTATCCTTACTGCCCTCCCTCATCAGTGGTGGAGTGGGAGCGGGGCTCTCGCTGTACGGATGGGTAGGCGGGTCCTCTGACGGATTGGTCTCCGAGAAGTAAGTCCGGGGAACGTAGTCGGGATAGTCACGCATGGTTAAGGTGGCGGTGTGCATGCGGAGCACTCTCTCGTTATGCGTACGCGCGCGCTCAAAAACCCGCTTGTCATCGTTGTAGGGTGCTGTCGAGGAGAAGCGATGGGTATGCACGGGGTGAGCGAAGGAACGTCCTACGAACATGAAGACTCGCACCATGCACTGTCCCTCAAAATGGTATGACCCGTGATCCGGATCATAGTGCACCTCCCACGTCAGGGTGTCCACAAAAACCACGAACGTCGCCATCTAAAGACGTGACGGAAAGAAAGAGATAGAGGGAGTGAGAATCTTACTAAAGAATCTCAGTAGGGCCTCCTACTATCTAGGTGTCATCATCTACGTCCTCAGGAACCTTGGGTTTAGTATTTAAAACAACTGAGCATGTATCAAGTTCATTTTTAAGCTTTAAAACATATTTAGCCAAGGTCCATTCATTTTAGCATGATTCTTAATGACATGGATGCAATCATATTAAAGAATGTATGCATGGCTCTACTTAATGCAAGAAAGTAGTCATAACATTAAAACACCATAATAGTGGCATAAAGTGGCAGTTAAATACTCATATGGGAATCTTTGTGACATAAACATCATACTTTACTTCATCATAGGCCACCCTAAAAGACAATCGCTTTGGGGGTGCTCAGTCGAACCGGTGTCATCCAGAACATGTCACATCTCTAGGTTATGAGCTCATACCTTAACTAGTCATCACTAGTTCTTACTTATCAATCCCGATAAGCGTAACATAATCATAAACATAATCTCGACTTATCCAGTATGGGCTAGGGGGCATTTCTTGGGGGTGCTCGGCCGAATCACCCAAGAATTCATCTTGGTACCGATGTCACATGAGTTCTCTGGAGGTGCTCGGCCGAACCGGTGTCATCCGAGAACTCATCTTATTACCTCATAAAAATCTCATAGGTTTTCAAAAACTTTCTGAGTCCTCGAATTTGTCAGAAATTCCACAGCATAACTGCAGCATGCCGAATTTCTTCCAAATTCTTCTTTATGCCACATAAGTTATTCAAAAATGCATCCTCCATCATAATTTTCACACATTCACATAATCATTCTCATGCGTTTACAAGCAACATTAAAATTTGTTATGCTCTTAGTCCTACGATATCTTATGCTTTGACCCTTATGGGCCTTAAACTTGTGGTGTAATTAACCTATCATCTTCTATCAAACTTTTATGCACCTAAAGGTTCTCATCTAACAAATCTAATTATTATTTATGCTCTCTATTAAATCTGAACATCATCATTCCTTAGGGGCAGCATTATAAACTTATAATTGCGGGGTTCTAGAACTTACGTCTTAGACCCTTTCTAGGTTCTGTCTTCGCCTAAGGCGCTATAAGTTAAACCTAAACCAATTATGAGAAATTCCTATGTCTAAGGACTAATTATAAGTCATTTTCTCTACATTATAAGGTTTCTGGACAGATTCTAAAAATTAAATGTTCTAAGAGTTCTAGAATTGCGGTTTTACGGGTTTCTAGTTACTAGTTTCTCTATAGGTGCTAAAATTCAATCCTACTTCAATTGTAACCAAATTTTTCATGATTAAACAATTCTAATCTGATTATATTCCCATTGAAACAGTTTGGGCAGTGTCCAAAAATAAATGGGTTAAAACTATGCTAAATCTTGACTTTACGATTTTTCTAGAAAGCTAGTTTCTCTCCTATCATGCATAGAAATATTCCTACCTCATCATACATAATTTGCACACAATCTAACACATCAAGACATCATCATACAGAAGCAAACTTATCATGGAAGGACCGAAACATTAAGTCGCAAAAAGATGCATAACTTGATATTTTTAAAACACATAAGTTGCTAGTTTCTCTTGGAATCACTTTTAGGACTTCTAAGACTCTTTTACAAACCATTTTATTTTGTAAAAAAGACTAAAAATATCCTTAGGTCAGTGACCACTTAATCCTTCCTTAAAAGAGAATTAACTTTATAAATCTTGTTGGTCTTAATCTCGTAAACTTCATGAGGTTTTAAAGAAAATCTTAAAACTTAGATTGTTGGCCCTTGTAGCTAGATGAATCTCCTTCCAAGTTCATCGTCACTACATGGCCGAAATTATGCATTCAAAGAATGCTTCCACATTAGACTTTAACTTGAGATAAAATGGGCAAGTCTTTGAGCTCTAAGGTCTTTAAGTGATGACATAATTTAAACATGCTATGCACTTCATTTTTATTCTTCCTTACAAAGTAAAGTGAGGGCTTAAAGTAAATATGCAAGACTTGAATATAAATATGCAAGGCTTGAAGTAAATATGCAAGACTTGAAATATAAACATGCAAGGCTTGAAATAAGTATGCGAGACTTGAAATATAAATATGCAAGTTCATTTCTTTATTTTAGTGCTCTAGGCCCAGCAACAATCGACTTTAAGGCCGAAATAGAAAGGCTTTGAGATTTAGTTAGGTGATAGTGCAACTCTCATTTTATATCTTTATGTTCTTTAGTGATGAAAAGTAAATATGCTAGACAAGAACGTAAATATGAGATGCAATCCATTCTTTATCCTTTAACTTTAAGTGATGGCTTGGAGATTAAATATGAATGCAAAGCTCAAAGTAAATATGTAATGCATAAGCTTGAATTTCAATATGAATGCTAGTCCATTTTATTTCTTATTAGAGCTCATATAAGACTTTTAAAGGAACTTAAACCTCAACCCAAACTTATCATGACAAGATAAAGTAAAGACAAGAGTGAACCTCAAGGGTTCTTTAAAACACAAAGTTTCTTTTCTTGAGATGTAGTCATGGATAACATTTTTATCAAAACTCAAGCTCTAGAGACCTCATTGTGATGAACACATAGTCATCATCTAGAAGCTCTCGTCATTTAGAAGCTCTCATCATCAAGCCATTGAGAACCTCATGGGCCAACATGGTCGAAAATGTGAAGAAAGAAAAGGAAAAGGAACCGAAACCTTTCAGAAGAAAAGGAAACATTTGAAACTCTAGAGACCATGATCTTGATGATGCATTAACACCAACATCATGAGTCCTTATCATTGAGTTCATGGAATCATTTTAAAATATCATCAAGGTGAAAGGTTTCAAGGTTCAAGAAGAAAGAACAAAAGAAAACATCTTTAACTTAAGAACAAGGATCAAGCTTTAGAGATTATACAAGTGATGGACATCACCACCATGAAATCTCATCATCAAGCTCTTATTCCCTTGTCCTCAAGGCCTATGGCCGAAAATGATGAAGAAAAAGGAGAGGGAGAGAAGTTCTAAAAAGACTTCAAGAGAAACCATAAACACATAACTAGAAATGGAACTTAAACAAAGAAAATGCTTGAAAGAATATCCCTACCAAGTGATTTGAAGGTTGGGATGAGAGAAGAGGATGAAGAACTTGAAGAACTTGAAAACTTGAACTTGAGAGAAAAAGAAAACTTTGAAGTGCTCTTTGAAAACTTACACTTAGCAAATGAATCCAAAATGATGCAAGTTCACCAAAGCATGCTATTTATAGAGAAATGAAATAAATGCAAGGTGCAAATGGGGGGAGAAGGCTTCGGCCATGCAGCACAAGGGCAGCCCCATGAGTTCCATGAGGTGAGATGTTGTGATCTCGAGATATGGTGATGTATGGTTCAAAGTATGGTGAGGTATGGTTCAAGATATGGCTCAAGCATGGTTCTTTGAGTGAGAAACAATCAACATGTGATGTAATTGAGGGAGAGAGGGCCGAATGTGCATCAGCCATGGGGGGATGATTTCTTGCATTTTATTTGTGGTTTAGAGTTGTGTTTAGGTGTATTTTTTATTAGGATTAAGATTAGGAATTTGTAAGAAAGTGCTTAGGTGAGGAAATGGGTAATCAAGGTTGTCAAGACACATTTAAGGAGTGTTCTTGCATCATTAGTGAGTTATAAACTTATTTTAGTGTATAAACAATTCTAGACACAATTCCTTGATTTAAGGAATTGGAGAGAGAAAACACTATTCAAGATTCTAAGAGTGGAATCTTGAGTTTTAGAAAAGAGATTTAAATCTAATCTAAGCAATCTTAGGTTCTAATTAATTTTAATAATTTATTTTGACCTTAGATTAATTATGGAAATTAATTAATCTTCGATTAGAGCCTAATATTGCTTAGGTTTGCTTAATTACATCATTAAGCTCAGAAACACTATTCTAGGGGTAAAATCGTAATTTTACACTAAAACTGCCCGGGACCACTGGGACTCAAACAGATGCTTTGAAACATGTAAAAACATGGTTTTAAACCTCTGGGGAAAGTTTCGGGATCAAACAGCACCTTTACCCGCGTAAAAACGCTATAGGGGTATTTTGGTCATTTTGACCTAAAGCAGCAGAAAATTAGACTTTCGCCTCCGGAACTACTCAAGAGTCATTCAATCCCCTTCAAACATTGAGTTGGCCTTTCGAGGACTACCGGGTCAGCCATCCTCGAATTCCGGGCCGAAAATGACCTCAGGGGCATTTTGGTCATTTTCCACTCAGACAGAAAATCTGGGCGTTACAACACAATCCAGGGATACCTGCCCTCTCCATCATACTCACGTCTTTTGTCTAGGTGAACTGCTGGTCGATAAACTCAGGATGAGGAAACTCCTTGATCCATAAGCTTGATCGACCAGCCATGTCAAGGAAGTCTTTCCTCTTCATAGCCCCTAAGAAGGCAGAAAGAGAGAGCGAGGGCATCGACTCAGGAGCTGCTTGAGGACCACCACCTACCCTGGTCCTCTTCCGAGAACTTAATGGGTTAGGATTCGTAGGAGTGCCAGATCTCGACCCACCAGCAGGAGAAACAATAGAAGCCTTGCTCTCAGTCACAGCCACACCTCTCTTCGTCTTGAAAGCAGCGAATTCCTTGGGACCGAGTTTAGGAGCCATTTCACCTACAAGGAAACATAGAAATTAACATCATATAAAGAAAGATCAAGCCAAAATGAAAAGCACAAGCAAAAATGAAATACTATCTATGTGTTTGAGAACTCCCTTGTTATCATACCCCCACTCTAACAAGACTAAGCAGAAAAGCGGAGAGCTTGGGCATACACACTCCTACAAGAAATCAATCACTATCTGATCATCATAAGGTAGAGAACCGTACTCTACCCTCAAAATCTAGTGGGGATTGTGCTGCTAATACAGGGGGAACCTCTCCAGGCCATTCAAGTCCAAGAAGAAGGGGGACTCGGTCTCGACCGACCTAACCTTGATGAACTTCTCCTTAAACTTCTTGAAGTTAAAAGTAAAAAAGACAACTTCCTTTGAGGAACATTATTGAACGATACCCAACTACCCTTCTCTACACCCTTAACTTGGAAAACAATAAAAGAATATATCAACACTGCGCTTCTGTCTGAGCATAGCAAACAGATTCTCAAAAGCTCGGATAAACGTCAAATTTTTGGGATGAAGTTGAGAACGGGCAACATTGACTTTGTTTAGGTAACCCTCCTCAAACATAGTAAAAGAACCCTAATATCTAACTTCTCAAAAAAGTCTAAATACATATAAATATAATCAACATTGCCATCCCCATCCCTATATTTACAAACCTTATCATCGGCACCACACGGAAGGCATTCTACATTCTTTTCATTATCAGAGGCCATTAGACATGCCCTCCTAAACCTACAAATAGACTCCCTATCATTAAAAATGGAGACTACCTCCCTAACATCACTACTGACCCATCCATAAGGGTCATCCTCGGCTCCGTCTACTACCTCATTCCTCTTTTTAGAAACAGAATGACCCTTCCCTTTGGCCATCAGTAAATACCTAAGGAAAGCAAGATAATGGACAAAAACTCAAAAGAAAAGACACGAATATAGAAAAATAACAGCAGCCGGCAAAGTCTCCTACCCTAGGGTTCAGAAGACAATAAACCGTTCAAGTGAAAGGAAAAGGAGAGAAGAATCAAACTCACTAATTGAAAGTAGAGGAAATCAAACTCTGGATGATCAAGCTTGAAGCTTTCGACCACAGACACCAAATGAGCACGAAGAGCAAATAAGTACTGAGAATGAGTGAGAAGTGAGGAGTTTTCTAGAAATGAAAATCAAAAAGCCACTCTCCCCCCTTTTTGCTTGAAACTGAGCTCATCCAATAGATGAAACAATTTCTCTCCACTCAACAACGCATCCGAGACGCTCATTACATTTAACGGCCAGGGGCTCATCGTAACATCCTAATATTTAACTTAACACGCTTAGGATGCATTTAAGTTAATTATTAGTTATTACTCTTTTGTTCCAGTCTTTTACTCAAAACTTCTTTAAAACACTTTAGTGAAAATATGGGTAATTTTTTTTTTTTAAAACAACTTAAATACCAAAACATGAGCCACGCATACTAAGTCACTGTCATTAATCCCTTGCCCACATAAGAGAAATAAAACAAGTCACGGGCAAACATAAAATATAACCACGACATATTATATAGCAAAAATATATCCAATCTATATTAAGATAACGATGTCCTATAAATATAAAAGACTTCAATACATATCCATCAATAGAATATAAATGGATGAATAGGATGTGATCACTCTAAAAGTAGATATCCAAAGGGAAACTATCTTCGTTAAATCTCTTATTTATAACATAGCTCCTCGTCTATATCTTTGAGGAAATCACAAACTACACCATCATCCTTGTCTAGAGACGACACGGAAAAGAAGAGAGATGAGAAACTTATATCAGAATCTCAGTAGGGCTTCCCGACTCTAACACAAGTGTCATCGTCATCGTTCCTAGGAACCTCGGGTTTCATTAGGAAAATAGTGGACATATATATATAAGGTTCATTTGTTAAGTTCTAAATACCATTAGCCGAGGCTCGTATCTTTTAGCATGAATCTTAATGTCATGAATACAACATATTAATCATGAATGTGTAACACCCTGAATTTTTGGGCTTGTGAATTTTTTTTTTTCCAAAATCCCTTTGAGGACATGTTTTGGATGATTGAAAGACAAATTAATTTTTACTTATTAAGCTTGAGTCATAATGATTTATTAAGGTTAGGTTATACAAGAAAATCCAAAATTTTCATATTTTATAATGCCCAAACTTCTTTTACATCCACTTTCTTTGAACACTTGAATAAAAATGATTATCCAAAAGATATGAGTTTAACTCTAAAGTTGTATACATTATGAAAATAATATAACTTTATAATTAAGTTAGCTTAATGAAATGAACAAATATGCTATGCATTTTAATATTGATTAAACTCTATTTATCCTTTTTATGTATGTAACGCATGATTGTATTATTTTGAGACAAAACTAATTCAAAACTCTGATACCGTGAGCTATAATACAATCATATGACTTGCGTGCGTTCTAATTGCATAATTATGTTAAAGGATGATTTCACAGTATGTATTATGCATACTCTGTATTATTTCCTTTATAATTTCTGGTCTTGTATTCTGCTTGAAAGTTATTATGCTCATTGCTTTGAAATTTAATTTGTTGAAATGACTATTGCCATTTGGAATCTTTGATGATGAGGTGATGCTATTCATACAACTAGTTTTTGTCTTCGATGCCTTGTCAAATTAACAGTTGTCAAATAACCAATACAAAAGCAAATATAAAGCCACACGTCAAGACACTAGAGTGATTAAATGAACACCTATAGGCCACTTGTACTTAAGCTAATTTTGTAACATTTCTTTCCCATCCCTTGTACTCCCCACTCACTGTAGCATGAGCACTCTATCAAGACACTTAACTGACAATCATGGGCAAGATTGAAACATGAACACAAGTCCAGAGGAGGCACCATTAGTATTTCATGCCCATCACTATCTTTAGCTTTATAAAAAGGAAAAATTACAAGAGGAAGAAGGTAGGCTTTCATACATTAGTAATTAACTAAACGGAGAAAAAGAGCAAGATTCTAGAGAAAGAAAAATAGAAGTAAGAAGCTGTGTGCTCTCCTATTGTTGTTGCCTAATTGTATGTTCCTTCATTTTGGTATCACAAATCACACATGCACATGCATACACCATAACTCTCTCTTTCTCAAAACAAACCATTCCTCAGCAGCATCAGCATAACCTGACTACTCTCAAATCACAGCAAACAAACCCAAGCAAAGCATAAACTAGACAAACATAGTCCTAGTTCAAACGTGAACAAAACCACAACTAGCAATAAAAGTCTAGAAACAATCATTCTCAGTCAAATTCAGTCCAAATAGTCCATCTCACATAAATCCAAATCCCATATCAGAATAAACAATAGATCTAAATTTCTTTTTTTCATAAAAAGAAAAAGGAAGCATAAAGTAGGAAAG
Organism: Dalbergia cochinchinensis; assembly: GCA_031216125.1. NCBI lineage: Eukaryota > Viridiplantae > Streptophyta > Magnoliopsida > Fabales > Fabaceae > Dalbergia > Dalbergia cochinchinensis. Next base: position 18,179,039 of record CM062370.1, read on the forward strand.
AAGACCAGCGGCATCAGCCTCACCGCTGGCGTTTCCAATCTCTCTCAATCGTAAGCTGCTCGCCACTTTCTCCTCACTAGCCCGTCGAAGAACCCGACTGCCAGCCACCATTATCCACCATCTGAACCATCATCATCACCGACGACCTGCTAGCTACGGCCACATCAAAATGAACCAATTAGTTTCAATCCCAAATTATGAATGAAGATGAGAAAAACAACAACACATGAACCAAAACCAACAAAAATAGAATAAACAAATTCAGAAAATAAATAAAAGGAGGAGGAGAAACCACGGGTGGCATTGCCACCGTCACCACCGCGAGCTTCGCCTCGTTTCCCTATCCTCCTCTTCAACGTGCACCCACAGCGGCAGATTGGCCTCTCCTTTGGCTACTGGGAGCACCTCAGCCACCTCGTCACCGGTGGCAGCCCCACCTTGAAGCTCCAATTGCGCTCCTCCACCGCTCATCACTATGCCACCACACAACAATACCACCTCCACCCGATCTGCGGCCAAATCGTGACCTATGGAGGTTCCGCGAAGCTCCGCCCAACCCTGCCTCTATTTCTACAAAGCTCAGCCCCTTTTCTCCTCTCGCCACTCCTCAGCCCTACCTCTGTCGTGCTACGAGCCCTTCCCTTTCCCCTCATCACCGCCGCACCACGCCGGTCTCCGTGAGTGTCACGAACCACCGTGCTACGAGCAAGCGCTGCTGTACCTGTCTCTTTTCCTCCAACGGATCTGTCACACCGCCTCCACATGCACCGTCGCGGAGCCACCGGAAACAGTGGTCTCCTCTTTTTCCCTTCATAACCGCAATCCCTTGCCCCCTCACTCTCTCTGTTTTAGTGTCTCTCTCGGTCTCTCTTTCTATTTCTCTATGAATTTGTGTGTGTGTGAGAAAGAAAAAGAGAGGATTAAGAGTGTGTATGTGTGTGTAAGCGAAAGAGAGGATCGTGTATGTGTGTGTGTGTGTGTGTGTGTTACAATAACCTAGATCTAGAAATTGGGATAGCTTAGGGCCTGTTTAGTTTGCTGAAAATTGGAAAAAGTAAACCAAACAGACCCTTAAATTCTCTTTTTATTCTATCTTTATTTTGTTTGTTGGTCTGAGCATTTCTTTTTCTCTCTTCTATGTTTTGTTTTGGGTCAGTCTCTTTTAATTGGAGTCTTATTGTTTAGACTAGTGCAGGATTAGTGGGTTTCGTATACTTTTTTTTTTTTGTTGGTTTGGGCTCTATCTCTTCTGGGACTTTAGGCTAAAATCATTTTTTGTTTTTGGGTTTGACAGACTGTTAGGCTAGGAACCTTTTTGTTTTATTTCCTTATGTTAGGTTGTTGTAACTATTTAAAATGAAATAATAATAATAAATAAATAAATAAAGAATAAAAATAAAAATAATTAAATGTTGGTTTAATTTTTAGGCTCAATTAAGTTTTTAACAATTTTCATTGTTTCTCAATTTGCTCTGTACTTATTTGAACCTTTTATTAATCTTGCATTGTTGCTCATTGTATATGATGAGTATTTATTCGTGGTAATAGCATTGTTGCACTATGCTAACGTATTTTGATTGTAGCATTCTTTAAAGGATACACTATTAATTGTTTTATTATTTTAACATATATATTTTGCACTAAGTGTTATATATGATAATGTTATACTATGGGTTGTTTATTATGATTAAAGACTGTGTGATGGAATATTGTATAAGCTGTTTTTGTCTATAATTATAATATTATTATAGATCTACATGTATTCTGCAATGCTGATGCGAATTACTTGTTATTGATATTCTCAATTCCTTTTCTAAGGAAATAAAATCAATTAACCAATAAATTTTTTTTGAGAATGACATGGCTTTGAGTTCTTCATTGCACCAGGGGATACGTCAGCATAGCTAATATCTATCAAGCCAAAATTAATTTTTATAATTTTAGTCTCATTTGTAAATGATTTATTTTCTAATAAATTTTGATATGAGACATTTTATTTTATTTTCATTTCTTTAGAGAATAAATTATTATGATGTTGAGAAGTAAGATATGTTAAGTGATGATCTTTAGTATGTTGTATCTTGTTGAGCATAACATATGCATTAGCTAAGTTCGGTCCTTGAATTTCGACATACAGGATAGGAGCATATTATTGTTATAAACTATTAGTTGATGACATACTTGTAAATATATATTTCATGATTTCATGTTCATGTTGCATATCTAAATGATATACTAAGATTAAAGGTGACATAAGACACATGGAAATGATCCTCTAGAATCTCTGAATTAAAGGTTATGAAAGGTGATCCAAATAGGGAGTGATCCTTTGGACTCCCCGAATTAAAGGTTATGAAAGGTGATCCTAATGCCCCCTATCCCATACCTTAAGAGTCGAGAATTTAACTTATCAAAAGGGATAAGATTACGCTAGTGACGACTAGTGAGGTATGAGCTCATAACCTAGAACTCTCGAGACAAGAAAGAATATAGGGCGACCCCCAAGGAAAAGAGAATAAGAAGTTTAAGTTATCTATAAAAATGATAATCACGACTTTATATCACATGCATTGTTCTATAAATTCCATAATATTTTGTATGTAATAATGACATGAATTTATGATTAGTATGTTGCTTTCATGATATCAAGATTTATGCTAAAAGATACGAGCCTCGGCTAATGGTATTTTAGAATTTAATAATTGAACCTTATGTATGCTTACTACTTCATAATGAAAACTCGAGGTTCCTGAGGACGTAGATGATGACACCAAGATAAGAGAACACCTGACTGAGATTCTTTGTTAAGATTCTTACTCCCTTTATTTTTTCTTCCCATCGTGTCTTTAAAGGTCGATGGTGACATTCATGATTTACATTGATGCGCCTACTTGGGAGATGCACTACGACGCCATCCATCGGTCATATCACTCCGTGGGTCGTTGTGCCATTCGCTTTTTTGTGTACATGGACCATCCTTTTGCACACCTGGTTTCCAGTTTTCGGTTCTCTCCTGCTTCCCTCTTTGTCGACGATCTCGTCTTCGAGCGTGCACGACCTCGTGAGGAGCGGATTCATCCTACCCAGCCAGCCACTTCTGCTATTCGTGACTTCACACAGTATGTGCCCCGTTCCCCTACGGATCATTCAGAGACGGATCCATCTGAGGACTTCGCCACCCAGGTGCCATCCGATGGCTCTTGCCCCATCGTGCCCATGGATTTTGGCGAGGACAGTGAGGCCACCGTAGTATAGTCAATGAGAGGAGCTATGCCCATTTGTGGAGGAATTACTCATCCATGCCTAGGTGCCGATGTCCATCCAACGAGGCGCCTTGCCACACGTGACGAGCCGAGATGTTGACGTTTGTACTAGGTGCTACGAGGCGGAGTTGTGAAAAGGAAGGAGCATGTGTCAATTATTTATGTTTATCTATGTATTACATGTTATGGAGTATTGTATTTGTCATGACTCTTGTAAGTAGTGTTATGTTTCTATGTTATGGTGCAAATTCGGGACGATTAGTACTTGTTTTGATTATATCATTATACACTAATGATATAACTTGTGGTACTTGTGATTTTCTTTATTCTCTTTCTTCGACATACGGAGTGTCAACGTTAATCAATTCGTGTAAGCGGCTCATGTTTTGTATTTAAAAAAAATAAAAATTTACTGTAATTTTACTAAAGTAATTTTTAAAAGCTTAAGTTAATGACTGGAACAAAAGAGTAATAAATATAATTAACTTAAATGCGTCCTAGGTGTATTGGGTTAGATATTAGGGTGTTACAGAATGCATGTCAATATCATATACAAAATATCATGGGATTTATAAAACAACACATATGATATAAAGAACATAATATCATGATTATCATTCTTATAGGTGATTTAAACTACTTACTCTCTTTTCCTTGGAGGCTTCCCTATATTCTCTCTTTTCTCAAGAGTTTTAGGTTATGAGCTCATACCTCACTAGTCGTTACTAGCGTAATCTTATCCCTTTTGATAAGTTAGATTCCCAACTCTTAAGGTATGGGATAGGGGGCATTAGGATCATCTTTCATAACCTTTAATTCGGGGAGTCCAAAGGATCACTTCCTATTTGGATCACCTCTCATAACCTTTAATTCGGGGAGTCTAGAGGATCATTTCCATGTGTCTTTTGTCACCTTTAATCTTGGCATATCATGAGCATATAATCATGAAATATATATTGACAAGCATGTCCTCAATCAACAGCTTAAAACAATAACATACTCCTACTCAGTATGCCGAAAATTCAAGGACCGGACTTAGTTAATGCATATGCTGTGCTCAATAGGATATGCACAGTATACTAGAAATCATCACTTAACATATGCATGTCTTACTACTCAACATCATAATAATTCATTCTCCAAAGAAATGAAAATAAAATAAAATTAAGGAAAGAAGAATCAAATAATAATAATAACAATAATAAAAGGCGAGTAAAATTTTAGGAAAAATTAATTTTGGCTTGATAGCTATTAACTACACCGACGTATCTCCTAGTGCAATGAGGAATTCAAAGCCACGTCGTTCTCAAAATTAATTCAAGACAATTCCAGTGCAATGACAGATTTTTCACTCAAGTATCAAACAAACCAGTTAACCTCAATTATAACATAATACCACCTATATCCGAAAAGAAGTCAACACTGCCACTTTAAAAGAGACAGGTGTTGTCCCCAAAAATTTCAGCACCTTAAGACTTACTAATAATGATTTCTAGCTTGAAAATAAACATATTTTATTCACCCAAGCACAAGGGAAAACAATGAAACCCAAGACCACCTATGGAGCATCTTAGCTGAAATTTGTAAGGTCAAAGGGGTTCAAGAAAATAATCTTGATTTGCTAATGAGGATTAGGCATGGAATGGAGTTGAAGAAAGCCTCTTTAACAATATCTACACAACCAGAAAATACATACTCAACTATTTACATATCAAAAAGCACTTGTTAGGACTAAAACTAAAAGATAATGATGCACTTAGTAACAGTTACATTCATGATCCATCATTATGTGAAAGTCTCCTAGGTTTTTAGGAGACAAACATATTCTTCGTGTATATCGAAGATAAAGCTTATATTTCCTTCATTTCACATTTCAAATAAAAAGCCACTCAATACATAACATAAACATGCTTAAACTAATTGCTGAAAAAAAAGGATTGGACCCAACTAGCGTTTATCTAATCACATATTCCAACAATAGAATCAACAATAACATTTTTAATACCATTCACATATAAATATCCCAACCCACAACATCAAGATAATGTCAAATTTGGATGAACATATTTAACCCCCAAACCAGAATTCTTCTACATTTCAAATCAAATAAAGTATTTCAAAGTCTCTTAATTCTCAATCGAAATGCATTCTCATTATACCATAACACTTATACACAAAACCAAAGTGAAGGATGCAAGAAATTAAGTTTTTTACTAATTTATGGGAAGAGAACACATGCTGGAAATTTTTTGTAACAACTCTATTTCATAACCAAAAGTACCTATTTAAACTCCCAATAATCAGAGCACTGAAGTGATAGAAGTTTTCTGTACATGTAGCTATCAAACCCAATCCAATTCCTCCATGTTTTCACCTTTTTTTCGTCCTTCCTCTAAACTGTAACATCCTAATTTTTAACCTAATACTCTAGAACATACTTAGGTTAATCATTAGTCTGTTACTTCATAGTTATCATTTTTACTTTGAAATACTTAGCGAAAATTACGGGTAAATTTTTTTTGAAATACAAAGTGAGAGCCGCGTGATGCGATATAACATGTAACGGACAAAACATACATCTCATAACATCATATCATAAGGCATATAAAGGCACATCATGAGAAACACTGAATATCACCTCATATATATATATATATATATATATATATATATATATATATATATATATATATATATAACTTGCCCACTTATAGGTGTGGGACTTAATTTAGTACAAAGGAATGCATGAAAGGTAATACAACATAAACATAAACATAAACATAAACTACTCCCCTACCCAAGTGCAACTAACGGGATGACCTTTGAAACAAAAGGAGGTTCATCTCCATCTAAGTGGTGTGTGCTCTACCCGGGTACTCCATCGGTCGATCGTCACCTCCTACTGACGTCCATCTCGCGAGCGAGGCACATATCCGGCAAGTTGGGCGAGCTCCTCGAGTGTAAATAGACGGAACGGGGATCGAGAGTGACCCCCGTGGTGTGGCTGCATCTCCGGTCGTCGTGCAAGCCGTGGCTGAGTCACGGTATCCTCACTGCCCTCCCTCATCGGTGAGGGAGAGAGGGCGGAGCTCTCGCTATACGGATGGGTAGGCGGGTCCTCGGACGGGTCGATCTCCGAGAAGTAGGTCCGGGGCACGTAATCGGGATAGTCTCGCATGGCTAAGGCGGCGGTGTGCATGCAGAGCACTCTCTCGTCATGCGTACGCGCGCGCTCAAAAACCCGCTCGTCGTCGCCATAGGGTGCAGTCGGGGAGAAGCGATGGGTGTGCACAGGATGAGCGAAGGGGCGTCCTACGAACTTGAAAACCCGCACCGTGCACTGTCCCTCAAAATGGTATGACCCGTGAGCCGGGTCATAGTGCACCTCCCATGTCGGGGTGTCCACAAATACCACGAACGTCACCATCTGAAGACGTAACTGAAAGAAAGAGATAGAGGGAGTGAGAATCTTGCTAAAGAATCTCAGTAGGGCCTCCTACTACCTAGGTGTCATCATCTACGTCCTCAGGAACCTTGGGTTTAATTATACAAAAATGAGTGAGCATGCATTAAGTCCATTTTTAAGTTCTAAATCATAGTTTAGCCAAGGTCCATTCATTTTAGGATGATCTTAATGTCATGAATGCAGCCTAATAGAGAATGCATGCATGGTGCCACCTAATGCACATACATAAATCATATCGTCAAGCATCATCATACTTAGTGCCATAAAGTGGCAATAGAAACATTCATATGGGACAAACTTAGTGACATAATCATAATCATGAAACTTCTCTTCCTCATGGGCCGCCCTAAAAGACAAGCGCTCTGGGGGTGCTCGGCCAAACCGGTGTCACCCAGAACGTGTCACATCTCTAGGTTATGAGCTCATACCTTAACTAGTCGTCACTAGTTCTTACTTACCACTTAACGATAAGCATATCATAAATCATAAATCCCGACTATCTGAGTACGGGTTAGGGGGCAATTCTCTTAGGGGTGCTTGGCCGAACCGGTGTCACCTAAGAGTATAAATTGGTACCGATGTCACATGAGTTCTATGGAGGTGCTCGGCCGAACCGGTGTCATCTTAGAACCCATCTTAGTACCTTAATTTTCAAAATCTCTTTATGTCCCCAAATTCGTCGGGAATTCGGCGGCACGATGGCATTACGCCGAATTCCTTCCAAATTTGCTTTATGCCACATAAACATATATCATCATGAATTCCTCATATGAATAACATCATCATCATTTACATACCACATGCATCATCATAGAACATTCAAACGCTTACCCTTACGGTAGCTTATGCTTTGACTCTTACGGGTCTTAATCTTGAGATATTGTTCTCTAACATCTGTCGTTCATATTTTTATGCACCTAAGGGCTCATAATTAATCATCATTCCTAATTCTCATATTCATTCTCAAATCCGAAAGGCATAGGGCAGAATTTCTAACTTGTGGTTACGGGGTTCTAGAACTTACGTTTTAGACCCTTTCTTGGTTCCGTCTTTGCCTAAGGCGCTATAAATTAAATCTAAATCAATTATGAGACATTCCTATTCTTAAGAACTAATTATAATTCACATTTATCATGTTGTAATGTTGCTGGACAGAATCCAGAAAACTAAATGTTCTAAGAGTTCTACATTTGCATTTTTACGGTTTTCTAGTTACTAGTTTCCTACAAAGCTAAAATTCAATTCTAATCCGAATGTTACCAAGTTTTTCATGTCTAAACAATCCTAATCTGATTATGTTCCCATTAAAACAGTTTGGATAAGTTCCAAAAACAAATGCATCTAAACTATGTTAAATTCTAGCTTTACGGTATTTCTAGTTAGCTAGTTTCTTACCTATTATGCATAGAATCATTTCTACATCATCATATGATATTTTCACACATCAAAACATCACCATACAGCATCACACTCATCATGACAGAACCGAAATCATGGAGCTTCAGTAAGAGAATTAAATTGACATTTCGAGGTACATAAGTTAACTAGTTTCTCTTGGAATCAAATTAGAATTTCTAAAACTCTTTGCAAATCATTTTACTTCATCAAGAGGCTAAGAGAAGCCTTAGGTCAGTGACCAAAATATATTTCATCTTGTAAAAGGGAATAAAGTCATATCTCATGATAACATAACCTTGTAAAGATTTGTAAAGCTTTAAGAAAAACTTAGAACATAGACTATTGGTCCTTGTAGCTAGGTGAAAACTCATTGCAAGTCCATCATCACTACTTGGCCGAAAATATGCATTCAAAGAATGCATTCACATTAATCTTTAACTTGAAATGAAATGGGCAAGTCTTCGAGCTCTAGGTTCTTAAGTTATGACATAAAATAAACGTGCTCATGCTTTTTTTTATTTTTAATCTTGCTTACAAAATAGAGTGATGACGTAAAACAAATATGCAAGGCATAAACTTAAACGTGCAAGCTTGAAAGTAAATATGCGAGGCATAAACTTAAACGTGCAAGCTTGAAAGTAAATATGCAAGGTTCAATTCTTTATTTTAGTGCTCTTGGCCCAACAACAATCGACTTTAAGGCCGAAATAGAAAGGCATTCGAGAAATTAATTAGGTGATAATGCAAGTTCAATTCTTTATTTTAGTGCTCTAAGCCCAACAACAATGGACTTTAAGGCCGAAATAGAAAGGCTTTGAGAATTAAATTAAGTGATGATGCAAGTTCCATTTTAATCTTTATGTTCTTAGGTGATAGCTCGAAAGTAAAGGTGTATAACAAGAATATAAATGTAAATACAAGCATAAAATAAATTATGCAACTTCATTTTATTTTTCTAGAGCTCTTAACAAGACTTTAAAGAAACTCAAACCTCAACCCAAACTCATCAAACCAAGATAAAGTAAAGTCTAGAGTTCTTTGAACTCAACATAACATTTTTAGAAAATCAAAACATTTTGCATGTAAAAGAAAAGGAAATGGCCGAAACTTCAAGGAAAACAAAAGAACATTTTTGAAACTCTAGAGTCCATGATCTTGATGATATATTAACACCAACATCATGAGACCTCATCATTGAGTCCTTAGAACCATTTTAAAACATCATCAAAGTTAAAGATTCCAAAAGTTAAAGAAAGGAAGAACTAGAAGTATTTTACTCAAGAACAAAGATCAAGCTTTAGAGTTTGTTTCAAGTGATGAACATCACCATGAAACTCTCATCATCAAGCTCTCATTCCTTTGTTCTCCAAGGCCTATGGCCGAAAATGAAAAGGAAAAAGGAGTAGAAGAGAAGTTCTAAAAAGAAACAAGAGAAACTATGAACATCAAACTTGAAACAAGAACTTTAAAGAAAGGAATACATGAAAGGAAATCCCTACTTGGTGTGATGATCTTGAAGATGGAAGAAGAAGATGAAGAACTTTGAAGGCTTGAACTTGAGAGAAAAGGAAGCTTTGAAGTGTTTCTTTGAAAACTGACACTTTGCAAATGAACCCAAAATGATACAAGTTCACCCAAGCAAGCTATTTATAGAGAAATGAAACAAATGAAGGGTGCACATGGAGAGGAAGGCTTCGGCCATCAGATGGGGAGGGAGACCATGAGTTCCATGAGGTGAGATAATGTGGTCTTGAGGCATGGTGAGGTATGGTTCAAAGTATGGTCTCAAGCATGGTTCTTTGAGTGAGAAACAATTCAACATGTGGTCAAATGGGGGGAGAGTTTCGGCCATGTGCATCAGATTTGGGGGAGGATTAGTTTGCATTTTAATTGTGGTTTAGAGTTGTGTTTAGGTGTATCTTTGATTATGCTTAAGATTAGGAATTTGTAAGAAAGTGTTTAGGTGAGGAAATGGGTAATTAAGGTTGGCAAGACATAATTAGAGAGTGTTCTTGCATCATTAGTGAGTTATAAATTCATTTTAGTGTATAAACAATTCTAGACACAATTCCTTGATTTAAGGAATTGGAGAGAGAAAACACTATTCAAGATTTCAAGACTAGGAATCTTGAATTCTAAAAAGGGATTTAAGTTTAATTTAAGCAATTTTAGGTTCTAATTAACTTTAATAAATTATTTTGACGCTAGATTAATTAGGGAAATTAATTAACCTTCGATTAGAGCCTAATATTGCTTAGGTTAGCTTAATTACGTTATTAGGCGTAAAAACACTATTCTAAGAGCAAAATCGTAATTTTGCACAAAACTGCCTGACCACCTGACTTGAACAGAGACCTCTAGACACATGAAAACATGTTTTTAAACCTCTGGGGAAAGTTTCGGGCTCAAACGGCACTTCTACCCGCGTAAAAACGCTATAGGGGTATTTTGGTCATTTTGACCCGAAACTGTGGGAAACGAGATTTTCGCTTCTGGAAGCATTCAAAGGCCATTCAATCCCCTTCAAACATTGAGTTGACCCTTCGAGGATGACCGAGTTGGTTACCCTCTGTGAACACCTAATTTTGTCCGTTTTTTTTTAACAATAAAAAAAAATTCAAAAATTTGCATCTAGTTCACCTCTTTTTATTTCTTACAGTTTCGGTAATTATTCCTTTCGTAAAAAATGAAAAATTTGCTATTTGTTTTTATTTTCATATTTTCAAAATATAAAAAAAAAAGAGAGAAAGAGTCCAACCGTTGCAAATCCTTTTCACTTCTTTAAAACAAATAAAAAAATAAAAATTAATAAAACTGAAAAGGAGCCAAGAGTGTCACTGGCTCCCCTCTTTTTTCTTTGGCGGAGATGTGCATGTGAGGCAACAGTAGCATGGGGATAGGAGAAAGTGAAAAATAAAAAAAAAGGATGTAATGATGGTGTCTTTGATTTGTTATTCCTCTTTCGGTGGAGTTGAAAAAAAAACACACAGAGAGTATACATTTGAGACAGAGACCAGAATCAAGGCAGAAAAAAAAAAAATTTCAAACGGAGATCTTCGGCACTACCATCAACAAGAACCATCTTTTAACCAGAAAATCGAATCAAAAAAAAGATTTGGCCAAGCAACATCAGAGAGTAACAACCATCAAACAAAAAAATTCAAACACATTCCCAGAGATATCAGAATATCAATTTGAGAGCCTGCAAAGAAGCCAGCAATATCCAATCCAGTTATACAATTCAGTAAATACAATTCAAGTATGAAAAAGAGGAAGACAAGGTAACACCGGAAGCAATTTCATCATCATCAATTATCAGATTTTTTTTTTTTTTAAAAAAAAAGAAAAGACACAGGGGGTCGCGGCCTCCCTTCACTGCCGCGGTCCCTTCCCCTCTTCCCTCATCATCTTCAACCATCCTTCAACCCATCATCATCACCTTCAACCCATCATCATTAGCTTCACCCACTGAAGCACCATGGCCAGCCTCAAACACCAACAAACACCACCACCATCACGGTCCCCTCCCCTCCTCTCCAGCACCATCAACATCATGAATCGCGGCCCCTCACCATCAACATCTTCGTCCCCTTTTTCCAACTTCATCTTCACTTCCCATAACCACCTAACCATACATCTTTACCGAAGCCGCCATCTTCCTCGGCCATACTCCAAACCACATACCAACCATCATCCCCTCAAATCACCATCATCATCCAATCTCAATCATGGCCTGACCGCCGCAGCTCCACCGCCTCTGTCCGCAAACCCCCATCGCAGCACCTCTGCCAACTCACCGCATGGCTGTTATCTTCAACCACGGATCTCCGAACCAGATCCATTGCCAAGCCATGGCTCCAGCCTTTCCAAGCCTCCGCGAAGTCGCCGTGAGGTTTCCAAGGCAGATCGGCCTTGGATCGTTGTCTTCGGCTTCGCGTAACGACCGCGGCACACTGGCACTGCCGCGGTCTCTTGGATTCCCGTTCTTTCATTCTCTCCCTCTACTTCTCTTCCTGTTTGTAACCGTGTGTGTGTGTAGAAGGCAAAAGAAGAGAAGAGAAGTCGTGTGTGTGTGTGTGCTCAGGAGAAAGAAATCGTGAGTGATCGTGTGGGTTGAGAGAGTGAGTGAATGGGTGTGTCAACGTGTGTGAAGGTGAGTGAAAGAGAGCTCAGTAAGTGTGTGGGTGTGTTAGTGTGCATCCCGTGAGTGAGAGGGAGATAGTTTTTTTTTTTTAGTGTGTGTGTCCCTGTGTGTGAGTGAAAGGGAGAGAGATGAATTTCAATTTTTTAATTTTTGTGAGGGTGTGCATGAGGTGTTATATTTTAGTTTTTTTATGTCGTATTAGTAAAAAAAAATAGAATTGAGTTAAGTTAAATTTCATTCCTTATTTATATTTTTAGTTAGTTATTATTCCATTAAGTTAAATTTCGAATCTGTTTGGGTTTGTGTTTGTATCTGTGTGGTTAGTGTTTACTTTAATTCTGATTCTTGAATTCATTTGTCGGGTTTGGGTTTGATTTTGATCTAAAATAAACTAAAGGGTTTTTATTTGATTCAAAAATAAATACTCTTTTTTAATTTGTAATGCGTTCTTTTTTTTTATTTGAAGGGAATTAAATAAATTAACTTTAAAAAAAATAAAAATAAAAATAAAAAGAAAGAGCGACTTATTTTTTTTTCTTGATTTTTGAGTGTTTTAGCGTTAGTATTTTCTTAATAAAAAAGGAGAAGAGTAATTAGAACCCTTATGTTTGTTGATTGTTTGTTTATTTATGTGTTCGTATTCATAATTTAATTTTCTTTCTTTTTTATGTTTATATATTTTTGTTTAATTTAATTATGTAATGGTGTTTATAAACTATTTTTTTTTATTTTATTTTATGTGTTCTTACTTTGAATCATTTACGTATTTATTTTTAATTTAATCTTTTATAGGTTTATAATTTTTGCTTAAGTTAATTTTGTAATTATGTTTATGGATGTGTTTTAGTTTAATTCTCTATCATGTCTATGTATTATTATTATTTTTTTATCTTGTCAATTTATGTGAAAACTATGGTTTTGTCTAAAAATGAAATAAAACAAAAATATGTTTGTTGTTTATACTTTTTATTTTATTATATTTTATTTTACTTTATTTGTTTATTATTATATTTTTTTCGGATTTAGATTAATTCAGATTAAAAAAAAATAAAATAAGAGATTTAAAATATATATATATAATTGATGTTTTTTTTTTGGATTTAAAATAAATATTTGGGTATTTTATTAAAATTTATCTACTTAATTAATTGATGAATTGTATTAAAAAAGAGGTTAATTGAGCTGAGACGGTTTGTTAATCTCGCGTTTCAGAATATTTTAGCTGCGACGACTTGATATTCAAAGTCTTTTTTTTATAGAGTTAATTTGACCGCGACGGTTTGTTAATTTTATGTTTTAGAATATTTTAGCTGTGACAGCTTAATATTCTAAAATTCTCTTTCAAAATTAACTTTCCACCACTTAGTTTATTTGTAAATAATTTTCCTTTTTTTTATGCTATTTATGTATTTTGTTTTATTTGTAAGTTTCTTTTCCTAATAATTTTATTTCAAAATATTTTATTTAACTTTTGTTATTATAGATAAAGAGTTAATTTAGCCGTGATTTATTGTTAACTCGATATTTCTGCATTTGAGTTTTGACAAAATTTTAATGACTAAAATTTCCTTAAAAATATTTGTTTTTCTTTTATATTTGTTTTTTTATAAAAATATAAAAAATCAATTTCTTCTTATCTTATTTGTAAATATTTATTATTATATTTTAATTTTCGATTTAAATTTCTTCATTGATTTATCTTTTTTTATTTATTTCAAATAATAAGGTTAATTTAGCCGTGATGGCTTGTTAACTTAATATTGGGATATCTGAGTTGTGACATGATATTCCAAATATCTCTTGTAAAGTTTTTATATTTTCTCTTACAAAAATACCAAAAATAAGTCTTCGTTTCTTTTTTAGATTCTATTTACAAATGTTCGTTATTTAGAAGAATTCTTTTTTAAATTATATACTTATTGTCAAATGCTTCGTTTCAAAAAAAAAAAAAAGGTTAACTTAGTCGTGACGGCTAGTTAACTCTTTTTTAGGACACTGAATCATGATAGTTTCTGCACTAAAAATTCTTTTCTTTTCTTTTAAAAAAAAAATTCCTTTTAGTTTTCTTGTAATAGAAATAAATATTTAAAAGGGGTGATTATTTAATTTATACAGTTAATTAGAGGTACCGTCTAAGGACGTATTAGGAGGTGCATGGATTAAACTCCTACCCTTCCCTATGCATAACCGACTCCCGAACTCAAATCTGGTTTCAAAGACCATTTTTCTAAATAAATGGGTTTTTCCATGTTTTCCCAAAATTCTAATAAACTTGGTGGCGACTCCATAATTTTCAAAACATTAGAAAATTCTCTTTTTTCGCCGTCCCGTCGCAATTTCCAGTTGCGACAGATGGCGACTCCACTGGGGATTTCCAAGAGAGTCAAGCCTGTTTTAGTTAGTTGTGCAAATTAAATATAGCCTTTTGATGTTTGTTTTCCTTTCCTTATTTTACTTTGTCTAATATTGTATGCTTCGTCTCTTTACAGAATTTCGCTTTTCATGTGTTTATTTATAGTGATAGCTTTATTTGTAAACCCTTAGGGTAAATGACTATTACTGAATGCTGTACGTGTTTGTTTGAGTGGTTTTTGTAGGTATTAGTCATGGGTAGTCTTAGGATTTCAGGTTTGTATGCTCTCTTCACACACAACACTTACACGATAATCACACGAGTGGGGCCCTATACCCGGGTCTGAGTGTAACTTGAGATAGGTAAGAGATTGTGTAGTAGTAGCCATTTTGGATGTTCATCCTATTTGGTTATCGTGAAAATCTCATCTAGAGTGTGATTCTTTCATGAATGCCCTACACCTAGCGGTTCACTTGCTGTTGTGGGTAACATTCTGAAATGAGTCTTAACTCTAGAGACCATAGAACTCTGAGAATATAGACCCACCCAGTGAAAGTGTTCACAAAGTAGAACGACCATAGGACCATAGAATTAACCTCCAGAATTTACCTCACATAGGACACAAAGAGAGCGTGCATTTTCCTTAACTCCTTTCTTTGTACATAAATTCCTATCATTGTTCTTTGTGCATAATTTCTGTTCATTTCCTAAGTTGTTTACTATTCCTTCTTTCATTTAAATCAAATTTTTCTTTCTATTGTAAGGTGTTTGTTAGAAAGTTGAACTGAAATCTTATTGTGAGTATCTTTGGGAAAATGGAAACAAATATGAGACCAGACAATCAAAAAGGTGAAAAGTTGAAAAGAACTCTACGTCTTAAAGCCAAGACACCTGACACTAAAAGCCTGAGGTCTTTGGGTCAACTGCTGAAGCTACCACAACGCCTGTTTCTCACCAGAAAATATGGAAAGATTTTGAATCTCTTAGAAGTGGAAGAGCAGGAAGAAGCAATCACAGCACTGGCACAATACTATGATCCTCCGCTCCGATGTTTCACTTTTCAAGACTTCCAGTTAGCATTGACCATTGAAGAGTTTGAGAAGATTTTGGGATTACCACTGGAAGGAGAAAAACCTTATCACTACCAAGGCCATTATCCTTCTTTACAAACCTTATCAACTGTCCTAAGGGTAGGTGGAAAGAATTTGCATAAAGCACAGAAATGTAGGAATGGGACCTATGGATTCTCAAGAGATTACCTGGAAGAGCATATGCACCGTTTGGCTCAAGTTGAAGACTGGGATGCTTTCGTAGATGTACTGGCCCTCACCATCTATGGCACTGTCTTATTTTCGAATATTGAAGGCCTTGTAGATCTTAGGGCTATTGACGTATTCCTTGCTCGCAAATTCCATAGCCATAATCCTGTTCCAGCCCTCCTGGCAGATGTTTATTGTACTCTGAACTTTTGCCATGAGAGAAATGGTAAGAGAATTCTGTGCTGTTTACCGATGCTATATGTATGGGTTACTTCGCACATATTCCAAAGGAATTACAAGGCGCCTTGTCCAATTGAAGACCTACGAATGCACAATATCAAGAAGAAGAGTGGACAAGAGTGGGCTCAAGACCTAGCCAAATTGAATGAAAAGATGATATGATGGTATCCGTGGAGGGAGGATGGTCAAACTCTGATTTATCAGTGCGGAAACTTTCCAAATGTACCTCTCATGGGTACCCGAGGATGCATAAACTACAATCCTGTCTTGGTATTACGTCAACTCGGTTATCCCATGATGGGACCTCCTTCTGAAGCCGCAGTTACTCCGTTTGTCTCATATTATCAAGACTCCAATGACATTGGACTACAGCAGAAAGTCCGATATGCTTGGAACAAGATCATCCGAAAAGGAAAAGAATTGGGAATGAGGAGTTGTGCTGTGAAAGAAAACTATCGTCAATGGGTGAAAAACAGGGCACAAGAGATCAAGATGCCATTCAGGGTCATAGCTATTACTCCTCTGGACGATGCATCAACCTGGCGTTTCCATGAAAATGAAGAAATCAAGGAAGTGAAGGAGAAACTAGACAAGGTTGAACAAGAAAAGATGCAAGTAGAAGCTGAGTTGAAAAGTGTCCACCATAACTACACGACGTTAAAACGAGAAAGCACTGAAAAGGATCAAGCTCTAGAAGGAACAAGCAAGAAGCTGAAGATGGGGCATGAACACATGATGAAAACCAAGGAATGCCTCAAAGCTGCTAACAAAGAGCTTGGACTTTAGAGGCAGGAGCGTGATAAAGCGCTAGCCGAAAATCAACAGCTGAAAGATCTACTTCGAGAGGCCAAAATCGAAGAAAGCTAGCTAAGAGGTGAAGAACAAATGAAACAACAAATGGAAGAATTGAACAATGAATACTAAAGGAAGATTGAAGAGCTAAGCCAACACATGAATGATGAGGTCATGGAATATCAAGTTGCTCTGGAAGAAGAAAAGAAAAGAGTTGCAAGTTTGGATTCTGAAATACAACATCAAAACCACATTATTCATGAGCTGAAGACTCGCTTCTCAAACTTGATAGGATTGGCTAATGCGGCCATTGAAGATGTTCCAAGATACTTAGGATTGGCCGAGCAAGGAATAATCCCTTTCAAGACCCCAATTGAGATTTGTAATTTTGTTGACTACTGTAAAGACTTGATTGGGGAAATGAAACAAATAATTGCTGAGAGATGCTAAGAATGGCAGTTATGGCTTTATGATGTATTTTCTTTTGTTGTTTTGGGAATGAATGTAAAAAAGGACGATGGGTACAATACCCCTTTATGAATGAAAAATCTTTGTTTCTCTGCATTGTGTTGGTCTCATAGCAATACCCATGACTTAGTACTTTTGAACGAGACGTTCTGAGGAACAGTTATCATCAAAGATACTCACATCAAGACTCAGTTCGATCAATGATTTCTAACAAATAGCCATGTTTTTATCTCTTACTTTTTACTAAAATTATTTTTTTTGCTTAGGTAAAACTTCGTCACAATTGGGCACCCAAGGAAAACCAATACCGATCAGACTCGAATCTATAATACTAGAGCTCGGACCAAAATGGCTGGAGGGAATGGTGACACCGAAAGCGGTATCCCAATCACAACTACTTCTGAAGTAGGAAGAAATCTGAGCAATGAAGTTGATGCGGTGAGAGGAAAACTTAATGAACTGTCAAACAACCAAGGAAGATTGGAGGATATGATGCGGGCCATACAAGAATCACTTAACCTATTGGGAGCTCATTCAGCAAATGTGCAACCAAATACCACGACACTGGGTATGCCTGTGGTACCGGGTGCAGCTCTAAATGTCACTGTAGGGATGAATGATATGGGTGAAATCCCGAATAACCTCCATGGGCAACCACCACCCACGATACCATTGGTAATCCCTATCGGAGAAGGCTATCGTTCCTTAGAAAATATGCAAACTCATGAGCATGGGCATGTTACCCCTGTCTGGGAGCAACCTCGTGTGGTCATCCAGAAGCAGCCATCCTCCTCAGAAAACAGTCGTGCAGAGGTAGAAAAAGGAAAGTTCAAAGAAGAATGGATGGAGAAGATTCAAGAGCAGATTAGGGCTATTCAGGGACCTAGTCCCTATGGCTATGTGGAAGTTGAACAGCTCTGCCCTTCTTCTGACATAGTAATCCCTAAGGATTTTAAGGTTCCTGATTTCTCAAAGTATGATGGGACGAGTAATCCTCTTTTCCACTTAAAGAGTTATTGTACCAAAATGACGATATGGTCAAAGGATGAAAAATTTCTCATCAGTTTCTTCCATGAAAGCCTGACCGGACCTGCTCTGGAGTGGTACATTCAACTAGACCACTCAAAGATTTCCAGCTGGAGAGAATTGGCGGACCTGTTCATGAGCCAATACAAGTTCAATCTTGATGTGGCACCTACTCGGGAGCAATTAAGCTCTATGCAAAAGAAGAAGGATGAATCATTCAAGCAATACGCTCAGAGATGGAGAGCCTTGGCTGCCCAAGTTCAACCGCCACTCATCCTAACTGAAATGTGTTCTTACTTCTTGGGAACCTTGGGATCCCCTTACATTGGGGCAATGGCAGGAGCAGCATACAAAGACTTCTTTGAATTGATAATCACTGAGAAAGAATTGAAAGCTTAGCAAAAGCCGGCAAGCTTCCCATGAGCAGTGAAGACACTAGAAAGAGTTTCCCGCCCAGAAAAAAGGAGGCGGATGTGAATTATGTGCATGGTCAGCAATCCTTCGTCCCACGGTATACACCAACACGGCCACGATCATACCAAACCCATATCCCTCCTTACTCATCTCACCAAGCCACACCAACCACAAACACTGTTCCATACTCCCAACCCCAAGTTAACAACCTCCACATAAGGCCATATCAACCAACTCGCCCAACATACACCCCAGCACCTCGACCAAATTTCCAAAACCAAAACCATAATCGATTCCCCAACTTTCCACCTTTTCCAAAGCTATCTATTTCGAATGCTGACCTATTTCAAAAGTTAGTTTATGCTCATCTGATCTCGGCATATCCTGTACACCCGTTGGAACCGCCATACCCAGCTTGGTACAACCCGAACCTGACCTGTAAATACCACATGGACATAGCAGGGCATTCCATTAAGGATTGCGAAGGTTTCAAAACAGCAGTAAGAAGGTTAATTGCTTGCGGGAGGCTAGACTTTCAAGAAAGATTCAAAGCCAGACATTGTTAACAACCCGATCCCAAAACACGAAGGAGGAAGTCGTGTGAATGCCTTGGAGGTGGAAGAACCTCTGATTAAGAAAGTCCTGAACCTTCAAACACCAATGGAGGAAGTGTTCAATGGCTTGAAGGAGGCTGGGTATCATATCACAGCATCTGCATCCATGATGAAAGAGAATGAGAAAAATGACACAAAGTCGAGCTGCATATACCACTCTGGAGGTTTTGGTCATGATATAGAAAGTTGTTGGGGTTTCAAAGCTCGAGTACAAGAATTACTCGACCTAGGTGTGATTCAAGCAAAAAAGAGGTCGAATCTTCCTGAAGAGGTGAATGTGATCGATCGCTTCGTACTCCGCGTCCTTCCACTGAATCGAGTTCTGAAACTAGAGAAAGTTGTGATCACCGTGAAGAAACCAGCACCATTCAGTTACGAGAATACACATGCTATCCCTTGGAACTATGAAACTAATGTGGAGACAAATGGAGACATAGGGGAAACCTCGAAAGCCCAAACAAGTGAAGTAGTAGCGGAAGTAAAAGGAATCACAAGGAGTGGAAGGATTTATGGGCCCGGAGAGCTGGAAAAAGGAAAGCTTGTCGAGGAAGAGAACATGGGAAAGGGTTTTGGTCCGGACAGAAAAGGAAGAGAAGAAAATGAAGAAGAGGAGTTCCTGAAGATCATGAAGCAAAGTGAGTACGACATACTGGAGCAATTGAAAAAGACTCCTGCTAGAATCTCTCTGTTGTCACTAATTTTGTCATCCGAATCTCATCAAAAGGCAGTGCTAAAGGTCTTGAAGGATGCTTATGTGAAACGAGATGTCTCATTGGAGAATATGGTGAACATGGTGGATCCGGTAAAGCGTGTTAATATGATCACTTTCTCAAGTGAAGAGATTGTATCACAGGCCAACCCACGAGCACTGTATATAACCCTTAAATGCAAAGGCTATATAGTGCCCAAAGTTCTCATCGACGGAGGATCAGGATTAAATGTCTTGCCAGCGTCAACTTTGAGCTACTTGTCAATAGGCAAAGACGATATTTCACCGCAAGTGATGATCGTAAGAGCCTTTGATGGGGCAAAGAAAAACATCATTGGGGAAATAATGCTGCCATTGGAAATCGGCCCAAGCCGATTTGAGGTTTTATTCCAAGTGATGGAAATTGAGTCTGATTACAATATGCTGCTGGGAAGACCATGGATTAACAATGTTGGTGTTGTTCCTTCAACCTTGCATCAAAAGGTTAAGTACATTGAAAATGGTTCAGTCATTACAATCCATGGAGGGAAGGAAATCATTGTATCTAAACCTGTCTCATTACCTTATGTTGAAAATGTTGAGTTAGTAGAAAGCAGCTTATGGCACAGTCTGGAGGTGGTAGGGTTGAAGCAAGAACAGAATGAGTTCCCAAGGCAAGATGTCAATCAGGTAGTGGCTCATATTATGACCAAAAATGGTTATTTGCACGGCAAAGGGCTGGGACCACGGTTGCAGGGTATCAAGACACCTCTACCTATCTCAGGGAAGCCTAACCGATTTGGTTTAGGATATGAGACGTCATTGCAGGAGCAGATCAAGACCATGGCTCTTGAGCAAAAGAAACCAAATGAGAAGATGAAGCAGATCCCTCATCTGAAAGAGACATTTCCTTACCCGGCTGAAGTGATTGTGGCTGAAGAAAGTTATGAAGCTAGCTGTTGTCCAACCATCAATATGGTGGATGTCGAGAAGCCTGAAGAATACAACAATGCTTATGCTGTCAACTGTGAGGAGATGCTGATGAATTGGACAGCCAAACCAATGATTGATGTTATTACTTCAAAGTAATCATTTGGGATTGTATTAATTGTATTTGCTTTTATGTATGCTACTTTGAGACATCATTTGAATAAACTTACATGTTTACCCAGCAATTTTTCTCTTTTCTATCTGCTATTCTTTTCCTTTAGCATTATTTTCTCAAACCGTTAATTTGTGCCTTTTATTCGTGTTTTACCCATTATTTGTCTTGGCATTCCAACCCACCGCAATTACTTTCCAGGGATTTAAGTGTAGGAATTTTGCCACATGAAAGGGATTTTGAAGGCCAATCAATTGATTCTCTTATTGAACTTGATTGTGATAGCTATGAATCTGAAGAAGATGAAGAAACTGTTGAGAAATTTTCAGGATTACTAGAACACATGGATAAAGGATTTGACTTAGACAATGAGGTGGTCAAAATAATTAACATGGGCACCGAAGAAGAGAAGAAAGAGCTAAAAATAGTGGAGAATCCTAAGCGAACAGAGATGATTGCTTTGTTTGAAGAATACCTGGATATTTTCGCGTGGTCTTATCATGATATGCCAGGATTGGATCCAGAGATTGCTTCACACAAGATCCCTTTGTATCCAGAAGCTGAGCCGAAAAAGCAAAAGTTGAGAAGAATGCGGCCTGACATGTCACTAAAGATAAAAGAAGAAGTGACTAAACAGCTAGAGGTTGGGTTTCTGGAGGTGTCAAGACACACAGATTGGGTGGCTAACCTCGTGCCTGTGCCTAAAAAGGATGGGAAGGTCAGGATGTGTGTTGATTACCGAGATCTGAATAAAGCTAGCCCGAAAGATGATTTTCCACTCCCTCACATTGATGTCCTTGTTGATAATACGGCCAGAAATCACCGGTTTTCATTTATGGATGGATATTCCGGGTACAATCAGATTCTCATGGATGTTCATGACAAAGGAAAAACCACGTTCATAACTCCGTGGGGAACATTTTGCTATACAGTCATGCCATTCAGGTTGAAGAATGCTGGTGCCACTTACCAACGTGCTATGGTTGCACTGTTCCATGACATGATGCACAAAGAAATTGAAGTGTATGTAGATGACATGGTCACTAAGTCCAAAGAGGGAGAAAGCCATGTAGTAGTCTTGCGAAAGCTGTTTGAAAGGCTCAGAAAATACAAGTTGCAGTTGAACCCGAATAAATGCATCTTTGGAGCTTCCACAGGGAAATTACTGGGATTCATTGTCAGCAGAGAAGGGATAAAGGTGGATCCGGATAAGGTGAAGGCTATACAAGAAATGTCAAGCCCCCGAACTGAAAAGGAAGTAAGAAGTTTTCTTGGGAGGCTCAATTACATTGCTAGATTCATTGCCAATTTGACTAGTACTTGTGAGCCTATATTCAAGTTGCTACGAAAACATCAACCTGGAGAATGGAATGAAGAATGCCAAGAAGCCTTTGACAAAATAAAGACTTATCTAATGAAACCTCCAGTTTTGATTCCTTCTACACCAGGCCGTCCTTTAATACTGTATCTCACAGTGTTACCTACTTCGCTCGGGGCAATGTTGGGGCAGTATGATGAATCTGGAAAGAAAGAACAGGCCATTTACTATTTGAGCAAGAAGTTTAATGAATGTGAATCTCGCTATCTGGCAATTGAAAAGACTTGTTGTGCATTAGTATGGGCTTCCAAGAGGTTGAGGCAGTACATGTTATACTACACTACTTGGTTGATTTCCCGAATGGATCCATTAAAATACATATTTGATAGTCCGCATGTGTCATTGAGAATGTCAAAATGGCAAGTGATGTTATCTGAATTTGATATCAAATATGTTACTCAAAAGTCCATCAAAGGAAGTGCAATTGCTGATCATCTAGCTGAAAACCCTCTAGAGGGTGTACAACCCACTATGCTTGAATTCCCTGATGACGAGGTGTTGGCACTAGAAAGAGAAGATGAGGAAGATGAGAATGTGTAGAAGATGTACTTTGACGGAGCAGCCAATATGAATGGATGTGGAATAGGAGCTGTAGTGGTCTCACCAGCTGGGAAGCAGTACCCAGTTTCTATCAAACTAGACTTTGAATGTACCAACAACATGGCAGAATATGAAGCATGTGCAAATGGTTTGCAAGTTGCGATTGACTTTGGAATCAAAGAACTAAAAGTCTTTGGAGACTCTGCGCTCATAATCTATCAAGTTAATGGAGAATGGCGCACAAAGGATCCAAAATTGGTACCTTATCAGAAGCATTTGTCTCAATTAATTGAGCGTTTTGATGATATATCGTTCTCTCATTTAACTCAGGACAAGAATCAGTTTGCGGATGCTTTAGCGACCTTGGCCGTGATGACTAACTTGGAGGTCCATGCTAATGTCCAACCCATCCATGTAGAAATGCAAGGTGAACCTGTATATTGTGACAATGTGGAGATTGAGCCAGACGGACAACCATGGTATTATGATATCAAGCAGTATATTCAAAAGGGAGAATACCCAGCGGAGGCAAATGAGGTGGATAAAAAGACAATTCGAAGACTGGCTATGGCCTTTTTCTTGAATGGTGAAGTCCTTTACAAGAGGAACTATGACACGACTCTCCTTAGATGTGTAGATGCTCATGAAGCTCGAATAATCATGATTGAAGTCCATGAAGGGATCTGTGGAACTCATGCCAATGGACATATGATGGCATGCAAAATCCTAAGAAGCGGTTATTACTGGTCCACTATGGAGAATGACTGTATCAGTTATGTTCGAAAGTGCCACAAATGCCAAATATATGCAGACCGAGTCAATGCTCCCCCAGTTCAGTTGCATAGCATGGTGTCTCCTTGGCCTTTCTCGATGTGGGGCATGGACGTCATTGGCCCGATTAACCCTAAAACATCTAATGGTCATCGTTTCATCTTGGTGGCGATAGATTATTTCACTAAATGGGTGGAAGCTGTTTCATATACTAATATCACACAGAAGGTGTTTCTCAGATTCATCAAAAGAGACATCATCTGTAGATACGGAATTCCAGAAAGGATCATTACAAACAATGCTCCTAACCTCAATGGTGTCGAAGTTCAGAAGTTCTTTGAGACTTTCAAGATCAAGCATCATAATTCAGCTCCTTATAGGCCTCAAATGAATGGCGCAGTGGAGGCTGCGAATAAGAATATCAAGAAAATCATTGCCAAAATGGTGGTGAACTACAAAGATTGGCATGAAATGCTGCCCTATGCTCTGCACGCGTATCGTACCAACATACGATCAAGCACAAGGGCAACTCCTTTTTCATTGGTATATGGAATGAAAGCTGTATCTCCTATAGAGGTGGAAATCCTTTCGCTCAGAGTTTTGATGGAAGCTGAGCTGGAAGAATCTGAATGGGTGAAAGCTTGATATGAGCAATTGAACATGATCGAAGAGAAGAGGCTTGCAGCCATTTGCCACGGTCAGTTGTATCAAAGCAGAATGGCTAAGGCTTTTAATAAGAAAGTCCGCCCTAGAGATTTTCATCCAGGAGATTTGGTTTTGAAGAAAATTCTTCCTAATCAAGAAGACGCACGGGGAAAGTAGGTTCCAAGTTATGAAGGTCCTTACATTGTCAAGCATGCATTCTCAGGTGGAGCGTTGATTTTGCAAGACACGGAGGGACAAGAATTGCCTAAATCAATCAACAGTGATGCAGTCAAAAGATCTTATGCTTGAAAAGATGCTTAAAAAGGCCGTTAGGTTGAAAACTTGAAAGAACGACCTAAGCAGAAGTTAGGGCAAAGCAGAAAGAAAAAGCCCGTTAGGTCGAAAACTCGAAAGAGCGGCTTAAGCAAAAGTTAGGGCAAAACAAAAAAGTGAAAGAAAGAAAAAGAAAAGGATGGCTCGCTAGGTTAAAAACTCAAAAGAGCGGCCTAGGCAAAAGTTAGAGTAGAAAAGATAAGCATCTTCGCTGGCAACTTACACTGGGGCAATTTTTGATGGTCTAACGAGTCAAGCAGATAAGGGTTGAAACTGGGGCAATTTTGAAAAGGAATTTGAAGACATGTCGGCAGATATCATGGCTATGGTATTCAAATTGCTTTAAGAAGTCAATTGATTGAGCCACAAAGAACCTAAATTGGGGCAAAATTTTGTGTCCCCCCAAAATTTTATCTTTCGCATTTCTGTTGTTCAAAACATCTTATTATCTAATACACCAAACAATAAAGACGTTCATTCAGTTAATCCTTCAATTCTCTTTGAATGTATGTTTGTTCATGATGTCTCAAGTAGGATAAATTTAAGCTTTAATTACGCAATCTAACAATGTTTACAGCAATACATCAATGATTAGCATTAATTCAGAAATTTCAGCTAAGCTTGACAGAAAAGTAATCATCCTTCTAAAATGGGAAATGGGAGAAGAATAAAAATGAGCAAGGTCACAGAAGAAATGAAAGCCTTTGTTGTGCCAGAAAGTCCAAGGCTAAGATTATGAGTTTGATCGGTTAAAGTTCTCCTCAAGGCTTGCTCAATTGAGTTACGGTTAGTTTTTCAATATTGTATAAACTGAAGGTGGATAATTCAAGACTTTTTGCACATGATTTGAAAAATGAAAAAAGATTGTTTTCTTTTCCAAATTATATTTCAGTCGGCCTCAGATGCCAATTTACATTTCAAGTCGGCCTCAGCTGCCAATTTACGTTTTCAGTTGGCTTCAGATGCCAATTTACATTTCTAGTCGGCCTCAGCTGCCAATTTACGTTTTCAGTCGGCCTCAGATGCCATTTTACATTTTCAGTCGGCCTCAGCTGCCAGTTTACGTTTTCTGTCGGCCTCAGATGCCAATTTATATTTCAAGTCGGCCTCAAATGCCAATTTACATTTTTAAGTCGGCCTCAGTTGCCAATTTACATTTTCAGCCGGCCTCAGATGCCAATTTACATTTCAAGTCGGCCTCAGATGCCAATTTACATTTCAGTCGGCCTCAGATGCCAATTTACGTTTCAGTCGGCCTCAGATGCCAATTTACGTTTTTAGTCGGCCTCAGCTGCCAATTTACATTTCAGTCGGCCTCAGATGCCAATTTACATTTCTGTCGGCTTCAACTGCCAATTTATGATTTCAGTCAGCCTCAGATGCCAATTTACGTTTTCAGTCGGCCTCAGCTGCCAATTTATGATTTCAATCGGCCTCAATTGCCAATTTAATTTCCAGTTAACCTCAGATTACCATTTTACATTTCCAGCCAACCCCTTGTTGGTTTTTAAGTTTTGGTCAGCATCGTCTGCTTTAGACTCTTGCTAGCCTTTGCATTTGACTTTCTCATATGTGCATATTATTTTTGCTGTTTAGATTTAGATGGTTTTCCATGCATTTATCGTACAAAATCAATGTTCATGTCTTTATTCATTCCTTATGAAGAAAATATAAAACTTAAGTTTTTCATATAAGAAATGAATAAAGAGGGGCAACTGTGAACACCTAATTTTGTCCGTTTTTTTTAACAATAAAAAAAAAAATTTCAAAAATTTGCATCTAGTTCACCTCTTTTTATTTCTTACAGTTTCGGTAATTATTCCTTTCGTAAAAAATGAAAATTTTACTATTTGTTTTTGTTTTCATATTTTCAAAATATAAAAAAACAAAGAGAGAGAAAGAGTCCAACCGTTGCAAATCCTTTTCACTTCTTTAAAACAAATAAAAAAATAAAAATTAATAAAACTGAAAAGGAGCCAGAGTGTCACGGGCTCCCCTCTTTTTTCTTTGGCGGAGATGTGCATGTGAGGCAACAGTAGCATGGGGATAGCAGAAAGCGAAAAATAAAAAAAAGGATGTAATGATGGTGTCTTTGATTTGTTATTCCTCTTTCGGTGGAGTTGAAAAAAAAACACACAGAGAGTATACATTTGAGACAGAGACCTGAATCAAGGCAGAAAAAAAAAATTTCAAACAGAGATCTTCAGCACTACCATCAACAAGAACCATCTTTTAACCAGAAAACCGAATCAAAAAAAAGATTTGGCCAAGCAACATCAGAGAGTAACAACCATCAAACAAAAAAATTCAAACACATTCCCAGAGATATCAGAATATCAATTTGAGAGCCTGCAAAGAAGCCAGCAATATCCAGTCTAGTTATACAATTCAGCAAATACAATTCAAGTACGAAAAAGAGGAAGACAAGGTAACACCGGAAGCAATTTCATCATCATCAATTATCAGATTTTTTTTTAAAAAAAAAAAAAAAGAAAAGACATAGGGGGTCGCGGCCTGCCTTCACTGCCGCGGCCCCTTACCCTCTTCCCTCATCATCTTCAACCATCCTTCAACCCATCATCATCACCTTCACCCACTGAAGCACCATGACCAGCCTCAAACACCAACAAACACCACCACTATCACGGTCCCCTCCCCTCCTCTCCAGCACCATCAACATCATAAATTGCGGCCCCTCACCATCAACATCTTCGTCCCCTTTTTCCAACTTCATCTTCACTTCCCATAACCACCTAACCACCATACATCTTTACCCAAGCCGCCATCTTCCTCGGCCATACTCCAAACCACATACCAACCATCATCCCCTCAAATCACCATCATCATCCAATCTCAATCATGGCCTGACCGCCGCAGCTCCACCGCCTCTGTCCGCGAACCCCCATCGCAGCACCTCTGCCAACTCACCGCATGGCTGTTATCTTCAGCCACGGATCTCCGAACCAGATCCATTGCCAAGCCATGGCTCCAGCCCTTCCAAGCCTCCGCGAAGTCGCCGTGAGGTTTCCAAGGCAGATCGGCCTTGGATCGTTGTCTTCGGCTTCGCGTAACAACCGCGGCACACTAGCATCGCCGCGGTCTCTTGGATTCCCGTTCTTTCATTCTCTCCCTCTACCTCTCTTCCTGTTTGTAACCGTGTGTGTGTGTAGAAGGCAAAAGGAGAGAAGAGAAGTCGTGTGTGTGTACCTAGGAGAAAGAAACCGTGAGTGATCGTGTGGGTTGAGAGAGTGAGTGAATGGGTGTGTCAATGTGTGTGAAGGTGAGTGAAAGAGAGCTCAGTAAGTATGTGGGTGTGTTAGTGTGCATCCCGTGAGTGAGAGGGAGATAGTTTTTTTTTTTTTTTAGTGTGTGTGTCCCTGTGTGTGAGTGAAAGGGAGAGAGATGAATTTCAATTTTTTAATTTTTGTGAGGGTGTGCATGAGGTGTTATATTTTAGTTTTTTTATGTCGTATTAGTAAAAAAAATAGAATTGAGTTAAGTTAAATTTCATTCCTTATTTATATTTTTAGTTAGTTATTATTCCATTAAGTTAAATTTCGAATCTGTTTGGGTTTGTGTTTGTATTTGTGTGGTTAGTGTTTACTTTAATTCTGATTCTTGAATTCATTTGCCGGGTTTGGGTTTGATTTTGATCTAAAATAAACTAAAGGGTTTTTATTTGATTAAAAAATAAATACTCTTTTTTAATTTGTAATGCGTTCTTTTTTTTTATTTGAAGGGAATTAAATAAATTAACTTAAAAAAAAATAAAAAAAAATAAAAAGAAAGAGCGACTTATTTTTTTTTCTTGATTTTTGAGTGTTTTAGCGTTAGTATTTTCTTAATAAAAAAGGAGAAGAGTAATTAGAACCCTTATGTTTGTTGATTGTTTGTTTATTCATGTGTTCGTATTCATAATTTAATTTTCGTTCTTTTTTTTATGTTTATATATTTTTGTTTAATTTAATTATGTAATAGTGTTTATAAACTGTATTTTTTTTTATTTTATTTTATGTGTTCTTACTTTGAATCATTTACGTATTTATTTTTAATTTGATCTTTTATAGGTTTATAATTTTTGCTTAAGTTAATTTTGTAATTATGTTTATGGATGTGTTTTAGTTTAATTCTCTATCATGTCTATGTATTATTAATTTTTTTTTTATCTTGTCAATTTATGTGAAAACTATGGTTTTGTCTAAAAATGAAATAAAACAAAAATATGTTTGTTGTTTATACTTTTTATTTTATTATATTTTATTTTACTTTATTTGTTTATTATTATCTTTTTTTCGGATTTAGATTAATTCAGATTAAAAAAAATAAAATAAAATAAGAGATTTAAAATATATATATATATATAATTGATGTTTTTTTTTTGGATTTAAAATAAATATTTGGGTATTTTATTAAAATTTATCTACTTAATTAATTGATGAATTGTATTAAAAAAGAGGTTAATTGAGCTGAGACGGTTTGTTAATCTCGCGTTTCAGAATATTTTAGCTGCGACGGCTTGATATTCAAAGTCTTTTTTTTATAGAGTTAATTTGACCGCGACGGTTTGTTAACTTTATGTTTTAGAATATTTTAGCTGTGACAGCTTAATATTCTAAAATTCTCTTTCAAAATTAACTTTCCACCACTTAGTTTATTTGTAAATAATTTTCCTTTTTTTTATGCTATTTATGTATTTTGTTTTATTTGTAAGTTTCTTTTCCTAATAATTTTATTTCAAAATATTTTATTTAACTTTTGTTATTATAGATAAAGAGTTAATTTAGCCGTGACGGCTTGTTAACTCGATATTTCGGGCATTTGAGTTTTGACAGCTTAATGACCTGAAAATTTCCTTAAAAATATTTGTTTTTCTTTTATATTTGTTTTTTTATAAAAATATAAAAAATCAATTTCTTCTTATCTTATTTGTAAATATTTATTATTATATTTTAATTTTCGATTTAAATTTCTTCATTGATTTATCTTTTTTTATTTATTTCAAATAATAAGGTTAATTTAGCCGTGATGGCTTGTTAACTTAATATTGGGATATCTGAGTTGTGACATGATATTCCAAATATCTCTTGTAAAGTTTTTATATTTTCTCTTACAAAAATACCAAAAATAAGTCTTCGTTTCTTTTTTAGATTCTATTTACAAATTTTCGTTATTTAGAAGAATTCTTTTTTAAATTATATGCTTATTGTCAAATGCTTCATTTCAAAAAAAAAAAAAAGGTTAACTTAGTCGTGACAGCTAGTTAACTCTTTTTTAGGACACCTGAACTATGACAGTTCGGTGCACTAAAAATTCTTTTCTTTTCTTTTAAAAAGAAATTCCTTTTAGTTTTCTTGTAATAGAAATAAATATTTAAAAAGGGTTATTATTTAATTTGCACAGTTAATTAGAGTGCAGTCTGGGACGGGTGTATTAGGGGTGCGCGGGATTAAACTCCTACCCTTCCCTATGCATAACCGACTCCCGAACTCAAATCTGGTTTCAAAGACCATTTTTCTAAATAAATGCGTTTTTCCATGTTTTCCCAAAATTCTAATAAACTTGGTGGCGACTCCATAATTTTCAAAACATTAGAAAATTCTCTTTTTTCGCCATCCCGTCGCGATTCCCGGTTGCGACACCCTCGAATTCGGATCAGGAAATGACCTCAGGGGCATTTTGGTCATTTCCCTCAGACAGAAAAAATCGAGGTGTTACACAAACCAAAAGATATGGTAGCATAACATAAGAAAATATAGGCTTGCAATAGCCCAAAATAGCTAGCAAAGTGTTAGAAACTTACATGAACTATAAAGCTAAAGAGTTGGAAAGTTTTTCTACACTTATAGCAACTAAACAAAACATAATTCCTTCAATTTTTTTTTTCAACATAAAACAGCCCCAAGCATAACTAAACAGCATTGGCAAAAAACAGTAACAGAAGCATAAAGTGGCTCTTAGCTTGAAATCTAGCAACCTAACATTAATGTTCATGAGTCACAACTCTTATTTATACATTATCACCTACATTAGCAAGCCAAACAACTCCCAAATGTCCATTAAAATAGTAAATCCGAGAACAAAATAAAACACAAGTTCAAGTTGAAACTTAGTGAACCATAGAACATGAACTCAAAATTTCAGCAAGCATAAAACTTAAGTTAATTCCTCTTCTCCAATTAAACTCACACAACATTAATACAAACCAATCGAAATGCCCATTTTCGGATTTAATCATGCCCAAAATAGGGACTCCATTAAAACTAAAGAATAACACCTAATTGATACATTAAAGAGGGGTTAGATAGTGGGAGGTCATACACAAGAAGAAAAACACAAATAAGCTCTCCAATGGGTCAAAATGAGCATAGAAAGAGTAAGTTTCAAGGATAACCCCCAATGCTCCATTTTTCCTATTCTTCAATACCCTAAAGGTATGAAAACACAAGACAACCCCAAACCAACACTTAGCTTCTTTTAGGAACTATGTCAAACGAATGGCATACACTTCAATGAATTTTTGCGTATCAATTCCTACTCCCCCACACACATACCTCTATAGGGCAAATTTCCAAGCTTTTATCTATAAGAAACAAGGGTATACATATATATATGAGCCAAGCACCTAAATTCCATCAAAACTCCACCAAAAACATAACAAAATCATGAAATAACAAGGGTGCTCACATTAAGTCCGAA
Organism: Dalbergia cochinchinensis; assembly: GCA_031216125.1. Classification (NCBI taxonomy): domain Eukaryota; kingdom Viridiplantae; phylum Streptophyta; class Magnoliopsida; order Fabales; family Fabaceae; genus Dalbergia; species Dalbergia cochinchinensis. The sequence goes on from CM062370.1 coordinate 18,210,629, forward strand.
AATGCATCTCAACATAGAGACTCTAAAAATTGATTTCCTTCAACAACAATTATTCAACAAGGCACATAATCCATGTTAAAGACTAATTTTCGGATTTATCCAAGTGAGAGCCACAAATCACATCAATCCAAATTTTAAAGCACAAAAAGAAATGTGGTTCATGACAATTTTTAGCAACTAAAATCAATATTTATGAGCCAAAGTCTTATTTGAGCATAACCCATTACATACACAATTAAAATAGCCTCCAATCCTCATTGGAACCCAAAAATCTGAAAATAAATGATAGAGAAAGAAAGAAAAGCAAGCTCTAAGACTCATATATTACCAACCCAAGTTAGAGAGCACAAAACTCAAGTCAATATGCCATTTTCAGACCTTAAATTTCATAGAAACAGAGACACATACCAACTTCATTACAGGGGTTCAACTGACAATAAAAGCAATGGTTTGTTTTGAAAGAAATCCCCTAGCAAATCAGCTTCAGTGAATCCACTTCTTCTTCTGCTTCTGTACGGATTCTGCTTCTGTTTCTGCTTGGATTCTGCTTCTACTTCTTCTGTATTTCTACTTCTGCGCTGATTTGCTTATGCTTCTTCTGCGATTCTGCTCTTGTTCCCTTTGGAAGAAACATAAAATGAAAGAAAAGGTGCTATGGGGAAGGAAGCTCGTCGGCTCCAAGGTGGGTAGGCTAGGTTTTTGAAAGCAAAAGAAATGTGTTTGTGTGCAAGTGTATGTGTTGTAACGTGAGTGAGTGAGGAAATGGGGATTTTGGGTTTCCATCACTTATTATAAGAGTGTGGGTGATGGAAAATTTTCAGATAATGATAATGAGTGAACCAGTATCTTGTTTCTCACATGCCTATGTTGCCCATCACTCCCACAGTGAGTGGAGATGACGGAAGTAGAGTACAGGGAATGGAGATGCCAGAGATGTCTCACTTTTTCGGCACTTTGCTAAACTAATTTATGATTGGTTTGCTTTATCTTGCTTTCCATGTAGAAACCTAACCTGGTAGGATTGGCTTTAGTAAGGGCTTTATATTCTACCTACTACAGCAATTAAAAAAGAATTAAAATACACAAGTAAACAGGAAAAATAAAGTTAGTTCCTAGATAACTTGATTGGAATTTAAATCCAATATGTTAATAATTTTACTGTATTTTTTTTTCAATAGCAATCTATTTTCAATGATTTGGAATGTTTTAAGTTTTTATGTAATAGTTATAGCAATCAAATTTATTTTACATTAATTATATAATTAAATAAAAATATTGTACTCATGTATACCATATCAAAATTAGTAATGTCATATATAAAAGCACTAAAATAATAATTTAAATCAATCCAAGACTACAATTAAACACTATTTTTCACACACCATTCACTCAAATAAATTTTATCTTAATAACAAGTCCTATGATTGAGCTTTGTGAGTTAATATCTAAATTTTCAGAAAGCACTAACCTTAAACTTTAAAATAATTAAAGGCAACAATTAACTGCAATTTAATAAATTATTAAGAGGCTAAAATTAATTAGGAAAGACTAATTATCTAGTAATTAATCAGTTAAGGTAATCAACTCTTAATTAGACTCAACTGGTCTTAATTTATCACAATAATCATATAATTAAGATAAAATGAAAATCGGGGTATTACGTTCATTACTTTTATCCAACGGAGGAGGTGCAAACACACATTCCCACATTTATGAGAACTGATTGCCCACCACTCACGAAAGGACACGTATCGCGGCACGTCCTCCCATGACTGTTACAATTGCAACTGAAGAGGCTCACAGCTCCTCGAAGCCTCAAAGCTCGCTATGAAGTGCTCGACCGAAATAGGCATGACCTACATAGTCATATGCTCGACCAACAGCTCACCCAAGACATAAAAAGTTGGCTTATTCGAGCTCGACGTGTGGTCCTCGGCAAACTACCTTGGTACCAGCTACTCGGCACATGACCAAGCTCAAGGGCTATGTACTGGATTAGAAAATATGGACTGATCTCCTCAGCCTAATTCATAAGAACTCGGCCATGGGCCCCAAAGATCGGCTAGCCCAAATCTTTCTCCTTCGAGTCCCACAGCTTGACCACATGGCATGGTATCCCCTACGGATTTACTCCGGATTTAGCTGAGGATATCTCATAAATCCCACATAGTATCTCTATATATCTCATTATATCTTATAATTATCTTTGATACTAACCAAATCACAGGAATATCTTCTACACTTAAGGAAGATCATAACGAATTTATCACAAGGTAACCTCACACTATATAAGGGGGCTATTGCCCCCCCAGGTATGAACAACATCTATCACATAATCACCTCTCCACTCCTCACGTTTTTATTGATTTAAGCATCAGAGTGTCTTTGCAGGTACCTCACCCCCTATTTCCACAGACATTGGAGCTACTTGCACCCTTACCACTATCTCCAGGTAAGAACAAATAATTTAGAAATTTTTATTAGTAATGAACATGAATTTATTGCTTTTAATTTTAAAATTATAGCTTTTATATTAGTTATTTTTTATATTAAAATACAAGAAATTGTTTCTGGCATTTAATAATTTAGGATTTTTTATTTTAAAGTTTACAATTTTTATTAGTAATGAACATGAATTTATTGTTTTTAATTATAAAATTATAATTTTTATATTAAAATACAAAAATTGTCTTTCTGGCATTTAATAATTTAGGAATTTTTATTTTAAAACTTACAATTTTTATTAGTAACAAATTTATTATTTTTAATTTTAAAAATTACAGTTTTTATATATTAGTTATTTTTATTATATTAGCTATTATCAGAAAATACAAGAATCTATCATTCATTAATCATCTGTATGATTTATAATTTTAAAATCTCATTTTTTTCATTACTAATTAATATACTGTTTTGAATTTTAAAATTTATAGTTTTATATTATTTATTTTTATTATACTAGATTTTATTTTTAATAATTAAAAAATTAGAAATTAATAAATATTATAATTTTATTTGAAAATATAATTATTAATAATACAATTTATATTTAGTTATTTTTATTATAATAGTTTTATTATCAATTAGAAAAACTGTAAATTAATAGTTTGTAGGTTTTTATTATTAAAATTTAAAGTTCTTAACACTTGAAATTAGATTTGAATTTAATCTTTATTTGTTACCATGTGAAATAGGAAATGAGATCATTGCGGCCTCGTTTTATGGTCTTAGGTCCACCGAGAAATGAGATATGTGAGTACTTGAGGCTTTCAAGCTTGCTCTACTTTTTTGAATTGGTCCACACAGATATTATGTAACATCCTCCCAAGTACAACATCATCCTTAAGTCATGACATCAGACTCGAGAGTTGCTACTTCTAAATAACTATAGCAAATGCGATAAGATCATGTAATAACTAGCGTAATTCGATTAACATGTGTAACAAAGATACAAGTCAATTACATAAGGAAGCTCTACTGTGAGCTTGAATACATATATAATCTCTATTACATTCATTTACACATATACCTACAACTATATACCGCATAAGAAAAGCATCAACTACTAAACTACTACAAATCCCAAGTTTCTTGCACGTAGCAGCCGCATTGTTCTCTAAATCAACTTGGAGACGACACGGGAACACAAAACACATAGGGGTGAGAATTATACAATTCTCAGTAGGGTAACTCCCCAAAAACTTAACCATAATGTCATTGTCGTCGCCCCAGCCACTTCGATTTATTAAGAAAAGGTGAACAAGCATTACACAATAATGATTCATTTTTAAACTTCCAAATCATATTTCCGAAGTGGATTGTTTTTAAATGATTAATCACTTAATACACATATATCATACTGCTCAAATATATAGTTAATAATCCTAATCAAGCAATTAAATATGATGTGAGTATGCATATGCTGACTGTATTGAACTTATCTCAAAATAACCTGGTTTCACTCGTGGCCACAGGACTCAACTCGGTGCATTTTTCTCTTTTCATCGACATAGGAAAGACTTAGTGTATATCTGACAGGTATATACTATGGATAACTCCACAATAAACAGTTTATACCACATGGTATTTGTAACACCCTAAAAAAAATTAGTTAAAAATTAATTTGAGCTTTACTAGTCGTAATTTTAAAAATCTGACAGTTTTAGTAATGATGAGGACGGTCCAAGGGATTTGTAAAAAAAAAAAAGTGAATAGTAACCTGTGGACCCCACCGGTCTGTCAGAACAGCCGATACCCTATAATTGGGCCTTGGAGATGCCTGAAACTAAGAAATTATAATATTAAGATTATAAATGAGTAGGAATAAAGATTTCATACCTAGAATTAATTTTTCAAGCAATGTTTGATTACCCGGGTACACTATTTTACTCGATCGGTAGAATTTCGGTGTGCAGTTTCTAACACCATAAAAGCGACTTAGTGGCTAAGTAAGCTTTATCAATCACTTTATGCCAAGTGGATAACAAGGATTGAAAATTGAAAAGCAAGTTTTAGTCATGGCCTTTTATTTATTAATATTTTACTCAGGTGCTCATATCTCACCCGTTCGATGGGATTTTGGTGTGCGATTTTGACACTGTAAAAGCTATTTATTCTACAAGTTAAAGAGAGCCATTTATCTTGAGCCAAGTGGCTGATAAAGATTCATTCTTTGACTAACAAACCAAATTTTAGCCATCCATTTTTCTTACTTTGGTCAAAGATCACTTAATCATACAATATAATACTCATTCTTTTATATATAACAAGATAACCACAAGCCAAGCTTCTTCAAGAAGCTCAAAATTTCATGCATCATGTTGTAAGGAGAACGAAACCAGGTTCCTCCATGTCCAAGAGCTCAAACTTCATTTCAAATACCCAAAACACTAGCCTAGAGTTGATAAAACACTAAACTTCCTTCACTAAACTTATTCTACACATCAATACCTACAAATCTAACCGATTGGAATTTCAATTCCTCATCAATCCTAACCTTGGTATCTCATACATCACTGATTAAGGAAGGGCTTGGTGCTTATTTGGTGGCCTTGAGTTGAGCAAAATCAATCTTGGAGCATCCTTTGGAGCCAAGATCCCTAAAGCCATCAAAGTAGGGTTTTCTTTGACCTTTTCTTTCCAATTTTATGCTTGACTTTTCTGATTGTGTTTTGTCCAAAATTTCTAGATATATTGGTTGATAATATGATGATATTGATGTGTTAATTTTGGTAGAGTGTTTGGGGTTGTGGAAAAATCATTTTTATCAAAAGAGATTCTGAAGTGGTTTGCTGGATTTTCGGTTTTCCTGCTGGCAGTGATTGTTCACGAATTTTCTGAGGGAATTGTGGGTGTTTTCATGAGCTATAAAAATTACATGTTGAAGGTAACATCCTACAATAGTTCCATGAGTTTTATTGAGCTCTGGTTTTGATTCCTAATGCCTTGAAAAATTCAAGAACCGAAGTTGTAACTATGTTGCCTGAAATGTTGAATCTAAAGCTGTGAACTTGTGACATTTTATTACCCTAGTAGATGATCGAATTATAAGCTGAAATTTTTACAGGATATTAAGGACATATTGAAGTCCAACCCTGAATTTTTATATGATTTTATATGATCATTTGGTAGGGTAATAAAATTGGAAACTATGGCTGTTGGCTGTAAATAGGGGGTTTCTAACCTCCAAAGTTGTCTAATTTTGTTGACATATTTAGAGAATTCTTTTTGTTATGAATTTTTATGGAACCTTGTGGACACATTGAGGTGTCATTGAGAATTTTTATAGTATTTTAATTGATCATTTGGTATGAGAAATAAATTGTGCTACTTGAGTGAAAAATCTACCAATGTGCTGAAGTTGTGATGATGCCTTGAATTAGTGACCTAATGGCATTTGGTTCAAGTTGATGTGTATGAATGCATGCCATGGACTTCCAAGATTATGTTATGAGGAATGAATGAATAATATATATAGGTTTGAAGTATTATGAGATCAGAGAATTATGTTCATACATATAGAAATGTGATGCATGTATATGTGAGCTTGAGGATGGTGTATGTGGTAAGTGAAAAATAAAGTCCCCTTTAACGTAAAAAGGGCACGGAAAAGTCCCCTTTATTATGTCAAGGGCACGAGAAGATCATTGTAATTGCCATATGTATATCTTGTTAAATTATTGGTCTTGAAGGAATTCCTATGATGTTGAATGTTACGAAATACATGTTTTAAGTGATTGAATAATAAAAGAGACCCACTTCGAAAAGGTGATTTTATAATTTTAAAATGAACATTTGATATGTATACATTGCATGCTCACGCTTTCTTAATAAACCGAAGTGGCTGGGGCGATGACGATGACATTATGAATGTGTAATTGGGGAGTTACCCTACTGAAATGCATCATGTACTTTCTTTTCTCAAATGCATGCATAAGCCACATGTAGCCTTTCAATCACAATTAATTCTCATTTTTGCCTCATAAATCAATCTTTAAATTGTCTAACATGCTTTCATACTCATCATACTTAAATCAAGAGTCATTATATCATCAACTCAAAGCATCAATTCATTTTCAGCCCAATGGTAAATTTCACATATCTATAGCACAAATAATTTTGCATTTAAAACCATGAAATCCAAGGCTATAAAAATTATCCAAGACACTTCAATGTGTCCCCAAGGTCTTCTAAAAATTGCGATGCTAAAAGAGTTCTCTAAGTATGATAACAAAATTCAACAAATTAGGAGGCCAGAAACCCCCTATTTGCAGCTAATAGCCAAAGTTTCAATCTTATTACCCTATCAAATGATCATACCAAATCATACAAAAATTCATGGTTGGATTTTGACATGTCCTCAATATCCTGTAGAAATTTCAGTGGAAAAATCAATCATTTGGTATGGTAACAAAATTAGACAAACTCAAAACTTCAGAATTGGCTGTCCAGACAACTCGAGAACAGTCTCGATTTTTTATTTTTATAAAATAGTAACACTCATTTTTAGGACCTAATAAAAATCATGGAGTTGCCTTAGGATGTTAGCTTTAACATATAATTTTTATAGCTCATAAAAATTACTACAAATACATCAGAAAATTCATGAACCATAACCTATTCAGAAGAAATCCGAAAATCCAACAGCATAGTCTAATATTCCTTTTGACAAAAATGATTTCTAGAATCGTCCAAACACTCCACCAAAATTAATACATCAATATCCATATATCATCAAAAAACACAAGCAAAAATATCAATTTAAATGAGTAATTAACATAGAAAAGTGGATTTGAAGAAGAAGAGGTTCAAAAACCCTACTTTGGTGGCTTTAGGGATCTTGACTCCAAAGGATCTTTCAAAAATGATTTTTCCTCACTTCAAGCCTTCTAAACAGCACCTAATCCTTCCTTAAATAGTATAGAATGATAGCTCAGGGTTCAGCTTGGAGATTATTTAAAATTCTAATCGGTTGGTTTGATAGATTATGAGGAGTAGAACAAGTTTTGTGAAAGGATCTTGGTGTTTTGTCAAGTTTAGGTTAGGGTTTATGAAGCTTCAAGTTTGTTAATGGTGGCATGAGAGAAAGAAGATGAAGTCTGACGTATTTTGGGGTCTTGGCCGAAATTGATGGTGTTGGAGTGATAAGGTTGGTGATTTATCATTATCTAGGTGTAAAACTAGTCAAAATGGGTATTGATTCCTTTTTCAAAATGAAATAATGAAATGGATGGCTAAGATTTGATTTCTTGGTCAAAGAATGAAGCTTGGCCATCCACTTGGCTCAAGATAAGTGGCTCACATTAACTTGGTGAGCAAGTAGTTTTTTCGGTGTTAAAATCGCACACCGAAATTCCACCGAATGGATGAGTTATTGGCTCCCGAGTAAAATATAATAAATCAAAGGTCATGATTAAAACTTGCTTTTCAAGTTTCAATCCTTTCCATCCACTTGGCATAAAGTGGTTGGTAAAGGTTACTTAGCCACTAAGTAACTTGTACGACGTTAAAAACTACACATCGAAACTCCACCGAATGGGCGAAACACTGTACCTGGGTAATAAGACATTGCCCGAAAATTAATTCTAAGTATAAAATCCTCATTTCTAACTATTTCTAATCTCAATCCTATAATTTCTCAGTTTTGGGCACCTTTGGGTCCCAATTCTAGGATTTCGGCTATTCCGACAGGCCCGTGGGACCCACAAGGTTACTATTTATGATTTTTTTTTTAACAAATCCGTTGAACCATCCTGATCATTACTAAAACTGTCAGATTTTTGAAATTATGACTAGTAAAGCCCAAATTAATTTTTAAATAATTTTTAGGGTGTTACACATTAACTTTATTTTGATTTTTGCGCTGGTCGAGCGGTGGCAGTCAGAAACACATACATTCTATTTTCCTTACAGTGACTGCACGGTTGTTAGCTCTAGAACTCTATCAAAATGCGCTAATTAGTTTTGAATGACAATAAAGCCGATTTAAAGAAAATGCTTTGAAGAATGACTTGTGTTTTGTCTTGTGTTTCTGTAATGCCCTGTTTTTCTCTAAACTTTTAAATAACCAAAATGCCCCTGAGGTCATTTTACCTGAAACACGAGGACGACTGGCCTCGGCCATCCTCATAGGGCTTTTATGATGTATGAAGGGGATTGTATATGTTTGAATGTCTATCAGAGCAAAGAAATCTCATTTCTGAGGTTTCTGCGTAAAAATGACCAAAATACCCTTAACCTGATTTAAGGCAATTATAAGTTTTGACTTCGACTCAAACTTGTCCCAGAGACCAAAAATGATGGTTTTAAGGCATGAACTATGATGGTTTAAGTCCCGGAAGTCCTAAGCAACTTTTGGTAAAAATTACGATTTTACCCCTACTTAGTGGATTTTTTGCCTAACGAGTTACTTAACTCAAACCTAAGCAATATTAGGCTCTAATGAAAGGTTAATTAATTTCCTTAACTAATCTAGAGATAAAATAATTATTTGAGGTTGATTAGAACCTAAAATTTCTTAAGGAAATTTAAAACTCATTTCTAATTCTTTTCTTTCTTTAAAGAAAAAGCAACTATGGATAGTGTTTTCACTATTCACACTCCCATTCCTAAGGACACTTCCATTCCCAAGACAAAGTTGTCACACTCTAATCAATAGTCATAGATTTGACTCCATTAACCCTACAAGACCACTCTTAATCCAAAGTATTCATGGCCCTAATCACCTAATTAGTTCACCTAAACACTTGGTTACATAACCTTAATTAGTGACCTAACCTTATTTGCTCCTAAACACCTCACTAGTACATGATTAAATTGAATGAAATCTTCCCTCCCTTGGTCTTATGATTTTCGGCCACTTCCCTCCAAAATTCAAAAGAAATGTATTTTATATAGTCAATCAAGTTATCTTTCAGTAGCCACCCTATGACCCATGCCTACTCTGCTTTCAATCATACTATGAATGAGAACACAAGGAGATTTTTCTTCCCTCTTTCTTCTTCAAGAAGCTTCGGCCATGCTCCTCCCCCTCCACTCCTTCATGATTCATTTGTCTATAAATACACAACACTACACAACTTTATTCTTTTGCTCATTTCTCAAAAGTCCCAAGCTTTCTTACTTCTTCTTTCTTTCAAACCTTTCAAGAGTTCTTTAAGCTTAAAGTTCTTCTTCTCTTTTTTGAAAAACAAAAGGTAGGGAACCGTTCTAAATATGTCTTTGATCTTTATGTTTGGATCTTGTTGGGAAATGATGAATGGTTGAACCTCCATGTTGCTTTCTTTTTCGGTTTCTTCCTTTCCTTTTCCTTTAGTTTTCGGCCTCAAGGCCTTGAATATGATAGCTTGATGATGAGTGCTCTCTAGAGGTGACTATGAGTTCATTTCACATGAGACCTCTAAAGCTTGAGCTTTTCTTAAGAAAAGTTTCATCTTTTACAAGTTTAGTTAAGAATGAGGTTATGTTTCTCTTGAACATTTGGAACCTCCCTCTTCTTCTTTATGTTTCGGCCATGAAGGCCTTTGACCCTTGGAAAAATGAAAGCTTGATGATGAGGGTGTCATGATGGTGCTTGTCACTTAACAACCCCTAAAGCTTGAATTTTTTTTTAAAAGGAAAGTTTCATCCTTTTTCAAGGTTGAGTAAAAAAGGAGTTTATATCTCTCTTGAACACTTTTTGGACTTCCCTTTTCTTTTTATATTTTCGGCCATGGAGGCTTCTAAGGCTTGGAAAAATGGAAGCTTGATTATGAGGGCTTCATGTTGATACTTGTCACATGAACAAACTCTAAAGCTTAAAACTTTGACCTTAAACCAAGCATGGTTTCAGTTTTGCTTTCTTCTTTAGCATGAACTTTGTTTAAAGGTTGGTTTTGAAGGAAGCCATGTACTCAATGATGAGGACTTAGGATGTTGATGTCATAGATCATCAAGATCTTGGTCCCTAGAGTTTAAAGATAGTTCATTCTTCTTGATGAAGATTTGGCCACTTTCAAAACCTTTGAGGTTATGATTTATTTTGAATATCTTAGCACTAATAGTTTTCTTTTCTTGTGAGGATGAGGTTTGGGTTAGAACTATGTTTCTTTTTAAAGTCTTGCAAGAGCTCTAGACAAGATATAAAAGCAACTTGCATTCACGTTTAATTTGTGCTTTGCATAGCACGTTTACTTCCTATGCTATCACTAAACCCCAAGATAAAGAATGAACTTGCATAATGCATGTTTAAATTCCAAACTTTGCATTTCATGTTATATTTCAAGTCATCACTAAACTCAAAGACTAAAAATGAATGTGCATCTCATGTTTACTTTGAGTTATCACTTTACTTCCTAATAGACTATAAAAATGGAATGCATAGCACGTTTACTCTTATGCTATCACATAAAACTACTAGAGTTCAAAGACTTGCCCATTCATCTTAAGAAAAGTTAAATCAAGGAGGTATCCTCTTGAAAATGCATTCGGCCATGTGATGATGAAAGCTCTAGGATGAGTTTTCATTAGTTACAAGAGCCTATAGTTTATGTTTTAAGTTTTTTCTAAACATAGGTGACATTTAAAGGTATTTTGAGTATGTTCTTATATTTAGGATCTCAACTATGAGTGAAACTAAAGAGCTACTGCCCCATGTATTTTATAAGAGTTCTTGACAAGATAAATTGATTTCTAGGATGTTTTTGAAGTCCTAAAATTGTTCCAAGAAAAACTAGTTACCTATGTACATTGAAAAGGAAGTTTATATATGATTTGATGATCTTAAATTTTTGGTTCTGCCTTGTTCATTTCCAGCACCTTAAATCATGTTTTGGGTGGTCTAAATATGTTTAAATACCTTGCCAAGTATATGATAATTGTTCTAGACATTGTGGAGCATGCTTAGTAACCTTAATTGCTTGAAATGTGAATTCTAGGCCCCCATGGGTATAGAAAATATAAATTATGTTCCAGTGTAATTAACATCCATAGAATCACATTATATGATGTCTAGATCAGTGAGAGTGACTCACAATTGGCTTAGGTATTAATTGTTGCATCATAGAAAAAGTCAGATGTGAGAAAGGGTTTAAAATGTATCTTTTAGAACACTGTAATTCATCTAATTTAGCTTACTACCTAATGCCGTCCAGCCATAATTAATTAGGTTTTAGAACTTAATAAATTGTGGTAATGAGATTAATCAATCCCTTAGAGGTATGATAAAATAATTTGGAAGTTTGAGGTTACCCGATTGAGGGTTTTCACTCTTAAGGGAAAGGTTTATACATTACTCTACGAAAGATGAATTGGTGTTTACCTCATGACTTGTATGATGCTATGTGAACTATTATTCTTAAATGATAGTTTTATTATTGCATGTGATTGTTCTTCAAGAACTTAGAGATGCCTATGTTGGAATAATAGATATGTACATGTATGAACTATGTAGCATCTCAATAAAACATGCTAAGACTTAAGGTGACTTAAACTATGAGAAAATGATCCTTTGAACCACCAAACTAAAGGTGGGGATAAGGTGATTCTAGCCCCCTAGACCCGTACTTTAAGTCGGGACCTTTAACTTATCAAAAGGGATAAGTCCATGTGCTAGTGATGACTAGCATAGTATGAGCTCATAACCTAGAAGTTTCTCTAAAGGGAGATCAGTTAGGGTGGCCCCAGGAAGCAAATGATGAGGTTTTAATGTCACCTAACTAACCAAGATAAGTTATCATGCACCATGCTCTAAGAACTATGATTTGATGCACCATGAATTATGAGTTTATGTGCCATGATCCATGATATAAGGAACTATGATTTATGATTCGAGTTTCATGATTTATAGACTATGTAACCAAGAGGTTTTTAGAATTAAAAGGAACAGCCCTCGGAAGTTAACATTTTTGAACTTCATAATTGAACCATTATATGCCCATGTTTTTACTAAGAAACCGAGGTTCCCGGAGACGTAGATGACGACATCTAGATAGGAGGAAAAACCCTACTGAGTTTCTTTAGTAAGAAATATCATTCCCTCTATCTTTCCCTTTCCGTCATTTTTTTAGATTCAGATGGTGACGTTCGTGCTCTACATTGAGACACCTGCGTAGGAGTTCCACCATGATCCGAAGCACGGATTATACCATTTTGAGGGCCACTGCACAGTTCGTGTATTCATGTTCCCCAGACGGCTGTTTGCTCATCTTGTAGATAGCTTTTTTTTCTCACCAATGTCACCTTATGGTGACGATATGGTTTTTGAGCGTGCTCGCACACGCAACGAGAGGATTCTTCAAACCTACACTGCAGGCTCGGGCTCCGTACCTGAGTACGTACCCCATTCGCAGCATTCAGAGGAGGATCGTTCGGAGGAGCCACCCGCCCATATGTATGGAGAGGACTCTGCCCCCACTCCCTCGGGCATGCCAATAGGCAGCGAGGAGACGGTTACCCAGCCACGGAGGGCTCGGATGCTCGAGACGCGACCTCGACGTGGAGGACTTGTTCGAGTTCCCACTCCTACTTAGCTTCGTCCGTGGATCGGCTATGTCCCACCTTACCTGTGACTTTAGCCGTATGGTTTAGAGGGTAGTCCTTAGTGAACACATGACACGTAGTTAGGATAAATCTTCTTTTGTGTTGAGGTTATCCATTTCAGATGCACTTGGGTATGGGTGTTCTCTTGCCTGTATCCTTTATGTTTCCATGTATTTCCTACCTTCCAGTTGTATTGGATTCTATGTATTGAACAGTCCCGCCATTATTGGTGGGCATTTTATATGTCAATGTATGAGGTATTTCAGTATATGTGTTCATGATGCTATGTATGGAGCCTTTTATGTGTTTACATTTTCGCACTTTACGATATCGTTCGATTACATTATATGTGGCTCATACTTTATCAAGGTTTTGTTAAAAAAAAAAATTGGCTCGTATTTTCAGTAAGTAATTTCAAAGATAATAGAACTAAATCAAGAATAATGACTAATATTTGGTCTCAGTACATGCTAGCAGTATTGGGTTGAATATTAGGGTGTTACAGTTTCTGGTAAGATTATAACAGGATTCTATCATTTTACAAGAGCAACGCTTACTCAAACAAGAATATCTTTCACTTTGTATGTGCAAACATGTTTTTTTCTCATGTTACGAGATATGAATTGAAATGGAAGTGAAATTATATCCTTACTTAAGCAATTGATAGCTAACGATTTGAAGAAGATACCAACGCTATAAGAAGCCAAGTCTTGAGCCTTCAGAAAATAGCATTGTACATTAGAAAGTACGCTTACAATGAAGATAGCAATCTCTGAAGACCAGATATTACACTATCTTCAATCAACATAATTGCAAATCAATCATCATCAAAAAGCTTGGATTGAAGATCAGAAAGTGAAGATATCATCAAGGATCTATTACCGCATGTTAGAAAGCTCACTTCACTGTGGAGGACTGAGCATTACTGGAAATGGAGGGAAATTTGAATTTGAATTTTGAATTTAAATCTCAAAGAGTCAAATCCCAGTGTCAGAACCAGTCAACCATCTCTTTTTGCCTTTGAAGTCAACTATTCCAAGTCTTAGAAGAAAAATTTCAGAAACCATGGTTTAGAAAAGTAAAGTAAATTCTGAAAGACATCAGAAAGCTCTATTCTACAACGGCTTCTATAAACTGATCTGATAGACAGACAGGCTACACTTCTAGACTATCTTTCCAAGACACAAATGAATGATCAACACGTGTCTCTGGACGAACAAATCATAGGCAACAGTCACAAGGAAGACCTTCTTTAAATAGGGATGTTGTGCTTTAATGTGAATGTGAGAGACTCCGCGCTTAATGAGAAAATTCTACAAAAATCTCTTCTTATCTCTAGTAAAGTTCATATCATAATGTAATCAGATTTCTTACTTGTAAAAATCTTCGTTCTACTTTTTTGAATAGATATATGTTCTTTCTAGGAAGAAATAATAAAAGGAAGTCATCAAAGTTTTCCCAGAATCTTTTCATATATATGTTAAGGAAACCTGAGTGTAGGTTAGTTTGAGTGGCAATCCAAACACTAAACCTTTGTATCCTGGATTTGGTAGTGATCGCTGTGAGATAGCTTGAAAATCTAATGTAAAACTACTTGTAGCATGACAGTGATGTGTTGTTACTGTTCACAGTTTAGCTTGGGGAGACTAGTGAATAATTACTCGATTTAGCTTGGAGAGGCTTTATCAAAAAGCACTCAACTTGTGATAGTCTCTGAGTTTGTCTACTAATCACAAGCTTTAGCTTGGAGAGGCTAGTACAGAACTACTTAGTTCAGCTTAGAGAGGCTGGTGAATAACTACTCAGTTCAGCTTGGAGAGGTTGATGAATAACTATTCGGTTTAGCTTGGAGAAGCTTTATCAAAAGTACTCAACTTGTGACAGTCTTTGAATCTATCTACTAGTCACAAGGTTCAGCTTGGAGAGGGTGGTGAATAACTACTTTGTTTAGCTTGGAGAGGCTGGTGAATCACTACTTAATTTGTTGCAGCAGTGGTTGTTTGTTGGTCACAAATAAGAGCTTCAGAAGGCTAATGTAAAGACTATCCAGTTTTCCTTTTCTGGTTTGAGAAAGATGTTTAGTGGAACCTCAGCATTTGTTGAGTACTAGATGTAGGTAGTTTTGGCCTAACTAGTATTTAAAAATCTGGTGTCACATCTTCTTCTCCTTGATATTCTTTAATTCCTCTTTGTTGTATTTTCTTGTTATACATGTTCTGAAGGAATGCTTAATGTCTTCATATTTCCTATTGTTTTTCTTGGATGTTCTTCACGTTGAACATAATATTGCATAATGCTTTATAATTTCTGCATAATTGACAAAGCTTCAGAAATCCACTTTCTAAAACTATTATGTTTCTGCTGTACTACAAGTGTCATACTTGACAGTATCTTTGTTAAAAGTTTCAGATAAGTAAAAAGAAGCTATCCATGATTCAACCCTCCTTTTCGTGTACACTTTCACCTACAAGTGCTATTAGAGCAAGGCTTCTGAGGTGTTGAGCAATCCAACAATTGTAGAGGATAAATATTTAAGGGACAAAATGACATATATTTACTATACAAGATCAATCTATTAACTGACCATCTTTTGCTGATGAGGTACTAGGATCTGGCACAATACACTCAAACAGTTAAAGGGATTCCAAAATAACCGATGGACAATAACAACAAAAAGGAAAGAGTTCAATTGTTCTACTAAGTCAAGCTCCTATTCATATGTATACTAAGCAGAAGATGAATATGACTCATAAATATATTGCTTGTGTCATGTAAAAGGCTATATGGATTTGACTGTGTAAGATGATTGAAGATATTAAGCCGTCTCAAGAAATCCTTAGTTCAAAGGTTGTCATATTAGATGCAATGAAATACTAAAGCAAATGAGAATTGCTAAAAATTCATTTGAAGTAGAAAAATTTGATATAGAAACCTGAGATTGAAAATGGAAATGAAATCTCTCTATCAGTAAAAAATGTCAAAAGTCTGGAAAGACTCAGGAAAGACACAAAGGGCAAAGATTATCTTGAGAAAGCAACCTGCTAACTGCAGTAAAAAGAAACATAATGCATCTGGAGTTCTAAGCTTAGAGCATCATTGAAATATCCTATCTTCAAAAAGGAGAGGATGTTGGCTACTTAGAGTATCTCTGAAGGCAAAAAGAACAAGTCAGAAAGTCATGATGAGCTAGAATATGCTGTTATTCGGTGTTTTATGACTAAGGATACTTCAACAAAGATAAGCCAGGTGAATGTATTTGTATCTTATCCATCATATCATGTATTAACTACTTCATATGATGTGCTGCTAGAAGCTTCTCAAGCTTATTCCACTGGAAGTCTCAAACCAATTAAGGAACTCATAAGATTGCTCAGAAACTTGAGAAGATTAGGCCTGAACTAGAAAGCTAAAAGTAAGATATACTTCAAGGAGATTTCCTTCTTCTCAAGTTCTATAAAGCTGAAGCTTCCAAAAGAAATGTGAAGAATATCATAAAACTATTTTTGAATCTTAGAAAGGACTTTATTGTTAGCTCTAGAACCCTTGCACTCATGTGTTTTGAATGACAACTAAACCAATTCAAAGAAAGTACTTTGAAGAATTACTGATGTCTCTATTGAGTTTCTTGTAAGTTTATAACAAATATCTATCATTTAGTAGGAGTAAGGCTTACTCAAATGAGTATATATATTTCACTATACATGTGTAAACATGTTACAAGATTGGTTATGAAATAGAAGTAAAATTATATCCTTATCCAAGCTTTTGATAGCTAACGATGTGAAGAAGCTTTCAACGCTATAAGAAACCAAGTTCAGAGACATCTGAAAGTAGCACGAGACATCAGAAAGTACACCCAAGATGAAGATATCAGAATATGTCCATATGCAACATGTTACTTAATCTTCAATCATCATGATTGCAAAGAAATTATCATCAAGAAGATTTGATTAAAGATCAAAAGTTTAGAGAATCATCAAGGAATCTATTACGCACTTCAGAAAGCTCACATGTGTGTGGAGCATTAAACATTACAGGAAAAGAAGGGAAAATTTGAATTTTGAAATTCAAATTTCAACTCAAAGTCAAATCCAGTTTTCAAAAACTGTACGTCATCTTTTTTCCAACTTGATCAACCAACTTGGCTTCATGAAGGAGGAGTTCAGAAAGCATGTTCAGAAAGTAGAAAAGGAGTTTTCGAAGAGATATCAGAAAACTCAAATATTACAATGGTTTCTGCAACCGATGTGACAGATCTGTCAGCCTCACTTCTAGCTCACTCTTCCAAGACATATATGATAATCAACACGTGTCACTTGGAGATCTGATCAAAGCCCATGGTCATGAAGGGTAGACTATGATATAAATAGAGAGATGCCATGCTGAAAAAGATGATGATGACTGTAACACCCTCCTAATTACTATACTTTACTCGAGTATCAATATAGTAACTAGAAAAATATTACGTATCTTCGTAATCTATACTAGTCGAATGAAATGAAATCAAATAATTCAGACACATATATGGCTAAACTCATATATACATATATAAACATCATTTTTAAGTTTACAATATGTACATCTTACTGAGAAACACACTAGTTAATGTCTAAGCTAGTCAGGAACTCAGTTCATAAAAGGAAAGAAACACCTCCAGTATCTAATCTAACCTGCTCAAAGTCGAGGTCCAGCAAAATTTTATACAACTAGAATTGGACCTCACAACATTTAATAAGATCAAATCTGTAGGCTAGCAAGGCTCTAGTACTAAACTTTCACTATATACATATCAGGAGTCCCTAAAGATCTCTCGTCCTACTAGATAAAATCATTGGCCATCAATATGATAGCCTCACCTTCGCCAGTGGCATCAAGACCCTCAGGTGGGTTAGAATCTGAAGACGAAGATGAAGAAGGATCATCTGCTGGAGGGGGTGCCGATGGTACAGGCGGGGCATCAAATATCACTGGATGTGCCAAGTGGAGAGGCACATCATGATAAGGGAAAGCAGGGTCAAAGTTAGCGATAAATACAGAGGTACTAAAAGAACAGCCAAAAAACACATAAGCCCGAACTTGCGAGTAACCCACTACATAAAGAGAGTCGAGAATAGGATCATAATGCCACACCCATTGTGGCGAGTCAAGGTAAAATACTAGTGACGGCATCCGCTGGATCTGAATAATGCAAAGTAAATAAAACCATAGGGATGAGAATATTATAAAATTCTCAGTAGAGTACTCCCTCAAATGTGAACATAATATAACCAGTAAATTCATTTGTATTGAATTCATCATGCTAAATTATATGTATAAATACTAATGTGCATAATTCATATAAAGTCGAATGCAAAATGGTAGTAATCAAGTGTTTTTCTCTTGTAACTCGTGGAATTCAACTTAGTGTAATTATCTCTTTTCAGTAACATAGGGAAGACTTAATCTCATATCAAATGGTATCTGTAGTGGAGTCATTCCACAAGAACTATTGATTATTAGGACATGAGCTCATTCCTATATGTCGATACGTCTACCGACTCATCAAATTCCTAGGGAAGCTCTTACTTTTGCCTTCCCCTATTAACCACATAAGCCTTGTTTCTATTTTCCCCGTATGTTAAAAATTGCACAACTAAAAGTTGTGTCATTTTTCTTTTCTTTTCCTTTATCCTCACAATAATCATATAGTGTACTTCTCTTTTCAAAGGCCTGCATAGACCAAAAGTAGGTATACAATTATGTTGGAGTCTCATCCATATCTCATCAACATTTCTTTTAAACAATTAGCATGCATTAACATGATATATACTTGCATCTAAAGTCATTCTATCATTAGTTCAAGGCATTCTTACCATTTTCAGTAATCAGCAGATTTATCACTCTAGAATTCAAAATTAATTTCCACATCAAACTACTAATTCAAGAGTCACAAAAATTCTCTGTGACACCTCTATATGTCTAAAAGATCCTGTAAAAATTTTCATCACAATAGGAGTTCTATAACCATGTCACTAAATTTTACAAATTTAGTGGTCACAGCACACCTTTTCACAGCCTAGGATAGGGTTCTCCTAATTTTTAAATTTATCATATGATCGAATCAACCCAAGATAAAATTTACAGGTACAATTCAAGATGTTTTTAACTCCCTATAAAAATTTCAAAAGAGAAATCACTGATTTACTATGATAATAAAATCATAGAATTTTCCTGCTTCAGATTCAGAAATCTAGACAGCATAGTACTAATTCGGTTCTTGATTTTTTGCAGGGAGTAAAAGTCTTTATCATGTACCACAAAATTTGTCAGAGTTTCCTTAGGAAGTTAGCTTCAACATATAATTTTTACACCTCATAAAAATGAACAAAATTGTACCAGAAAATTCATACACAAACCCTGCCCTGTTGCAATCCGAAAATCCAGCAAATCAATTCAAAATCTTTTGTGATAAAAATGATTTTTCCACAACACCAAACACCCCACCAAAATTAGTAGATCAATATCAAAATATTATCAATCAATAAAATCAAAAATTTCGGGCAGAACTAGCAAGAACTTCTCAGAATAAATTTTGAAGCAAAAGAGAGCAATTAAACCCTACTTTGAGAGCTTTTGAGTTCTTTGCTCCAAAAGTGTTCTACTTGACCTCCCTTCACCTTGAGAGCTCCTAATCACACACCAAACCTCCTCTAGGTAGTGAGGAAGTGAGGAACCAAGGTGAAAATTGATGGAGAATTCGAATTCTGATTGGTTAGAATTGTAGAGTTTGAGGTGTAGAACAACTTTGATGAAGGAAAGTTTTGATTTTAAGGACTCTAGGCTAGTATAAATGGAAATCAAAATCAAGATGAAGCTCTTGGCTATGGAGGAAGGCAGCTGAGTTCTCTCTCCTTGGGCTGGCCGAAAATGAGCTTCTTGAAGAAGCTAATTGGTCATGTTTATCACTTATAGTAAAGATATGAATATTATATATATATTTAGATAGTTATCATCCAATAAAGTAAAATGAATAGTTGTGATTAAATCTTGTAATTCAAGATTGAATCTTGGCCATTCATTTGATTTTAAGAGATAGGTTCATTTGTTTTGTAGAGATGTAACTAGTTTTCAGTGTTAGAAATCACACACTGAAATTTCATCGAACCGGTGAAACAGTGTACCTGGGTAATCAAACATTGCCCAAAAAATATTTTCAGGTATAAAATCTTTAATTCTACCTATTTCTAACCATAATCATATAATTTCTCAATTTTGGGCATCTCTGGGGCCCAATTCTAGGATTTCGGCTATCCCGCAAGCCCGCCAAATACTATTCATGTTTTTTTTTTGCTTCCTTGAATCCTTCTCATCATTTCTACATATATCAAAATCTTAAAATTCTCATTAATAAACCTCATTTAATTTCTAAAGAGAATTAGGGTGTTACAGTGACAGTAAGAGACACATGTGCTTAAAAGAGAGGAAACTCTATTTAAATCTCTTCTCATCCTATAAGATTCGTCGTTCTTATGTAATCAGATTCCTTACATGTATAAAAATCTTCCTCCATGCCCTTTATTAGATAGATGCTCTTCTTAGGAAGATATAATAGGAGGAAGTCGCTCTTGTTTCCCAAGTTTATTTCAAATGTATCATCTTTAAGGAAACTTGAGTGTAGGTTAGTTTGAGTGGCAACCCAAACACTTATCCTTTGTTTCCTTGATCTGTAACATCCTCCCAAGTATAATCTCATCCTTAAGTCATGACATCAAACTCAAGAGTTGTTACTTGTAAATTAGCGGGCCTTTCTTAATTACCTATAGCAAAATCCACCAAATTGTGTATTAACTAACTCATGGTTCTATCAAAATATATAGCAAGAAACAACATATTTATTTAATACAGGTCAAATACAAAAAGGAAGCTCTTTTATGAGCTTTAGTTCACATCTGATCTTTACTGTATTTACAGACATACATATAACTATGTACAATAGATACAAGTTTCCACAACTAAACTACGGAAATTACAATTTAGTCTTTCTTGTAGTTGCTTCACTATGCTCTGAAAATCAACCTGGAGACGACACAGAAATACAAACAAGTAGGGGATGAGAATTATAAAATTCTCAGTTGGACAACTCCCCAATATACAATCATAATGTCATCATCATCACCCCAGCCACTTTGGTTTATTAAGAAAAAGCGACCATGCATTACATACTAATGGTTCATTTTTAAAGTTCCAGATCATACTTCCAAAGTGGGTTACTTTTAACATTCAATCACTTAATATACACATATCATAATACTCAACGTCATATACTGCTAACTTTTCACTTAAACATATTGGTCTCAATATTGATACTAAACTTATTCACTTAGCATATAAGATAAAAGATTACTCAGAAAACTTATTACTTCGACCTGCTTTGACCCTTGACTAATCTTGTTACGTCTGGGCGTTACTTACTGCCATCCCCAGCGTGGCAATAATGGGTAATAAACTACTTTTCAAGATTGAGCTCATTCCTATACGTGATTATGGATTTACTTTCTCCAATTCTCACACAGACCTATTTCGAGCCAGGTTTACTTTCATCGATAGACCAGATTTACCTTCTCCAGCCCAAAAATTATAAATCTTATGCTTTTATTAGTAGATACGTTTACTTTCCCTAACAAACTAGATTTACTTTCTCCAGCCCAAGAAATATAATCTTATGTTTTTCTTTTGCATATGAGCAATTGTAATAAGCATTCACATCTCTGTGTGCTTAACCACATCAATAAGCTCACATGCTTAATTATTCATAATCACATTCATGTGCTCATGTCATACTAGTACAAGATGTCATTATTTCATCAATTCAAAGCATCAATTCATTTTCAGCACAATGGCAGATTTCACATATTCATAGCATAATTTATTCTATAATCCAAACCATCAAATCGGAGGCTATAAAAATTCTCAATGATACCTCAATATGTCCACAAGGTTCCATAAAAAGTTTAGAGCAAAAAGAGTTCTTTAACTATGTTAACAAAATTAGGCAAAATTGGTGGTAAGAGACCACTAATTCTCAGCTAAATTCGTGAATTCCCTAATTTTTAACCTTAGAAAATGAAACTAGAAAATTTAAAACCTTAAGATGTCTCTAGTATCTTGTAAAAATTTCGAAGGAAAAATTAATTATTTACTATGGTAACAAAATTAGACAAATTCACAGCTTCAAGACCAGAAAATCAAGCAGCACCAACATAGTCTCGGTTCATGATTTTTTTAAGGTAGTAAAAGTCCAAAGCACAGCTCAAGAAAATTCATCGAGCTAGCTCAAGAGATTAGCGTCAACATATAATTTTTATACCTTATGAGAATACCACAATTGACTCAGGAAATTCATGATCAGTGACTATCCATATAGAAACTAGAAATCTAGCAGCATGGTTCAAAATCTCTTTCCACAAAAATGATTTTTCACAACATCAAAACACTACCAAAATTAACACATAACTATCAATATATTATCAACCAATGAAACCAAAAAAAATTCAGTGAAATCAGTAACAAAATCACAAAAATAGAGTTGAATTAAAAGAGATTTAAAATGCCCTACTTTGCAAATCTTTAGAGCTTTATACTTCAAAGGTGTTCCAATTAATTTCTCTTCACTTCAAGGCTACCAAAGCAAGCCCAAAGACTCCATTAGGCAGTATACTGTGTGATATGAATGTGAAAAGTGGTGAGGATTTGAAATTTCAATCGATTAGTTTTGTAGGTGGTGATGATTAGAGTAAGTTTTGTTAAGGGAGTTTATGGTTTTAGCAACTTTTGGCAAGTGTTTTGGTGAATTGAAATCAAAACTTTGAGCTCTTGGAGAAACAACAATGGTGGTTGCTTGGTTCCCTCTTATGGTTGAGAAATGAAGCTTCAAAGATAAGCTTTTCTGGCTTTTTTTTCTTTAATGATATTATATTAGATAGTAAGAATTATGTAATATGAAATCTAATTCTTTTAATAATAAAAAGAAACAGATGGCTAGGATTTAATCTTGCTTTAGATTAAATCTTAGCCTTACACTCGGCATATAAAGGATAGATATTATCCTTTTTATAAGATTAAACTACCTTTCGGTGTTAGAAATCGCACACCGAAATGTTATCGAACGGGTAAAACACCATAGCTGGGTAATTAAGTTTTGACTGAAAATTAATTCTAGGTATAAAATTTTTATTCCTACCTATTTCTAATCCTAATCCTTTAATTTCTCAGTTTTGGGCACCTCTGGGTCCCAAATCTAGGGTTTCGACTAGCTTGACGAGCCCGTGGGGCCCATAAGTTACTATTCACTTTTTTTTTACAAATCCATTGGATTGTCCTCATCATTATTAAAGTTGTCAGATTTTTAAAATTATGACTAACAAAACTCAAATTAATTTTTAAATAATTTTTAGGGTGTTACATGATTCGTTAGTGATTAGTGTGAGACATAGCTTGGAGAGGCTAAGGTAAAATTACTTGCAACACGATAGTAAGATGTTCTTACTTATCACAGTTTACCTTGGAGAGATTGGGGCAAGAATACTTATAGCTTGGAGAGGCTCGAGCAAGACTACTTTCAACGTGATAGTACGAGTTAGCTTAGAGAGGCTAGTACAAGACTACTTTCAATGTGACAGTAGGGGTGGCTACTTTTTGAAAGAGATCTTGTTTCATTTCACTTCAAGAAATCAAGTTCTCTTCCTCTTCTTCAACTCAGATTAGGTAGGGAGTAGTTTCTAAATTTATTTCTATGCTTTGAGGAGTTGTGTTTTTAGCTCAAAATGATGAAATTATGAACTTACCTTAGCTTTTCATTTTGGTTTTCCTCTTCATTTTTCTTTAACCAATTCGGCCATATGGCCTAGGTGGAACTAAGATGATGGCTTGATGATGAGGACCTTGAGGGTGGGTTGTAAATCCATCACAAGTTAGGCCTCTAAAGCTTGAAAATTCCACTTGATGCAAAACTTTAAAGAATAATGCTTTATGATGCTAAAACAAAGATTTTTAGTTTAGAACTTGAAAGATGTATTTTCCAAGCTTGTATTTCATGTTTATGTTTCAAGTCATCACTTAATCTTTCAAGATAATAAAGAGGTTGCATCTCATATTTAATTTATGCTCTCACTTTATTTTATAATGGCTAAAAGAATCAACGCATGGCATGTTTATTTTATGCCATCACCTAAAGATCCTAGAGGTCAAAGACTTGGCCATGTATCACAAGCAAAGAAATATGATTATTGGAGTTAAAGAATTTATTCTTTAAAAAGTCTTGAGATTGGAGCTTAAAAAGATGTAATAATAATTCTCTTCTCCCTTCACTGGTCCTGTGCGGACTACCGTCGCGTCGGTTTCTTAATATTCTCTTCTCCCTCTACTGGTCCTGTGCGGATTACCGCCACTCCAGTTTCTTGCATCATGTTTATATTTCAAGTTCTTGCATCATGTTTAATTTTCAAGTCATCACCTTAAATCTTAAAGATAAAGAAATGGAATTGCATATCATGTTTATAATTTCAAGCTATCACCTTATAAAGATAAGATTAAAATAAGGTTGCATAGCATGTTTATAATTCTAAGATGTCACCTAAATCTCTAAAGCTCAAGACTTACTCCTTTTATCTTAAGTGAGAATTTTAATTGTGAAGATCCTCCCAAGTTTGACAAAAGAACTAGTTTCTAAATGAGTTTTAAGACTTTGCAAGGATTTTACGGGGAACTAGTATTTTATATGCACTTAAAATATGATTCTATGTAATTGCATGAGGTTCATGATTCGGCCACTGATCTGAGTTTAGTATCAATGTATGATAATGATTTGATATGTTTGAAGTTGTGATAATTATGGTTTATTGTTAAGAGAATGATTCACCCCATGTTAGAGATAAAACTAGCTCCCTAGAACAATCAAGAGCTAGAATTTACCTAGTTTTTGACCCCTTTAAGTTTAGCCAATGCCAAATCTATTTTAGTATGTTATAATTCTATCTAGGATTAGTTAGCCACGAAAAATTTGGTATCAATTAGACTAGGATTGATCCCGAACACTAAAAATGAACTTAGCAACTAGAAAACCGTAAAAACAAGATTTCTAGAACTCTAGGGAATGAAATTTATGCATTCTATCCAGAATCTTTAGCAACGATAAGAACCAGGTTTTATTATGTTTAAATAAGGGAGAATGATTCATAATTGGTTTAGTAACTAATTTCAGCATCATAGGAAAAGGTAGTAACAAGAAAGGATTTAAAACATAACTTCTAGCATACTGTAAAACCTTAGGAACAACTTACTACCTATGCTACCCCATTTGATTTAATAGTGTTCTTAAGGCCTATAAATAATCGTAAGGATGGTAATAAATCCCTTAGGTGCATAACTAATTAGTTCTATAATTGATAATTCTATGTAAGTATTGGATGCTTATTAAGTACTTGATATTATTGAATGATTTCCTGGCTTGCATGTTATAGTTGTTGTTGCAAATAATGAGAATGCTTATGCATGAAATATTCTTTATTATGTAAAATTTACCTTTGTTGCTAGAAGAAAGTGTATCATTGTAAAAGTGTAATTTGGAAAGGCTCTGGCTAAGGAAAGACTTGGTATTTAAGCGTGTTCATTGTGACCCACCTTTCTTTCCTGGGAATCTCCCAGATGCATGATTATAGTTGATATATATTATTCTAGCTTAAGACTATAAATGAGAAAATGCTATGATGTTTATGAATTGTATTGTGATATAACATGCAAAGATTTAATGGTGACTTAAACTTATAAGAAAATGATCCTTTGGAACCATCAAACTATAGGTGGTGAAAAGGTGATTTTAGCCCCCTAACCCGTTTTCTCAAAAGGGTAGAGTCGGGACTTTAGCTTATCAAAAGGGATAAGTATATGCTAGTGACGACTAGTAAAGTATGAGCTCATAACCTAAATTACTCCCAAAAGGGTGGAGTATAGGGTGATCCAAGGAAAATAATGATGATGATAAGATTTTAAGTCACCTAAGGCACTAAAGAAATGAAATATGTGCACTGTGTCCATGTGTAGCTAATATTATATGACGTTCTTTTATGCATGTTATTTTGATAATGATGATGAGGAATATGATGTAATGATAAAGGAAAAGTTCATTGTAAATATGACATGTTAAGATTATGATGCATTATAAGATGCATGATTAAAAATTGACGAACCTCGGTTAAGTATTTGTCCGAACTTAAAATGAATCTTTGCATGCTCACTATTTTAGAATAATCCCGAGGTTCCTAGGGACTTTGATGATGACACTGTAGAAAGAGGTACCTTACTGAGAACTCTTTAGCAAGATTCTCACTCCCTTTTCTTTATTTCCGTCATTGTCTCCAGATTCAAATGGCGACATTCGTCCTGTTCATTGATACCCCTACTTGGGAATTCCACTATGATCCGATGCATCGCTCGTATCATTTTGAAGGGAGGTGCGCAGTTCATGTTTTTATTTACATAGGTCGTCCATTTGCACATCCTGTCCCTAGTTATCGATTTTCTCCTACTTCTCCCTATGGCGATGAAATGGTTTTCGAACATGCACGTCCACTTGATGAAAGGATGTTACGTTCTTATCCCGCTTCATCTGGTGTCCATGGATTTCCAGAGTATGTTCCCGAGATGAGATATTCTGAAACTGATCCTTCAGAGGACACTCCTACTCATGTATATTCTGAGAGCTCTGCTCCTACTCCCACACGTGTAAGAGAAGGTAGTGAGGAAACAGTTGTTCAGCCGAGGTTAGCAAGAAGGCCGTCCATGCGACCCCAGCCTAGTGCATCTCGTGTGTCCCCTCCTGAGGGAGCTCATCAGTGGATCGGATTTATTCCCCATTTCGTGACAAGTGGCCATAGAAGGTTCTTAGTAGATTTATGTGTGTTCATGCACCCTAGTTTTAGGATAACCTTCCCGGCTTATGGAGTTATCTAGTTTAGGGGCATGTATTTCCTTATGTATATTTTCTTTTATGGGTTTGCATAAGACAATAATGTATGATCATAACCCACCATTTGAGTGAGGTTATTGTATGTAAATATATGTTATAATATGCTTATGGATGTTATATCATGGAGCCAAAGTGATATGATGTGATATATTCTTAAACGTCTTATTATACTCCACTTACTCGTTCACGTTGTACTCGGCTCACGTTTTCAATTATGTTTTTTTTTAAAAAAAAATGGCTCGTAATTTCACTAAGTATTTTCAAATTATGAAGAAAGAACCAAAGCAAGGAGTAAAGTCTAGTCATTAATCAGATTCAACCTAGGTGTATTTGGTTAATTACTAGGGTTTTACATGTAAACATGTCACAAGATTGGTTATGAAATAGAAATGAAATTATATCCTTATCCAAGCTTTTGATAGCTAACGATGTGAAGAAGCTTTCAACGCTACAAGAAACCAAGTTCAAAGACTTCAGAAAGTAGCATGAGACATCAGAAAGTACGCTCAAGATGAAGATATTAGAATATATGCAATGTGTTACTTAATCTTTAATCATCACAATCGCAAAGAAATTATCATCAAGAAGATTTGAAGATTAAAATTTTGAAGAATTATCAAGGAATTTGTTACGCACTTCAGAAAGCTCACATGTGTGTGGAGCATTGAACGCTACAGGAAAATGAGGGAAAATTTGAATTTTGAAATTCAAATTTCAACTCAAAGTCAAATCCAGTTGTCAAAAACTATATGTCGTCTCTTTGCCAACTTGATCAACTAACCTGGCTTCATAAAGGAGGAATTCATAAAGCATGTTTAGAAAGTAGAAAAGGAGTTTCTGAAGAGATATAAAAAAACTCAAATATTACAATGGCTTCTACAACCGATGTGATAGATCTGTCAGCCTTACTTCTAGCTTACTCTTCCAAGACACATATGATGATCAACACGTGTCACTTGGAGATCTAATCAAAGGCAATGGTTATGAAGAGTAGACCGCTATATAAATAGACAGATGCCATGCTGAAAAAGATGATGATGATAGTACAAGAGACTTGTGCTTAAAAGAGAGGAAACTCTGTTTAAATCTCTTCTCATCCTGTAAGGTTCATCATTCTTATGTAATCAAATTCCGTACATGTATAAAAATCTTCCTCCATGCTCTTTATTAGATGGATGCTCTTCTTAGGAAGATGTAATAGGAGGAAGTCACTCTTGTTTCCTAGGTTTATTTCAAATGTATCATCTTTAAGGAAACTTAAGTATAGGTTAGTTTGAGTAGTAACCCAAACACTTAATGTTTGTATCCTTGATCCGTTAGTGATTAGTGTGAGACATAGCTTGGAGAGGCTAAGGTAAAACTACTTGCAATGTGATAGTAAGGTATTCTTACTTATCACAATTTAGCTTAGAAAGGCAGGGGAAAGAATACTTGCACCTTGGAAAGCTAGGGAAAGACTACTTGCAGGTTGGAGAGGCTGGAGCAAGACTACTTTCAACGTGACAGTAAGGATAGCTACTGTTCACGGGTTAGTTTAGGAAGTTAGTACAAGACTACTCATGTTGGCTTGGAAAGGTTAGTATAATACTACTTTCAACGTGATAGTCGGGATGGTTATTGTTCATGGGTTAGCTTGGAAAGGCCAGTACAAGACTACTCATGTTAGCTTGGAAAGGCTAGTATAAAACTACTTAAAATTTATGGTGACAGGTGATTTTCTGAAATCCATGGATGATAGCTTGGGAAGGATAATGTAAAGACTATCCATCTTTACTTTCTCAGGTTGGGAAAGTTGTTGTTATAGTGGAACCTCAATAGTTGTTGAGTACTAGATGTAGGCAGGTTGGCTGAACCAGTATAAAATCCTTTATGCCTCTTCTCTCTTTATCTGACCTTCTTTATCCTTCTCTATTGATTTTTTATTTATGCCTATATCATTTTATCTTTCTTGTTATTCCATTATTCCTTTAATTATAAATAACAACGTTCAGAAATCTACCTTCTGAAGCTACTAATCTTATTTCCACTGCACTACAAGTTTTATGTTTGATAGTATTTGTTTTCAGTAGTTTCAGAAAATGCACAATCACAATTCAACCCTTCCTTATTGTGCACATCTTTACCCACATTCATAGCTTCTAAAAATCTGACCTCGAACATTCAATATATTTCAAAAAACTTTATTTTTGTGAAAATGGTCAGATTCTATAATTTTAGAAAACTAGTCTAAGATACACAGAGGAAACAGAAGATGAAAAGGCTATGAAACATCATCAATTATATCTATATTCTGTTTCTGCTCTTCCTGCTGAATGAAGAGATACTTTCCTAATAAATGATTCTTGAAAAAGAATTCCATTAGAAAGGGTGGAAAATCTTTCTCTTTGAAACTAACCAAAAAGGGCCCACGAAAGTTTGGGTACCAATATCCTATCTTTTCTTCCTACAGATATATCTTAAAAGTTTCTCTAGCTAAAGTATCAAGAAGCAAACAGATGATGATTATTCCAAATACCTTGTTCTAAGCCTGAGCGTTTCTCTAAAACTTGAAGGATAATAACTTAGTACTTCTGAAGTAAAATGATGAGCAAGCTTAAGGAAGATTTTGCTGATGATCTCGATAATCTTGTGGAAAAGTCCTGAGAAGATAAATCTCAAGGAAGTTCCAAAAAGCTAGCAAATCAAAGCCAAAGTTTCAGAAAATATGAAGATGACATAGAAGCTGAAGAATCTCAATGTACAAAAACTACATGAGAGTTTATGATTTGAAGACGACCTTCTATTGACTAAGTTCATGGAGTGACTCCCAAGAATATGAGAACTAAGTCATCCTTTGGATATATATCAAAACTATGCTTTCATCACCACCATTGAACCTAAACGTATTGAAAGAAGGCTTTGAGTAGTCAAAATTGGGTGAAAGCTATGCTGAATATGCTAACCAAGTTCAAGAAAAGAAAAAGTCTACATAACATGTTAAAACATCATCATCAGTACCAAGTAGATGATCAAAGTCATCTGGACAAAGCTGACATCATCAAGGCAAGCATGGCTACATAAGGTTATACCCATCAACAAATAATGGATTATGATGAAGCCTTTGCACCAGTATGCTATTTGCTGCTGCTAACTTTTCTAGAGAAAAGGCTGAAAGAAAAACATGTGATGCTGAAATCTATTGCACCCAGATGCTGCAAATAAGGAATTAGCTGAAAGATAATCTCTTGAGGTATTTCATATCTCCTATAATACTAGTTTTATTTATCTAATCAAGAATCCTTTCAGCATTCTATATCTAAGTTTGTTTTGCAAAATCCTTTTATATCTTGCTTAAAATAAAGATGTTGAGTTAGTAGATGTACATACTAAAGACCTCGTGTTAAGATGTATTCACAATATCTATTGCTAAAGATCTCTTCTATTTTTCTGTCTTTCAAAATTTTTTTATTTTTCATATTTGTATAAGCATTCATGCATAAAACATCACTAGGCTTTCTCTTTTCATATCTCCTGTTTGAAGACCTAGCAAAACCGTTAGAAGTCATCAGATAAAGTATTCTCTTGAGGATACATTTAGTTAGTTTGTAAGTATAGCAGAAGTTTAGTCTATTTGATTAGCTGGATGGTCAGAACATTAGAAAGCCAGGATACTGTATCAGAAGTCCAGTTTGCAAGATCAAAATAAAGATGGTTTGATCATATAAAAGACGATTTATTCAGAAAGAAGATGAGTTGGTCAAAAAAAAGATATTTAGGGGTCAAAAAATAATGAATATGTAGGAGCATAGCATCCAGTACGGGAGGATTAGTCTATGATGAGTTTAGGAAGATTCTTTAGAAGGTTAAAAATTAAATTGTAATGTTCAGAAAGTAACTCTTTCAGAAAGTAATATCACGAGTCAGAAAACTTTTTTTCTGAAAGAAGGATGAAAAGGCGGGTAATTCTCACTTTTTTGTATTTCTTTTTCCCACGTCGCCTCACCTTCAATCAAACACATCTCATCACTTAAAAACCTCCACTCCTTACACATTACCTTTACCTTCATCTTCCCAAACACGCTACCTTAATCGGTTACTTTTCTTCCATTCCTCTTTTCTCTAACTGTAACCATGTTTTTTCAAACCCTTATCTCTGCAACTAAAACCGCTCTCCATCACCTCTAAACTTTTTTGCTTTCCTTACCTCTAATCCTCTTCAAGATTCAACTTTCAACCCCTCTCTCACAAACACACCCATCTTTCTCATCAATGGCAAAAGGAAAGAATGTGGCTCAATTTGCCTCTGTAAAATCATCTTTTCATATGTACGATGATGCTGGGATGCATGATCGATATGAAAAGTTCTTTGCTTCTAGGAAAATGGCACCTGGATAGTCTTTGAGAAAAGACCTCCGTGGAGATATCACTATTCTTGATAAAGTCTTTACTTTTTAGAAGTGGCAGAAATTTCTGAAAATAAATGAACTAATCTTTCCATGATTAGTTAATGCCTTTTACTCTCATCTGGAGAGACCATCACCTTTCTACGTTAGAGCTATGATTAGAGAGTGCTCCATCAAGATCACTGTGTCAAGGCTTGCCAAAATTATCAAAGCACCAAATGATGAAATCATCTACAACTCTTCATTGAACTGGACCAAATCTCTTGGAGTAAATGAAGGAGTTGTGTCCAGGTACCTAACTAATTCCATTCTCCACAAGGCAAATGAAATCACTACTACCATGTTGAGTGCTAGGGTAAGAAAAGTATATACAGTGGTTTAGTTTTCTATACTACCACGAATTGGCAACATAGATGCTCTTGTTGGAATGGACTGTATGCTTCTTTATTGCCTGATGGAAAAAAGAAAAGTGAATTTGCCAATGCTCATTTTGGACTATATGATGAGTACAGCAACAAAGGAGACTCGGAGAACTGCAAGGATTCCATTTGGAATGCTTTTGACCAGGCTACTTCAACATTTGAACTTCCCTCTTCTCATGGAAAGCTATGAGCTTTTGGAAGGAATCATCTTCGCACCTTCCTCCTTTAGAACTTCAAGAAAGAGGTCAACCCTCCTAATTGCTGAACCAACAAGACGGAGCCCCAGAACAAGAGGTGATCAAGCCCGAGAAGCCTCCCAGGAGGATAAATCTTAACAAGAAAAGGAAAAAAGGAAAGAGAAAACTTGTCCTTATTGAGAGTGAATCTAAAGAAGAGGATACCCCTTTAATTCAACACTTTGAAAGAAGGAAAAAGGAAAACAAGAGCTTGCTCCTCAAGAAACTCAGAAGAGAGCCAAACCAGCAAAAGTCATCAGTAGGAGAAAAGTTTGGCTTAAAAGAAGATAAATGGCCTTGGGAAAGTCAAGAATCACCATGTTAAAAAGGGAATTTGAAAAATATGAAGCGGCTAATTACAAAGTCATTATTGATCAGGCATCCATTGAAGTGGAAGAAGAAGAAAAAAGAACAAGAAGAAGCTTTATCATCATCATTAGGAAAAAGCTTGTTGAGTACCATAAATGCTAGGCTGAGCACTACAATCAGGTCTAGGCCTATGCTTAAAGAATCTCGGATGAAGCAAATCATTAAAGAACTAGATGAAGAAGATCATGCACTAAGTTGTGCCTTTGTTCCGATGATGCCTCAATTTCTTTTTTCCATCCACATCTCTTCGGTAGAAAAAGAAGATGACAGAACATCTGAAGCTGATGCACCTCCAGTTCAAGAAGCTGCTACTTTAGCATTGGCTCAAAATGTTCCTACTTTCTCTGCTCTAGCTTAAGAAGTTGCTGCTCCTTCCACAGCTCGGATATTAGATATTGTTGCTATTACTTCTGAACTTACCATTACTCCTGCTGCTTTTGCTGCGACCAAATCTGCAAATGGTCATAGAAAATCTTCTTCAGCTTCAACTGCTGCACAAGATAAGACTCCGACAGATTCAATTAAGTTAAGGGAGACTGTACCCTTAAACATTCCTGAGCCACCTCCTAGAGTTTCACCTCCACATATCAATCTGCTGCTTCCATCCTTAGTAGAATCTTCAGCTAGCTATCGGATCATCTTGCAGAATTTGAGGGAAATTTTCTCTAGACAGGACAGATTTGAAGCAACTATTATAGAACTTGGTGCCCAGCTCAAACAAATGAAAAATCTGCAACTTCAGATTCTTCAGATATTGCAGTGTTTGTTTCCAGGCACACCTTCTTTTTTATGATGCCAAAAGGGGGAGAAGAAAAGTTTTGAAGACAATTATGTGCCAATGGAACTCAGGGGGAGCTCAGAGATTTTTTAGCATGCATTTTTTTTATATTGCATTTTCTTGAACATTTAGCTCTTTATACTTTTATATAAATAGTTCTTCTTTCTCTACTCATATATATATCATGATCTTTTATGATGCATATATATCATTCATGTTTCATGCTTTGTTTCATTTAAACTCTAATACATATATATGTTTTCTTTTAAGCTCTGATTCATATCGATGCTCTTCTGTAACACCTGGTGATGAAGTTGGGGAGTGATCGCCAGTGCAAGAAGGCACATACAAGGAGCGGCTTTCGGCAGACTTCTAAGTAGATGGGTACATGAATTAACCGATTAAATACACAAATGAAAAGGATATTGAGACTGTGTAGGTATGGGATGATACAGTTAAGGAAGGCTTATATGAATTGATTTGTACTACCTATACCAACAAGATGCATCTTCTTTTGGTAGCCCATCACTAAAGAATTCCATAGTTAAGCGTGCTTAACTTGGAGTAATTTTGGGATGGGTGACCTCCTGGGAAGTTTTCCCAGGAAGTGTGTGAGTGAGGACAAAGCACGCTGAAAAGAGCCATATTAGTTTGTGAGGACAGTTGTCAATCTATAAAGCAGTAGGGGATGTTAAAAATGGTATTAGAGCCTGCACCTCTTGCCAGTATGGTGTGGTTCAGGGATGAACCAAGCGGAAGCTAGTGAGCATATAATGCCTAGTGACGAAGTCAGGGAGTGATCGCTGGTGCAAGAAGGCACAGACAATGAGCGATTCCTAGTAGACTTCTAAGTGGAGAGGTACATGAATGAACCGATTACACACCCAAATGAGAGGGATCTTGAGACTGTAGGTATGGGACTATACAGTTAAGGTGGCATGGAGACGTGGCAAATCAGAGGAGTGCATGTGGGAACTGGAGTCTGAGATGAGGACAAAGTACCCAGAGCTGTTCTAAGGTAACGAATTTCGGGGACGAAATTCTATCTGAGCAAAAATGACCAAAATGCCCCTGAGGTCATTTTCGACTCGAAATTCGAGGACAGCCAGCCCAGCAGTCCTCGACGGGTCAGCTCAATGTTAAAAGGGGATTATGTGTGGTATATATGTTAATAGAGCAGAAGAATCTCATTTTTGAGTTCCGATGCGCTAAATGACCTAAACGCCCCTATAGTTGTTTAACGCTGATTGATGAGCCGATTGAGCCCGAACTTTACCCAAAGGTTTTAAATGATGTTTTGACGAGTCTAGGCATGGCTGTTTAAGTCCCGGTGGTCTCCGGCAGTTTTTGAGTAAAATTACGATTTGACCTCTATTTTAGTGCATTCCGGACCTAATGATGAAATTAAGCAAACCTAAGCAATATTAGGCTCTAATCAAAGATTAATTAATTTCCATAATTAATCTAGAGTCAAAATAATTTATTAAGGTTAATTAGAACCTAAAATTGCTTAGATTAAACTTAAATCTCTTTTTAAAACTCAAGATTCCAAGTTATGGAATCTTGAATAGTATTTTCTCTCTCCAATTTCTTAAATTAAGGAATTGTGTCTACAATTGAATTTCTGTAATGAAGCAAGAGCACTCCCTAATCTTGTCTTAATACCCTTAATTGTCCATTACCTCACCTAAACACTTGCTTAGCAACTCCTAACCTTGGGCCTAATCTAAGACACACCTAAACTGTAACATCCTAATTTTTAACCCAATACTCTAGAACATATTTAGGTTAATCATTAGTCTGTTACTCCATAATTCTCATTTTTACTTTGAAATACTTAGCGGAAAATACGGGTAATTTTTTTTTTGAAATAAAAAGTGAGAGCCGCGTGATGTGATAAGCGGTAATCCATGTATAGTAAAACAAATGTCTCACAACATCATAACATAAGGCACACCATGAATAACACTGAATATCATCTCACATATATATAACTTGCCCACTTATAAGTGTGGGACTTAATTTAGTACAAGGGAAATACATGAAAGGAAATACAACATAAACATAAACATGATCTACTCCCCTACCCGAGTGCATCTAATGGGATAACCTCTAAACAAAAGAAGG
The DNA here is from genome assembly GCA_031216125.1 of Dalbergia cochinchinensis. NCBI lineage: Eukaryota > Viridiplantae > Streptophyta > Magnoliopsida > Fabales > Fabaceae > Dalbergia > Dalbergia cochinchinensis. The sequence continues at coordinate 18,245,962 of CM062370.1, forward strand.
TTTATCCCCATCTAGGTGGTGTGTGCTCTAACCGGGTACTCCATCGGTCGATCGTCACCTCCTACTGACGTCCATCTCGCGAACGAGGCAAGTATCCGGGAAACTGGGCGAGCTCCTCGGGCGTAAAGAGGCGGAACGGGGATCGAGAGTGACCCCCGCGGTGTGGCCGCATCTCCGGTCGCCGTGCAAGTCGTGGCTGAGTCACGGTATCCTCACTGCCCTCCCTCATCAATGGTGGAGAGGGGGCAGAGCTCTCACTATACGGATGAGTAGGCAGGTCCTCGGACGGGTCGGTCTCCGAGAAGTAGGTCCGGGGCACGTAATCGGGATAGTCTCGCATGGCTAAGGTGGCGGTGTGCATGTGGAGCACTCTCTTGTCATGCGTGCGCGCGCGCTCAAAAACCCACTCGTCGTCGCCATAGGGTACAGTCGGGGAGAAGCGATGGGTGTGCACGGGATGAGCGAAGGGGCGCCCTACGAACATGAAAACCCGCACCGTGCACTGCCCCTCAAAATGGTATGACCCGTGAGCCGGGTCATAATGCACCTCCCATGTCGGGATGTCCACGAACACTACGAATGTCGCCATCTGAAGACGTGACGGAAAGAAAGAGATAGAGGGAGTGAGAATCTTGCTAAAGAATCTCAGTAGGGCCTTCTACTACCTAGGTGTCATCATCTACGTTCTCAGGAACCTTGGGTTTAATTATACAAAATGACTGAACATGCGTTAGGTTCATTTTAAACTTTAAAATATACTTTAGCCAAGGTCTATTCATTTTAGGATGATCTTAATGTCATGAATGCAACATAATAGAAGATGTATGCATGGCACTACCTAATGCACAAACATAAAACATAACATCAAGCATCATCATACTTAGTGGCATAAAGTGGCAATAGAAACATTCATATGGGACAAACTTAGTGACATAATCATAATCAAACAACATCTTTTCCTCATGGGCCACCCTAAAAGACAATCGAACTGGGGGTGCTCGGCCGAACCGGTGTCACTCAGAACGTGTCACATATCTAGGTTATGAGCTCATACCTTAACTAGTCGTCACTAGTTCTTACTTACCACTTAACGATAAGCGTATCATAAATCATAAATCCCGACTATCTGAGTACGGGTTAGGGGGCAAAACTCTTAGGGGTGCTCGGCCAAACCGGTGTCACCTAAGAGTATAAAATGGTACCGATGTCACATGAGTTCTATGGAGGTGCTCGGCCGAACCGGTGTCATCCTAGAACTCATCTTAGTACCTTAATTTTCAAAAGTCTCTTTAAGTCCCCAAATTTGTTAGGAATTAGTGACACGATGGCATTACGCCGAATTCCTTCCAAATTTGCTTTATGCCACATAAACATATATCCTCATGAATTCCTCATATGAATAACATCATCATCATTTACATGCCACATGCATCATCATGGAACATTCAACCGTTTATCCTTAAGGTAGCTTATGCTTTGACCCTAATGGGTCTTAATCATGAGATATTGTTCTCTACCTCATATTTTATGCACCTAAGGGCTCATAATTAAACATCATTCATCATCCTCATGTTCACACTTAAATCTGAATAGCATAGGGCAGAATTCCTACCTTGTGATTACGGGGTTCTAGAACTTACGTTTTAGACCCTTTCTTGGTTCCGTTTTCGCCTAAGGCGCTATGAATTGAATCTAAATCAATTATGAGGCATTCCTATGCTTAAGGATTAAATATTAATCATGTTTATCACGTTGTAAGGGTGCTGGACAGAATCCAGAAAAATAAATGTTCTAAGAGTTCTAAACTTGCACTTTTACGGTTTTCTAGTTACTAGTTTCCCTATATGTGCTAGAATTCAATTCTAATCCAAATGTTACCAAGTTTTTCATGTCTAAACAATCCTAATCTGATTATGCTCCCATTAAAACAGTTTGGATAAGTTCCATAAACAAATGGGTCAAAACTATGTTAAATTCTAGCTTTACGGTATTTCTAGTTAGCTAGTTTCTTACCTATTATGCATAGAATCATTTCTACATCATCATATGATATTTTCACACATTGTAACACATCAAAACATCATCATACAGCATCATACTCATCATTTCAGAACCGAAAACATTTGGCTTTAGTAGAGGATTTAAATTGACATTTCTAGGTACATAAGTTAACTAGTTTCTCTTGGAATCAATTTAGAATTTCTAAAACTCTTTGCAAATCATTTTAATTCATCAAGAGGCTAAGAGAAGCCTTGGGTCAATGACCAACATATATTTCATCTCCTAAAAGGGAATAAAATCATAACTCATGACAACATAACCTTGAAAAGGTTTGTAAAGCTTTTAAGAAAAACTTAGAACATAGACTATTGGTCCTTGTAGCTAGATGAAAACTCATTGCTAGTCCATCATCACTACTTGGCTGAAAATATGCATTCAAAGAATGGTTTCACATTAAACTTTAACTTGGAATGAAATAGGCAAGTCTTTGAGCTCTAGGTTCTTAAGTTACGACATAAAATAAACGTGCTCATGCTTTTCATTTTTAATCTTGCTTACAAAATAAAGTGATGACATAAATTAAATATGCAAGGCATAAACTTAAACGTGCAAGCTTGAAAGTAAATATGCGAGGCATAAACTTTAAACGTGCAAGCTTGAAAGTAAAGATGCAAGGTTCAATTCTTTATTTTAGTGCTCTTGGCCCAACAACAATCGACTTTAAGGCCGAAATAGATAGGCATTCGAGAAATTAATTAAGTGATGATGCAAGTTCAATTCTTTATTTTAGTGTTCTAGGCCCAACAACAATCGACTTTAAGGCCGAAATAGAAAGGCTTTGAGAATTAAATTAAGTGAAGATGCAAGTTCCATTTTAATCTTTATGTTCTTAGGTGATAGCTTGAAAGTAAAGGTGCATAACAAGAATGTAAATATGAGTGCAAGCATAAAATAAATTATGCAAGTTCATTTTATCTTTCTAGAGCTCTTAACAAGACTTTGAAGGAACTCAAACCTTAACCCAAACTCATCCAACCAAGGTAAAGTAAAGTCTAGAGTTCTTAGAACTCAAAACAACATCTTTAGAAAATCAAACCATAAGGCATATAAAGAAAAGGAAATGGCCGAAACATCTAGGCAAGAAAAGAAATATTTGAAACTCTAGAGTCCATGATCTTGATGATATATTAACACCAACATCATGAGACCTCATCATTGAGTCCTTAGAACCATTTTAAAACACCATCAAAACTAAAGTTCTCAAGAGTTCAAGAAAGGAAAAACTAGAAACATTTTTGCTCAAGAACAAAGATCAAGCTCTAGAGTTTGTTTCAAGTGATGAACATCATCATGAAACTCTTATCATCAAGCTCTCATTTCTTTGAACTCCAAGGCCCATGGCCGAAAATGAGAAAGAAAAAGGAGAAGAAAAGAAGTTCTAAAAAGAATCAAGAGAAACTATAAACATAAAGCTTAGAACAAGAACTTTAAAGAAAGGAATACTTGAAAGAAAATCCCTACTTGGTGTGATGAACTTGAAGATGGAAGAAGAAGATGAAGAAGATGAAGAACTTTGAAGAACTTGAAGAACACTAGAACTTTGAGAGAAAAGAAAAGCTTTGAGTGTTCCTAAACTTAGCAAATGATCTAAAAGTGGTGCAAGCTCCTCAAGGCATTCTATTTATAGAGAAATGAAACAAATGAAGGGTGTGAATGGGCTGAAGGTGTTTCGGCCATGAGGGTGCAGAATGGAGGCATCCATGAGTTCCATGAGGTGAGATAATGTGGTCTTGAGGCATGGTGAGGTATGGTTCAAAGCATGGTGAGGTATGGCTCAAGGTATGGCTCAAGCATGGTTCTTTGAGTGAGAAAACAATTTAATATGTGTGGTAATTGGGAGAGAGGTGGCTGAAACTTCATCAGCCATGGGGGAGGGTTCTTTGTATTTTAATTGTGGTTTATAGTTGTGTTTAGGTGTACCTTTGATTAGGATTAAGATTAGGAAGTTGTAAGAAAGTGTTTAGGTAAGGAAAATGGATAATTAGGGTGGTTTAGACATAATTAAGGAGTGGTCTTGCACCATTAGTGAGTTAGATCCTCAATTTAGAGTGTAAACAACTCTAGACACATTTCCTTGATTTAAGGAATTGGAGAGAGAAAACACTATTCAAGATTCCAAGACTAGGAATCTTGAGTTCTAAAAAGGGATTTAAGTTTAATCTAAGTAATTTTAGGTTCTAATTAACTTTAATAAATTATTTTGACTCTAGATTAATTAGGAAAATTAATTAATATTCGTTTAGAGCCTAATATTGCTTAGGTTTGCTTAATTACGTCATTAAGCTCAAAAATACTATTCTGGGGGCAAAATCATAATTTTGTACTAAAACTGCCCGGGACCACCGGGACTTGAACAGAGACCTCTAGACACATGAAAACATGTTTTTAAACCTCCGGGGAAAGTTTCGGGTTCAAACGGCACCTTTACCCGCGTAAAACGCTATAGGGGTATTTTGGTCATTTTGACCCGAAATTGCGGAAAATGAGATTTTCGCTTCCGGAAGCATTCAAAGGCCATTCAATCCCCTTCAAACATTGAGTTGACCCTTCGAGGACGACCGAGTTGGTTACTCTCGAATTCGGGTCAGGAAATGACCTCAGGGACATTTTGGTCATTTCCCTCGGATAGAAAAAATCGGGGTGTTACATAAACACATCACTAAACCACAATTAATGAGACATTTTTCCTCGCCCTTGGCTGCACAAAACCGCCACTTTCCCCTCCAGTATATCACATGTTAATTCATTCAAACACTCAAAGAGACATGCCACACCATACCTTGAGTCATGCCTTGCACCTTACCTTTGAATGACCACATGGAAGAGATATTTTCCCTTTCTCCCTCCTCTCTTTGGCCAGCCATCTCCCTCCCTCCATTCACCCTCCATTTGTTTCATTTCCTTATAAATACAAATGCAAATGAACTTGTGAGAACCTTTAGATTATTTGCTAAGCTTTGAGTTTTCAAGAGCAACTTCAAGTTCTTCCTTTTCCTCTCAAGAGTTCAAGAGTTTCTCTCCTTCTTCTTCCTCTTATCCTTCCAAGATCAAACCCTCTTCCAACAAAAGACACATCCAAGGTAGGGAGTTGTCTTCTTCTCTTTTGTTGTTTAAACTTATGGTTTGAAATGATGCTATGTTGATGCTTCTTTCTTTCTCCACTTTCTTTTGGTTTTTGCTATTCCTTCTCCTTCCTTTTGGTTTCGGCCTCAATGGCCTACACAACGAAGAAACCATGGCTTGATGATGAGGATCTTGAGTGTTGGATGCAAAACCATCACTTGTTTGACCTCTAAAGCTTGAAGATTTCACCTTTGAAGAGGTTTTTAGCAAATATATAAACTATGATGTTGTAAGAGTAATCTTGAGCCTAGGACTCAAATAGATAAGAAATGGTTTGCATTCATATTTATTTTCCTTGCTATCACCCTAATAATTAATCTCAAAGCCTACCTATTTCAACCTTAAAGTTAATTGTCGATTTAGAGTGAAAACTCTAAGGGGCCTAGAGCACTAAAATAAAGAATTGAACTTGCATATCATATTTATTTTTCAAGTCATCACCTAAAGCTCAAAGATAAGAAATGAACTTGCATTTCATGTTTACATTTCTTGTCTAGCATGTTTATGATTGAAGCCATCACCTAAACTTAAAGATTAAGAATGAACTTGCATTCTCATGTTTATTTTCAAGCCTTGCACATTTATTTTTCCTTGCTATCGCTTATTAATGCTAAGATTAAAATGAGACTTCCATTAGCATGTTTATGTTTATGTCATCACCTAAAGATCTAAGGCTCAAGACTTAACTCTTTCAACTTAATCTTAAAACTATGGACATTTATCTTCATAAAAACATTTTGATTTCAAAAAGAGTGTTGGAACAAGGTTCAAAATGGTTTGAGAAGGAAGAAATAACTTAGAAGGTGTTTTAAACTTAAATTTTCGTATTTTGAAGGTGTTGGTAATCGATTAATAGGCCCATGTAATCGATTACCAGAGAGTTTTGCCATACTCGGATATGAACTTTTGACCTAAGTAATCGATTACAATATCATGTAATCGATTACACATTCTGGACTCAAGTAATCGATTACTATTCCATGTAATCGATTACTCATATGTTCTTAAAGTCCCAAAAAGTATTTTTTTCAATAGGTGTAATCGATTACAAGGCCCATGTAATTGATTACCAGATCCCTCAACCTCCCTATTTTGAAAATCTGAAGCTGTGTAATTACCAGAGCCCTCAATTTATCTGTTTTGAAACTCGAAGCTATGTAATTAATTACAAGGCTCATGTAATCGATTACCAGAACCTAAAGTATGCAATGAACATTTTCCCTACTTTAATGATATAAATCCTTGATCTTGTTTACATATGAATCTATGAAATTGCTTGACATAAATTGATGAGAAATGTATGACTATTCATGAATCATAAGTATGTTTATTTTATGAGACATTGATCCCAAGAGATAGAACTCAACCTTTACATGTTATAGTTTCATATGGAACATTAGGGATGCATATGCTAGAGATATATGAAGAGCTAGGAATGATTATTCTTGAATCATGACATGTTATGATGTATTGATGCATGAATGGATATGTTGTATGATATTGATAACTTGATTTACATGCACTATTAGTTCTTGTGGCATAAAGCAAATTTGAAGGAAATTCGGTGTACCGCCGTTGCCCTATCAAATTTCTGTCAAATTTGAAGACTCAAAAAAGTTTTTGAAAACACCATGAGATTTTAAACGTGACATAACACTAAGACGCATTCCTCCCACTTCGGTGAAGAGAAAGCAAATCCGTGAGGGTATTGACATTGAGCTTGTCAAAGCAGATAATTCGCTGCGTACTAGATACCAGTAGAGCATTTCAAAAAAGGAAATATTCCTATAGACTCCCCAAATTAAAGGTTATGATAGGTGATCTTTATGCCCCCTAGTCCATACTCTTGAAGTCAAGATTATTATTATGTTACTCTTATTAGAGGATAAGTAAGAACAACTGACGACTAGTCAGGTATAAACTCATAACCTATAGATGCTTTTAGGGTGGCCCCATGAGACAAAGTGCAAAGTTTGATGTCACATAGTAAAGAAATGAGAAAGTTCCACATGAGAAGTTACATGCCATTTTATGCCACTTGATCAGCTCCTTGAACTTCGCAGTGTATTGTGCAACGCTCATCTCACCATGGGTCAGCTTCAGGAAGTCTATGTCCTTAGCATTCCTCACAGATTCTGGGAAGTACTTTTCGTAGAAGTAGGCCTTGAACAACTCCCAATTGATCAGGGTTTCTGCTGCCTCTAGCAATCTTCGCGTGCTAGTCCACTAAAACTCCGTATCTGCCTCTAGCATGTAGGCAGCGAAGGTCACCTTCTGTTCCTCGGTGCAAGCGATCACCGAGAAGATCTTCTCCATGCTCTTGATCCACTCATCAACTTGGTCCGGGTTCAGGACTCCTTTAAATGATGGCGGGTTCGCTTTACGGAACTCCCTAAATTGAGCGTGCTCAAAATCTTCAGCAGCATTGGGTCCACGATCGGCATTGCACTGACTATTCATCCTCTCGAACATCATCTGCATGGTCCTCGCCATATCCCTAAGGGCTTTAGCAGTCTCATTATTCTACTTACCTCCTCTCGGCATCTTAGTTTGTCGTGGTCTTGCCATTGGTCCCTAAGCACATAGAGCAACAAACACTGAGGTGATCAGGCTCAATACTCCATGCAAAGTAAGCTAGTTACCATGGCAAGTTCATACATATAGGAGTCATGCATTCCTATTCTATAGCTTATTTTAATAAAGCACTATACACGACATAACTACCGCATCATGCTTAAGAAGCATAGTCAGTCCAATCCTCAGGCTCCGTGAGAATCGAATTGCTCTGATACCAAAATGTAACATCCTAATTTTTAACCCGATACTCCTAGAACGTATTTAGGTCAAACATTAGTCTATTGCTCTTTTAGTCCCATTCTTTAAAACCCTTCTTTAAAATACTTAGTGAAAAATATGAATAAATTTTTCTTTTTGAAACTTGAAAATAAAACGCGAGCCGCGCGCTAATCTAACGTTCGTCATAACCATAATGTACAAGAAAAGAAATCACACCATACATAATCACGGAATATAGTATTATACATAATAACATAATATCATTACATCTTCATAGATACATAAATTACTAGCATCATTGTACCATCATTTACATCAAAACATGCATATATATATATATATATATATATATGGAGTGTTCCTTATCTGCCTACGAGGTTGGATAAATACCAATCCAAAAACTAAACTATCCGTGCTTCTGCAGTGACCCTCTACTCCGTTTGCTAGTGTAACCCTTAAGCACGAGCCTTAGAAGAAGTCACGAACCTCGTTGTTATCCTCGTCTGGAGACGATACAGAAGGAAAGAAAGGGATGAGAAACTCATTCAAGATTCTTAGTAGGGATTTCCAACTTTAACATAGGTGTCATCGTCATCGTCCTCAGCCACCTCGATTTTAATTATGAAAAAGGTGTACATGCATAAGGTTTGATTTTAGACTTTTCAAATCTATTTATCCAAAGTGGGTGTCTTTTAGTATGAATCTTAATGACATGAATGCAACAGATACTGGATGAATGCATGACAATACCATATGCACATTAACATGAAAATTGTAACACCCCGATTTTTCTGTCTGAGGGAAATGACCAAAATGCCCCTGAGGTCATTTCCTGACCCGAATTCGAGGGTAACCAACTCGGTCATCCTCGAAGGGTCAACTCAATGTTTAAAGGGGATTGAATGGCCTTTGAATGCTTTCGGAAGCAAAAATTTCATTTTCCGCAGTATCAGGTCAAAATGACCAAAATACCCCTATAGCGTTTTACACGGGTAAAGGTGCCGTTTGAGCCCGAAACTTTCCCCAGAGGTTTAAAAACATGTTTTCATATGTCTAGAGGTCTCTGTTCAAGTCCCGGTGGTCCCGGGCAGTTTTAGTGGAAAATTACGATTTTACCCCTAGAATAGTGTTTTTGAGCTTAATGACGTAATTAAGCAAACCTAAGCAATATTAGGCTCTAAACGAAGATTAATTAATTTCCCTAATTAATCTAGGGTCAAAATAATTTATTAAAGTTAATTAGAACCTAAAATTGCTTAGATTAAACTTAAATCCCTTTTTAGAACTCAAGATTCCTAGTCTTGGAATCTTGAATAGTATTTTCTCTCTCCAATTCCTTAAATCAAGAAAATGTGTTTAGAGTTGTTTAGACTCTAAATTGAGGATCTAACTCACTAATGGTGTAAGACCACTCCTTAATTATGTCTAGACCACCCTAATTATCCATTTTCCTTACCTAAACACTTTCTTACAACTTCCTAATCTTAATCCTAATCAAAGGTACACCTAAACACAACTCTAAACCACAATTAAAATGCAAAGAACCTTCCCCCATGGTTGATGAAGTTTCGGCCACCTCTCTCCCAATTACCACACATATTAAATTGTTTTCTCACTCAAAGAACCATGCTTGAGCCATACCTTGAGCCATACCTCACCATGCCTCAAGACCACATTATCTCACCTCATGGAACTCATGGATGCCTCCATTCTGCACCCTCATGGCCGAAACACCTTCAGCCCATTCACACCCTTCATTTGTTTCATTTCTCTATAAATAGAATGCCTTGAGGAGCTTGCACCACTTTTAGATCATTTGCTAAGTTTAGGAACACTCAAAGCTTTTCTTTTCTCTCAAAGTTCTAGTGTTCTTCAAGTTCTTCAAAGTTCTTCATCATCTTCATCTTCTTCTTCCATCTTCAAGTTCATCACATCAAGTAAGGATTTTCTTTCATGTATTCTCTTCTTTAAAGTTCTTGTTCTAGCTTTATGTTCATAGTTTCTCTTGATTCTTTTTAGAACTTCTTTTCTTTTCCTTGTTCATTCTCATTTTCGGCCATGGGCCTTGAAGTTCAAAGAAATGAGAGCTTGATGATGAGAGTTTCATGATTATGTTCATCACTTGAAACAAACTCTAGAGCTTGATCTTTGTTCTTGAGCAAAAATGTTTCTAGTTCTTCCTTTCTTGAACTCTTGAGAACTTTAGTTTTTATGGTGTTTTAAAATGTTTCTAAGGACTCAATGATGAGGTCTCATGATGTTGGTGTTAATATATCATCAAGATCATGGACTCTAAAGTTTCAAAATGTTCTTTTTGTTTTCCTTGAAATTTCAGCCATTTGCTTTCCTTTTACATACAAAATGTTTTGATTTTCTAAAAATGTTATGTTAAGTTCTAAGAACTCTAGAATTTACTTTATCTTAGTTTGATGAGTTTGGGTTGAGGTTTAAGTTCCTTTAAAGTCTTGTTAAGAGCTCTAGAGAGATAAAATGAACTTGCATAATTTATCTTATGCTTGCACTCATATTTACATTCTGGTTATGCACCTTTACTTTCGATCTATCACCTAAGAACATAAAGATTAAAATGGAACTTGCATAATCACTTAATTTAATTCTCAAAGCCTTTCTATTTCGGCCTTAAAGTCGATTGTTGTTGGGCCTAGAGCACTAAAATAAAGAACTGAACTTGTATCATCACCTAATTAATCTCTCGAATGCCTATCTATTTCGGCCTTAAAGTCGATTGTTGTTAGGCCAAGAGCACTAAAATAAAGAATTGAACCTTGCATCTTTACTTTCAAGTTTGCACGTTTAAAGTTTATGCCTTGCATATTTACTTTCAAGCTTGCACGTTTAAGTTTATGCCTTGCATGTTTAATTTATGTCATCACTTTATTTTGTAAGCAAGATTAAAAATGAAAAGCATGAGCACGTTTATTTTATGTCGTAATTTAAGAACCTAGAGCTCAAAGACTTGCCCATTTCATTTCAAGTTAAAGTTCAATGTGAATGCATTCCTTGAATGCATGTTTTCGGCCAAGTAGTGATGATGGACTTGTAATGAGTTTTCATCTAGCTACAAGGACCAATAGTCTATGTTCTAAGTTTTCCTTAAAGCTTTACAAACCTTTTCAAGGTTATGTTGTCATGAGATATGACTTTATTCCCTTTTAGAAGATGAAATATATTTTGGACATTGACCTAAGGCTTCTCTTAGCCTCTTGATGATTTAAAATGATTTGCAAAGAGTTTTAGCAATTCTAAATTGATTCCAAGAGAAACTAGTTAACTTATGTACCTATAAATGTCAATTTAAATCCTTTACTGAAGCTAAATGTTTTTGGTTCTGATATGATGAGTGTAATGCTGTATGATGATGTTTTGATGTGCTAGAATGTGTGAATATATCATATGATGATGTAGAAGTGATTCTATGCATAATAGGTAAGAAACTAGCTAACTAGAAATACCGTAAAGCTAGAATTTAACATAGTTTTGACCCATTTGTTTGTGGAACTTATCCAAACTGTTTTAATGGGAGCATAATCAGATTAGGATTGTTTAGACATGAAAAACTTGGTAACATTTGGATTAGAATCGAATTCTAGCACCTATAGGGAAACTAGTAACTAGAAAACCGTAAAAGTGCAAGTTTAGAACATTTATTTTTCTGGATTCTATCCAGAACCCTTATAACATGATAAATGTGATTAATAATTATTCCTTAAGCATAGGAATGCCTCATAATTGATTTAGATTTAATTCATAGCGCCTTAGGCGAAGACGGAACCGAGAAAGGGTCTAAAACGTAAGTTATAGAACCCCGTAACCACAAGTTAGAAATTCTGCCCTATGCTTTTCAGATTTGAGTATGAACATGAGGATGATGAATGATGTTTAATTATGAGCCCTTAGGTGCATAAAATATGAGCGACGGATGTTAGAGAACCATATCTCATGATTAAGACCCGTAAGGGTCAAAGCATAAGCTACTGTAAGGATAAACGGTTGAATGTTCCATGATGATGCATGTGGTATATAAATGATGATGATGTTATTCAAATGATGAATTCATGAGGATATATGTTTATGTGGCATAAAGCAAATTTGGAGGGAATTCGGCGTAATGCCTTTGTGCCGCCAAATTCCCGACAAATTTGGGGACTTAAAGAGATTTTGAAAATTAAGGTACTAAGATGGGTTCTAGGATGACACTGGTTCGGCCGAGCACCCCTAAGAGGTTTGCCCCCTAACCCGTACTCAGATAGTCGGGATTTATGATTTATGATACGCTTATCGTTAAGTGGTAAGTAAGAACTAGTGACGACTAGTTAAGGTATGAGCTCATAATCTAGATATGTGACACGTTCTGGGTGACACCGGTTCGGCCGAGCACCCCCAGTTCGATTGTCTTTTAGGGTGGCCCATGAGGAAGAGAAGTTTCATGATTATGATTATGTCACTAAGTTTGTCCCATATGAATGTTTCTATTGCCACTTTATGCCACTAAGTATGATGATGCTTGATGTTATGTTTTATGTATGTGCATTAGGTAGTGTCATGCATACATTTTCTATTATGTTGCATTCATGACATTAAGATCATCCTAAAATGAATGGACCTTGGCTAAAGTATATTTTAAAGTTTAAAATGAACTTAATGCATGTTCAGTCATTTTGTATAATTAAACCCAAGGTTCCTGAGGACGTAGATGATGACACCTAGGTAGTAGGAGGCCCTACTGAGATTCTTTAGTGAGATTCTCACTCCCTCTATCTCTTTCTTTCCGTCACGTCTTCAGATGGCGATGTTTGTAGTGTTCGTGGACACGCTAACATGGGAGGTGCACCATGACCCGGACCACGGGTCATTCCATTTTGTGGGTCGATGCACGGTTAGAGTATTCATGTTCATGGGTCGACCCTTCACTCCCCCTGTACATTCCCATCGTTTCTCCCCCGTCTCACCTTTTGGCGATGACCTGGTGTTCGAGCGCGCACGTCCCCTAGAGGAGAGGCTTCGCCGTACCCCACCATCCACATCCGCCGCTCGAGACTACCCCCAGTATGTGCCCTGTTGTCCATCGTCTTTTTCGGAGACGGATCCTTCCGAGGATTCGGCAACCCAGGTACCTTCCGAGGGATCTTCCCCCACCATGCCCATGGACCTTGGGGAGGGTAGTGAGCCTTCCGTGACTCAGCCGAGGCTTGCACGACGACCGGAGATGAGGCCACGCCGTGGAGGTCACTTCCGAGCCCCGTTCCGCCTATTCTCGTCGGAGGAGCTTGCTTAGTTTCCTGGTTATGTGCCACGCTCTAGGGATAGTCGTCAGTAGGAGGCCATGGATGGCTCGGGTTAGAGCACACACCACTTAGATGGAGATAAACCTTCTTTTGTTTAGAGGTTATCCCATTAGATGCACTCAGGTAGGGGAGTAGATTATGTTTATGTTTATGTTGTATTTTCTTTCATGCATTCCTTTGTACTAAATTAAGTCCTACACTTATAAGTGGGCAAGTTATATAAATATATGAGATGATATTCAATGTTTCTCGTGATGTGCCCTTATGTGCCTTATGCTATGGCGTTATGAGATGTATGTTTTGCCCGTACTTGTTACATCGCATCACGCGGCTCTCACTTTGTATTTCAAAAAAAATTTACCCGTATTTTCCGCTAAGTATTTCTAAGTAAAACTGAGAACTATGAAGTAACAGACTAATGATTAACCTAAGTATGTTCTAGAGTATTGGGTTAAAAATTAGGATGTTACAAAAATCATAGTACTTGAGCACAACATAAAGAAACATAAATCATATATGTGGAGTAAAAAGGCACAGTACTTTTCATTTGACATCTTTCTCACAAGTCAAACTCTTAAGTTCTTTTTCTTAAAGACCACCCTCTTAACATATTCACCAAAAATCCAACCGACTCACCGGCCTCGGCAATAATCTGGTCACCAAACTACATCTCACCTATCACCTAGGAATGAGCTCAATCCTAACTAATCGTCACTAAATTTAATATGGGGTAATAGAAGGGGGTAATACATCATTTCTTCTTGGATCACCTATCTTAGGATCATTTCCTTCTTTGAAACGCTCTACTAGTGTCTAGTACACAGTGAATTGTTCGCTTTGGCAAGCTCAATGTCAATACCCTCATGGATTTGCTTCCTCCCCACCATAGCGGGAGGAATGCGTCTCAGTACTATGTCACATACTTTTATATTATTTTAACATATGCGTCTCAAATACTTCAGTTGTATTCATAACATATTGAATGAAATCATTTCATAACTTTCATCATTATATCAAACCACAAACATGCTAGACAATAACATCATATAAATCATTTATCATTACATGAGTTCATCATCTCGTATCATGGACACATTCATTCCCTTAAACAGCCAAACCCCTAAATCGGGTAGTTCTAACTTTCAAATTATTCTCTTATGCATCCAAGGGATTGGTTATCATTGTTATCACTATTCATTAGTCATAGTAACATAATTATTCATGGCTGGACAGCATAGGCAAAAAATGAAATTTAATGAGTTACGGTGTTCTAGAAGTTACATTTTATGTCGTTTCTCGTTACCGGCTTTTTCTATGATGCTAAAATTAATATCTAAACCATTTATGAGTGATTCCCACCTATTCAAACTAATTAAAACACATATCTACAGCCTTTAGTCATACTGAAATAGAATCCATATTTTCAATTTTCTAGGTGCTCCAACTTTTTTATTTTTGACCCTTTCTAAGTTCCATCATTGCCTAAGGTGCTACAATCAATTCCTAAACCAATTATGAGAGGTTCCTACACATATAAACTAATTCTAAACCATGATTGCTGCCTTAGAATGTCACTGGACAGAAACAGAATCTTCTATATTCCAAGTGTTCTAGAATTCTCATTTTTCATCTTTTCTAGTTACTAGTTTTTCCTAGCTTTCTCAAATGAATTCTATCATCAAATATACATGATTCCACACATCTTAACATAATAAAATCATCATCAAACAGTGACCAAAACATCAAGGCAGAACCGAATTCATTCATCATCATATCAATCATGAAATTTCATTTTCAATACACATAAATCACTAGTTTCTCTTAGAACCCTTTTAGGACTTTTAAAACTCTTTGGAAACTAATTTATTTCATTAAAATCACCATAAACTAAACAAGAACAGTAACTAATTTAAAGTATTTATGGTTGGGTTTTAAGACATCAAATCATACTTGAAATATTCTTTGAATTCACCTATGCTTAAGAAAATTCTAAAACATAGAATTTTGGCACTTGTGACTAGATGAGACTCACACCAAGCTCATCACCATCACATGGCTGAAATGTGCATTCAAGAGAATGCTTTCATATCTAACTTTTCCTTGAGATAAATGGACAAGTCTTTGAGCTCTAAGATCCTTAAGTGATAGCAAGAACATAAACATGCTATGCACTTTATTTTATTCTTCATTAGGAAAGTAAAGTGAGAACTTCAAAGTAAATATGAGATGCAAGAACTTGAAATATAAATATGAGGTGCTAGGAATATAAATATGCAAGACTTGAAAATAAATATGGAAGACTTGAAAGTAAATATGCAAGTTCATTTTATCTGTTAGGATTTAAGTGATGACATGAAATATAAATATGCTAGACAAGGAAACGTAAACATGAATGCAAGTCCAATTCTTTATTTTAGTGCTCCAGGCTCTACAACAATCGACTTTAAGGCCGAAATAGGTGAGCTTCGAGATTAATTATTAGGTGACATGGAAATGCAAACTCTTGTTTTAATCTTTAGCCTTTAGGTGATGGCATGAAAAGTAAAGATGCTAGGCAAGAAATGTAAATATGAATGCAAATTCATTTTATATTCTTTACTAGAGCTCATACAAGACTTTAAAGGAATATAAACCTCAATCCAACACATATCTTAACAAGACAAAGTGAGCTTTAGAGTTCTTTGTACCAAGGATATCAAAGATACCTTATGGTTTGAACATCATTATCAAGCTCAAGGAAATGGATGCCAAAGAAAAGAAAACCATAAAGAAAAAGAAAAAGGGTCGAAACCATGAGGGAGAGAAAGATAAAATTTTAAAACTCTAGAGACCATGTTCTTGATGATATACCACCACCAACATCATGTACTCTCATCCTTGAGTCATTTTCCAACTAACGTAAGCCTTTAAAACCAAAACTAGGACCAAGGAAAAAGAAAAGGAAACCGAAACTAAAGCATGAAGAGAAAAGGAAAAACCGAAACATGCTTGGTCCAAGAACCAAGTTCCAAGCTCTAAAGGTTTCACAAGTGAAGATTCTCATGATCTACATGTTGAACCCTCATCATCAAGCATCATTTTCTTTAAAAAGAAAAGCTCCAAGGCCGAAATCAAAGAAAAGAAAAAAGAAGTTCCAAAAGCTAAGAGAACCTAGCAAAAACTCAATTTTTTATCAAAGCTTTAAAAGGCCAAAATTTAAAGAACAAAATCCCTACCAAGTGGTGAAGTGTAACGTCCTAATTTTTAACCCAATACTCTAGAACATATTTAGGTTAATCATTAGTCTGTTACTTCATAGTTCTCATTTTTACTTTGAAATACTTAGCGGAAAATACGGGTAATTTTTTTTGAAATAAAAAGTGAGAGCCGCGTGATGCGATAAGCAGTAAACCATGTATAGTAAAACAAATGTCTCACAACGTCATAACATAAGGCACACCAAGAATAACACTGAATATAATCTCATATATATATAACTTGCCCACTTATAAGTATGGGACTTAGTTTAGTACAAGGAAAATACAGGAAAGGAAATACAACATAAACATAAACATGATCTACTCCCCTACCCGAGTCCACCTAATGGGATAACCTCTAAACAAAAGAAGGTTTATCCCCATCTAAGTGGTGTGTGCTCTAACCGGGGCCATCCACAGCCTCCTACTGGCGACTATCCCTCGAGCGTGGTACGTAACCAGGAAACTGAGCAAGCTCCTCCGGCGTGAATAGACGGGACGGGGCTCGGAAGTGACCTCCACCGCGTGGCCTTATCTCCGGTCGTCGTGCAAGCCTCGGCTGAGTCACGGAAGGCTCACTACCCTCCCCAAGGTCCATGGGTATGGTGGGGGAAGATCCCTCGGAGGGTACCTGGGTTGTCGAATCCTCGGAAGGATCTGTCTCCGAAAAAGATGATGGGCAACGGGGCACATACTCGGGATAGTCTCGAGCGGCGGACATGGATGGTGGGGTACGGCAAAGCCTCTCCTCTAGGGGACGTGCACGCTCGTACACCAGGTCATCTCCAAAAGAGTGAGACGAGGGAGAAACGATGGGAATGTACAGGGGGAGTGAAGGGTCGACCCATGAACATGAATACTCTAATCGTGCATCGACCCACAAAATCGAATGACCCGTGGTCCGGGTCATGGTGCACCTCCCATGTCGACGTGTCCACGAACACTACGAACGTTGCCATCTGAAGACGTGACGGAAAGAAAGAGATAGAGGGAGTGAGAATCTTGCTAGAGAATCTCAGTAGGGCCTCCTACTACCTAGGTGTCATCATCTACGTCCTCAGGAACCTTGGGTTTAATTATACAAAATGACTGGGCATGTATTAAGTTTATTTTAAACTTTAAGATATACTTTAGCCAAGGTCCATTCATTTTAGGATGATCTTAATGTCATGAATGCAACATAATAGAAAATGTATGCATGGCGCTATCTAATGCACATACATCAATCGTAACATCAAGTCTCATCAAACTTAGTGGCATAAAGTGGCAATAGAAACATTCATATGGGACAAACTTAGTGACATAATCATAATCATGAAACATCTCTTCCTCATGGGCCACCCTAAAAGACAATCGAATCGGGTGCTCGGCCGAACCGGTGTCACCCAGAACGTGTCATACATCTAGGTTATGAGCTCATACCTTAACTAGTCGTCACTAGTTCTTACTTACCACTTAACGATAAGCGTATCATAAATCATAAATCCCGACTATCTGAGTACGGGTTAGGGGCCAAAACTCTTACGGGTACTCGGCCGAACCGGTGTCACCTAAGAGTATAAAATGGTACCGATGTCACATGAGTTCTATGGAGGTGCTCGGCCGAACCGGTGTCATCCTAGAACCCATCTTAGTACCTTAATTTTCAAAATCTCTTTAAGTCCCCAAATTTGTCGAAAATTCGGCGGCACAATGTAACATCCTAATTTTTAACCCAATACTCTAGAACATATTTAGGTTAATCATTAGTCTATTACTCTTTTAGTCTCATTCCTTACAACCTTTCATTAAAATACTTAGCGGAAAATACGAATAAATTTTTCTTTTTGAAACTTGAAAGCAAAACGTGAGCCGCGCACTAACCTAACGTTCGTCATAACCATAACGTGCAAGAAAAGTAACCACACCATTGATTAATCATGAAACATAGTATTATACATAACAATCATAATATCATCACATCTTCATAGATACATAGACTACTAACACCATTGTACCATCATTTACATCAAAACATGCCCATATATGTGAAGTTATTCTTATCCACCTATGAGGTTGTATAAGTGTCAACCCAAAAAGCTAAGCTATCTATGCCTCCGCAGCGACCCTCTGCTCCGTCTGCTAGTGTGTCCCTTAAACGCGAGCCTCAAAAGAAGTTACGAACCTCGTTGTAATCCTCGTCTAGAGACGACACGGAAGAAAAGGAAGGGATGAGAAACTCATTCAAGATTCTCAGTAGGGATTCCCGACTCTAACACTGGTGTCATCGTCGTCATCCCCAGCCACCTCGGTTTTTAATTATGAAAAAGGTGTACATGCATAAGGATTGGTTTTAGGCTTTACAAATATATTTATCCGAAGTGGGTGTCTTTTAGTATGTGTCTTAATGACATGAATGCAACAGATATTTGATGAATGCATGACAATACCATATGCACATTAACACGAAAATCGTAATACTTGGGCACATCATAAAGAAACATAAATCATATACGCGGCATAAAAAGGCATAGTACTTTTCATGTGACATCTTTCTCATAAGTAAAACTCTTAAGTTCTTTTTCTTAAAGACCACCGTCTTAACATATCCACCAAAAGTCCAACCGATTCACCGGCCCGACGATAATCTGGTCACCAAACTACGTCTCACCTATCGCCTAGGAATGAGCTCAATCCTAACTAGTCATCACTAGATTTAACATGGACTAATAGAGGGGGTATACATAACTTTCTTGGATCACCTATCTTAGGATCATTTCCTTCTTTGAAACGCTCTACTGGTATCTAGTACACAGCGAATTGTCCGCTTTGGCAAGCTCAATGTCAATACCCTCACGGAATTGTTTCCTCCCCACCGTAGCGGGAGAAATGTGTCTCAGTACTATGTCACATCTGTTCTGGGGGTGCTCGGCCGAACCGGTGTCACCCAGAACCTATCCTGGGGGTGCTCGGCCGAACCGGTGTCACCCAGGAGTTTTCGCAAGCTTTTTCTCAAGTACTCAAGTTTGATGGGAAATTCGGTAGCGTAACGGCGTACACCGGATTTCCATCAAACTTGCTTCCTACCACCAAACATATAGAGCATGCATAGCCATTCAATACCAACGTAAGGCATCATAATCATCGTGTGCATCATAAGCATCATAATATCATAATTTTGCATAACGCATCATGGCATGAGCATCAACATATCAACACTATATAGTCTCATAAGAGATTACATGCTCAAGATGTTCTCATAATAAAACATACACTTGCATGAAACATTAAAGCTCATTATGCTCTTAAGCCTATGGTGTCTTATGCTTTGACCCTTACGGGTCTAAATCTTGAAAACTAATTACGCTATCGTCCATTTTTATCCTTTTATGCACCTATAGGCTCACAACTAATAATTCTTACTAATATTTGTATCCGTCAACAAATCTGGACAGCCTTACACTTTAAGGGCAGAAATTACATCTTGTGATTACGAGGGTTCTAGAAACTACGTCTTAGACCTTTTCCCGATTCCGTTTTCGCCTAAAGCGCTATAAATTAAATCTAAATCAATTATGAAGTATTCCTAAGCCTTTGAACTAATTATAAACCATGTTTACTACATTGTAAGGATGCTGGACCGAATCAGAAAACTAAATGTTCTAAGAGATCTAAACTTGCACTTTTACGGTTTTCTAGTGACTAGTTTCTCTCTAGGTGCTAGAATTCAATTCTAATCCAAATGTTACCAAGTTTTTCATGTCTAAACAATCCTAATCTGATTATGCTCCCATTAAAACAGTTTGGATAAGTTCCAAGAACAAATGGGTCAAAACTATGTTAAATTCTAGCTTTACGATATTTCTAGTTAGCTAGTTTCTTACCTATTATGCATAGAATCATTTCTACGTCATCATAGGATATTTTCACACACTCTAACACATCAAAACATCATCATACAGCCACAAACTCATCATAACAGTACCGAAAACATCTTGCTTCAATAAGAGAATTAAATTGACATTCCTCGATATATAAGTTAACTAGTTTCTCTTGGAATCAATTTAGAATTTCTAAGACTCTTTGTAAATCATTTTAATTCATCAAGAGGCTAAGAGAAGCCTTAGGTCAGTGACCAAAATATAGCTCATCTTCAAGAGAGAATAAAATCATATCTCATGATAACATAACCTTGTAAAGCTTTAAGGAAAACTTAGAACATAGACTATTAGTCCTTGTAGCTAGATGAAGACTCATTGCAAGTCCATCATCACTACTTGGCCAAAAACATGCATTCAAAGAATGGTTTCACATTAAACTTTAACTTTGGAATGAAATGGGCAAGTCTTTGAGCTCTAGGTTCTTAAGTTACGACATAACATAAACGTGCTCATGCTTTTCATTTTTAATCTTGCTTACAAAATAAAGTGATGACATAAATTAAATATGCAAGGCATAAACTTAAACGTGCAAGCTTGAGAGTAAATATGCGAGGCATAAACTTTAAACGTGCAAGCTTGAGAGTAAATATGCGAGGCATAAACTTTAAATGTGCAAGCTTGAAAGTAAAGATGCAAGGTTCAATTCTTTATTTTAGTGCTCTTGGCCCAACAACAATCGACTTTAAGGCCGAAATAGATAGGCATTTGAGAAATTAATTAGGTGGTGATGCAAGTTCAATTCTTTATTTTAGTGCTCTAGGCCCAACAACAATCGACTTTAAGGCCGAAATAGAAAGGCTTTGAGAATTAAATTAAGTGATGATACAAGTTCCTTTTTAATCTTTATGTTCTTAGGTGATAGCTTGAAAGTAAAGATGCATAACAAGAATGTAAATATAAATGCAAGCATAAAATAAATTATGCAAGTTCATTTTATCTTTCTAGAGCATAAACCTCAACCCAAACTCATCAAACTAAGATAAAGTAAAGTCTAGAGTTCTTAGAACTCAAAACAACATCTTTAGAAAATCAAACCATAAGGCATATAAAAGGAAAGGAAATGGCCAAAACATCTAAGCAAGAAAAGAAATATTTGAAACTTTAGAGTCCATGATCTTGATGATATATTAACACCAACATCATGGGACCTCATCATTGAGTCCTTAGAATCATTTTAAAACACCATCAAAACTAAAGTTCTCAAGAGTTCAAGAAAGGAAAAACTAGAAACATTTTTGCTCAAGAACAAAGATCAAGCTCTAGAGTTTGTTTCAAGTGATGAACATCATCATGAAACTCTCATCATCAAGCTCTCATTTCTTTGAACTTCAAGGCCCATGGCCGAAAATGAGAAAGAAAAAAGAGAAGGAAAGAAGTTCTAAAAAGAATCAAGAGAAACTATGAACATAAAGCTAGAACAAGAACTTTAAAGAAAGAAGTACTTGAAAGAAAATCCCTACTTGGTGTGATGAACTTGAAGATGGAAGAGGAAGATGAAGAACTTGAAGAACTTGAAGAACACTAGAACTTTGAGAGAAAAGGAAAAGCTTTGAGTGCTCCTAAACTTAGCAAATGATCTAAAAGTGGTGCAAGCTCCTCAAGGCATTCTATTTATAGACAAAAATGAAACAAATGAAGGGTGTGAATGGGCTGATGAGTTTCGGCCATGAGGTTGCAGATTTGGAGGGCATCCATGAGTTCCATGAGGTGAGATAATGTGGTCTTGAGGCATGGTGAGGTATGGCTCAAGTATGGTGAAGTATGGTTCAAGGTATGGCTTCAAGCATGGTTCTTTAAGTGAGAAACAATTCAACATGTGGCCAATGGGGGTGAGAATTTCAGCCATGTGCATCAGATTTGGGGGAGGATTAGTTTGCATTTTAATTGTGGTTTAGAGTTGTGTTTAGGTGTATCTTTGATAATGCTTAAGATTAGGAAGTTGTAAGAAAGTGTTTAGGTAAGGAAAATGGATAATTAGGGTGGTCTAGACATAATTAAGGAGTGGTCTTGCACCATTAGTGAGTTAGATCCTCAATTTAGAGTCTAAACAACTCTAGACAGATTTCCTTGATTTAAGGAATTGGAGAGAGAAAACACTATTCAAGATTCCAAGACTAGGAATCTTGAGTTCTAAAAAGGGATTTAAGTTTAATCTAAGCAATTTTAGGTTCTAATTAACTTTAATAAATTATTTTGACTCTAGATTAATTAGGGAAATTAATTAATCTTCGTTTAGAGCCTAATATTGCTTAGGTTCGCTTAATTACGTCATTAAGCTCAAAAACACTATTCTAGGGGCAAAATCGTAATTTTGCACTAAAACTGCCCGGGACCACCGGGACCACTGGGACTTGAACAGAGACCTCTAGACACATGAAAACATGTTTTTAAACCTCTAGAGAAAGTTTCAGGCTCAAACGGCATCTTTACCCGCGTAAAACGCTATAGGGGTAATTTGGTCATTTTGACCCGAAACTACGGAAAATGAAATTTTCGCTTTCGAAAGCATTCAAAGGCCATTCAATCCCCTTCAAACATTGAGTTGGCCCTTCGAGGACTGCCGGGTCGGCCATCCTCGAATTCCGGGCCAAAAATGACCTCAGGGGCATTTTGGTCATTTTTCTCTCAGGTAGAAAATCAGGGCGCTATATTACTCCCCTCCTTAAAAAGAATTTTACCCTCGAAATTCGTTACATGTATAGAGGGCTTACGAGGCTTCTAAACCATCATAAGCTACAACCAAAAATCTTACCATATATCGCATTCTTACCTTGAGCGTCAGAATGGGAGGTATCTCCAATATCGATCGTGAACACTCGTCCTTGGCATTGGGGTTTAAAAGTGTCGTTCAGTTATGGGAGCTTCATATTGCAATCTCGAATCACGTGGCTAGGCTTACCACATTTGAAACATACTCCTAGTTCAGCTAGATAGGGGCGGTTACCATGGTTCTTTCCGCACTTTGGACAAATGATGACGGGGTTATCCTGAGATGCTTCCTCTTCTAGGCCATACGATCCTTCATGTTGAAAGTTATCCTCGAGGCCTTGTGGTTTAAACAATGGTCTAGAGTATGGCTCGAACTACAGCTTGAACTGCTGATTGTACTGCAGTTTGAAGTGTGTTCCGAATTGATGTTTGTGCTGCGGCTTGAACCTTGGAGCTTGTGGTGCTAACTTTACGAAATTCTCAGCTCTTGATACACTCAGCTTCTTGCGGCCTTCCTTAAGAATGCGACACTTGTTGACTAGGGTAGGGAAGTCCCTAATCTCCATGTGTACAATAGCAACATTAAGTTCTGCCTTTAGCCTGGCTTCATAGTTGACACATTTCCATACTTCATCAGGATTTCCTTGGAACACCCTTGAAAATTTGATCAGCTCCTCGAACTTCACAGTGTATTGTGTAATGCTCATCTCTCCTTGGGTCAGCTTCATGAATTCTATGTCCTTAGCATTCCTCACAGATTCTGGGAAGTACTTCTCATAGAAGTAGGCCTTGAACAACTCCCAATTGATCAGGGTTTCTGGTGCCTCTAGCAGTCTTCACGTGCCAGTCCACCAAAACTCCGCATCTAGCATGTAGGCAGCGAAGGTCACCTTCTGTTCCATGGTGCAAGCGATCACCAAGAAGATCTTCTCCATGCTCTTGATCCACTCATTAGCTTGGCCCGGGTTCAAGGCTCCTCTAAACGATGGCGGTCGCTTTGCAGAACTCCCCAAATCGAGCACACTCAACATCTTTAGCAACATTTGGGCCACGACCAGCATTGCACTAACGATCCATCCTTTCGAATATCATCTGCATGGTCCTCACCATATCCCCAAGGGCTTCAGCTGTCTCATTATTCTGGTCGCCTCCTCCCGGCGTTCTAGTCTGTCATGGTCTTGCCATTGGTCCCTAAGCACACAGAGCAACAAATACTAAGGTAATCAAGCTCAATACTCTATGCAAAGTGAGCTAGTTACCATGGCAAGTTCACACATACAGGAGTCATGCATTCCTATTCTATAGCTTATTTTAATAAAGCACTATACAAGACATAACTATCGCATCATGCTTAAGAAGCATAGTCAGTCTAATCCTCAAGCTCCATGAGAACCGAACTGCTCTGATACCAAAATGTAACATCCTAATTTTTAACCCGATACTCCTAGAACGTATTTAAGTCAAACATTAGTCTATTACTCTTTTAGTCCCATTCTTTAAAAACCTTCTTTAAAATATTTAGTAGAAAATATGAATAAATATTTCATTTTGAAACTTAAAAATAAAATGCGAGCCGCGCGCTAACCTAACGTTCGTCATAACCATAACGTACAAGAAAAGAAGTCACACCATACATAATCATGGAATATAGTATTATACATAACAACATAATATCATCACATCTTCATATATACATAAATTACTAGCATCATTGTACCATCATTTACATCAAAACTTGCACATATATATGGAGTGTTCCTTATTCATCTACGAGGTTGGATAAGTACCAATCCAAAAACTAAATTATCTGTACTTCCGCAGCAACCTTCTGTAACATCCTCCCAAGAACAATGTCATCCTTAAGTCATGACATCATACTCGAGAGTTGTTACTTATAAATTAGCGGACCTTTCTTAAATATCTATAGCTATTTTGATTGATTCGCGAGATAACTAGGTCATAATTCTACTGAAATATACAGCAATGAAACCAAATATTTATTTAATACAAAGTTCAGTACATAAAAGAAGCTCTTTTATGAGCTTTAACATACCTTTGTCCTCTAACATATTTACATACATATCCATTCCACTAAATACAACATAATAAAAGCATTAACTACTACCCTATTGTACTTCCGAGTTCTTTTGCATAGCAGTCTCTCGATTTTCTGCATAAACCTGGAGACGACATGGGAAAACAAAAACATAGGGGTGAGAATTATATAATTCTCAGTAGGGTAACTCCCCCAAATACACAATCATAATGTCATCGTCATCGCCTCAGCCACTTCGGTTTATTAAGAAAAGTGGTCATGAATTATATAATAACGGTTTATTTTTAAAGTTCCAAATCATGCTTCCGAAGTGGGTTATTTTTAACATTCAATCACTTAATGTACATATACCATACTACTCAACATCATATACTACTAACTTTCCACTTAAATATATTGGTCTCAATATCGATACTAAACTTCTTCACTCGGCGTATAAGACAAAGGATTTCTTAGAAAATTTACTTCTTAAACTTACCTTGGCCCTTCGCTAATCTTGTCACATCTGGGCATTACGTACCGCCGTCCCCAGTGTGGCAATAATGGGTAATAGACTACTTTTCAGGATTGAGCTAATTCCTATACATGATCATTGGATTTACTTTCTCCAATTCTCACACAGACCTATTCCTTGCCAGGTTTACTTTCCCTGACTCAATTCAAGGATAGTCAAGTTTACTTTTCCTGACAGACCGGATTTAGTTTCTCCAGCCCAAGGATTATAAATCTTATGCTCTTCTTGGTAGTTAGGTTTACTTTCCCTAACAAACTGGATTTACTTTCTCCAGCCCAAGTAACATAATCTTATGCTTTTCTTTCGCATATGAGCAATTGTAATAAGCATTCATATCTATGCATGCCTAACCTCATCAATAAGCTCACATGCTCAATTATTCATATTCATATTCATATTCATGTACTCATGTCATACTAGTACAAGATGCCATTATTTCATCAATTCAAAGCATCAATTTATTTTCAGCACAATGGTAGATTTCATATATTTGTAGCATAATTTAATATGCAATTTAAACCATCAAATCAGAGGCTATAAAAATAACACCTCAATGTGTCCACAAGGTTCATAAAATTTCATAGTGAAAAGGGTTCTCTAAGTATGTTAACAAAATTAGACAAATTTGGTGGTCAGAGACTACTGATTCTCAGCCATATTCCTGAATTCCCTAATTTTTAACCCTAGAAAATGAAACCAGAAAATTGGGAATAAAAGCCCTGATAAAACCTTAAGATGTCTCTAATACCCTATAAAAATTTCAAAGGAAAAATCAATCGTTTGCTATGGTAACAAAAATAGACAAATTTGCAGCTTCAATTCCAATAGTTCAGGCAGTATAGATACAATTTTGGTTCTTGATTTTTTAGACATAGCAAAAGTGACCAGAATACCTCAAAATTTTTACTGAAGATGCCTTAAGATGTTAACTACGTCGTACAAAATTTTCAGCTCAATATAAAACCTCTAACTAGGTCAGAAAATTCGTGATCAGTGGCTGCCTGTACAAAAACCGAAAATCCAGCAAGTATCACTCAACATCTTTTTGACAAAATTGATTTTTCCCCAACACCAAACTCATCCACCTATACAAATACATCAATATATAAGTGTAAAATCACATTAGAACCAGATTTTATCACATTGAAACAAGCAAATATCAGCAAGAGCAGAAATCAAAAGAACAAGTCACAAAAACCCTACTTGTGAAGCTGTAAGGCCTCTAACTCCAAAGGATCTTTCAAAAAGGATTTTTCCTCACTTCAAGTGTTCCAAACAACACCTAACCCTTCCTTGAATAGTGGAGAATGATAGCTCAGGGTTTAGCTTAGAGATTATTTAAAATTCTAATCGGTTGGTTTTGTAGATATTGAGGAGTGGAACAAGTTTTATGAAGGAAGTTATGGCTTTTTGCCAGTCTAGGCAAGGATTTAGAGGTTTGAAGCAAGTTATTTGATGTTATTAGCGAAGCAAGAATGGTGGCTGTTGGTTATGCTTGCTGGCCGAGAATGAGAAGATGAAATAATGAAGTTAGGAGGCTAAAGTTTATCTTATATTAGGTTGGAAACATCTATTTAATTACAAAAGATAATTCTTTCTAAAAGAAAATAAGATGTATGGCTAGGATTTGATCTTGTAATTCAAGATTAAATCCTAGCCTTACACTTGGCTCTAAAGGATAAACATTATCCTTTTACAAAGATTAAACTATCTTTCAATGTTAGAAACCGCACACCGAAATTTCACCGAACGAGTGAAACAGTGTACCCGGGAAATCAAACATCGCTCGAAAAATAATTTCGGGTATAAAATCTTTATTTCTATCTATTTCTAATCTTATTTCCATGTTTTCCCAATTTTAGGCACCTTCGAGTCCCAAATTAGGGGTTTCGGCTGTCCCGGTGGGCCTGCGGGGACTGTAAAATACTATTCATGTTTTTTTTGTACAAAACCGTTGGACCGTCCTCATCATTGTTAAAACTATCAGATTTTTGAAATTACGACTAATAAAGCTCAAATTAATTTTTAACTAATTTTTAGGGTGTTACACCCTCTACTCCGTTTGCTAGTGTGACCCTTAAGCACGAGCCTTAGAAGAAGTCACGAA
This sequence comes from Dalbergia cochinchinensis, assembly GCA_031216125.1. Taxonomy (NCBI): domain Eukaryota; kingdom Viridiplantae; phylum Streptophyta; class Magnoliopsida; order Fabales; family Fabaceae; genus Dalbergia; species Dalbergia cochinchinensis. The sequence continues at coordinate 18,273,790 of CM062370.1, forward strand.
CCTCGTTGTTATCCTCGTCTGGAGAAGACAAGGAAGGAAAGAAAGGGATGAGAAACTTATTCAAAATTCTCAGTGGGGATTTCCAACTCTAACACAAGTGTCATCGTCATCGTCCCCAGCCACCTCGGTTTTAATTATGAAAAAGGTGTACATGCATAAGGTTTGATTTTAGACTTTTCAAATCTATTTATCCGAAGTGGGTGAATCATTAACATGAAAATCATAGTACTTGAGCACAATATAAAGAAACATAAATCATATACGTGGAGTAAAAAGGCACAGTACTTTTCATGTGACATCTTCCTCATAAGTCAAACTCTTAAGTTCTTTTTCTTCAAGACCACCCTCTTAACATATTCACCAAAAATCCAACTGACTCACTAGCCTCGGCGATAATCTGATCACCAAATTACATCTCACTTATTGCCTAGATTTAATATGGGGTAATAGAGGGGTTAATACATCATTTCTTCTTAGATCACCTATCTTAGGATCATTTCTTTCTTTGAAATGCTTTACTGGTATCTAGTACACAGTGAATTGTCCACTTTGGTAAGCTTAATGTCGATACCCTCACGGATTTGCTTCCTCCCCACCAGAGTGGAAGGAATGCATCTCAGTACTATATCACATACTTTTATATTATTTTAAAATATGTGTCTCAAATACTTCAATTGTATTCATAACATATCGAATGAAATCATTTCATAACTTTCATCAGTATATCAAACCATAAACATGCTAGATAATGACATCATATAAATCATCTATCATCACATGAGTTCATCATCTCATATCATGGACACATATTCATTCCCTTAAACAGCCAAACCCCTAAATCAGGTAGTTCTAACTTTCAAATTATTCTCTTATGCATCCAAGGGATTGGTTATCATCGTTACCACTATTCATTAGTCACAGTAACATAATTATTCATGGCTGGACAACATAGGCAGAAAATGAAATTTAATGAGTTACGGTGTTTTAGAAGTTACATTACGCCCTTTCTCGTTCCCGGCTTTTTCTATGATGCTAAAAATAATATCTAAACCATTTATGAGTGATTCCCACCTATTCAAACTAATTACAACACATATCTTTAGCCTTTAGTCATACTGAAATAGAATCCATATTTTCAATTTTCTAGGTTCTCTAACTTCCTTATTTTTGACCCTTTCTAAGTTCCGTCTCTGTCTAAGGTGCTACAATCAATTCCTAAACCAGTTATGAGAGGTTCCTACACATATAAACTAATTTTAAACCATGATTGCTGCCTTATAACATCGCTGGATAGAAATAGAATCTTCTATGTTCCAAGTGTTCTAGAATTCTCATTTTTAATCTTTTCTAGTTACTAGTTTTTCCTAGCTTTCTCAAATCAATTCTATCATCAAATATACATGATTCCATACATCTTAACATAATAAAATCATCATCAAATAGTGAGCAAAACATCAAGGCAGAACCGAGTTCATTTGTAACATCCTAATTTTTAACCCAATACTCTAGAACATATTTAGGTTAATCGTTAGTCTGTTACTTCATAGTTCTCATTTATCTTTGAATTACTTAGCGGAAAATACGGGTAATTTTTTTTTTGAAAAACAAAGTGAGCATTTTTGATGCGATAAGCAGTAAACCATGTATGGTAAACAAATGTCTCACAACATCATAACATAAGGCACACCATGAGTAACACTGAAGATCATCTCATATATATATAATTTGCCCACTTATAAGTGTGGGACTTAGTTTAGTACAAGGAAAGTACAGGAAAGGAAATACAACATAAATGTAAACATGATCTACTCCCCTACCCGAGTGCACCTAATGGGATAACCTCTAAACAAAAGAAGGTTTATCCCCATCTTAGTGGTGTGTGCTCTAACCCGGTACTCCATCGATCGATCGTCACCTCCCATCGACGTCCGTCTCGTGAATGAGGCAAGTATCAGGGGAACCGTCTGCGAGCTCGGCGTAAGAGAAGCGAGCGGGATCGAGAGTGACCGCGGTGTGGCCGCATCTCGGCCGCCGTGCAAGCTCTGGCCAGTCACTAGACGGTATCACCGCCTCCTCATCCAATGGTGGAGAGGGACAGCTCGCTATACGGATGAGTAGGCGGGTCCTCGGACGGTCGGTCTCGAAGTAGGTCGTGGGCACGTGTCCGGGATAGTCTTGCATGGCTAAGGCGGGCGGTGTGCATGCGAGCACTCTCTCGCATGCGTCGTGACGCCAAGACGCCAAAACCCGCTCATCGCCGCCATAGGTGCGCCGGGAGAAGCGATGGGTGTGGGATGAGCGAAGGGCGTCTATTTAACATGAAAACCCGCACTGCACGCCTCAAAATGGTATGACCGTGGCCGGGTCATAGTGCACCTCCCATGTCGGGGTGTCCACGAACACTACGACGTCGCCATCTCGAAGGACGTGGCGGAAAGAAAGAGATAGAGGAGTGAGAATCTTGCTAAAGAATCTCGGTAGGGCCTCCTACTACCTAGGTGTCATCATCTACGTCCTCAGGAACCTTGGGTTTATTTATACAAAACGACTGAGCATGTATTAAGTTCATTTTGAACTTAAAAATATATTTTACAAGATCCATTCATTTTAGGATGATCTTAATGTCATGAATGCAACATAATAGAAAATGTATGCATGGCACTACCTAATGCACATACATAAAACATAACATCAAGCATCATCATTCTTGGTGGCATAAAGTGGCAATAGTAACATTCATATGGGACAAAACTTAGTGACATAATCATAATCATGAAACTTTTCTTCCTCATGGGCCACCCTAAAAGACAATCGAAGTGGGGGTGCTCGGGCCAACCGGTGTCACCCGACGTGTCATACATCTAGGTTATGAGCTCATACCTTAACTAGTCGTCACTAGTTCTTACTTACCACTTAACGATAAGCATATCATAAATCATAAATCCCATCTATCCGAGTGCGGGTTAGGGGCAAAACTCTTAGGGGTGCTCGGCCGAACCGGTGTCACCTAAGAGTATAAAATGGTACCGATGTCACATGAGTTCTATGGAGGTGCTCGCGAGCACCGTGTCATCTCTAGAACCCATCTTAGTACCTTAATTTTCAAAATCTCTTTAAGTCCCCAAATTTGTCGGAAATTCGGCGGCACAACGGTCATTACACCGAATTTCCTTCCAAATTTGCTTCATGCCACATAAACATATAACCTCATTAATTCCTCATATGAATAACATCATCATCACCAGCATACTTCATGCATCATCATAAAATATTCAAACGCTTACCCTTACGGTAGCTTATGCTTTGACCCTTACGGGTCTTAATCTGGAGATATAGTTCTCTACATCCGTCGTTCATATTTTAAGCACCTAAGGCTCATAATTAAACATCATTCATAATCCTCTCATTTTACTTTTAAATCTGAATGGCATAGGGTGGAAATCCTAACATGTGAATACGGGGTTCTAGAACTTACGTTTTAGACCCTTTTCTTGGTTAATTTTGAAGTATATATATTAAATCTAAATCAATTATGAGGCATTCCTATGCTTAAGGACTAATTATTAACCATGTTTACCATGTTCTAAGGGTGCTGGACAGAATCCAGAAAATTAAATGTTCTAAGAGTTCTACATTTGCATTTTTACGGTTTTCTAGTTACTAGTTTCCCCATAGGTGCTAGAATTCAATTCTAACTCAAATGATACCAAGTTTTTCATGTCTAAACAATATAAATCTGATTATGTCCCCATTAAAACAGTTTGGAAAAGTTCCATAAACAAATGGGTCAAAACTATGTTAAATTCTAGTTTTACGGTATTTCTAGTTAGCTAGTTTCTTACCTATCATGCATAGGATCGCTTCTACATCATCATATGATATTTTCACACATTCCAACACATCAAAACATCATCATACAGCATCACACTCATCACATCAGAACTAAAACATTTAACTTAAATGAGAGAGTTAAATAGACATTTCTAGGTACATAAGTTAAGTAGTTTCTCTTGGAATCAATCTAGAACTTCCAAACTCTTTGCAAAACATTTTAATTCATCAAGAGGCTAAGTGAAGCCTTAGGTCACTGACCAAAACATATTCCATCCCCTAAAAGATAATAAAATCACAACTTGTGATGACATAACCTTATAAAGATTTGTAAAGCTTTAAGGAAAACTTAAAGCATAGACTATCAGTCCTAGTAGCTAGATGAAACTCATTGCAAGTCCATCATCACTACTTGGCCTAAATTATGCATTGAAAGAATGGTTTCACATTAAACTTTAACTTGGAATGAAATGGGCAAGTCTTTGAGCTCTAGGTTCTTAAGTTTTAGACATAAACTAAAGCGTCTCATGTTTTTCATTTTGAATCTTGCTTACAAAGTAAAGTGATGACTTAAATTTAAATATGCAAGGCATAAACTTAAACGTGCAAGCTTGAAAGTAAATATCCGAGGCATAGATTTAGACGTGCAAGCTTGTAGGTAAATATGCATGGTTCAATTCTTTATTTTAGTGCTCTTGGCCCAACAACAATCGACTTTAAGGCCGAAATAGATAGGCATTCGAGAAATTAATTAGGTGATAATGCAAGTTCAATTCTTTATTTTAGTGCTCTAGGCCCAACAACAATCGACTTTAAGGCCGAAATAGAAAGGCTTCGAGAATTAAATTAAGTGATGATACAAGTTCCATTTTAATCTTTATGTTCTTAAGTGATAGCTAGAAAGTAAAGATGCATAGCAAGAATGTAAATATGAATGCAAGCATAAAATAAATTATGCAAGTTCATTTTATCTTTCGAGAGCTCTTAACAAGACTTTAAAGGAATTTAAACCATAACCCAAACTCATCCAAACAAGGTAAAGTCAAGCTTAGAGTTCTTAAGACTCAACATAATATTCTTAGGAAATCAAACCATGAAGCTTAGAAAAATTAAGGAAATGGCCGAAATCTTCGAGAAGAAAAAGGAACATTTTAAAACTCTAGAGTTCATGATCTTGATGATATATTAACACCAACATCATGAGTCCTCATCATTGAGTTCATAGAGCCATTTTAAAACATCATTAAAGCTAAAGTTCTCAAAAGTTCAAGGAAGGAAAAACTAGAAAATTTTTGCTCAAGAACAAAGATCAAGCTCTAGAGTTTGTTTCAAGTGATGAACATCATCATGAAACTCTCATCATCAAGCTCTCATTCCTTTGTTCTCTAAGGCCTATGGCCGAAAATGGAAAGGAAAAGGAGTGGAAATGAAGTTCTAAAGAGAAACAAGAGAAACTATGAACATCAAGCTTGAAACAAGAACTTTAAAGAAAAGAATACATGAAAGAAAATCCCTACTTGGTGTGATGAACTTGAAGATGGAAGAAGAAGATGAAGATGATGAAGAACTTTGAAGAGCTTGAAGAACTTGAAGAACACTAGAACTTTGAGAGAAAAGAAAAGCTTTGAGTGTTTCCTAAACTTAGCAAATGATCCAAAAGTGGTGCAAGCTCCTCAAGGCATTCTATTTATAGAGAAATGAAACAAATGGAGGGTGTGAAGGCTGATGAAGGCTTCGGCCATATGAGGTGCAGATTGGAGGGTTCCATGTGTTCCATGAGGTGAGATAATGTGTTCTTGAGGTATGGTGAGGTATGGTTCAAGGTATGGCTTCAAGCATGGTTCTTTGAGTGAGAAAACAATTTAATATGTGGTCAAAGGGGATGAGGTCTGGCCGAAATGCATCAGCCCATGGGGAGGATTAGTTTGCATTTTAATTGTGGTTTAGAGTTGTGTTTAGGTGTATCTTTGATTATGCTTAAGATTAGGAATTTGTAAGAAAGTGTTTAGGTAAGGTAAATGGGTAATTAAGGTGGTCTAGACATAATCAAGGAGTGGTCTTGCACCATTAGAGAGTTAAATCCTCAATTTAGAGTCTAAACAACTCTAGACACATTTCCTTGATTTAAGGAATTGGAGAGAAAACACTATTCAAGATTCCAAGACTAGGAGTCTTGAGTTCTAAAAAGGGATTTAAGTTTAATCTAAGAAATTTTAGGTTCTAATTAACTTTAATAAATTATTTTGACTATAGATTAATTAGGGAAATAAATTAATCTTCGTTTAGAGCCTAATATTGCTTAGGTTTGCTTAATTACGTCATTAAGCTCAAAAGCACTATTCTAGGGGCAAAATCGTAATTTTGCACTAAAACTGCCCGGGACCACCGGGACTTGAACAGATACCTCTAGACACATGAAAACATGTTTTTAAACCTCTGGGGAAAGTTCTGGGCTCAAACGGCACCTTTACCCGCGTAAAAACGCTATAGGGGTATTTTTGGTCATTTTGACCTAAACTGAGCGAAATTTTAGCTTCGAAAGCATTCAAGGGCCATTTAATCCCCTTCAAACATTGAGTTGACCCTTCGAGGATCTGAATTTGAGTTGGTTACCTCGAAGTTCGGTCGAAATGACCTCGAGAGCATTTTTTGGTCATTTCCCTCGGACAGAGAAATCGGGGTGTGACATCATTCATCATCATATCAATCATGAAATTTCATTTTCAATACACATAAATCACTAGTTTCTCTTAGAACCCTTTTAGGACTTTTAAAACTCTTTGGAAACTAATTTATTTCATTAAAATCACCATAAACTAAACAAGATCAGTAACTAATTTAAAGTATTTATGGTTGGGTTTTAAAACATCAAATCATACTTGAAACATTCTTTGAATTCACCTATGCTTAAGAAAATTCTAAAACATAGAATTTTGGCACTTGTGACTAGATGAAACTCACACCAAGCTCATCACCATCACATGGCTGAAATGTACATTCAAGAGAATGCTTCCATATCCAACTTTTCCTTGAGATAAATGGACAAGTCTTTGAGCTTTAGGATCCTTAAGTGACAACAAGAACATAAACATGCCATGCACTTTATTTTATTCTACATTAGGAAAGTAAAATGAGAACTTCAAAGTAAATATGAGATGCAAGAACTTGAAATATCAATATGAGGTGCTAGAAATATAAATATGCAAGACTTGAAAGTAAATCTACAAGTTCATTTTATCTTTTAGGATTTAAGTGATGACTTGAAATATAAATATGCTAGACTAGGAAACGTAAACATGAATGCAAGTCCAATTCTTTATTTTAGTGCTCTAGGCTCCACAACAATCGACTTTAAGGCCGAAATAGGTGAGCTTCGAGATTAATTATTAGGTGACATGGAAATGCAAACTCTTGTTTTAATCTTTAGCCTTTAGGTGATGGCATGAAAAGTAAAGATGCTAGGCAAGAAATGTAAATATGAATGTAAGTTCATTTTATATTCTTTACTAGAGCTCATATAAGACTTTAAAAGAATATAAACCTTAATCCAACACGTATCTTAACAAGACAAAGGGAGCTTTAGAGTTCTTTGTACCAAGGATATCAAAGAGACCTTATGGTTTGAACATTATTATCAAGCTCAAGGAAATGGATGCCAAAGAAAAAAGAAAGGGTCGAAACCATGAGGGAAATAAAGATAAAATTTTAAAACTCTAGAGACCATGTTCTTGATGATATACCACCACCAACATCATGTACTCTCATCCTTGAGTCATTTTCCAACTAACATAAGCCTTTAAAACCAAAACTAGGACCAAGGAAAAAGAAAAGGAAACTGAAACTAGAGCATGAAGAGTAAAGGAAAAACCAAAACATGCTTGGTCCAAGAACCAAGTTCCAAGCTCTAGAGGTTTCACAATTAAAGATTCTCATGATTTACATCTTGAAATCTCATCATCAAGCATCATTTTCTTTAAAAAGAAAGGCTCCAAGGCTAAAATCAAAGAGAAGAAAAAAGAAGTTCCAAAAGCCAAGAAAACCTAGCAAAAACTTAATTTTTTATCAAAGCTTTAAAAGGCCAAACTTTAAAGAACAAAATCCCTACCAAGTGGTGAAGAGGAAAGCTTGTTTCTTGAAGTGAAAAGAGAAGAAATCTTGCTTCCAAGTGGTCCTTGGATTTTTGGCCAAAGAAGAGAAAAAGGAAGGAAAAGTTTTTGTGTGAGCTTGATGTGTGAGGATGAAAGCTTATGTGTTTGAATGGTGATCTAGGGTGGTTGTGTGGTGGTTTGAGGTTGTGAGGGGTGGCTCTTTGGTGGAGATGAAGAAGATGAAGAAGAAGAGAACTTTTGAAGAAAATGAGAGAACTTGAGACAACTCTTGAAAACTCAAAGCTAGCAAATGAACTAAAGGTTCTCACAAGTTCATTTGCATGTGTATATATAGAAAAACAAAACCAAGGGTGAAGGAATGAAGGGATGGCCAAAACCTCATGTTCCATGAGGGGAGAGAATTGGTTTTATGGAGGTATGGTGAGGTATGGTGAAAGGTATGGCCTAAGGCATGGTGCTAAGCATGGTTCTTTGTGTGTTTGAATTTCAACATGCGATTGACAAATGGAGGGGGAGGTGGTGCCATTTTCTTGATGAAATGGGGAAGGAAAATTTTGCATTTAATTGTGGTTTAGAGATGTGTTTAGGTGTGTCTTTGATTAAGCTTAAAATTAGGAATTTGTGAGTAAGTGTTTAGGTGACTAAGGATGTAATCAAGGATTTCAAGACAAGCTTAGGGAGTGCTCTTGCTTCATTAGTGAGATAAAAACTCATTTTAGTGTATAAACAACTCTAGACACAATTCCTTAATCTAAGGAATTAGAGAGAGAAAATACTATTCAAAATTCCAAGACTAGGAATCTTGAGTTTCAAAAAGAGATTTAGGTTTAATCTAAGCAATTTTAGGTTCTAATTATTTTAATAACTTATTTTGACTCTAGATTAATTATAAAAATTAATTAATCTTTGATTAGAGCCTAATATTGCTTAGGTTAGCTTAATCACATCATAAAGCTAAAAATACTATTCTTGGGGCAAAATCATAATTTTGCACAAAAACTGGCCGGGACCACTGGAACTAAAACAGAGGGCACTAAACACATAAAAACATCATTTTAAACCTTCTGGAAAAGTTCCGGGCTCAATCGGCACTTATGCTCGCGTAAAAAATGTTATGGGAGTATTTTAGTCATTTTGACCCTAAACCTCAGAAAATGAGATTTTCGTTTTCAGAATCATTTAAAAACCATCTAATCCCCTTCAAACATTGAGTTGACCCTTCAAAGACTACTGGGTCAGCTATCCTCGAATTCCGGGCAGCAAATGACCTCAGGGGCATTTTGATTATTTTTCTCTCAGGCAGAAAAATCGGGGCGTTACAGTTATCTCTTTTCCCTGACATCCCTTATGGAGACGACATGGATTTTGATCGCGCTCGAACGTGTGACGAGAGGATTCTTTGCGCCCACGCCACCGCATCAGTTGTACGTGACTTCCCAGACTACGTGCCCCGCTCACAGTCATCGGAGCCCTCGGAGGATCCACCGACTCACCTATACAGTGAAAGCTCTGCCCCCTCTCCCCCACTCATGAGAGAGGGTAGCGAAGAGACCGTGACTCAGCTGAGATTGGCCCGGAGGTCGGCCATGCGCCTCCATCACGGAGCTCATATCCAGCCACTTCACATGGCTACTCCTACCGAAATACGCTAGTAGGTTGGTTATGTCCCGCCTTTTCTGAGACCATAGTAGTAGAGGCTCTTGGAGAGTGTTAGTGCACACACTACATATAGACTAAGATAGCCTTCTTTTGTTCTAGAGGTTATCCACCTTAGGTGCACTAGGGTAGGGAGATTTCTTTTATGCTTTCCTTGCATTTTCTCTTCGGTTGTATCTGCACTTATGTTGTACCAAACTCATCCCACCTTTCATAGGTGGGCAATTTACTATATTAACATAATATTACTGTTGATGTGCATATGATTGTCTATGGTTATGCAGTTATTTGATGTTCTTATCATATGCTTTATGATAACGCTCGTTTGTGATATACGTGGCTCTTACTTTGTATTGATGTTTCAAAAAAAAATTTACTCATATTTTCTGCTAAGTATTTTAAAGAAATGTTTTAAGAAATGAGACTAAAAGAGTAATAGACTAATGGTCAACCTATATACATTCTAGAAGTATTGGGTTAAAAATTAGGATGTTACATGTACTACCTATACCAACAAGATGCATCTTCTTTTCAATAGCCCATCACTAAAAAATTCCATAGTTAAGCGTGCTTGACTTGGAGCAATTTTGGGAAGGGTGACCTCCTGGAAAGTTTTCCCAGGAAGCGTATGAGTGAGGACAAAGCATGCTGAAAAAAGCTGTGTTGGTTTGTGGGGACACTCGTCAATCCATAAACCAGCAGGGTATGTTACATCTTCCATTAAAATGTCTGCATCTTATCTCTTATGCGTATGCATTATCTTGTTTAATCTTTAACATGCTGGGATACTTCACTTACATGTGGTTTACGATTAGCTCTGGCATGTATCATTAAGAGCACAAGTTGTTGCTGCTTTGATACTCGTAGGAATTTACTGAGCCTCAATATGCATGATGTGGTTAATTATTTTTCTTTAGCTTTTACAAGCATATTTTCTTTAACACACACATGAGTTATGTTTAAAAGGGCTGTGTACAAATTGATCAGAATATAGTTGTGTATAGTTTTTGACAAGTCTTCAGAAACTCATGCTTACATGTCTTAATATGTAACATCCTCCCAAGTACAACGTCATCCTTAAGTCATGACATCAGACTCGAGAGTTGTTACTTATAAATTAGCGGACCTTTCATAATTATCTATTGCCAGTTTGATTGATTTACGAGATAACTATGTCGTAGTTCTATTGAAATATATATATAGCAAGGAAAACCAAAACATTTATTTAATACAAGGTTAAGTACACCAGGGAAGCCCTTCTATGAGCTTAACACATCCGTTTTCTATTACATTTACATATATATAACCACAATACAGTTATGGTAAAATAAACACATCCACTACTAAACTACTGCAACTCCAGTATAGTTTTTCTTGTAGTGTCTTCACCGTTCTTTGGATCAACCTGGAGATGACACAGAAACACACAAAATAGGGGTGAGAATTTTATAATTTTCAGTAGGGCAACTCCCCCTAATACACAATCATAATGTCATCGCCATCGTCCTAGCCACTTTGGTTTATAAAAAAAAAAGTGATCAAGCATTACATAATAACGGTTCATTTTTAAAGTTCCAAAGCATATTTCCGAAGTGGGTTGTTTTTAAGAATCAATCACTGTGTACACATTTATCACAAGCTCATAATCATAGTAAATAATGTCAATCAAAATGATTCGATATGATACAAATATGTATATACTAAATGTAAAGAAATTATCTTTAATTGCCCTTGATAAATCGAAGAGGATCTCATCTATCTTTATTTTTCCTCAATAAGTCGAAAAGATCTCATTTTTCTCTCTATTTGCCCTTGACAAGTCGAAAGGATCTCATCCCTTTCTATTTGCCCTCGACAAGTCAAAAGGATTTCATCTCTCTCTAATTTGCCCTCGACAAGTCGAAAGGATATTATGTTTCTCTTTGCCCTTGACAAGTCATAGAGGATCTCATGTTTCTTATTTGCCCTTGATAAGTCACAGGGGATCTCATGTTTATTTATGGTTACAGAACTTAATTCAATATATCATTCACTTTCTTTCCAATGCATGTATAAAACACATATAGACATTTATTCACCTTTGATTTTAATCATGCTTCATAAACCAATCTTTACTTCCTCTAGTATGTATTTATACATCACAAGTCACATGGCCAAATATTTAACATCAAGTATTCATGTCATGCTAGAACCAAAATACCATTGCATTATCACTTCAAGTCTTTGGTTCATTTCCAGCAAGTGGGCAGATTTTACACCATGGTAGCACAAATTTATTTGCACATCAAACAATCAATTTAGAGGCTATAAAAATTATTCAAGACACTTCAATGTATCCCCAAGGTTCTGTAAAAATTTCAGGGTAAAAGAGTTCTCTAACTATGTTAACAAAATTAGAAAAATTTAGTGGTCAGAAACCACTCAACCTCAGCTCAAGAACCAAAATTCATAATTTTTAACCCTAGCAATTGAATCCAGAAAATTAGAAATAAAAATCCTGGTAAAACCTCAATATGTATCTAATACCCTGTAAATATTTCAAGTGATAATTCCATCATTTGATATGGTAACAAAATTAGCAAATTTACAGCTTTTGTTTCAACACTTCAGGCAGCATATGCTTAATTTCAGTTCTTGATTTTTCTAAGGCAGTTTGACTCAAAATAAAAACCCAAAATATATTTTTTGGACTAGCTCAAGATGTTAGCTCCAACATATATTTTTTTCAGCTTACAAAAATGTCCACAACAAGCCCATAAAATTCTTGAACAAATACTGCCTGTACAAAAACCGAAATTCCAGCAACATGGTTCAAAATCTCTTTTAACAAAAATGATTTCTAACATCATCCAAACACTCCACCAAATTAAACACATCAATATCTATCTATAATCAACCAATAAATCCAGAAATTCCAATTTAAATCAATGATTGAAATAGAATAATAGATTGGAAGGAAAAGAGATTTAAAAACCCTACTTTTGGTGTCTTTTGGATCATTTGCTCTAAGGTGCTCCAAAGTTGATTCCTTCCACTTCAAAGCTCCTAAACCCACACCAAACCCTTCCTTAGGCAGAGGGGTATGAGATATCAAAGTGAGGGATTGAAATTTCAATCGATTAGAATGGTAGATTATGAAGAGTAGAACAAGTTTTGTGAAGGAAATTCGAAGTTTTAACAACTCTAGGTTAAGGTCTTTGAGGTTGGAAATAAATTTTGGAGCTCTTGAGAAAAAGAAATGGAGGTTATTGTTCCTCCTTTCTTGTTGTCCGTGAATGTATGCTAACTTAATGAAGAAGATGTTGTTGTGTTTGGCTTGTAAAGGAAGCTTGGATATTGTATAATATAAATGAATGATTCTTAAAGAAAGATAGTAGAATGGATGGCTAGGATTTGATCTTGGAAGCCAAGATTAAATCTTAACCTTACACATGGGTTGAATAGATATACATTATCTATTTATCATGATTAAATTATCTTTCGATGTCAAAAATCGCACACCCAAATTTTACCGAACGGGTAAAACAGTGTACCCAGGTAATCAAACATTGTCCGAAAAATATTTTCGGATATAAAATCTTTAATTCTACCTATTTCTAACCATAATCATATAATTTCTCAATTTTGGGCATCTCCGGGGCTCAATTCTAGGATTTCGGTTGTCTCGGCGGGCTTGTGGGGCCCGTAAGTTACTATTCACATTTTTTTTTTACAAATCTATTGAATTGTCCTCATCATTGTTCAAACTATCAAATTTTTGAAATTATGATTGATAAAGCTCAAATTAATTTTTAGATAATTTTTAGGGTGTTACATAATACAACTAAGATCAGTTAACAAGCTTTTGAATTCTCTTGAAGTGTACTGTTTTATATGTCACAAAATGTATTATGTGTTTGTTTCATATATGTATCAGACAAAATTTCTTTTAAAAGATCATATACCTTTGTTTTGCAAATATCTTTCCATGCTTTAATACTTATAAGAAAAGTTTCACAGCTCAATGCAAAAAGCTCATCCTTGATAATTCTGAGATTAAACCTTAATGAGCTTTAGAAACCTCGCATAGTAATATGTCATCATATTAAGGTTTCTCTAAGCATCAGAAACTATATAAGTATCAGTATGTTTTTCTCTAAAATCAGGAATTCTTTGTCACACCTATTATATATCCTTGAGCATTCCTTTAAAAGATTCTTCTGGATAAAGAAGTGCTAAAAACGGATCTAATCAAGATAAAATATCACAAGTATTTGTTGTTAGTTTTTTAAGCATAAGGATCTTCAAAAAGTTTCTATTTTTAACTGAAAATCAAGTCGTTTATATAAAAAGAACTTAAACGATCACATCTGTTTCTGATACATCTCAAAAAGTAGTCCAAGTAAGTTCAAGAATTTCATGAACTATCATATCAACTTTGATTTAAGTTACTTAAGGCTAAAATGTTTTTTTATCTTTTTCATATCATGCCTTAAGAAAAGAACTTCTTGAAAATCACTGTCAGTGACAAGGTTGAAAGAATATAATATATCATGCTTATTAGTTTGTCATTATCAAAAAAAGGGAGATTGTTACCTCTAGAATCCTATCAAAATGCGCTAATTAGTTTTGAATGACAACAAAACCAATTTAAAGAAAATGCTTTGAAGAATGACTGATGTTTTGTCTTGAGTTTCTTGTAAGACTATAACAGGATTCTATCGTTTAGCAAGAGCAAGGCTTACTCAAATGAGAATATATGTCACTCTGCATGTGCAAGCATGTTTTTTTCTCATATTATGAGATATGAATTGAAATGGAAATGAAGTTATATCTTTACTTAAGAAATTGATAGCTAATGATTTGAAGAAGATATTGATGTTGCAAGAAACCAAGTCTTGAGACTTTAGAAAGTAGAACTGGACATCAGAATGTACGTTTACAATGAAGATATCAAGCAATCTCTGAAGACCAGATGTTACACTATCTTCAATTAGCACAATCACAAATCAGTCATCATCAAAAAGCTTGGATTGAATATCAGAAAATGAAGATATCATCAAGGATCTGTTACCGCATGTCAGAAAGCTCACTTCATTGTGAAGCACTGAGCGTTACTGGAAATGGAGGGAAATTTGAATTTGAATTTTGAATTTAAATCTCAAAGAGTCAAATCTTGGAGTCAGAACCAGTCAATAATCTCTTTTTCCTTTGAAGTCAACTATTCAAAGTCTTAGAAGAAAAAGTTCAGAAACTGTAATATCCTCCCAAGTACAACATCATCCTTAAGTCATGACATCAGACTCGAGAGTTGTTACTTCTTAAATATTGAACATTTCTTAAATAACTATAGCAAATGCGATAAGATTGTGTAATAACTAGCGTAATTTGATTAACATGTATAACAAAGATACCAGTCAATTACATAAGGAAGCTCTACTGTGAGCTTGAATACATATACAATCTCTATTACATTCACCTACACATATACCTATAACTATATACCACATAAGAAGAACATCAACTACTAAACTACTGCAAATCTCGAGTTTCTTGCACGTAGCAGCCGCATTGTTCTCTGAATCAACCTGGAGACGACACGGGAACACACAAAATAGGGGTGAGAATTATACAATTCTCAGTAGGGTAACTCCCCCAAATACAATTATAATGTCATCGTCATCGCCCCAGCCACTTCGGTTTATTAAGAAAAAGTGGTCATGAATTATGTAATAACGGTTTATTTTTAAAGTTCCAAATCATACTTCTGAAGTGGGTTACTTTTAACATTCAATCACTTAATGTACATATACCATACTACTCAACATCATATACTACTAACTTTCCACTTAAATATGTTGGTCTCAATATCAATGCTAAACTTCTTCACTCGGCATATAAGACAAAAGATTTCTTAGAAAGTTTACTTCTTAAACTTGCTTTGGCCTTTGACTAATCTTGTCACATTTGGGCATTACGTACCGCCGTCCCCAGTGTGGTAATAATGGGTAATAGACTACTTTTCAGGACTGAGCTCATTCCTATACATGATCATTGGATTTACTTTCTCCAATTCTCACACAGACCTACTCCTAGCTAGGTTTACTTTCCCCGACTCAATTCAAGGGTAGTCAGGTTTACTTTCTCTGACAGACCAGATTTACGTTCTCCAGCCTAAGAACTATAAATCTTACTTCTTGGTAGTTAGGTTTACTTTCCCTAACAAATTGGATTTACTTTCTCCAGCCCAAGAAACAAAATCTTATGCTTTTCTTTCGCATATGAGCAATTGTAATAAGCATTCATATCTATGTATACCTAACCTCATTGTTAAGCTCACATGCTCAATTATTCATATTCATATTCAGGTACTCATGTCACACTAGAACCAAACTACCATTACATTATCAATTCAAATCTTTGGCTCATTTCCAGCAATTGGGCAGATTTCACACCATTGTAGTACAATTTTATTTATACATCAAACAATCAATTCAGAGGCTATAAAAATTATCAAGGATACCTCAATGTGTCACCAAGATCTTGTAAAAATTTCAGGGTAATTAGAGTTCTCTTACTATGTTAACAAAATTAGACAAATTTAGTGGTCAGAAACCACTCAACCTCAGCTCAAGAACCAAAATTCATAATTTTTAACCCTAGCAATTGAATCCAGAAAATTCAAAATAAAAATCCTGGTAAAACCTCAATATGTCTCTAATACCCTGTAAATATTTCAAGTGATAATTCCATCATTTGATATGGTAACAAAATTAGCAAAATTTACAGCTTTTGTTCCAATACTTCGGGCAGCATATGCTTAATTTCAATTCTTGATTTTTGTAAGGCAGTTTGACTCAAAATCAAAACATAAGAAAATTCATGGGACTAGCTGAAGATGTTAGCTCCAACATATATTTTTTTAGTTCACGAAAATATCTACAACAAGCCCAGAAAATTCGTGAACAAATATTGCCTGTACAAAAACCGAAATTCCAGCAACATGGCTCAAAATCTTTTTTAACAAAAATGATTTCTAACATCATCCAAACACTCCACCAAATTAAACACATTAATATCTATCTATCATCAATCAATAGAAATTAAAAACAAATTTTGAAAGAAAATAGAACAAATAAAGCCCTACTCTTGGGAGCTATTGTATCCTTGTCTCTAGCTTGTTTCAAGATGGAAATTCTTCACTCCAAAGCTCTTAAAACACACTCAAACCCTCCTCAAATCAGTGAAGGATAAGGTAGTAAGATAAGGTTTAGAGGTTCTAATCGGTTATTTAGTAGAGGTTGAAGTGTAGAACAATTTTGGTGAAGGAAGATTTTGATTTTTATCAAGGTTTGGCTTAGGATTTTTGAGGTTGAAATCAAGGTTTTGATGAAGAAAGAAATGGAGGTTCTACTGTGTGGTTTCTGTCGAGGATGAAAAATGTCTTGGAGAAGAAGTTTGTTCATATTTATCTTGTAAGAAAAATTGTGATTGGTTAACATAAAGCATAATGACTTTCCATTAAAGGAACTTAATACCAATGGCTAAGATTTGATCTTTCATCCAAGATAAAATCTTAGCCATTCATTTGGCATTCAAAGGGATAGACTTTGTTATTTTGCAGAGATTAACTAGCTTTTGGTGTTAAAAAATGTACACCAAAATTTCATCGAATGGGTGAAACACCATGCCCGGGTAATCAAATATTGCCCGAAAAATATTTTCGGGTGTAAAATCTTTAATTCTATCTATTTCTAACCATAATCATATAATTTCTCAATTTTGGGCATCTTTGGGGCCCAATTCTAGGGTTTCGACTGTCCCAGAGGGCCTATAGGGCCCGCAAGTTACTATTTACATTTTTTTTTTACAAATCCGTTGGATCGTCCTCATCATTGTTCAAACTATCAAATTTTTGAAATTATGATTGATAAAGCTCAAATTAATTTTTAGATAATTTTTAGGGTGTTACAGAAACCATGGTTCAGAGAGTAAGAGTAATTTCTGAAAGACATTAGAAACCTTTATCCTACAACGGCTTCTACAAACTGATCTGAGGACAAGCTATACTTCTAGACTATCTTTCTAAGACATAAATGGATGACCAACATGTGAATAGTATTTTACAGGCCCCGCTGGTCCACCGGGACAGTCAAAACCTTAGAATTGGGCTCCGGAGATGCCGGAAATTGAGAAATTATAAGATTATATTTAAAAATAGGTATAAATCCCGAAATTATTTTTGGGCAACGTTTGATTACTCAGGTACATTGTTTCATCCATTTGGTGAAATTTTGGTGTACGATTTCTAATACCGAAAACTAGTTAATATCTACAAATAATGAAGTATATCCACTTGAATACCAAGTGAATGGCTAGGATTTCATCTGGGATGAAAGGTCAAATCCTAGCCATTGATATTAAATCCTTTTAATGAAAAGAACTCATACTTTATTTTCCAATCAATCAAAACACTCCTTAATAGATATATTTAACTCACCTAATCTCATCTTTTTCACCTTCAATTCTCGGCCATGTGAGAATGCATCAGAGGCTCTATTCCTTCTTCATCAAAAACTTTTGCTAACTTTGGGTTTCAACTTCCAAAATCCTGGACCAAATCTTGTTAAAATCAAAAACTTCCTTAAGTAAACTTGTTCTACACTTCAACCTCCACAAATACAACCGATTAGATTCTCCAAAACCTCACTTTAGTACCTCACTCATCACTGATTTGAGGAGGGTTTGAGTGTGTTTTGAGAGCTTTGGAGTGGAAAACATCTATCTTGAAATGTACAAGAGACAAAGAGACATTAGCTTCCAAGGGTAGGGTTTAATTGTTCTCTTTTGTTTCAAAATTTATTCTGAGAAATCCTTGCTGGTTCTGTCTGAAATTTTTTATTATATTTGGTTGACAATATGTTGATATTGATGTATTAATTTTGGTGGAGTGTTTGGTGTTGTGGAAAAATCATTTTTATCAAAAGAGATTTTGAATTGGTTTGCTGGATTTTCGGATTTCAACAGGGCAGGATTTGTTCATAATCTGGTTCAATTGTAATCATTTTCATGAGCTATTAAAATTATATGTTGAAGCTAACATCTAAGGAAACTCTGGGAATTTTTGTGGGGTATGATAAAGACTCTTAACTACCTAAAAAAAAATCATGAACTAAAGCTGTACCAATGCTGCCTAAATTATTGAAACTAAAGCTGTAAATTGTCTAATTTTCTGACCATAGCAAATGATTGAATTATCCTTTGAAATTTTTACAGGATATTAGAGACATCTTGAAGTTTTACCACGATTTTTATTTCAAATTTTATGGGTTCATTTGCTAGGGTTAAAAATTATGCATTTCTGGTTCTGAGCTGAGTATAAGTGGTCTCTGATCACTAAGTTCGTTGAATTTTGTTATCATACTTAGAGAAATCTTTTAACTCTGAAATTTTTACAGAACCTTGGGTATACATTGAAATGTCTTCGATAATTTTTATAGCCTCTGGATTGATTGTTTGGTATGAAAATAAATTTGTGCTACAATGGTATGAAATCTGCCCAATTGCTGGAAATGAACCAAAGACTTGAATTGATAACGTAATGGTAGTTTGGTTCTAGTCTGACATGAATACTTGATGTTAAATATTTGGCCATATGACTTGTGATGTATAAATGTATACTAGAGGAAGTAAATATTGATTTATGAGGCATGATTGAAATCACAATGTGAATAAATGCCTATATGTGTTTTATACATGCATTGGAAAAGAAAGTGAATAATATACTGAATTAAGTTCTATAGCCATAAGTAAAAATGAGATCCTCTTTGACTTGTCAAGGGCAAATAAAGAAATATAAGATCCTCTTTGACTTGTCAAGGGCAAATATGAGACAAGAGATCCTCTTTGACTTGTCAAGGGCAAATAAAGAAACATAAGATCCTTTCGACTTGTCGAGGGCAATTAGAGAGAGATGAGATCCTTTTGACTTGTCAAGGGCAAATAGCGAAAAATGAGATCCTTTCGACTTGTTGAGGGGAAACAGAGAAAGAGATGAGATCTTTTTGGCGTATCGAGGGAAACTGAGGATAAATGAGATCCTTTCGACTTGTCAAGGGCAAATAAAAATAATTTTCCCATATTTGGTACATACATATTTGTATCATTAAGAATCATTTTCATTGACATTATTTACCATGATTATGATCTTATGATCAATGTATACAAAGTGATTGACCTTTTAAAAACAACCCACTTTGGAAATATGATTTGGAACTTTAAAAATGAACTATTATTATGTAATGCTTGATCACTTTTTTCTTAATAAACCGAAGTATGTAACGCCCCAATTTTTACTGTAATTTTTACTGTCATTAGAAATTACTCAATTACCGTAGGTAATTATTACATAAGATTTGAGGCCGAACAATCCTCAATAAAGGAATATAACGTTAGAAGAGAGGTTAGGAACGATTCATGCGAGAGTCGCAAATCCCGAATTTGCATCGTATAAAATGACCAAAATGCCCCTGAAGTTATTTTACTCAGAAAATGAGGATCGTGGGCCCCACCTATTCTCAAGGGGATATTTTGAGGATAATAAGGGATTGTTTGTGTTATGTGTGTTAATAGAGCAGAAGGATCACAATTTTGAGTTAAACCAGTGAAATGACAACGCCCCTGCGGGCTGTTTTTAACTCCGATGTGCGTGCCATTGAGCCGAACCTCACTAAAATGTTTTAAAATGTGTTTTTAAGCCATGATTAACCATTGGTTAAGTTCGGGTGGCCTCGGCGATTTTAAGTGAAAGTACTGATTTTGCCCTTTGTTTTTGGGCGCTTTTAATTCAGAGATTTTTGATTGGTATCAAAACCTAAGCAATATTAGGCTCAAATTAAAGCTTATTAAATTCTAAATATTAATCTAGAGTCAAAATTATGTATTTAGATTGATTAGAACCCAAAATTGCTCAAAACACACAAATTGCCTACTAATTCACTTAAACCCTTAACCAGTAAATTCTCTAAATTACATGAATATCTTGCCTACACCTAAATAATGCATGGAACACACAAATTTCACTTCTTTGGGCTGTAATGGACGAAATTATTGATGCCATTATGCAGCTGAATTATTGCCAAAAGTTGCACTAAAACAAAATGCCAAAATGTCACCATAAGAGACATAATTCCTTAATTTCATACAACTTTGTCTAAAATGATTTTTCCTCCCTTATTTCTCCTGCAAAATTCGTCCACTACCTCATCATTTTGGCCAATTAGAGCCTCAAAATCTTCTATAAATAGGCTTGCTTGAGTGGTCTTGGAATGCTTGGTTCATAACTAGTTTTAGGAGCACCAAAAACTTTCTTTCTTCCTCCTCTTTGGCTGAATTCTTTCTTCAATTTTTTCAAAGAGATTTTGTTTCATTTCACTTCAAGAAACCAAGTTCTCTTCCTCTTCTTCAACTCAGATCAGGTAGGGAGTAGTTTCTAAATTTATTTCTATGCTTTGAGGAGTTGTGTTTTTAGCTCAAAATGATGAGTACTATGAACTTACCTTAGTTTTCATTTTGGTTTCCTCTTCAATTTTTCTTTAACCAATTCAACCATATGGCCTAGGTGGAACTAAGATGATGGCTTGATGATGAGGACCTTGAGGTGGGTTGTAAATCCATCACAAGTTAGGCCCTCTAAAGCTTGAAAATTCCACTTGATGCAAAACTTTAAAGAATAATGCTTTATGATGCTAAAACAAAGATTTTTGGTTTAGAACTTGAAAGATGTATTTTCCTTTTATGTTTTATTTCTTGTTAAGATATGTATTGGGTTGAATTTATAATTCTTTTAAAGTCTTGAAGGAGCTCTAGTAAAGAAACAAAATGAATTTGCATCCATGATTAACTTCTTGTATGTCATCACTAAATTTTCAAGAATGAATAAATGAACTTGCATTTCTCATGTTTAAATTCCAAGCTTGTATTTCATGTTTATGTTTCAAGTCATCACTTAATCTTTCAAGATAATTAAGAGTTGCATCTCATATTTAATTTATGCTCTCACTATATTTTATAATGGCTAAAAAGAATCAGCATGACATGTTTATTTTATGCCATCACCTAAAGATCCTAGAGCTTAAAGACTTGCCCATGTATCACAAGCAAAGAAATATGATTATTGGAGTTAAAATTTATT
The DNA here is from genome assembly GCA_031216125.1 of Dalbergia cochinchinensis. Classification (NCBI taxonomy): domain Eukaryota; kingdom Viridiplantae; phylum Streptophyta; class Magnoliopsida; order Fabales; family Fabaceae; genus Dalbergia; species Dalbergia cochinchinensis. The sequence goes on from CM062370.1 coordinate 18,295,558, forward strand.
CTTTAAAAAGTCTTGAGATTGGAGCTTAAAAAGATGTAATAATAATTCTCTTCTCCCTCTCTGCGGTCTGTATGCGGACTCTTAACTCTCGGTTTCTTAATATTCTCTTCTCCTCTCTTTTGGTCCTGTGCGGATTATCGCGCTCCGATTTCTTGTATCATGTTTATATTTCAAGTTCTTGCATCATGTTTGATTTTCAAGTCATCACCTTAAATCTTAAAGATAAAGAAATGGAATTGCATATCATGTTTATAATTCCAAGCTATCACCTTATAAAGATAAGATTAAAATAAGGTTGCATAGCATGTTTATAATTCTAAGATGTCACCTAAATCTCTAAAACTCAAGACTTACTCCTTTTATCTTAAGTGAGAATTTTAATTGTGAAGATCCTCCCAAATTTGACAAAAGAACTAGTTTCTAAATAAGTTTTAAGGCTTTGCAAGGATTTTACGGGGAACTAGTATTTTATATGCACTTAAAATATGATTCTATGTAATTGCATGAGGTTCATGATTCGAAATACTAATTTGAGTTTAGTATCAATGTGTGATAATGATTTGATATGATTGAAGTTGTGATAATTATGGTTTATTGTTAAGAGAATGATTCATAATTGGTTTAGTAACTAATTAGTTCTATAATTGATAATTCTATGTAAGGATTGGATGCTTATTAAGTACTTGATATCATTGAATGATTTGCTTGCATGTTATAGTTCTTGTTGCAAATAATAAGAATGCTTATACATGAAATGTTCTTTATTATGTAAAATTCACCTTTGTTGCTAGAAGAAAGTGTATCATTGTAAAAAGTGTAATTTGGAAAGGTTCTGGCTAGGAAAGACTTGGTATTTAAGCGTGTCCATTGTGACCCACCTCTCTTTCCTGGGAATCTCCCATATGCATGATTCTGATTGATATATATTATTCTAGCTTAAGACTATAAATGAGAAAATGTTATGATGTTTATGAATTGTATTATGATATAACATGCAAAGATTTAATGGTGACTTAAACTTATAAGAAAATGATCCTTTGGAACCATCGGACTATAGGTGGTGAAAAAGGTGATTTTAAGCCCAACCCGTTCTCTCAAAAGGGTAGAGTCGGGACTTTAGCTTATCAAAAGCGATAAGTATACGCTAGTGACGACTAGTAAAGTATGAGCTCATAACCTAAATTACTCCCAAAAGGGTGGAGTATAGGGTGGCCCAAGGAAAATAATGATGATGATAAGATTTTAAGTCGCCTAAGGCACTAAAGAAATGAAATATGCCACTGTGTCCATGTGTAGCTAATATTATATGGCGTTCTTTTATGCATGTTATTTTGATAATGATGATGAGGAATATGATGTAATGATAAAGGAAAAGTTCATTGTAAATATGACATGTTAAGAATAAGATGCATTATAAGACGCATGATTAAAAATTGACGAACCTCGGTTAAGTATTTGTCCGAACTTAAAATGAATCTTTGCATGCTCACTATTTCAGAATAATCCGAGGTTCCTGGGGACTTTGATAATGACAACGTAGAAGAGTACCTTCTTGAGAATTCTTTAGCAAGATTCTCACTCCCTTTTCTTTATTTTTCATTGTCTCCAGATTCAGATGGCGACATTCGTCACGTTAGTTGATACCACTGCCAGAATTTCACTATGATCCTGCATCGCTCGTATCATTTTTGAAGGGAGGTCTTGTGATTCGTGTTTTTATTTACATAGGTCGTCCATTTGCACATCACATCCCTAGTTATCGATTTTCTCCTACTTCTCCCTATGGCGATGAAATGGTTTTCGAACATGCAACGTCCACTTGATGAAAGGATGTTACGTTCTTATCTCGCTTCATCTGCTGTCCATGGATTTCAGAGTATGTTCCCGAGATGAGATATTCTGGCCCGATCCTTGAGAGGACACTCCTACTCATGTATATTCAGGAGCTCTGCTCCTACTCCCACACGTGTAAGAGAGGGTAGTGAGGAAACAAGTTGTTCACCAGGTTAGCAAGAAGGCCGTCCATGCGACCCGGCGTGCATCTCGTGTCCTCCCGAGGAGCTCATCGAGATCGGATTTATTCCCCATTTCAGACAGTGGCCCTAGAGAGTTCTTAGTAGATTTATGTGTGATCATGCACCCTAGTTTTAGGATAACCTTCCTAGCTTATGGGTTATCTAGTTTAGGCATGAATTTCCTTAAGTATATTTTCTTTTATGGGTTTGCATAAGAAAATGATGTATGAACATAACCCACCCTTTGAGTGAGGTTATTGTATGTAAATATATGCTATAATATGCTTATGGATGTTATATGATGGAGCCTAAGTGATATGATGTGATATATTCTTAAACGTCTTATTATACTCAACACTTTCGTTCACGTTGTACTCGGCTCACGTTTTCAATTATGTGTTTAAAAAAAAAAATGGCTCGTAATTTCACTAAGTATTTTCAAATTATGAAGAAAGAACCAAAGCAAGGAGTAAAGTCTAGTCATTAATCAGATTCAACCTAGGTGTATCTGGTTAATTACTAGGGTGTTACAAAGTAGCTAGGGCAATGATGATAAAATTATGGTTTTGTATTTGGGGAGTTACCTTACTGAGAATTGTATAATTCTCACCCTTATGTGTTTGTGTTCCCATGTCATCTCTAGGTTGATCCAGAGAATAAGGAGGCTGCTTTATAAAAGGGAATCAGATTTCCAGCAGTTTAGGCCTAAAGCTTATATTTACTATACTGAGTCATGTGCTTATATCTGTATAGGTAATAGAAAACATATATGTATTAAAGCTATTAGATGAGCTTCCTTTTGCACTTAGCTATGCATTCAATAAATGTTTCGTATCTTTCCTATATATTTTAATAGAATTACACTTAGTTATTGCACAAACCAACCGAATTTGCTATAGTTATTTAAGAAAGGTCCGTTAATTTATAAGTAATAACTCTCGAGTCCGATGTCATGACTGAAGGGTGATGTTGTACTTGGGAGGATGTTACAATGGATGGTTATACCGACTCTGTATAATCTCCATGATCCTGTAGTGAGCCAACACAAACAGCTCAAAACTAATACATAGATAAAGTAAATAAAAAAATAATCAAAATATTTTAATTATCATAAGCAATGTAAAACTATAATGTAATAAAAAACAAATTCAACTTATCTATCTTTATCATCTGGCCTGATCTGGTGGAGTGGTCTACCATTAACCCTAAGTGGCCTGCTATCAGGGCTGAGGGGCCTCCCATCTACATCCCATGCTTGTGACCCAGTGGAGGAAGGAGGAGTCTGATCACATACAGGGCTGGGAGTACGGGCAGTGGTAGGGCTAGGGGAGGGATCACTGATACGAGAGGGCTGTGGGTGTGAATATGGGGGAGCTGGGGACCTGGCATACCTAGGAGTGGACATCATCCTAAAGCCTGGGGTGTTGATGGTAGGGACTGAGGTGGAGGTAGTAGAAGGGGAGGTGATGGAAGGGGCGGCGGCAGATGTGGTGGGAGGGGCAGTGGCTGAGGTGGTGGTGGGTAAACCAACCTTCTGAGGTCGGTCTCTACCTCTACCAGCCATACTGAAACAATTAAAAAGTAATTCATAAAAAAATTCATTAAATCTGAAAATTATTATAATTTCATAATAATATTGCATATAATATTAAACAACTCAGTTAATCTGAAAGTGCAGGGCTATTTTCATCATCACTTTGCTGTTGATCACTAGGTGAATCATCAGCACTACTAGCACTTATTTTATCTTCATGATTTCTGATTAGGTGGTTACTTATGAATTTAATTATGTCAACTTCCCCAGTAGTCAATGGAAAAGGGTTTTCAGGATTGTCTGCATCGATTACTACCATTGAAGTGGGTAGATCATCTACTTGATAAGCATCTTCAATAGTATCTTCTTCTATTTCAATCCTACCTCTTGGTTTTATCTTGTTCACAACCCTCCAATATGACCTACTTTTCCCAGGATAAGACATATAATATATTTGTCTAGCATTTTTGTAACATCCTAATTTTTAACCCAATACTCTAGAACATATTTAGGTTAACCATTATTCTGTAACCTCATAGTTTTCTTATTACTTTAAAATACTTAGCGAAAATACTGGTAAATTTTTTTATTTGAATTATAAAAGCAAAGTGAGAGTCGCGCGACACAATGAACAACAAAGCATGAAAGGAAATAAAGCAAGCATCTCATAATATCATAACATAAAGCAAGTAAAGGTACATCACAATAAAACCGAACTGCATATTTATATAATATGATATGCCCATTCATGGAGAATGGGACTTAGTTTAGTATAACCGAAGTAAAAATACATGGAACACGAAAGTACAACAGAAGGCATAAAAGAAACTCTCCTAACTCTAGTGCGCCTACAAATGGATAGCCTTAAGACAAAAGGAGGCTATCCTGACCTAGTCAAAGCTCGGGCACCAGAACGCGATTGCAGGGCTCTCTGGAAAGGAGGGATGTATCCGATCTACTGGGCTATCTCGACCGAGGTGGCTATGCGCTGCATCGGTTGGGCATGAGCTCCACGGCGGGGAATCATCCTCACCCGTCCTCCATGTATCGGTTGAGCGACAGAAGCCTCGCTACCCTCCCCAAAGTCCATTGGCACAGTGGGAGAGGATCTCTCAGAAGGTACCTGAGAGGCAGAGTCCTTCGAAGGGTCCGTATCGGAGAATGATGAGGGCGAGCAGGGCACATACTGTGGGTAGTCCCGGATGGCAAAAGCTGTCGGTGGGGTGCGGCGGATCCACTCCTCTCGAGGGCGTGCATGCACGAACACAAAGTCGTCACCGAAAGGTGAGGCAGGAGAGAATCGATGACTATGTACAGGGTGACTGAAGGGTCGTCCAACGAACATGAATACACGAATGACACAGCAACCCACAAAATGGTATGACCCGTGGTCCAGGTCATGATGCACTTCCCATGTCGGGGTGTCCACAAAAACCACGAACGTCGCCATCCGAAGACGTGACGGAAAGAAAGAGATAGAGGGAGTGAGAATCTTGCTAAAGAATCTCAGTAGGGCCTCATACTACCTAGTTGTCATCATCTACGTCCTCAGGAACCTTGGGTTTAGCGTACAAAATAAGTGAGCATGCATTAAGTCCATTTTTAAGCTTTTGAAACATAGTTAGCCAAGGTCCATTCATTTTAGTATGATTCTTAATGTCATGAATGCAACATATTAAAGTATGTATGCATGGCTCTACTTAATGCAAGGATAGTAATCATAACATTAAGAACATCATCATGGTGGCATAAAATGGCAATTGAAATCTCATATGGGAAAACTTTGTAATATAATCATCATACTTTACTTCCTCATAGGCCACCCTAAAAGACATTTGTTCTGGGGGAGCTCGGCCGAACCGGTGTCACCCAGAACGTGTTACATCTCTAGGTTATGAGCTCATACCTTAACTAGTCATCACTAGTTCTTACTTATCAATCCCGATAAGCGTATCATAATCATAATCATAATCCCGACTTATCCAGTACGGGCTAGGAGGCATTTCTTAGGGTGCTCGGCCGAACCGGTGTCACCCAAGAATACATCTTGGTACCGATGTCACATGAGTTCTCTAGAGGTGGTCGGCCAAACCGGTGTCATCCGAGAACTCATCTTAGTACCTCATAAATAAAATCTCATAGGTTTTTCAAAAACTTTCTAGGTCCCCAAATTTGTCAGAAATTTGGAAGCATAAAAGCAGCATGTCGGATTTCTTCCAAATTTACTTTATGCCACATAAGTCATTCAAACATACATCCTCCATCATAATTCCATGCGTTCACATAATCATTCTTATACGTTCACAAGTAACATTGAAACTCATTATGCTCTTGATCCTACGGTATCTTATGCTTTGACCCCTAAGGGCCTTAAACTTGAGATGTAATTATTCTGTCATTTTCTATCAACCTCTTATGCACATAAGGATTCTCTTCTAACAAACCTTACTATCATTTATACTCTTTATTAAATCTGGCAGCACCATTCTTTAAGGACAGAGTTATAGGTTTACAATTACGGGGTTCTAGAACTTACGTTTTAGATCCTTTCTTGGTTCCATCTTCACCTAAAGCGCTATAAATTAAATCTAAACCAATTATGAGGTGTTCCTATGTCTAAGAACTAATTATAAACCATGTTTACCATATTATGAGGTTGCTGGACAGATTCTGAAAATTAAATGTTCTAAGAGTTTTAGAATTGCATTTTTACGATTTTCTAGTTACTAGTTTCTCTATAGGTGCTAAAATTCAATCCTACTTCAAATGTAACCAAATTTTTCATGATTATTCAATCCTAAACTGATTGTTGTCATACTAAAACAGTTTTGGCATTGATTAAGATTAAAAGGGTTAAACATACGTTAAATTCCAACTTTACGGTTTTCCTATGAAGCTAGTTTCTTCCCTAACATGCATAGAAGTATTCCTACCTCATCATATATCATTTTCACACATTCTAACATATCAAAACATCATCATTCAGCATCAAACATATCAAGATAGAACCGAATTGCTCAATGTTCAAAAGACACATAATTTGACATTTCTAAAACATATAAGTGGCTAGTTTCCCTTGGAATCATTTTAGAACTTCTAAAACTCTTTACAAACCATTTTATTTTATCAAGAGGCTAAATATAACCTTAGGTCATTAACCAGTTTAATACTTCTTTAAAAAAGGAATAGAATCATAAATCTTGTTGGTCATAACTTTATAAAGCTCATCAAACTTAAAGAAAACACTAGAACATAGGTTGTTGGCCCTTGTAACTAGATGGAACTCATTCCAAGCTCATCATTGTTACTTGGCCGAAATTATGCATTCAAAGAATGCTTCCATACTAAACTTTAACTTGAGATAAAATGAGAAAGTCTTTGAGCTCTATGGCCTTTAAGTGATGACATAATTTAAACATGCTATGCACTTCATTTTTATTCTTCGTTACAAAGTAAAGTGAGAACTTTAAAGTAAATATGCAACATTTAGAATTTAAATGTGCAAGACTTGAAATAAATGTGCAAGGCTTGAAATTTAAATATGCAAGACTTGAAGTAAATATGCAAGGCTTAGAATTTAAATATGTAAGACTTAAAATAAATATGCCATGCAAGTTCATTTCTTTATTTTAGTGCTCTTGGTCCAGCAACAATCGACTTTAAGGCCAAAATAGAAAGGCTTTGAGAATTAATTAGGTGATAATGCAAGCTCTCATTTTAAATCTTTATGTTCTTTAGTGATGGAAAGTAGATATGCTAGATAAGAACGTAAATATGAGATGCACTCCATTTCTTATCCTTTAACTTTAAGTGATGGCTTGGAAAATAAATATGAATGCAAAGCTCAAAGTAAATATGTAATGCATAAGCTTGAATATAAATATGAATGCGAGTTTATTTTATTTCTTATTAGAGCTCATACAAGACTTTTAGAGGAACTCTAACCTTAACCCAAACTTATCATGACAAGGTGAAGTGAGGTCTAGAGTTCTTAGAACTCAAAAGAACATTCCTTAAAAATATAACCATAAATAAACTTTATAACACCTTTATGAAAACTCAAGCTTTAGAGATTTCTTTGTGGTGAACACAAAGTCACCAACTAGGACTCTCATCATCAAGCTATCATGTTTGGACCACCAAGGATGGTTGGCCGAAATTTTAGAGAAAAGGAAAGAAAAGAAACCGAAACTTGAGAGTAAGAAAGAACCATTTTGAGACTCTAGAGACCATGATCTTGATGATGTATTAACACCAACATCATGAGTCCTCATCATTGAGTTCATGTAACCATTTTAAAACATCATCAAAGTTATAGATTTCAAGGTTCAAGAAAGAAAGAACTAAAAACATTTTTAACTCAAGAACAAAGATCAAGCTTTAGAGGTTTGCTCAAGTGATGAACATCATCATGAATCCCTCATCATCAAGCTCCCATTCCTTTGCTCTTCAAGCCTCATGGCCGAAACAAAGAAGGAGGAGAAGAAAAGAAGTTCCCAAAAAGATTCAAGAGAAACTATGAACACATAAAGAGTTTAAGAACTTCAATGAAAGAAACACTTGAAAGAAAATCCCTACCAAGTGATTGAAGGTTGGGATGAGAGAAGAGGATGAAGAACTTTGAAGAACTTGGACACTTGAACTTTGAGAGAAAAGAAAACTTTGAAGTTCTCTTTGAAAACTTACACTTAACAAATGAACCCAAAATGATGCAAGTTCACCCAAGCATAGAGAAATGAAAAAAAATGAAAGGTGTTTAGGGGAGGGAAGGCTTCGGCCATTACAGCACAAGGGAGGAGAAAATATCTTCTCTAAGGTATAGTTCAAGGCATGGTAGAAAGCATGGCTAGGTATGGGTTCAAGTGTGGCTGCAAGTATGGGTCAAGCATGGTTCTTTGAGTGAGAAACAAATCAACATGTGATGTAAATGAGGGAGGAGATGGCCGAACTTGCATCAGCCATGGGGAGGGTTTCTTGCATTTTAATTGTGGTTTAGAGTTGTGTTTAGGTGTATCTTTGATTAGGATTAAGATTAGGAATTTGTAAGAAAGTGTTTAGGTGAGAAAATGGGTAATCAAGGTTGTCAAGACTTGTTTAAGGAGTGGTCTTGCATCATTAGTGAGTTATAAACTCATTTTAGTGCATAAACAATTCTAGACACAATTCCATGACTTAAGGAATTAGAGAGAGAAAATACTATTCAAGATTCCAAGATTGGAATCTTGAGTTTTAAAAAGAGATTTAAATCTAATCTAAGCAATTTTAGGTTCCAATTAATTTTAATAGTCTATTTTGACTCTAGATTAATTATGAAAATTAATTAATTTTTGATTAGAGCCTAATATTGCTTAGGTTTGCTTAATTACGTCATTAAGCTCAAAAACACTATTCTAGGGGCAAAATCGTAATTTTACACTAAAATTGCCCGAGACCACCGGGACTTAAACAGATGCTTTTAAACATGTAAAAACATTGTTTTAAACCTTCGGGGAAAGTTTCGAGCTCAAACGGCACCTTTACCCGCAAAAAAACACTATAGGGGTATTTTGCAGAAAATGAGACTTTCGCCTTCGAAACCATTCAAGGGCCATTCAATCCCCTTCAAACATTGAGTTAGCCCTTCAAGGACTGTCGGGCTGGCCATCCTCGAATTCTGGGCCGAAAATGACCTCAGGGGCATTTTGGTCATTTTCCTCTCAAACAGAAAAATCGGGGCGTTACATTACTCCCCTCCTTAAAAAGAATTTCGTCCTCAAAATTCGTTACCTTAGAAAAGCTCCGGATATTTTGTCTTCATCTCTGATTCTAGCTCCCATGTGAATTCCTCGGCCTTGTCTCGTCCCCATGCTACTTTCACCAAAGGAACAGACTTGTTCCTCAACTGCTTGACTTCGTGATCCACGATCCTCGTCGGTAGCAGATTGAAAGTTAGGTCCTCCCTTAACTATACATGCTCTGGCTCTAGGACATGGCTAGGGTCAAACTCATACTTCCTTAATTGGGAGACGTGAAAGACATCATGGAGATTGGAAAGGTTGGGGGGTAAGGCTATTTTGTAAGCTACTGGCCTTACTCTCTAAAGGATCTCGAAAGGACCAAGGAATCGGGGGCTCAATTTTTAACCTTCATGGCTCTTCCTATGCCTGTAGTGGGGGTGATCCTAATGAACACATGTTCTCCCTCGTTGAATTCCAACGGCTTGCGCCGCCTATCCGCATAGCTCTTTTGTCTATTTTGAGCTGTAAGCATCCTATCCCAGATCCTCTTGATCTGTTCCATTGTTTCCCTCACTATATCGAGTCCTAACATGCTCTGTTCTCCAGGCTCATACCAGCATAGAGGGGATTGACATTTTCGTCCATATAGGGCTTCGTAGGGTGCCATGCCGATGCTCGCATGATAACTGTTGTTATATGTAAACTAGATCAGTGGTAGTGTAACGCCTCGATTTTCTGTCCAAGTGAAAAATGACCAAAATGCCCCTAAGGTTATTTTCGGCCTAGAATTCGAGGATGGCCGGCCCGTCAGTCCTCGAAGGGCCAACTCAATGTTTGAAGGGGATTGAATGACCCTTGAATGGTTTCGGAGGCGAAAGTCTCATTTTCTGCAGTTTCGGGTCAAAATGACCAAAATACCCTTATAGCGTTTTTATGCGGGTAAAGGTGCCGTTTGAGCTCGAAACTTTCCCCGAAGGTTTAAAACAATGTTTTTACATGTTTAAAAGCGTCTATTTAAGTCCCGGAGGTCCCGGACAGTTTTAGTGCAAAATTATGATTTTGCCCCTATAATAGTGTTTTTGAGCTTAATGATGTAATTAAGCAAACCTAAGCAATATTAGGCTCTAATCGAAGATTAATTAATTTCCATAATTAATCTAGAGTCAAAATAAACTATTAAAATTAATTAGAATCTAAAATTGTTTAGATTAGATTTAAATCTCCTTTCTAAAACTCAAGATTTCACTCTTGGAATCTTGAATAGTATTTTCTTTCTCCAATTCCTTAAATCAAGGAATGATGTGTAGAATTGTTTATGCACTAAAATGAGTTTATAACTCACTAATGATGCAAGACCACTCCTTAAATATGTTTTGACAATCTTGATTACCCATTTTCTCACCTAAACACTTTCTTACAAATTGCCAATCTTAATCCTAATCAAAGATACACCTAAACACAACTCTAAACCACAATTAAAATGCAAGAAATCCTCCCCCATGGCTGATGCACCTTTGGCCACTCCTCCTCCAATTACATCACATGTTGATTTATTTCTCACTCAAAGAACCATGCTTGAGCCATACCTTGAACCATACCTCACCATACTTTGAACCATACCTCACTATGCCTCAAGATCACAACATCTCACCTCATGGAACTCATGGGGCTGCTCTTGCTTGGCCGAAACCCTCCCTCCCTCTTGCACCTTGCATTTGTTTCATTTCTCTATAAATAGCATGTTTGGGTGCATTTGCTAAGTGTAAGTTTTCAAAGAGCACTTCAAAGTTTTCTTTTCTCTCAAGTTCAAGTGTCCAAGTTCTTCAAGTTCTTCATCCTCTTCTCTCATCCCAATCTTCAAATCACTTGGTAGGGATTTTCTTTCAAGTATTTTCTTTATTTAAGTTCTATTTCTAGTTATGTGTTTGTGGTTTCTCTTGAGTCTTTTTAGAACTTCTTTCCCTCTCCTTTTTCTTCATCATTTTCGGCCATGGGCCTTTGAGGACAAGGGAATGAGAGCTTGGTGATGAGGTTTCATGGTGGTGATGTCCATCACTTGAACAATCTCTAAAGCTTGATCATTGTTCTTGAGTTAAAGATGTTTTTAGTTTTTCTTCTTGAACCTTGAAACCTTTCACTTTGATGATGTTTTAAAATGGTTACATGAACTCAATGATGAGGACTCATGATGTTGGTGTTAGTGCATCATCAAGATCATGGTCTCTAGAGTTTCAAATGTTTCCTTTTCTTCTTAAAAAGTGTCGGTTCCTTTTCCTTTTCTTTCTCCAAATTTTCGGCCATGTTGGCCAATGGGATTCATAATGGCTTGGTGATGAGAGCTTCTAGATGATGACTATGTATTCATCACAATAAGGCCTCTAGAGCTTGAGTTTTAATAAAAATGTTATTTATGACCACATTTCAAGAAAAGAAACTTTGTGTTTTAAAGAACCCTTGAGGTTCACTCTTGTCTTCACTTTATCTTGCCATGATGAGTTTGGGTTGAGGTTTAAGTTCCTTTAAAGTCTTCTATGAGCTCTAATAAGAAATAAAATGGACTAGCATTCATGTTTAAGTTTAAGCTTATGCATTACATATTTACTTTGAGCTTTGCATTCATATTTATTTTCCAAGCCATCACTTAAAGTTAAAGGATAAAGAATGGATTGCACCTCATATTTACATTCTTGTCTAGCATATTTACTTTTCATCACTAAAGAACATAAAGATTTAAAATGAGAGCTTGCACTATCACCTAACTAAATCTCAAAGCCTTTCTATTTCAGCCTTAAAGTCGATTGTTGCTATGCCTAGAGCACTAAAATAAAGAAATGAACTTGCATATTTATATTTCAAGTCTTGTATATTTATTTCAAGCCTTGCATATTTATATTTCAAGTCTTGCATATTTACTTTAAGCTCTCACTTTACTTTGTAATGAAGAATAAAAATGAAGTGCATAGCATGTTTAAATTATGTCATCACTTAAAGACCTTAGAGCTCAAAGACTTGCCCATTTTATCTCAAGTTAAAGTTTAATGTGGGAGCATTCTTTGGATGCATAATTTCGGCCATGTAGTGATGATGAACTTGGAAAGAGATTCATCTAGCTACAAGGGCCAACAATCTAAGTTTTAAGATTTCTCTTTATGCCTTATGAATTTTATGAAGTTAAGACCAACAAGATTTATGAATTTAATCCTCTTTTAAAGAGGGATCAAGTAGGTTACTAACCTAATGGTATTTTTAGCCTCTTGACAAAATAAAATGGTTTGCAAAAGAGTTTTAAAAGTCCTAAAACTGGTTCCAAGAGAAACTAGCAACTTATATGTTTTAGAAATATCAAGTTATGCATCTTTTTGGGACTTAATATTTCAGTTCTGTCATGATGAGTTCACTGCTGTGTGATGATGTTTCGATGTGTTAGAATGTGTAAAAATTATGTATGACGAGGTAGGAACATTTCTATGCATGATAGGAGAGAAACTAGCTTTCTAGAAAAATCGTAAAATCAAGATTTAGCATAGTTTTAACCCATTTGATTTTGGATACTACCCTAACTGTTTGAATGGGAATATAATCAGATTATAATTGTTTAATCATGAAAAACTTGGTTACAATTGGAGTAGGATTGAATTTTAGCACCTATAGAGAAACTAATAACTAGAAAACCGTAAAACCGCAATTCTAGAACTCTTGGAACATTTAATTTTTAGAATCTGTCCAGCAACCTTATAATGTAGAGAACATGGTTTATAATTAGTTCTTAGGCATAGAAATGCCTCATAATTGGTTTTGGTCGTATTTATAGCTCCTTAGGCGAAGACCAAACCAAAAAAGGGTCTAAAATGTAAGTTTTAGAACCCTGTAATTGTAAGTTTATAATGCTGCCCCTAAGGAATGGTGTTATCCAGATTTATTAAAGAGCACAAATAATAGTAAGACTTGTTAAAAGAAAATCCTTAGGTGCATAAGAGGTTGATAGAAAATGATAGATAAATTACATCACAAGTTTAAGGCCCATAAGGGTCAAAGCATAATGTATCGTAGGACCAAGAGCATAATGAATTTCTAATGTTGCTTGTGAACGTATGAGAATGATTATGTGAATGCATGGAATTATGATGGAGGATGCATGTTTGATTGAATTATGTGGCATAAAGTAAAATTTGGAAGAAATTCGGCATGCTGCTGTTATGCCGCCAAATTTCTGACAAATTTGGGGACTTAGAAAGTTTTTAAAAGCCTATGAGATTTTTATTTATGAGGTACTAAGATGAGTTCTCGGATGACACCGGTTCGGTCGAGCACCTCTAGAGAACTCATGTGACATCGGTACCAAGATGAATTCTTAGGTGACACCAGTTTGGCTGAGCAACCCCAAGAAATGCCCCCTAGCCCGTACTAGATAAGTCGGGATTATGTTTATGATTATGTTACGCTTATCAGGATTGATAAGTAAGAACTAGTGATGACTACTTAAGGTATGAGCTCATAACCTAGAGATATGACACGTTCTGGGTGACATCGGTTCGGTCGAGCACCCACAGAGCGATTGTCTTTTACTAGATAAGTCTTCATGTTTGTTAGACGTCCCTTCGCTCACCCGTGCATACCCATCGCTTCTCCCCGACAGCACCCTACGGCGACAATGAGCGAGTTTTTGAGCATGCACGTACGCATAACGAGAGAGTGCTCCGCATGCACACCGCCACCTCAGCCATGCGTGACTATCCCGACTACATGCCCCGGACTTACTTCTCGGAGACCGACCCATCGGAGGACCCGCTTACCCATCCGTACAGCGAGAGCTCTGCCCCCACTCCACCGCTGACGAGAATGGGCAGTGAGGATACCGTGACTCGGCCACGACTAGCACGACGACCGGAGATGCAGCCACGTCGTGGGGGTCACTCTCGATTCCTGTTCCGCCTCTATACGCCAGAGGAGCTCGCCCAGTTTCCTGGATATTTGCCTCGCTCACGAGATGGACGTTAGTAGGAGGTGATGTACGACCGATGGAGTACTCGGGTAGAGCACACACCACTTAAATGAGGATGGACCTTCTTTTGTTTAAAGGTTATCCCTTTAGTTGCACTTGGGTAGAGGAGTTGTTTTTATGTTTTCCGTCATACTTTCCTTTGTATTTTCTTTTTAGATGTATCTGCTCATGATGTACTAAACTAAGCCCTACTTTCCATAGGTGGGCATATCATATTATATATAAATATGCAGTTCAGTTTTATTGTGATGTGCCTTTACTTGCTTTATGTTATGATGTTATGAGATGTTTGCTTTATTTTCATCCATGCTTTATTGCTCATCGTGTTGCGCGGCTCTCACTTTGCTTTTATAAATTCAAAAAAAATTTACCAGTATTTTCCGTTAAGTATTTTAAAGTAAAGAGGAGACTATGACGTAACCGACTAATGATTAACCCAAATATGTTCTAGAGTATTGGGTTAAAAATTAGGATGTTATAGGCAGGTACTTGTCCCAACTTCCCCTTTGATCTAGAACATAGGCTCTCAACATGTCTTCTAGGGTTTAGATCATTCTTTCTAATTGTCCGTCTATTTGTGAGGGGTAAGCTGTGCTCAAACACAACTTTGAACCAAATGCCTTTTGAAAGGCTCCCCAAAAACGTGATGTAAACCGCAGATCTCTATCCGAGATTATCATCGACGGTACTCCATGTAATCTTACGATCTCTTGGTGTATAGCTGAGCCAATTTATCTAAAGAGTATGTTACTCTAATAGGCAGAAAGTGAGCCGACTTAGTTAGTCGATCCACTATCACCCATATGGCATCATGGCCAGCTTGGGTCTTAGGCAATCCTGTCACAAAATTCATCGATATGCACTCCCACTTCCATTCGGGGATTGACAGGGGTTGCAGCAAACTTGATGGCTTTTGGTGCTCGATCTTCACCTCTTGACACACCAAGCACTTACTAACCCAGGCGACCACATCCTTTTTCAATCCGGGCCACCAGAACATCCTTTTTAAATCTTGGTACATCTTGGTAACACCAGGATGGATGGTGAAATGGCTTTTATGGGCCTCTTCCAAGATCTTCTCTCGAAGGTCACCATCTTGTGGCACGCAGATTCTTCCTTCAAACCTCCATACCCAATCAGAAACTTGTTCAAAACCTTTTAGCTTTCCCGCCTTAACCGCCTCCATGATTTCCCTAAATTCCTCACTTTCCCATAGTGCTAGCATGACTCTCTGTTTAAACCCACTTGTTACGCTAAGATAGCACATCTTTATGCCCTCGTTGGTCACAGATATCCCCAGATTCATGTCTCTAAACTTCTCTATTAGCTCAACTTCCTTGACCATCATATGAGATAGGTGCAATGATTTTCAACTCAAGGCATCGGCGACCACATTAGCCTTGCCGAGGTGGTAACTTAAGCCGAAATCATAGTCTTTAAGGAACTCCATCCACCTTCTCTGCCTCATGTTTAGCTCCATTTGATCAAAGAGATACTTGAGACTCTTATGATCGGAGAAAACTTCAAACCTTACACTATATAAATGGTGTCTCCACATCTTTAAGGCGAACACTACGGTTGCTAACTCCAAGTCATGGGTGGGGTAGTTTGCTTCGTGCGGCTTGAGTTGCCTTGATGCATAGGCTACCACTTGCCTATTTTGCATCAATACACAGCCTAAACCCTTACCCGAGACATCGTAATATACCTCGAAGGGTACATCGGGGCTAGGTAAAACTAAAACTGGGGTTGTGGTTAGCTTTTCCTTAAGCTCTTGGAAACTTTTCTCACACTCAAGACTCCACACGAAGGGGGCATTCTTCCTAGTTAGCTTGGTCAAGGGTAAGGCAATCTGGGAGAAACCTTTGATAAACCTACGGTAGTAGCTTGCTAAACCCAAAAAGCTCCGTATTTCCATTACGGTGGTTGGTCTATCCCAATTCATTACGGCTTCTACCTTTCTAGGATCAACGACTATACCTCCTTTTGACACGACGTGCCCTAAAAACTTAACCTCCTCCAACCAAAATTCACACTTAGAGAGTTTCGCATATAGCTTTTTCTCCTTCAAAATCTCCAAAACTACCCTCAAATGACGCTCATGCTCCTCGTGGGTCTTCGAATAGATGAGTATATCATCTATGAAAACAACCACGAACTGATCTAAATAGGGTCTAAAGATCTTATTCATGTAATCCATAAATACTGCAGGAGCGTTCGTCAACCCAAAAAACATCACCGTGAACTCAAAGTGTCCATATCGAGTTCTAAAGGCAGCCTTTGGTATATCTTGGTCTCTCACCCTAATTTGGTGGTATCCCAACCTTAGATCAATCTTGGAAAATACCACTACTCCTCTCAATTGGTCTATAAGATCATCAATCCTAGGCAAAGGGTACTTGTTTTTCACCGTTACACGATTCAATTGCCTATGGTCTATGCACAACCTCATGCTCCCATCCTTTTTCTTAACAAACAAAATTGGGGCTCCCCAAGGTGAGGCACTAGGTGTAATGAAACTCTTCCCCAAAAGCTCCTCAAGCTAGGTTTTCAACTCGGCTAACTCCAAGGGTGACATCCTGTAGGGGCCTATAAAGATTGGTCCCGCTCCAGGAACCAACTCAATGGAGAACTCCACTTCTCTCTTGGAGGGAAACTCGGGTATCTCTTCCGCAAATATCTTGGGATAGTCTCTTACTACCGGTATATCTTCTAGGTTCTGCTCAAAGTCTACCTCACTAGCGGCTAAGAGAATGTATCCCTTAGTCTTTTGCCCACTACAGTTGACTTCTATGGCATTAAGGTAGAGTTTTAAGGTTTGACTAGCTTCGCTAGGGGGGGAAGGAAAGACAACTATTTTACTATCACAATCTAACAATACACGATTGGCGTAAAGCCAATCCATGCCAAGGACTACACCTATACCTTTCATGGGTAAGCAAATTAAATCTATGACAAAGGATCTATTTTCTATAGTGAGATGGCAATTCAAACAACAAAAACAAGTATTTATAGGGTGATTTGTGGGGGTAGAAACAATAAGATCAAAAGGAAGTTTGGAAGTCTTTAAGCTTAGTGACTCGACACTAGCATATGAAATGAAAGAATGTGTGGCACCAGAGTCATAAAGTACAGTTAAGGTCCTACCATTTACTTTGCACTTACCTTCTATGAGGCCGTTGGATTTTTTTGCTTCGTTCACATTGAGGGTGAAGACCCTCCCTTGGTGTTGTGGCCTGGGGTTCTGGTTCGTGGGCCTCCCATTAGTGCATTCGTTGGCATAGTGGCCGGGCTTTCCGTACTTGAAACAAATATTCTGCCTAGCCAGGCAGGGACGGTTGTTGTGGTCTCTCCCGCACTAGGAACACACCATAGCCGGTGCGGGTCTGGCAAAGGTAGTGGGGGCTCCTTAGGGTGTCTTGTTCTTAGTCCTGCTGGACCCTCCTTATTGGTTGTGGTTCTGGGGGCCGCCCGACCCTCCTTGCCGGTTATTGTTGTTGTTGTTGTTGTTTCGATGGTTGTTGCACTGGAATGGTGGTCTGTAGTGTTGCTTGGGTTGTTGGTGGAAAGGGTTCTTTGTTGTTGTTGATGTGGCTTGAATTGGTTGGTGTGGTAGGGGTTGTAGTGAGTTCGGGACTGGTTTTGTTATTGTGGCTTGAACTTCGGGGCTTGCGATCCTAACCCCTTGGTTCATTCTGCTCTCGCAGTGTTGATTTTCTTCTGTCCTTCCTCCATGATTCGGCACTTGTTGACCAGGGTAGGGAAATCCCTGATCTCCATGTGTGCCACGGCATAGTTCAACTCCGCCGTCAGTCCAGCTTCGTATTTGACGCACTTCCACACCTCATCGGGGTTCCCTTGAAACACCCGCGAGAACTTGATGAGCACCTCAAATTTCACCGTGTACTGGGCGACAGTAGATCTTCCTTGAGTCAGTTGCATGAATTCAATGTCCTTTGTGTTTTTTATTGACTCCGGAAAGTACTTCTCGTAGAAGTAGGTCTTGAACAGCTCCCAGTTGATAGCAGTACCAGAAGCTTCCAGCAGTCTTCGGGTGCCGGTCCACCAGAACTCGGCGTCCAATTCAGTCATACAGGCAGCGAACATGACCTTTTGTTCCTCCGAGCAAGCGACCACAGAGTAGATCTTCTCCATGTTCTTGATCCACTCGTCAGCTCTGTCGGGATCCATGGCTCCTCTAAAGGCCGGTGGGTTTGCCTTGCAAAATTCACCGAACCTTGCTTGCTCGATCATTTCAGCAGCAGGGGGAGCACGTCCGGTGTCCCCTTGTTGGTTCATCCTTTCAAACATCCGCTCCATGGCTCTTGCCATGTCACGGACAGCAGCAGCAGTTGCATCCTTCTGGCTACCCTCGGTCAGGGTCCTATTCTGTCGTCTGGGTGCCATTGGTTCCTAAACACATAAGACAATAACCATTGAGTTGATCAAGCTCAACGTTTCATGTTAAATGAGCTAGTTACCATGGAATTTACAAACAAACAGGGATCATGCATCTCTATCCTATAGCTTGTCTCTAGTAAGCTCTACACATGACATGACTACCACATTATGCTCCAAAAGCATAGTCAGTCCAATCCTTAGGCTCCATGAGAATTGAACTGCTCTGATACCATAATGTAACATTCTAATTTTTAACCTAATACTCTAGAACATATTTAGGTTAACCATTAGTCTGTTACGTCGTAGTTTCCTTATTACTTTAAAATACTTAGCGAAAATACTGGTAAATTTTTTTTTTAATTATAAAAGCAAAGTGAGAGCTGTGCGACACAATGAAAAATAAAGCATGAAAGGAAATAAAGCAAGCATCTCATAACATCATAACATAAAGCAAGTAAAGGCACATCACAATAAAACCGAACTGCATGTTTATATAATATGATATGCCCACTCATAGAGAATGGGACTTAGTTTAGTACAACAGAAGTAAAAATACATGGAACACGAAAGTACAATAGAAGGCATAAAAGAAACTCTCCTAACTCTAGTGCACCTACAAATGGATAGCCTTAAGACAAAAAGAGGCTATCCTAGCCTAGTCAAAGCTCAGGCACCAGAACATGATAGTCGTCTCCTACTGCGGGCCTCTCTGGAAAGGAGGGATGTATCCGATCCACTGGGCTATCTTGGCCGGGGTGGCTATGCGCTGCATCGGTCGGGCATGAGCTCCACGGTGGGGAATCATCCTCACCTGTCCTCCACGTACTGGCTGAGCGACAGAAGCCTCGATACCCTCCCCAAAGTCCATCGGCACAGTGGGGGAGGATCCCTCGAAAGGTACCTGAGTGGCAGAGTCCTCCAAAGGGTCCGTCTCGGAGAATGATGAGGCCGAACGGGGCATATACGGTGGG